>OY728160.1:115267862-116547504 GCA_963277665.1 Viscum album | reverse complement strand
ATTAAAGGATCTTAGATTTATAAAATTCTTTTCCCATAGTCCATATGAAATTTTCTAAAAGTTCCCTTCTAAATAGTTGGTAATCATCATAGCCATTATTTTTTGATTGTTGTATAATTAATCTAAATATATTGTAATGATCGTAAATTAATATAATATTTATAATAAATATACTTAAATAATTTTATTACTTTGAATCTTCTGATATCCATTGCATATTCTATCAAATGAGAAGTAAATATTTCGCTCAACCATACATGTGGACTACCGCCTCCACATAGTGTTAAAATTCATTTTCAATCACTATATTTTATGAATGTTTATATAGATGGGTTTAAATTTAACATATAATATTTATAAAAAAACTATACTTTTGTAAATATAATATTATATCTTCCTTCATACCATCTAATTAGTAAGAAAACGATAACATCAGTCTTGTGCACATGCGTGCTACCACCT
Organism: Viscum album; assembly: GCA_963277665.1. Lineage (NCBI taxonomy): Eukaryota > Viridiplantae > Streptophyta > Magnoliopsida > Santalales > Viscaceae > Viscum > Viscum album. Next base: position 116,547,042 of record OY728160.1, on the reverse strand, counting down.
TTTTTAAAGTGATGTGATTCATTTTTTTTCTCATTACATGGATGGTAAGAATTTTTTTTAAACTAATAATTATTATATAAATGATATTATCGTTATTATGTATTGTGGTTTTTTATTTACCATTTTTTATTAAATTTGTTGAAATATTAAAGCAACAACTATGCGTACGTACGACCTGCTATATCATTAAATAGTCTAGTCCTTCATATATATATGATTTATTGGAAGAATATATATAATAAATATATATTATATTTATATCAATATTTAAATTAAGAATATTTTTTTAACAATGATCTATGTACATTGTTCAAAACTACCAAACTAAAATTCTCATGAAAAATAATAACAATTAAAACTATGAAATTTCTATTTTAAAAAAGTAATTATAAATAATATAGTGCTAAAAATATAAGAGTTGGTATTATGTGATATTATAAGTATTCAAATTATTTTATAAATAATAAAAAAAATTCCTACTTATTATATAGGACTATATATCAATTTCCAGTAAATTTGAACTTGACATAAGTGTTTCTCACCTAACATTTATTCACATAAAAAATATTTCATATTCAAAATATTTTTTCATTGTGTGGTTTATATAATAACCGTAAATAAATTTTATTATTATCCTAATAAAAAATATGTTTGTTTGAAAATATATATTTCGATATCCCATTCAAAAGGGTATCATTCTAATGTTACCATTTCATTAAGGGTTTTGTGTTACAATCACATTATTTATTATATAGTTTATGACTATGATTACAATGAGTAAATTTCATTATATAACACTAAATAATCCCATGATATTTCTTTTATTCTTGTTATTTATTTATATTAAATGTTTTACATTCAATTTTCAATATTTAATAACCCATGGTTTTGAGAGAATATTGTTAATGAAAAATAAATTTATTTTTCTCTTTAGTCATAAATCCTTTTTTTCGTATCCTTGTTTTATAAATTGTAACTAAGATTTTTTCCCTATCGTATGATGGATATTTAATTACATTTATTCCCTTTTTGAAAATTAAAAAAAAATGTGTTGAAAGGGAATCTATTTCCATTTAAAAATGAGGTACTTTTCATTTTTAGAGAAAATGTGAAATTAATTTTTGTTTTAGTGTACTAATTATAGAAATAATTTATCACATTATTGAAATATTGATTCATTGAATATTCCATTATAATATTTTGAGGATAGTTTTATTAAAAAAAAATCATTAATATTACATTCAATTTAATACTCTAAGCAACTACTTTCAAAATCAATTGGGTAGATTACTTAATAAATATTACAAGTGATCTACTAAATATGTTATCAATATAGAAATATTCATTTCATGTAACTTATAAATTATTAGGAATATGATCCAATGATTCCATCATTATTATTTTTATGTATGGATTATGTTTATGATGATGAGGTTTTTATGAAAGCAATTTATTTTCCATCAGTATTGTTATAATGAAAGGAAGTAATGTTAATAAAACTCAATTTTCCCCGAATAAATATGATATATGATTGGTGTTTTATTACATTATTGAACATAAATGTATGATTTTTTTCATGTGATGATTGGTAGACTAATTTTATATCAATGTAATTAGTTGTACAAATATGGATATATCATGATATAATAATGAATAGAATAACGATTGAAACTAGTTTAGTAAGGATCCATATCCACTATGAAATACATAGGATTGATGCATGTATTATGATATGACATGTGGGGGTGAACCCAATCCACTATGATATTACTGAAAAAATACATTGAATGGGGAATTATTTTATATTATTATATGTATGCCAACAACTTATGTCACATGTAAATGAAATCATCTCATAACACATGTTCTTTGAATCTATTATGATTCATGTCTTATGAACATCCTTTATTTATTTCATAACTCAATATTATGATCTATTATTTACACAGTATATTTTTGAAATGATAATATACTTTTATAATAAAATAATTTTTATGCTAGGTTTAGGTGATCAAGGTTATCTCTCTTATTTTCTCTTACTGTGCATATCACCTCACCATTTTTTATATTTCATTTCCCCATGTTATGAAGAATGGTTTTATGTATGATATATCTAAGAATGGTTTTATTTTTAATGTACATTGTGGGATATTATGTTCATATATTATGAATAAGTCATTTTTTTACATGATTCCATTGAAACAAGGCCAATATGATTCTAGCATGGATCATTATATTATTTTTAGAACATTCATCTATTGCGATATAATATTTTGCATGGAAAATAATGCTTCATTATACCTGGTTCTAGGGAATGGTTTAGTTACCTTTGAAATATTGGATATGAAAACATCAGTGAGAACCATTAGCATAATCTTCTATATAGAAGAAAATCATATTTTATAGTAATAAAATGAGTGTGACGTTTTTAGAAAAATATCCCTCATAAGATACTACATAAAGACATGTTTTCTGTATAGAAACAGATAAGGGTAAAGGTAAAAAAAGTGTTGGTAGAGTATATCATAACCATCATTCTAACGCACAGTGAGTGTTCCATTACTTCACATCTAGTTTGAAACTCTGGAGAGATATTCTAAGGTTAATTCACATATTCATTAAGAAAAATTATGAATGATTAGAATATAAGATGATATGGAAATCCTAGGTTAAACATATTGTATCATATAATGAAATTAATTTTTCCTAACTTAGACATCTTAGAATTATTTTTCAATATTATTGTGTTCCCTACACAGATTATTATTCTTCACACTATTATTATTGTTTTTTCCCATGTATAAAACAAAAATGAATTATGTTAATGCAACATGTGACAGAAAATGTTGTGATTGGACTTATGAGATTCCAATTATTCTGAGTGATATAATAAACACTATTTTTATTTGATTATTAAACATTCAAAATAAATGAATTATATTGATATTACAAATGATAAAATGAGGGAACAATGTTCTGTTGAGTCATTTTTCTGTAAGAATCCACCATCTTTAATTTTGTTCATTATTCCATTTTTTTTCTATGAAATATATTTTTACCAATGAAATGTTATATTATTTTTTACATTGTTCATGAAATGAAAATTATATTTTAGTTATTTATTATATATAATGTGAAGTATATCAATGGTGTACACTTTTCAATAATAGATGGAAATGGTATGGAATTGACTCCAATGAGTGACATGAGTTTAATATCCTTTTTTTCAGTCATTAAATTCCTTTTTTTACTTATATTATTATATATAAGGAATTAACTGATCTAATGTAGATGGAGGAAACATTTATTAGTATTTATGAGTAAAAATTTACAAGACCTTTTAGGATACCTTCTAGTATTATCATCTAATATAAAAGTGAGTTTGGTTGATTATTAATTGGATTAAACTAATGTCTCTAGAAGAAGTAATCAATATGAGTATTCAGTAGCTATAATGAAATCATTTTCATTGTTAACAATGTTGAAATAAAAAATTGGCCTTACCCATAATTATCATAGTGTCAGTGAGAATGTAAATATGGAATTATATGGATACTATATTAAAACCCCATGTATATATGAATATGAGATTTCATTTATGATTATTGATTGGAAGTAATCATATAGAAAATTGGATTAAGGGGACTGGTAAATTTTTTAATTGTGGAAATGAAGTTCATCTGCAAATTTGTTTTGATGTTATGGGAAGAAGAAACTAGTTTAGGATGGAGGAAAAACAACTAGGAATTCATCACCCACACTAAAATGATTGAAATGAAATGTGTTTTGGAATTATTCTGCTAAATGATCAAATACAATGATTACTGACGATGATTAACTTCATCATTCTTTTATTCACATAGAAAAATTGAAATATCATTAATCCGCTACTGCTAATGTGGATAAAATGTTTTTCAAGGTACACATTACAGGAAATCTAGAATTAATAATGTATTATATGATTATGTATCATCCCACACTTTTATATCTAAATAACTTGTTAAGGAATTAATAATATCACCTCAATGGGTAGATATTGAATTACTAGTGAAAATCCAAAATGGTACATTGATCACATATCAAGTATATTATTTTTATAAAATTGTATATAGTGGTAATGTGCATTTTTATAATCTCATTAACATCTATCTAGTTAATGGTAATGTTATCTTAGTGATGCAATAGGTTTCTTCATGTAAATTTAATATTATCTTCCAAAGAAGGGAAGTCACAAATTATATTCCTCACCAACCATTAATCATCTATATATGTGAGGATAAATATAAATCATTAATGCAAATAACATCCATTGTTTGGGATATCATTCATATTCCAAAAAAGAATTTAGAATAGATGGTTCAGGTGAAGATAAAAATAACAGATATACCTCTTGTATCATCGTTTTTTAACCTATTTATAATGGATTTTACTTGTACTTCACTAAATCATTACTATGTTTTCAATATTACTCTAAAATAGTTATATAACCATTTCATATACTCTATATGGGATATCCCCAAATTGAGTTATATTAATTGACAAAGTAACTCCAGAAGAATATTGAGTAGTGATTCATTCAGCCAGGCACATCACCTTGGGCTACACCTATTCTTTTTTCTAAGAAGAAATTTGGATCAATGAGATGATATATCAATTATTGAGAACAAAAAATGAACATTATCGTGAACTAGTATCCTCTACCCTCTATTTATGATGTATTTTATCATCTATATCAATATCAACAATTTTAAATTTTTTACCTTCATTATGGATATGATCATTTAAAGGCCATGAAGGATGATATATCCAAGACAATATTCTATACATTTTATGAACACTAGGAATTTATATTGATACAGTTTTCATAACTACTGTCACATTTATCTCTGTGGGTTAATAGAAAGGATCAATGGAAATTATCGTGATATGATTTTGTTTATATTTGTATAATATATTCAAATATATTAAATGATAATAGAAGACCATGAAGTACACTTGAGGATTCTTTTAGACACTATATAGAAGGAGGAGATGAATTTAAAATTTACCAAGTTTGAATTTTGAATACATAAAGTTTAATATTTGGGTAATATACTCTTATGTATGGATATATCTATGGATCAATGAATGATTGAATTTATGGATTGTTGACCCAGACCAACCAATGTGACTGAGATCTATAGTTTTCTTGGTTTGAATGGAAATGATCGACTCATTGTGGATGATTTATCATGGAAATATTATCCAGTCACTAGGTTTATATGTTTGGGATTATTTTTCCCTTTATATAGATGGAGGAGTGGAAAATTTCAAGGAATTGGATGGTTTTTTACTCAGTGAACATAAAATATTCTTACACTACCCTATAAAAGAGAATATTTTTGGGTATATAGTGATACATAATAGAAATTATTTGGAAGAAAACTCCTAAAAAATAAGATAATTATATTTTATGCATTCCAATAATGGATTTTTCATGGGGAAAATAACCATTTAAATTATTTATAGTTAGAAATGTTATTTTTTCATTAAATATATAGAGGCACTATCTTTATATACAATGGTGTGATATATGGTGATCATAAATATTTAATGTATATATTCACTTAGATTGAGAAGAATATTTTTTATAGAATATGGTTGGAGTTAATTAATGTTTCAGATTTCTCAACATATTACCACTTTATGATGGTGAATTATGAGGTTAATAATTTGAGTTAAATGGATCATGACATCTAATCTATTGTGAGGATTGAAAAAGATCAAATATTTATATATTTGATAATCATATATGTAGAAATATTGAAGGAATGATATAAATATTGCTCTCCTAAAATTTTTATTCAACTATCTATCTAAATGAAGAATAAATATTCACATAAGGAATATCTAGAGCTAAAAAGGAAGGTGATAAATATTCTTGGGTCCAAAATTAATTTTGAATAAATAATATGGTTTAGAAACAATTTACCTATTCTATATAGTCTATATTTAAAGAAGGTGATATTAGAAAATGCTAATATTTCATTATTGTATATAAATATTTGATTAATAATGATGTTTATAGATAAAAAATATTATTTCTATTGGGAAAACATGAAGAGTTATATTGTATCATTTGTCACATGGTTCTTGGTGTGTCAGTAAGTTATTTCTGATAAATATAATTCTAAAGGTTTATTAATACCATTAAACATACCAAAATCAATATAGTAAAACCTCACCTAAGACTTTGTAATTGAACACGCCAAAAAATACAAATGGAATAATGATATTTGTGTCATATTTGATAACCTTATTACGTAAACAAAATTTATTTTTATTCAAGAATATTTATCAATCGATCACCTTTCCGAGTATACGTTATAGAAATTTTTATGGATTCATGTACTGCCACATTATATTGTATCAGATCATTAATATTTGTTTATGTTAAAGTTCTAGTGAACAATTCAACATTTAAAGTATTGATATTTTTTTTCATATATACATATCAATCATTAATATATGGAATGTTTTAGAGAACCATTGTAACCATAGAGGGAACGCTGAGGTATTTCAACATAGATTTGAAACGTGTTTCTGATTTATACGTTCTTTTGGTCGAGTTTCTTGTTATAGTTTATTTCACTAGAGCATTAAAATGAATATATATATATATATGACTATATTGAAGTAAGACTTTAAACTTAATGTGAAAGGATGTGGATAAATAAGGAATAATATTGGGTGATGAGAAAGATGTGTTAATAGAAGGGAGAGTCAAATCCATTTAACAACGGATCATAGAAGCTCAAAGTCGATAGAATTTCTATGCTAATAAAAGATAACTAAATTAAGAATTTAAAATTGGTTAGATGTTATTTATGTGAATTTATCAATGGAATAATGTTATGAGATTCATAATTATGGGAGTCTAAGTTCTTGGTATACTGGTCCCTTCATGATTTTTGTTTATATAGGGAAAATATTTTATTTTTTGGAACTTCCACCAAACATAAATCATGTTCATGATGTGAACAATGTATCTATATTGACAAAGATAATAGCTGATCAGTCACATGTACTAGTCACAATGATTTTATGGATAGAGTTTTATTTTTATTACAAACAAAAAACGTTAAAAATAACAGATCATGGAGAAAATGTTCTATGTAACACAAACACACTCTTAGTTATTGTTCTCTAAAGGAATCATAAATTTGAATAATTTACATCAAAAACAAAGGATGTGTTAAATTTGTGATATCCACATTTTTAATCAATTTTATAAAACTTTTATGTAGAAACTCCATTTATGGGTGGTACAATGTAAAACTTCTAGATTTTATGATATATTTCCATTAAAATAAATTCAATTTAATTGATAGCTTATATAACATGCACACATTAGTTTAAATAAAACTAAAATATATTATACCATCAAATCATATGAATTAAATTTTTATAGTTAAAAAAATATCTTAAATTTGAAAATTATTACTATTGTTTTAGTAATATAATATATATTGATATATAATTACTCTATTATTGGTAAATCCTTTATATTCTTTGAAAATATATTCTTATCAAAAAAAAATTTATGATATTTTGGAACAAATAATAAATATAATTTCATAAAATTCTATAAAATATTATTTGAAAAAATTACATTTATTTCTTTAAATCTACATTTCAATGCATCTTTGATTTAATTACATACAATATTATCAAAGTATATATTTTCAATGAATAGTGAACATCCATATTTATTTAAACAAACATTACATTTAAATACTTTAAAAAGATCCATTTTTAAATGGTTTTATTAAATAATATTATTTATTTAATTATATAAATATTTGATTTTATTTCACTAGAATAATTTACAAATTTAATTTTGATATTCAAAATTTATATATATATATATATATATAAGGGACTATTATTTTCTAGAAAACTAATTTTTATCATGTTTTTTGTTTAATTTTAAATTATATTAATATAATTATATAAATATAATGTGATGAAATTGATTCCCGATTTTTAAATATAATACTTAATGTTATTTAATATGACAATGTTATTTTTGGTTAAAATTAATATTAAAAATATTAATATTTTATTATTTTTGTTTAGTTTAAAATGGGTATTCTAAGTTGGGGGAAAATTAAACCATTAGATGAAGGTCTATTTTCTTATTATTTCTTTTTAAAATTATTAGATAGAAATATTTAGACAATAAAATATAACACCTTCAAATATTTATGAATTTGGAACCATTTTTCATTGGTATGACTTTATAATATTTTTATCGTTTATGAAAATCCATTTTTATCCACTCCCTTGCATATAAAAGGATAACCCTCCATTTCATTCATTACAAGAAATTGAGTCGTATAGCTATATAATAACCTACAAAATTCACTTATAAATTTTCATATCAACTAATTATAGGATCATGGTTTCTTAATACACTATTCCATGGGTCCTTAAAAAGTATCTAAAGGATCCATACCGAAGAAAATGTAATCATCAAAACCAACCAATTTCAATTTATTTCTTCATCCACCTCATATAAATATATAGTATTCATTATAAAATAATAAATTAAGTATAGTAAATACAGTAAAATATTTTTATGATTGTCTAACCACCAAAAGATTCCTTATATTCAATCAAATGTGAAGTAAAAGTATTGGTCGTGCCAATATTTGGGATACCACATCCAGGTAGCGATATAATTAATATTATATCATGATATATTATGGATGGTTATCATGATGTGTTTAAAGTTTATATATGATATATTTTAATTAATTATTCTTAAAAAATTTTAATATTACATTTACCTTTTTGGCTTTAATTTCATTAGAAAGTGACAATGTCACTCATCTATATGTGTATAATACCACCTCCACGAAGTGATTTCATTAGTTTTTCATTTGATATAAACATGGATGGGTCACAATGATAGATAAAAATTAAATATATGATATTTATGTTATGGTAATTATTCAATAAAGAATAATTTTTTTATATTTTCATTATATATCATTTGAGATTTGAAAACAATGTTACTACATACATATGGACACCATCTCATGGATCTGTGTAATTATTATCTATCTATCTGCCTATAATATATTGACATAAATATATAAACATATATATACATATATATATATAATGGAAATAAATGACATTAAAATCATTATTTAAATTTTTTATATGATAATACAATACAGACCCAAGCTAGATGTACAAGGAAATTAGATTTATTTTGAGAAATTATAAATACATAACTCAAACAGATGCCCAAATATTGTATTCATTTTTGGTCTTTGGAAACTCAAAATAAAATATTCTAATCATTGAGAAAGATCATCAACATCTCACATAATGATCTTCCCATCTTTTTAATACATGGAACCTTTCATTATAACCTAGGGAATAGATAACATAAAAAGAGTTAGATAAAATGATCCTTAATGGTAAACATGGAGAAAATATAACAATTCATAAAAATGTTAACGTAAAAACATGAACATAATTTTTAATCATCGACATCTTGAGTCATGAAAAAATCATGAAAGTATGTAAGGTATGGATAATAAAGAATCACTAACCATGATAGATTAACATTGTCATAAAATGTATAATTGTGGAATACTAAAAATCATATAATATGATTTATATGTTAGCCATGTAATTACATCCAAGGACATTATAGTGGACACTGTCCATTACAGAACTAGGTTTACATTCCATTCCAACCATGTATCACTGATCCATATTTACAAGCTGATCCAGCCCTGCATTACTGAATCAGATTTAAATTCCATTACAGTCATGTCTATATCATGAGATATAAATCTTTACCCAATTTATTTGAGTGATATATATGTCCCACCCATCTCATATTGAAATCATTCCTACGTGTCCAAAAATACATAAATTATTCATCATAACATGACCCATGAAATAAAATGGGTTTCGTAAATACCATTCCGTCATAACATAATCCATATAAATGATCCTTATTTAACTAAAATGATAAAATAATATTAATAATAGGTATTGAGACATAACTCTATTTAAAATAGTCATCTTATATGGAAAATAATTTTGATAAAACACTTGAGCTTATTTATTGAGGAAAATATCTATTTCCTTCAAAAATGTTTTCTTTTCTCAAAATTCCATTAAATGTTAAAATAAATGCATTTAGTTAAAATATACATGAAATATTTTAGGGGATTCTTCATGGTAATAAGGTTTTATGAAATCATAAAAATCCATTGATTCCATATAATTTAAACAAAAAAATTCTTCTCGTACTTTTACCGGATGTCAAAAAAGTCCCTCTTAGGGTAAAAAAAACAAATAATCCTTAAATACCAAGTATTAAAAGTAAAAAAGGGTAAAAATGAAATTATTAATACATGGAAGAATAGTAAATATTTTATGAATTGTTTCAGGAAACATGGGCATGGATGATAAATATAACTACAATATATACATAAGAATAAACAATCTCAAATAAAAACCAGATTAACAATGTTATCCCTTACCTTAGTTCTGATATCTTCCATGTGTGTCTAAAACTCTTGTATAGTGGGTTTAAAAAAATTATTACCTTATAAAATAACCATAATAATATTTATAATATCATAAATTATTAACCTAAAAATTTATATTACCCATTAATTTTTAAATTCCATGTTCAAGCCACGTTTTGGGTAGTAATCATTTCATTTATCGTACATGTTTTGAATTGTTATACTATATATTATTACTTATATCATGATTTAATTACTTCCAAAATGTAAAAAATTATTTATCAAAAATATATATTCAGTATATAAATATAAATATATATATATATATATATATATATATATATAATAGGTTGATAAAATAAATGGGATAAATCGTTTGTGAAGACAGTTGGTTGTACGTATGCATGAACAATGTTTTCATTTGATTATTAAATTTAATTAAAATAAAAGGAATATATATATATACACACATATATATATATAGTAGAATTATTATTTTGATATATTTTATTATTTTTTATTATATATTCTTAATAATATTTCTTTAATGATTAAATTTGAGACTGAATCTCATCATATCGTGGAGACGGTAAGCCTTACGTACACACGAGCGATGATATCATTCCCATAATTGTTGAATATTATTGAATTGGATGGTTAATAATATATCAAAATTAGCATCATATTTTTATAATGACATATAGTTATTATTTTCACCATTGTACCTATCCATGTAACGGGGTGATGAAATACATATTACCCCATGACATGGAGACGGTAAGCCATACGTACACACACACACACGCTGATTTCATTTTTCATAGGATGGATAAAAGGTAAAATATGGTTTATTCATATTTATAATAACATATAATTATATTAGTTATATTTATTTTATATATTTATAATAGTACAACTAATGAAGAGTATATAGAGAAGAAATAAATTTTAATGAATTGGTAGAAGAGATTACCTATTTCTCGATGTGACTCTTTAAAATTTCTTCTTAAGGTAAAAGAGTTGGACTTTTGAGAATACAATAACCTCAGAAATGTATCTAGGGAATTTTAGAAGATAAATTGGTAGGGTATTTTCAATATTGAAGGCTTAAAATGGAGTTAAGAAGAGAGGGACTGGCTTCCCTTTTATATGAGAGGAAAGGGGTACTTTAGGAAACTCTCAAAAATATTTATTTATAATAAAACAAATCCCTTATAAAAAAATTATTAAATATCTAAATTATAATTTTACATTATAAAGGGTTGTAATATAATCATAAAATAATATTTTGGACAATATATTTGGTTAATTTAAACCTTAACTTTTTAATTGAAACTTTGTTATTTTATAAAATTTAAATTTTCTGTAATAACATTCATTCTTTTTAAAGGTAAAAAATATTTACTTATATGGTATTAATATACCATAAATAGGTATTTAATGAAATTTTAAATCTTATAATTTTCACTTTGTAATATTTGAATATTTTTTATGAAATTTAAATAATTTAATAAATTGTTATGTTTATAAAATATCAGTAGAGTAAATTTTAATAGAATTCATTTACATGACTTTAAATAAAATACTCACCAAAAATAAATTTAAAAAAATTATTTAATACACTACTAACATGTCATATTAACCTAACATGTTCTTGGATAACTTCAATTAGTTCATATAATATTTCATTGGATATTTTTAATACTATATTTTTGATATTTACATTAATATAATAATTTTTACACATCTATTGTGTCACCGTTAATGATAATTAATTAAACTCTAAAAATTATTAATAACTTCACATGATGTAGAAAATTAAATTATATTTCTAGTTACTATTTTATTTCGATGTTTTATGATATTTATCACTAAATTATAATTATTTCACTTATAAGTTATAAGTGAGTGACATGTTGTCAAATTATTTTGTTTTAAAAATAAATACAACATATTCTGGGAACAAATTCCAAAACAATTAGTCTATTAATACCCTTAAGTGTTATGGTTCCAAATATATTTATCAAATATAATTTCGGAATTTTTTAGGGTAATTTTATAATATTATAGTTACACATAATTATCGGATTTACCATTAACTATAGTAATAAAAATAATTATCAACGATACAATTCTTAATGACCAAAAAATAAAAGAATACCATTAACATAATTTTTCCCTCATTATTAAAAATATGGAATCCATTATTTGAAATTCAAAAAAGATATGTTTCAGTAATAAATTTAATAGTAATCTTACTGTCGAAAAAATTGGTTTTTGTTTAAAACATTGCAAATGATTTATATTTTATTATTTATGAATTCAATGTAAAATTAATGACAATGAATTAAATTGTATTAAAATATAAATATATATTCATTTTATACATTAATACAATTCAATAACATTCTTTAACTATATAATTTATTTTGAAGAAAAAAAATTTGTTTTCAATTAAAATTTAGCGTTTTTTCACTATTCATCAAAATATGACAATTATCAGAAAAATATGAAAAACTCAACAAAAGTAAAATTTTATATCCGAATTCAATAGAAGAAGTTTATTTTTTCAATTTGAACTTTTAAATGAGTCAAAATAAGATTTAAAATGTTTGCACCATCAGAATGCAGTAAAACTGTTTTTTAACATCTTTTATATAAAAAATGAATTTTGATTTCATATCATGTGTAAGATTAATTATAATGTTATATAAAATAAAAAATTTGGTTAATAATATTATTAAAAAATATTTTATATAATATTTTAATAATATATCATTGTTCAGTTAAACTCTGTATTGTCTCATTTTTACATTGGAAAAAAATCTATACTTAGTGTTGTGTGAAATGAATTCAATAAAAAGAATTTGAAATTATGTAGAATAGAAGACAAGAACAGTGTTCCATATACTGCAAGATAATACAATGTTTCATATTGCGAAAGATAATATTGGTGTAGTATACAACACAAGACATAAAAGAACTTTTAAAATAATCCCTCCCATAAAATCTCGGGGTGTTACATTATACCCCCTGAAAATGAATTTATCTCTTGAAATTTGAGAGGGTTATAAAAGGTTAACTACATGTATAATTCTATCATGGAAACAAACATTAAAAAAATAAGTACATAAATATCATTTTAAAAAGGAATGTTAGAAAAATAACATAACTCATTACTAGGTTTCCATATAGGAGAACATAGGTGGAAATTTAAAACACTGATATGGAAGAGAAATATAACCATCGTGATCTGATTGATAGGGATAGAGAATAAGGTTTGCAGAAAGTTAACTACTTGAAAGCCATAAATATATGATGATTTATCGACCATATTATTCATCAGTTAAGAAGGTACTAGAAATACATTTTTTGTTTTAATGATCCTTTCCCAAAAGTTTATGAATTTTTTCATTCAAAGAAGTACTTACATGATTTCAGTACCATTAATCATTCCCTAAACAATTTCAAATTCATGCCTTTTTTAAAGAAATGAAGTTGATTTTTTCATTCTTGAAGTGTTAGAAGATCATGTGATATAATTATAGGTAATTCTATCTATCTCAAAAAAAGGTTGGAAAAAGCTATCAAATGTGTATAATTCAACCAATAGTGAAATAATACATTAATCTGACATACATAATTCATAAAATTACTTATTCTATCAATAAATAGAAAATATTACAATTATTCCAATTAGAAAAAATATAAAACATTAGAAGGAGGTGAATTAAATCTAATTAAATTTTGTCTCCCATATCTCATAAGGTAGTTCACGGTTTCCACATTCCAAACATGTGAATAACATTATCATGTATTCTCATGAATCATGAATAACCATATAACCTTGTGAAAACATGAATTTTATTAAAATTTAACTCTTTCCACATACCAAAATCCCAAAAATTCTATATACTAAAAACATGATATCACTTTTTTCCTTGCATCATTCAAGAGGTTAATATTATCAAGAATCTCATTATAACCTTATCCTTTAATATAAACATATCATATTCTTTCAAAAAATATTTCAATCACCTTTCATGGTTACTGGTACCATATAAATATGTAAAAACATATTGGACTACTAAATAGATGTGATAATATTCCATAATACTATAAAATAGATTCAACATAACTATTTTGGAATCTCATAAAATAAACAAATAATAATTCCACCACTTTTTTGGCATAGTCAACATCACCAAGAGTGACCTCATGTGATTTTTCTTCATCATTGGCAATAAAAGTTTTTTGGCGTTGATAATCATCCATAACCCTCAGATTAGGGAATTGGTTAGGCTAAATGTGCGTTTCCACAATTTGAGCATAAATAAAATGTAATCTTCTTTTCTCCCTAATTATAATAGTTTCCATTTAATTTCATCCTTCTTTTCCTATCACAACCATGAGATAGATGAGAAAAGGAAATCTTCACATTTGTATGAAGAGTACATGGAAGGTACATACTGAAAAAATAGGTTCTTGAACTCATCCCAATCCATGGAGTAGATTGTATCTTATTTCCTTATACTCTTTATAATGTTCCACCACATATTCACTTTACCTTCCAATAAATAAGTTCCCAACTTAAGCATTTCATGATTTAAACATTAGATAATGAAAAATATATTTTCAATGGTCCAAATACATGTCTCCAAAACTATTGGATTAGTCATCCACCTAAAATAAGGTGGATGTTTTATTAAGAAATATTCAAGAAAACGTTGTTCCCACCATTTGTTTTTTGGGGGCCTAGTAGGGTTTGTGGTCCTAGAAAAAATATTTTTTATTCAAGATCCTATATCATTAGGTGTTATAGAGGACGATAATTTAATTTCTCATTGCATCTAGTATTATCATAGTTTCTTTGGGTTCAATCCTTTGTCTAAAACAGAAATTGAATAGCTTGAGAGACAAAAATAATATTTGGGAAAAAACAAAATCAAGGGGGATAACTTTCAATCTCTACCATCTTGGGTTTAAAACTAGGTTATTAATTATTATTACCATAATTCTAGGATTGTAATCTATTGTTAGACATACCCTTAGAGACATACTAGTCATACATTAGAAATAACTCTAGGGATCCCACTAATGTTTTTGCATCCAAGATTGTAATGGTTGACTAAACCTGCACATTGATACCAACAGTTGAGACCCAAGATTTAATAACATTGTATTTACATTTATATTTCCGAATAAATAATACATAACTCAAAAAGACACCATAAGACTAAATTAGTTTAGTGTTTTTGGAAACTATCAACATAATATTTTAATCATGATGAAATATCTTCAACATCTCCCATAACGATCTTTCCCTTTTGGTTCCAAAATAAAACCATTCCTTATAACTTGGGGAAAAGAAAACATAAAAACTGTGAGCTCAAATGATCACTATGGTTTAACATGGATGGCATAAAATAAACAGAATAAATTTTAACGTAAAAACATGAACATAAAGTATAAACATCAAAATCAAGAGTTGTGAAGTAAATATTGGCAGTATGTAAGGCATATATCATAAAGAAATATTAACCATTATAGCATAGCATTGGCATAAAAAATTTAATTGTCGAAAACTTATAATCACATAATATGATTTCTATAGTATCCAAGGATTTACTACCAACACCATCAATGTGGACATAGTCCATTACTGTACTTAGATAACATGTCATTCCAACCATGTATTACTGAACCATATTTACATGTCGTTACAATCCTACATTACTAAACATGATTTACTTTTCATTATATTCATGTCTATAAAATGAGATATAATTCATTACCCAATAAATTGGGGTGATATATAGGTCCCTCACATCTCAATATGAAATCATCATTACATGTTCTATAAAACATAAATAATTCATCACAACATAAACCATGAAAATAATTGTTTCTTAAATATCATTCCTTCATAACATAATCAAAATAAAATATCATTATATTATTAAAAAAATGAAATCATAGTAATAATGGGGATAGAAAAATAACCCTATTTAAAAGCATCATCTTAGATGGAAAATAATTTTGATAAAAAACATGAACAATATCCTTGAAGAAAATATCCATTATTCTTTAAAAACATTTTATTTTCTCAAAATGCAATGAAATTTCAAAAGAAAACAATATAGTTGAAAATAAGTTGGAAATAGTTAGAAAATTATTCATTGAAATAAGGTTCCTTGCTATCATAAATATCCATTCATGTTGAATATGTTAAACAAAAACATTCTCCTCGTACTTTTGTCAGAAAAGTCAACAAATTACCTCATAGGGTAAAAAAAGAACGATATCTTCCATACGAGGTAGTAAAATTCAAATTAGTTAAAGATGAAATTAAACATACATGGAAGAATTGTATTCATTTTTGGAAAATATTTTCAGAATACATGGACACAGATGATAAATATAACCCTAGAAAATACTTACTAATAAACAATCTCAGATAAAAATAAGATTGGAAATGTTACCCATTACTATTAGTCTGATTTCATCCATATGTGTCTGAAACTCATATACTGTTGGTTTAAACATATTATTATCTTGTAACAGAACCATAATAATATCTATGATGTCATATATGATTCTCCTACAAATTTATATTAGTTGTTCATTTTTCAATTCCATGTTAAAGAATCATTTTGGGTAATAATTGTTTTAATTATCGTACATGATTTCAATTGTTACTCTTGATATTATTACTTATATCATGATTTAACAACTTTAATATTGTAAAACATGATTTCTATATTATATATATTTAGTATATATATATAGATAGATGAATAAAAGAAATGGAATACACTGTTCATGGAGACTGTATGCAGTACGTACACATGAATGCTATTTTCATTTCCTTAATCATTATTTAATTATTGACATGGAGAATGAATCTCATCACCCCGTAGAGAAGGTAAGTTGTACGTACACATGAGCAACGATATTATATCCATAATTGTTTAACGATATTGAAGAGGATGGTGTAGAATATATCAGAATTAGTATCATGTTATAATAATCATATATATTTATTAATTCCACCATTATATATATCCATGGAATGAATGAATGGGGATTCACAACCCGAATACCCAGGTTAGATACCTCATCTACATTATCCTCCAAAATGACTAAAAAACTCATTCAAATCCAATTTACCAAGGTGGAAATCCCATTTTCATTCTCCACATGTATCTTACATTCATCAATTTTAAGTAACACTTGTTTCACTTCACCTATAAATAGAAAAATATTATAATACAAACCCCACCCACTAACTTTGACAAAAGAAATATGATTTATCATAGAGATATTCATGCAAAAACATTCAATTAAAGGAAATACAATGTATAAAATGATGTAAAATGGTAATGAATTTACACTTTAATCTAATAAGAGATACAAAAACATAAACCATCACTTGATTCGATCCCAAAAAAAATAATCATTGACATTAGCCCTAAAATTCATATATTAGGGTATTAGAGGGTGTTGACGCTCTTTTTTATCACATTGTCTAAAATAATGGAAAGGGAAATGACTTAGCACAAATTGATTCATCCTTTGAAGAAAACATAAAAATTTGACAAAGGCATGAACAAGGCTTCAAACGCACAAGGGTCGTGCAAGTTGCATAACTGTCACGCAAGTATACTTGCACGCCACATAATGGTTGCACAAGTGACTTGCGCACCCTAAAGGATAACTGTCTGGGGTCTTCTCCAGCCAATAAATTCCCCCAATGGGCCCCCCAAGAGAAGGAATTTTTTCCAGAATTCACAGACAGAGCTCCGAAAGCCCAAGTCTCTTCTTCAGGACTTCTGAACTCTTCTAAGGTGATTCTTTACCTAGAATGGAAGGTCTAAACAATAGGAGTATGGTCTAAGTGTTAGAATTCACTAACACTTATGCGCCTAAGCGTTTTACCCTTAAAGTAAGTGAACAAACTTTCACGCCACCATACTTCTTCCTCCGAAATTGCGCGCCATCTTTTGGAAAGCCTCTAAGGATAATACCAAGGGTTTGAGCCAAGTCGCGCCCAAGTATTACTCAAAGACTAAGAATCTCGCAAGTACCCGTGTGTCGCACAGGTATACCTCTATGACCAGGACATGCGCGCCCACGTAGTGCCTACGCGCCTGCTAAGACATGCACACCCCTACCTTTTTGGGTGACTTTCCTTCCCATTTAACCCCTCTTATGTCATTTCACCTCTCCTATTCACGATTCAGTCTTCAAGACACTCTTCAAAGCCATTTATGGCATGATTTCTTAATTTTGATTCCTTATCTGAAAGGAACTCCGTGGAACATCCCTCAAAATCTAGTGATTTATAGATCATTATGTCACTAAATATTGAGATTTCATTCATTCAAACTAATCCTTTAAGATGAGAGAATCCTTAACTCGGGCCTCCTTTTCAAGAGTAATCCCCAGTCTCAAATATGGGCATCCTCCTTAGAAGTATGCCCCAACCATAATTCTCTTAACCTGGGCCTCCTTTTTAGGAGTAAGCCCTAGTATCAAATATGGGCATCGTCCTTTGGAGTAAGCCCCAACCATAATTCTCTCAACATGGGCCTCCTTTTCATGAGTAAGCCCCAGTCTCAAATATGGGCATCCTCCTTAGGAGTAAGCCCCAACCATAATTCTCTTAACCTGGGCCTCCTTTTCAAGAGTAAGCCCCAGTCTCAAATATGGGAATCCTCTTCAGGAGTAAGCCCCAAGTCCCTTAATTTTTTAAGTCCCTTAAACTGGGCCTCCTTTTCAGTAGTAATCCCCAGTCTTAATTTCTCTTAACTAGTTCTAATTTACTTTTGATTTGGAGTTTCTTTCTCAGGAGTAAAACCCAATCATAAGTCCACTCCTAACTTGGGAATCTTCCTTAGGAGTAAGCCCCAAGAATAGAGTATCCAAATCTTCATAAAGTACATATACCATTATGGAACTATTCCTGGATTTCATCCCCGATGTAAATCTTAATCCTCATCTACTTTGGGCAATCACAAACACATAATCCCCAAATCATTGCATCTTTCGTGGCATAATTGTCTAGTTTCACCGATACCTCTTGTTTCTCAAACCAAGCATGAATCACGTGAGCTTAAAATGTTAATGTAATCATGAATTCCTTCTTTGTGCCATCAATCATGCATAAGCATCATACTCCCTTATTCTAACTACGTTGGTTCTGATTCATTTTCCAAAAAAGGAAATATATGTAGCCCATCAACGGGTACGATCCCAATTCTAAAATAATTCATGTCCTCCTGAATGACAATAAATTTCAAGTGCCCCACTGAGTGTATTTAAAACTAGTATGATCATCATAATGACCAAGAGACTTTTATGTATTTTAAGGATACCATCAACTATGAATCTCTAACAAATACATATGATTCTTCATCGATGAAAAACCTGGAATACATATAAAAGATTCTCTGAATTTCTTATATATCAATCATTGATTGTCAGACTAATGGAAAGCTCATTTTATACTTGGTAATGTAATACGGATTCATGAACATAACATAAATCTATAAAGAGAGTCCCAGAATAGACAATAATTCCCCTAAAAAGGTGTGATGAGTCCGACCTCCCATCCTCTCGAACAATGAAAATTCCTAATCCTCATCAGTTCATAGCTACTCAGCGCCTACCATTGGAAAGTAGGTCCAAATGAATACAGAATAATTGGATGTTTCGGGTTCTACGAACAAACTCGATAAAAACCGATTGAAATGTTTGAACCTTAAATCAATGAGTTCATCCCCGATTCTAGAGGGAAAAAAATGGTGAACCTGACGTGAATCCTTAACAATGTTAAAATAATGTTTTAATTATTTGTTAGGCCCCTATTTAAAACTCAATGAGAGGGCCAACAAAACAATCATTGACATATGTACTCATCCAAAAGATGTAGTGGTTGAATTTATCTTGATTACTTCTCTTACATCAAATAGGAACTCTTTTTCATGATTTTCTACATTCTATGAAATGGCTGCTCTCATGTTCACACCTATGAATACCACTGCTGTGAATACTGCTGCTGCAAATGCCACTGCTTCTACTCCCGCTGGATCGTCATCCGCTCTGAGTATGACATCAACTACTTAGCGTCTTCAAATATGGGTATCAAATGCGCTAGTTAAGGATTACCTTCAACATGGTACTATTCCAACTATGGAGGCTTCTCGAAAAGCCCCCCAAGTGAACAATTCACCCTGGTTGTCTGGACAGCGACGACCAGCAATTAAAAAGAAGGCGGTGCTAACTACCGTCTCCTACCGTTTCGGGTTGTTATCACCGGAATGCAATCACTATTAACTCTCATATTCTGGGGAGGTGAATGAGCAGGTCCCTCAGGGAATTAATTCAAAGAAGAAGGAGTCCTTCCTGAGGGATCCTATCAACAATCGCTGCCAGAATCGTGCGGCAGTATGCCCTCAACATGATGAGGGTACCGACTCTAGGTGTTTGACTCTGGTTCCTCGAACCCGAGCAGGCAAGACGAACCACCAGAGGCAGAATCCAGTCAACAGTGAGCAGGTTCTCATCTCTGCCATCTCCGGATAAGTCCATCAACCTAACTTGGTGGCATGCAATGAGCGAACTCATACACCTGCCCGTTTAAATTCTACTGTCCAGCAGACTTGACTGGAAGAATCACATCAATCCCGCCAGGAAATTCCGTCGAAGTACTATAGCCAGAAACATACACATGCTTATACAACATCAGCTTGTTAGCAGGCTCGTCTGACTATAAATGATAGAGCTCATCAACCATGTTCAGTGAAGTACAATCAGCAGGCACACACACCTGCTAGTATTAATCAAGCCTACCAACAGTCTCGCTTGGTAGCACACAGAGAAGTCAGTCGGAAAGCACTAGAGAAAAACAAGATCCAGACTCAACTCTCTTCCCCCACACATTAATACTGTCGGGATTCACTGAAAGGAAAAGGAGGATATAAGCATGCACATACACCTACTCCAAGCACGGAATGGAAGTATATCCCCGTTTTGGCATCTGAAGTCACCAAGAATATTTTATCAATGGTGAAAGAGAAGAAGCAAATCCCTACTCATATTCTGGATGATTTCCAGGATATTATAACAGGTTCAACAACATCTCAGGGAAAGACACATAAATCTATCCCTACCAGTGGAGTGACACATCAACAGTTCACTCCAAAATAGACAGACGCATCTGTTCTTGTCCAAGATGGTTTTGGGGCATAATCCCCCATATCATATGGACAACCAAGTCATGCACATACACCTGATTTGGGTGGAGATTATTAGCCTAACCTGGCCATCTCTCCTGATCAGGCACATACACCAGCTCAGAGAAACCACTTTTGTCAACAAATGGTTTCCAAAGGCGAGTAAGATGGCGTCTAAGAAGAAGACCCGCCCAGCACAGCCAAGAGATCAAGAGAAAATCTGTAACAAGGCGTTGCTCAGTGCTGGAGTTCTTGAAGCTCTCAGACAGTTATCTGTTGGAATTCAAGATTATGCTCCCTCATTTCCCAATAGTGGGAACATTAATTCTGATGGTCTTCAATAGAAACTTCCTCATGAAGCCTTGGTTTATGAAAATTCCATCGATCATGATGTTTCATATTCAGATGAGAGCCACATGAACCCTTTGTGTGCTCAGAATACCAAGTAGAAAGAGATATCAACTTTTGTTGTAACCCACCATGGTGGTCCTCCCCATGATGATGAATTTCGCTGCGAAAGTCCTCTCCACAGTATTGATGCACATTTCATGGAAAATGCTTCAGTGGAAAATGTAGTGAAGATAAATCCCACTTATCTTGAGGCACTTGCAAATGCGAAACCAGTCATGTCTGATGCTTCATCACTAGCAGGTGAAATAATTTCTCAATCAGAAGATAACCTAGGGTGTAAGTCATTCTACGAACCACCCCTAAGTTATACATCTTCTAGTTTGATCAGCGATTTCTCTACCAATCTTGTTGAATCTGATGAATCAACAAGGAAGCACCAACTCTGGTCAAATCAGGTAGAGGAATCTTCATTGAATGATATAGAGGAAATGCAGAACATGAGAAAACAACTGGTAAAAGGTGAAGTTCCAGTTATGTTTTGGCCTCTGGATGACTCTCAGTATTACATTTAGAGATGTTAACGGAATATGGGATTCATGATATTCGTCTCAATATATGGAAACCTCTTCATCAGTTGAAAATGAAAGTGTTATCTTATGATGAATATGAAAATCATCTTAATATAATATAAGGTTTACAACATCAAATTGATTTGGCATCTCTATCAGTCTCTCGATATCCGAAGGCTAAAAAGTAGCAGAGAGCCCTTCAGCGTTCATTCCTTGGCGCACTAAGAATATTGTGCCAGTTAATTTCCAATGCACCATCTGGTATTCATGTCAAAGGATGGGGTGTTCATGGAGCACTACATTTCATGGTTCTCTCCATTCAGCAAAGTCCGCCGAAAATGGTCTCATGTAATGTTATTGCCCATGGCTGGCCACAATCAATGAGATTTGTTTATAATCAAAAGTTTACCCAAGAAAAGGCCTAATCTAGTTCCTCCCAAAATGATGAATACAATGAATGAGCTGTTGAATTACTCCTACATCAAGAAAATTAGAATATTGAACATGACTCTTGTATAGAGCAAGTACATCATCAAGTGACAGAAGTGTCAGAAATCATCCAACAGTCTTTCGAACCGGGTGATAAAAGTTGATACAGGTTGACGCATCCGGATAATTTCCAGACTAAGGTCCGCAAGATCAGGAGGGATTTTAAAAAACTCTCAGACATAGCATGTCAAGAGCCACCCCAGCTCGCCATTTTGGGGACTCTTTTAAACCAACCCTCGGAATCAACAAATAAGATTCGGGGAGTTGAGCAATGAAAAAAGGAATACGCCCTGTCCACAGGACTGGGGACCTTTTCAAATCATCAATCCCCTCACCAGAGAAATTCGGTCTTGTCTCGATTGTGGAAGATGCCTCAAGTGGAAGGAAGAGCCGAATTATCAAGAGATTCTCTCCAAATTACGGTTCGTCAAGAAGTTACCGAGGGATTGAATCAACAAAAGGAAATGTCACATCAACGACATGGATGAAGAAAATACCACAGAAATGATGATAGAAGGGATGTGATGCGTTATGCATCAATCAATTTCATCAATGTTGTTGTTTCTGATCCACAAGTTGAGGCTCACTCAGGGGACTCAGATGAAGAAGTTCCTCCTCAGGTAGTTGTACGCACAGACACAAATGAAGAAGGTGTGCGTACATGAAATCAAAGGTTTACCCAGAATCTGGGTGTTCCTTCAAATAACCCACTTCCCCCACTCTTAAAGGGATCAAACAAAGGGAAGGGAAAGAATCAGGTTACATATCCTTCCTCTGTAGAATGCCAATCGCTCTCACTATAGCAATGATTTGCGCAACAGGAGGAAGAATTGAACGAATTGAGGATGTTGAATGTAGAACTACATCAAGGTAGTCTTCCTCTTAAGCGTCCTAGAGTTAGTCATCCAAGAGAGTTTATTGCTGCTACTGAGATGCGTCATGAATATCCTCCATTATCAGTACACCCACACAGGTCTAATCTTACAGGTCAAGTGCAACAACAATTGGCAGTGCTGCCATCAGTTGTAGTACCAGCTGCCATACCTGTCTAGACTCCAGTCATTGCACCTTCCCAAGTGAAATTTCAATCAGATTTTTTCAAAATTTAATAACTGCCATTGAGTCATTAACAGCTCGGTTAGATACTATGGAAGGGAAGCATGCACTGGTTCAACCGTAAAAGAATGCTTACCCTGAATGGGTAGATTCAATCTCTCCTCCCTCAAATTTTTGGAATCATGTATTCATTATTTTCAATGGATCAGGCGACCCTGAACAGAATTTGATACATTACGTGTCTTGTTGCGATCCTATGATGGGAACTCCCGAACAACAAGAAGCAGTGAAACTCAGATGCTTCGTGCGAACCTTGCTGGGACCAGCCTTTGTCTGGTACACAAGCTTGAAATCCTGGTCAATTACCTAATGGGAAGATCTTCGTCAATGATTTCCTCTTCAATTTAGCTCAACATTGCCAAAGAAAATAGTTTTCGATCTTAAAAACTGTAAGCAAAGGGAGAATGAAAGAGTCTCTGATTTCATTTCACGCTGGAAGGGATTAACATATTCCATGATCTTAGCACTCCCTCAAGATGAACTATTGCCAATCTGTGTGGCAAATTTTCGTGACAAATTACGCACACCACGGATCCCTGTGAAATACACAAGAGGGTTTCGAGACCTTACTTCAATCGCTCAACAAATTGAAGATTCTCTTATACAGACTGAGGCTAAATCTTGTGTAATTCCATCATCTCTAGGAAGGAGAATGGGTAAAGCAGAAACTGCTACAGTTATGCTTAAACAAGCACATGTACCTACTTCTACCTCAAAACCTTTATCTTTTCGATGGGCTCCACCTCCTGAGTGCCAACAACAAAGGACTTTTCGTCAAGACAATCAAAAAGATCAAAGACGAAAATAATTTGAGGATTTAAAGAGCAAAACATACTCTTTCCAAAATGATCAAGTTTCTGGTTACTTCATTTCAGCTTAGAGAATAATTTGATTCAGCTGCCAAAGCCCAAGAGGCCAAACAAGGAAGGAGTTGAAGACCGTCCCAATTATTTCCCCTTTCATCAAATGTTGGGGCATCCCATCTAGGAGTGTTTTGTCTTCAACGAACTCCTGCAAAAGATGGTCGACTCAGGACAAGTCAAACTAAAAGGCTTTTCAGCCCAGGTAGCATGTGTCACTGCTACAGTTCTAGAGGAGGAAGGCGAGTCGAAAGAAGTCAAAAGAAAAAATACACAAAAATATGATGATTGGATGGTTAGAAAGATGATCAACCTAACTCATGCTATTTTTTGAACAGAATTGAAGAAATCAATTGTACCTTCTTCCATGAATGCCGCAACAAAGTCCTATTCAGAGGTGAAATCCTGAAAAGGGTGGCATAATTCCAAGAAAAATAAATAATCAGAAGAAGATGAGTATGTGTCAATGCATAATTTGTCTTTGACTTTGGAGGACTTCATTCCATATACTTCAAATCAACGGGCACCACCCCACCAACCGTCATAGCCTAAATTGGCTAGTCAGGCAGAATCCTCATCGGACGATGAGTCGATTTTCAGTTCTGTTAATATGATTCAATTAACAGATCCATATGCCAGTCGCAGTTTCGATTTCGATGAGCCTGAATTCCCTGTATCAAACAGAGAAATCAGAGGAAGTTTCATAGGATTAGGATACAGGGGAAGACATGGATCTTTTATAATCCAATAGTCCAATTCTACTCCTACTAGAACTGTTTACGCAGTAGAAAATCATGGTAGAGCCCTTCAGCGAGCTCAACAACAACAAGCAAGTTCTTCTACTAATAGCAAATTCAGTCCTGGCACAATTATTCTGGATGACCGGTTGAAGGTTCCATCTTCTTACTCTCAGAAAGGGAATGGATCAAATAAGTTTAATGTTCCAAAACCAGGAATATTTTCAACTCCGATCCCAATACAGGATGCATCAACTTCCAATGCATCTGCTTCTAAGGTACTTGCTAAACCACATGTTACTATTGGGAAAAAAAGACCTATGGATAAAATTTATGATATACTGAAACATATGGCCCATGTACTGGCCAAGTTAACAATTTTTGATGCTTTGAATCTGTCAAAGGATCTTTGGGAGGCACTCATCGAGGCTTTGTCAAGCCCTCAGGATTTTGAAATTGAAATTGTTACAGTTGACGTCTATCACATAGAGAATAATCTTGCAGAATGCCATGCAATAATATCTTTTACTAATGAAGATGAAGATGATGTCGTGCATGAGAATATTATACCTTTATACTTATCTAGCATGGTCAATGGTGTAGACGTCCGAAGATCTTTCATTGACAATGGTTCAGGAGTCAACCTCCTGCCCATTCATACACTTTGTCGATTGGGCCTCACAGAATCTGATTTATCTCCTTCTACCATGATGTTAAAAGGATATGATAGAAATGAACAAGAAACACTAGGTGAAGTTACACTCAGAACTCAGTTTGGAGATCATGTATCCAATTCAGATTTCATGGTTGTTGATCATGACTCAGCCATCAACAACCTGCTTGGAATACCCTGGCTACATCAACATGCGGCTATGCCTTCATCATACCATCAATGTCTCAAATATTCTTTCGATGGTCAAGTTGGGACATTCTATGGTGATAAGGCCCCGTTCAAGACATGTTAGTCTCAATACGTCGTGGCGAAATTCTATCACATCATGGGAAGGGAGAAATCCACAACAAAAGAGATTACCAAAATTAATGCTCCATATGGTTTGGAAAAGATTCCAGTAAATCCATTTGCGCATGTGAGTACAGATTATTTGTTGCCTATTAGTCAAATTGACAAGATAGACCCACATAAAAGTACTCTTATGTAATGATCCATAATGTCAATTACGACAATTGAGCAAGACAACATGGGAGAAATTGGTGATCCTCCAAGCAGTGATAAAATTCCAAATGGCGACATCTTCATTTCATCTGCTGAAATCCAACAAGTCCATACTTTTCTAATTATTCCAGAAGAAGTTATAGCAACATCATAAGTGTGAAATGATGTCGATTTTCAATTGATCATCTCCTCTTTATTACCAAAATAAGACCCTTCATCAACAATCGGTTCGGAAATAGAAGTTTCTTCTTCAAGATGTGCAAATTTTGACATCTCTTCTGATTATGAAAATTCTGCTTTATCATCTACTATGCAAGAAGAAATGGAAGAAATAACACATGAAGAAGAAGAAGAGGAAGATATCAGAGATGCTCCTCCAGTATTTGATGAGGGTATCTCTACCACCGTGGATGAAGTCAGAGAAATAAATTTGGGTACAAAAGAAGATCCACACCCCACTTTAGTCAGTGCGGCCATGACTCTTGAAGAGCAAGAGATGTATATTTCCATTATAAAGAAAAATAGAGATATATTTACTTGAAACTATACATAAATTCTCGGGCTTGATCTGGATGTTGCTACTCATAATTTGGGTTTACCAAAAGAACATCGAGGATTTAAGCAAGCCACGTGAAGAACACACCCAACTTATGCTTCCAAAATTGGAGCTGAAGTGGATAAGATTATCAAATCCAACTTCATCAAAGAAGTTCAATATCCCAAGTGGTTGGATAATATTGTCGCTGTAAATAAGAATAATGGACAAATTAGAGTTTTCATCGATTTCAAATATCTTAATTGGCATTGTCCTAAGTATGATTTCCCAGTTCCGATTACAAAACATTTAATTGATTCAACAGCTGGCTATGAAGCACTTTCCTTAATGGATCAATATTCCGGATATAATCAAATCATAATGGCCCCAGAAGATGAGGAATCCATAGCCTTCAGAGCTCCTCATGGTGTGTTTTGCTACCCGGTAATGCCCTTTGGCTTAAAGAATGTGGGTACTACATATCAGCATACCATGCATCGTATCTTCAAACCCTTTCTAGGGAAGTTTTTTGAATGCTATGTAAATGACTTGGTGGTTAAATCAAAACAACTATGTAATCACTTGGCTGATTTGGAAGTCATATTCCACAAGCTTCGACAACATAATTTGAAGATGAACCCCTTAAAATGTGCTTTTAGGGAAACCTCATGAAAATTTCTCGGCTTTGTCGTATTCCATCATGGTATTGAAGTCGATCAAGAGAAGACAAAGTCAATCCTTGGTATGTCACCACTTCAAAATTTGAAACAATTAAGAGGACTTCAAGGATTCTTATCCTATATTCGGCGTTTAATCGCCAATTTGGTAGGAAAAGGTTTACCCTTCACCAAATTGATGAAGAAGGGTGTCACTTATCAATAGACTGATGAATGTCAAGAAGATTTCGATATTCTCAAGAAATACCTCTTGAGTGCACCGGTACTCATGCCACCTATAGAAGTAATACCACTTATCCTCTACGTGACAACTTTAGAGCGATCATTGGGTGCCTTTATTGCTCAGAAGAAAGATGCTAGAAATGAAAACAACCTCTACTACCATAGTAGGACTATGCATAAAGCAGAAACCCAGTATTCAAGTATTGATAAGTGTTTCCTTGAATTAATCATTGCAGTTTAGAATTTGAGACACTACCTGCAACATCACGAGGTCCAATTGGTATCTCGCAATAACCCTCTCAAATTCATCCTCAGTCATTCATTGTTTACAAGATTTATGGAAAGGTGGTAGTTATTTTTCAGCAATTCGATATTCAGTATGTGTCTCAAAAGGAAATAAAGGGCCAAGATTTGGTTGATTTCCTGGATGAACACCCTTCAGTGGAAGACACATCTTCAGATATTGAACTCCCTAATGAGGAAGTCTTCTCTATTCAAGAAAGTCCTCAGGCATGGGAAATGTATTTTGATGGTTCTTCTAGAAGTCCAACTGGGAGGAAAATTGAAAATCTTAAATTCAAAAAAGTTGGCTTAAGAATTGTGCTCATTTCTCCAGAAAAGGAAGTGTTACCTTATTCTTTCTTATTGTGGGAATGTGGTACCAATAATGAAGCAGAATACCAAGCTATCATCGTAGGCTTGGAATTGGCGCTTCAAGCACAAGTGAATCACATAAAGGTGAAAGGTGATTCAGACCTGGTAATCAACCAAGTCAATGGGGATTATGCCATCAGAAAAGAAGAACTAATCTCTTTTTATGATTATGTCAGAGTGTTAATGGCAGAATTCCCTTCAGAACTGACATTTTCTTATGTCCCGCGATCACAAAATGCTCAAGTTGATGCACTGGCTAATATAGCCATAGCTCTAACAGATCCAAATCGGGACGAAACAACCATCAGTATTGCCCACCGTCGTGCAATTTCACATTATGTTCGAATCATAACATAGGAAGTTAATGAAATTAGTCCCATTCCAGAACCGTATGGTCATATTACCGAATGGATGTCACCTATCAGAGAATATATTTAAAAAGGAACACTTCCACCTGATAGAGCCGAGGAAGAACAAATACGGAGGCATGTTGTCAATTTTACTCTTTATGATATCCCAGATCACCTAGTGAAAATTCTCTACAAACATGGTTTTTATGGAGTTCTCTTCAGATGCATTGATGGTGAAGAGACAATGGCTGTCATGAAAGAAGTGCACGCAGGATTCTGTGGTGCCCACCAGTCTGGGCATATACTTTCTGATCATATTCGAAGTCTTGGATACTTTTGGCCCTCAATGATACAAGATTGTGTTGATTTCACAAAGAAGTGTCATCCATGCCAAGTACATCCCATCTTCATTCATCAACCTCCAGAGTTGCTTCATACAACTAAATACTCATGGCCATTTTCCACATGGGGAATAGATGTGGTGTGACCTTACCCTTCAGCTATGACCAAGCAGTTTAATTATATTCTTACTTCTACTGATTTCTTTTCCAAATGTGTAGAGGAAATACCACTCATGAAATTCAGTTCTAAGTGAATTGTTAGCTTCATTAAGTCTAACATCATTACCATATTTGGTGTCCATCATACAATATTGACAGACAATGGCACCAACTTCTGTTCAACTGAGGTGAAGAAATTGTATCAACAATACAACATCAAATCCAACCATTCATCTCGTTATCATGCATCGACCAATGTCCAGAAAGAAGCATTCAATAAGACTCTATCAAATATACTATAAAAGTTTATGGAAAAATATAATAAATCATGGCCCGATAAAATGTTTCATAGTTTATGGGATTATCAAACTACCACCTGCAATGCAACTCGGTCAACTCCATATTCATTGGTGAGTGGAACGGAAGCAGTCTTGCCAATTGAAGTTCAACTACCCTCACTCAGAGTTTCCATTTGTGATCAATCATCTACAGATGAACAATCTCAAAAGTGATCGGATGAATTGGAATGGTTAGATGAGAAACGATTTTGCACTTTGCACCACTTGGATGTCTATCAGAATCGAATAGCACGAGCTTTTAACAAAAAAAGTATGTATTAATTCATTCACTCAGGGAGATTTGGTATTAGTTCATAGAACTCCAATGATACCAGGAAAGAAACCTCCCATGTTTGAGCCAAAATGGGAAGTACCTTACTCAATACATAGGGTCTACTCTAATGGACCTTATTCATGAATCTCGTTGGATGGAGATCTCATCACTACTATAACCAATGCTATATTTTTTACGAAGTAGTTTGTATAAACACAAAATATATCATCAAATGGTCTGATATGACCTTAAACTGCACCACCATCCAGAAAGATGTTAAACTACATCATAAATGGTCCGGTATGACCTTAAACTGCACCACCGTCCAGCATGATGTTAAACTGCATCATCAATGGTCCGATATGACCTTAAACGGCACCACTGTCCATCAAGACGTTAAACTGCATCATCAACGGTCCATGCATATGACCCTAAACTATTCGCACATACATCCAACATGATGTTAAACGGTGTCCCCTTCATCGTCCTTGTTATATGATGTTAAACTACACAGCAACGGTCTATACATATGACATTAAACTATTTTTATTCCTTTTGTCTCCCATGATGTTAAACTATAATGTCCTAACTACCTGACGCTAAACTATACAGAATTACCTTATGTTTAGCATTACATTAAACTACACCATCCACGGTCCATGCATATAACCTTAAACTATTCACACTTTCGTCCAACATGACGCTAAACTGTATCGTCCCTTTTTCATCCAACATGAGGTTAAACTGTGAAAACGTCCCATACGTCCTGCATGACATTAAATGGCATCATCAACGGTCCATGCATATGACATTAAACTATTTGTGTTACTTTCGTCCAACATGAAGTTAAACTATGAAAAAGTCTCTAATACGTCCAACATGACGCTAAATGGTGCACTCTTTTGTCCTTACTGCATGACATTAAACTGCACAATCATCTTTTTTTCCAACATGATATTAAACTGTGTTGTCTCCATCGTCCTAACTACATGATGATAAACTATACAGAAAGTCCTTTGATACGTCCTACATGAAATTAAACTGTACTTTGTCACTGCTACATGACACTAAACGGTGCAGCCCCAATAGTCCTAACTGGAAGACTTTAAACTGCATAGTCCCTTTATATGTCCTACATGACATTAAACTGTGCATTGTTAAGGTTGTGGTTACCTCTTGTTTCTCACACCGAGTATGACTCACGTGAGATTAGAGAAAACCTCAACCATAACACTCTCTCTGGGATACTAACCATGTGTAAGTCCCAACAACATCATTTTTTAGGCTGTTGTCCCAAAGAACAACTTGATCATTAATTCATTCTTTAACTAAACTACGCAGACATTGATCCTTTCCTTCTAGGCTGGGAACATAGGCAACCTCCCAAGGTTCAATCCCAAAACCAATCTCTTCACATCGGTTCACCTCCATCTCATACGATGTTGATTCGTGAAACCGCCCCTAGAATCAATATCTTTACATTGATTCACTTTCGTCATTTCTATACGACGTTAAATTATACAGCACTGTTTTTTCCAGTATGAGAATAAACTACAAATATTCTTTGATACCCTCACCTAAGAGGGAACCATTATTTACATTGATTTTTCAATCATGTTTTATTTCAAATACTACGTGCACAGAGGGAAATGCCCAAACCATTTGTCTTGGGATAAACCATCATTGAACTAAAGTCCCTTTTCCCCCTTCACATGTACGAACCAAATTAGTATAGTGGGTATTTCTAGTACTAAGTGGGATTGATTCCCATTTAATGGGATACATAGGAACATTCGAGTGTCCCTCATATCCAGCCCCATGTCTTTTGGGCGTAACCCCCAAATTCCACTTTCAGTCCCTTGGCTGAAAAGTCCCCATGAAAACACACACAGTGTATTTATTGTAATGGTCCAAGCTCTATGACCCTAAACTAAGATCTCTAATCCTTTTGTCCCACATGACTTTAAATTGTAGTTTATGACACACGTATGGCTTGATTCCCATCCTTATGAGATGCGTAGTGAAGTCCAACATTTTAATTCAGGACCCAACCACAACATGATTATGGTTAGCATTGATCTATGTATCTATGTATACATTATAAAATACCCATCTTTATGTGTCATAATCCTAACCTTAAATATTTTCAGATATTCATAAGACTTTTCTTGACTTTTAATCAAAAAAATGTCAAATTCATGAGAGTTATTTTACCTGACTATACTGTACGTTCCCTTAGGCGGCCTTGCATAAAAAATCCCCATAATAGATTTTTCAGCCAAAAGATACTATTATTTTACTATTCAGCCAATGCCCTTTGGTTGCCCTGCATAATTCAACCCTCTAACAGGTTTTTTAGATACTGGTAACTTCATTCTTGTAAAGAAAGCCTCTTTTGTCCTTATTGTCTTAAATGATAGTATGTAGGGAATAACAAAAAAATATCAATCCTTAAAATATTTCTCCCATATCCTTTTTCATGATCTGAAAGTATTCAAGTCTATGGTTTATATTATCCTTCCCTACGTTTGGGTCAGACCTTCGTTGGAGTGATTTTCATCCAGTTCTTCGATAATCATGTTTGGATATATCTTCTCCATATTCATGTACCACTTTCCATACATAAAACTATATACTTTTGAAATTTTGAATCTTCATAAACATTCACTGGCTTTTTAGCACTAGAAATGTAAATTTCTAAGAGTTCTTTTGCCTGACTATGCAGCACATGCCCTTAGGCAGCCATGAATAAATAGTCTACATAACAGACTTGTTAGCCAAAATATGCTATTTATTTGACTATGCAGCCAATGCCCTTAGGTGACCCTGCATAATTCAACCCCCTAACGGGTTTGTTAAATAATGGTAACTTCATTCGTGGAAACTACTTCTTCTAATTCCTTTTTTCTCCTTTTCATATCATTCCTCAGATCCAAATTTTCTTAAGTTACAGTTTACATTTTTTCCTTCATACATGAGTATGGTAATATTTTTTCAGATAAATTGTCAAAGAATTAAGTCAATTCTAATTCATTCGGTCAATGATATTTCGACATTAAACAGTAGCCTCTTTTTGTGTGACGTGCATGACTTTAAACTGCCCACAAAAGAAAAAGGAACTCTGAGTAAAAGTCATGTTCCAGCCCAATAAACGTACATTTTCAATGATTTAGGTAATATTTAGCAATTAAAAGATTCAATGTTTGTAGGTTTATTTATAATAATCCTACTAAAAATCAAATTATGATTACTAGGACCATTGGCTTCGGTAAAATTTAAAGAAGGTAGTAGGAAAATAGGTGCACAAATGATTTAAGATGAAAGTGTTTTTCATTAATACACAAGAGATAGAAGGACATCAAAAGACTGAAGTCTTTTCTCTTTTTCAAGAATTACAAGAGGCTTTCAACATAACTCTTCATTTGATTTACGGCATCCTGAGATTCATCAGCAACCACCTGGAATTCATTCATTCAATTGGTTACAATAAGAGATGCTATAATACCAGTTCTTCTTGGAAGAATTATAAAAGGATGTTCTTGAGTACGGTTTGAGAAAATTTGCTGTTGATCAAACAGTGAATCTATTTCTGTCCAAGAGACTTGGAATATGGATACATGGATTTGAGAATGGAGCATTGGAGGTAAAGATCCATTTGAAAAGAGTACTCTTTTTAGATATTGCTCTAATGACATGTTTGACTTCTCTCCACCAACCGGTAGCGGAAAACATTTCTGCCCATGGGTTTTCCATTTTCATATCTGTAAGGAAATGACATGGAGAAAAAATTTGAAAGTTCACACCATTCATGTTTCACTTAATGCACAACATAACCGAAATAGAAGAGTAACAGTGCAGTTGCATGTCAGGTGTATAGTTCTTTGCATCTGGAACACTGACTCCTTGCAGATGACAATGACTATATAGAGATAGGTAGATTCTTTGTGGGAAAATAAGATGATATTTCTTCAAGTACATAGCCAAATCTGGGAGAGTGTTGTCGCAGATATCATAGTAATCATGTCCAACAATGTTCATAATCTCATCAATCCGCTTGCTAGCCAGTTCATCAGCTATTCTGGTTCTAAGAGCCATTGATTCTACACAAAAGTTTAATAAATTTAGCTTTTATGTAAGTTGATTATTCATAAAATTTATGAAGAAATTTCAAAAAATGTCTAAGGTATTAAGGTGCTCATGTCTAAACATGGCACGCAAGTATGGATGTGCCGCACAAGTATTTGGCGTGCAAGTATCACCGCGCAGGTCTAGATACCTTGACAGTAGTGTGACAACAAAGAAAAGGTGGAAAACAGAGCAACCTGCACGGAGAAGGCCACTTGTGCGGAGAGAGATTGAATGTTTGGAATTTGGATGCTTTTTATGGAAATGGGGCCTCATATTTATAGGCCACAACCATACCCTACGCGACGAAGTCTGTCCAGCTAGAAGTTGCAAGCCATGCCTTACGCGGCACAGCCTGCGCCCCATACACTTGTGCACCGCCTTTCCTTTAGCATTCTTCTTTTCCTCAGAGTCACATCCTCATTTCTTTCAGATCTAACTATGAGGGGGGACTTTTTTTAATGATCCTTTTCATCACATTGTCTAAAAAATGGAAAGGGAAATGACTTAGCACAAATTGATTCATCCTTTGAAGAAAACATCAAAAATCGACAAGGGCATGAACAAGGCTTCAAATGCACAAGGGTCGCGCAAGTTCCATCCCTGTCGCGCAAGTATACTTGTGCGCCACATAATGGTCACGCAAGTGACTTGCGCGCCCTAAAGGATAACTACCCGTGGTCTTCTACAGCCTATAAATCCCCCCGGTGGGCCCCTCAGGAGAAAGATTTTTTTCCAAAATTCACAGATAGATCTCTGAATGCCCACGTCTCTTCTTCAGGTCTTCTGAACTCTTATTAGGTAATTATTTACCTAGAATGGAAGGTCATAACAAGAGGAGTAAGGTATAAGTGTTAGAGTTCACTAACACATGCACGCCTAAGTGTTTTACCCATAAGGGAAATGAACACACTTGCACAACACCCTACTTCTTCATCAGAACTTGCACGCCATATTCTGGAAAGCCTCTAAGGATAATACCAAGGGTTTGAGCCAAGTCTCGCCCAAGTATTACTCAAAGAATGAAAATCGCGCAAGTACCCATTTGTCGCACAGTTGTTCCTACACGACCAGGACTTGCGCTTCCACACAGTACCTGCATGCCGGCTAGGACATGCACACCCCTACCTTTTTTGGTGCCTTTCCTGCCCATTTCACCCCACTTATGTCATTCCATCTATCATATTCAAGATTCAGTCTTCAAGACACTCTTCAAATAAATTTATGGCAAGATTTCTCGATTTGGCTTCCTTATATGAAAGGAAATCCATGGAACATCTGTCAAAATCTAGTGATTTATAGATCTTTATGTCACTAATGATTGCGATTTCAATCATTCGAAATCAACCTTTAAGATGAGAGAATCCTTAACATGGGCCTTCTTTTCATGATTAATCCCCAGTCTCAAATATGGGAATCCTTTTTAGGAGTAAGCCCCATCCATAATTCTCTTAACCTCGGCCTCCTTTTCAGGAGTAATCCCCAGTCTCATATATGGGCATCCTCCTTAGGATTAATCCCCAACCATAATTCTCTTAGCATGGGCCTCCTTTTCAGGAGTATGCTCCAGTCCCAAATATGGGCATCCTCCTTAGGAGTAAGCCCCAACCATAATCCTCTTAACCTGGCCCTCATTTTCAAGAGTAAGCCCCAGTCTCAAATATGGGCATCCTCTTCAGGAATAAGCCCCATGTCCCTTAATTTTTCATGTCCCTTAAACTGGGCCTCCTTTTCAGGAGTAGGCCCCAGTCTTAATTTTTCTTAACAAGTTCTAATTTACATTTTATTTGGGTTTTCTTTCTCAGGAGTAAAACCCAATCATAAGTCCACTCCTAACTTGTGAATCTTCCTTAGGAGTAAGCCCCAAGATTAGAGTTTCCAAATCTCAATAAAGTACATATTCCTTTATGGACCATGTTCCTATATTTCATCCCTGATGTAAATATTAATCCTCATTTATTTTTGGTAGTCATAAACACATAATCCCCACATCATTGCATCTTTCGTGGCACAATTGACTAGTTTCACCAATACCTCTTGTTTCTCACACCGAGCATGACTCACGTGAGCTTAGAGTGTATAAGTAATTATAACTTCTTTCTTTGATCCATCAATCATGCATAAGCATCATACTACCTTATTCGAACTACGTGGGATCATATTTCATTTCCAGAACAAAGGATATGTAGGTAGCCCATCAATGGGTACAATCCTAATTCTGAAATAATTCATGTCCTCCAGAATGACAATAAACTTCAAGTGCCCCACTGAGTGGCTTTAAAACCAGTATGGTCATCATAATTACCAAGAGACTTTTATGTATTTTATGGATACCATCAACTAAGAATCTTTAACAAATACAAATGATTCTTCATTGATGAAAAACCTTAAATACATATAAAATATTCTCTGAATTTCTGACATATCAATCATTTATTGTCAGACTAAAGGAAAGCTCATTTTATACTTGGTAATGTAATATGGATTCACGAACATAAATTAAATATATAAAGAGAGTCCCATAATAGACAATAATTCCTCTCAAAAAGGTGTGATGAGTTCGACCTCCCATCCTCTCGACCAATGAAAATTCCTAAGCCTCATCAGTTAACAACTACTCAGCACCTACCTTTGGAAAGTAGGTCCAAATGAATATGGAATCATTGAATGTTTCTGGTTCTACCAACAAACCCGTTACAAACTGATTGGAATGTTTGAAACTTCAATCAATGAGGTCATCCCCGATTCTAGAGGGAAACAGAGGGGAAAACTAAAAAATATGTAGATTATAAGAAATTCTAGGACTGTATAGGGTTAGACATACCAAGATGAGTCAACCTTGATAAATGACACTTCTATTTAAGAAGAAATGATTCTATAGGATCCATAATTACTAATATCCTTTTGAAATCACAAGGAATGCCAATGGGTGGAAGATATAAGGGAATCCCATTCCAGATACAAAATTTAAAAAAAATTGTTTCAATTCTCAGGGATCATTAACAATGTGAAACAAACATTCATGCTATGATACAATTATGTAAAATCTCCCAATTCCCTATCAAAATTTTTCAAGGTTTGATATATTTTGACATGACATAAACAACTACTAGTTTCTAAAAAATGATATCAGTTAGTCATTGGGCTTCTAGGGATCACATCCAATGCTTCTCACACCTAGAATCCCTTGAAAAGGCCATGATACATGTTTCTAGGAAAAAATAACTCAAAACATTCCCTAAAATTTGAGGGGGTATTAGACCTATGGTGATGACACAATGACCCACTTCATACCTAAGATCTATATAATACATCATAATGGACTTTTGGATGCAATTATTACTGGAAACAATGTTTCAAAATCTCTAGTCCTTCATCTTTTACTTTCCCACCTTTTTCCTTAGTATTGTAGTAGAAAATGAATTTTAGAGATATTTTCAACAATTATTGAAGGTAAAACTATCACTCTTCTCATTATTTGAGGCGGGTAGCCTAAATTTACCACACCCCCAACTCTCTGGGATAAAATTAAATTTAAAAGACAAGATGTTACCCCCTTGAAAATCCAGGCATTATGGTAGAGTGATTTACTTTTGTTGGATTCCCACAAAAAAGTTTTTTTGATTATTTATATGATTCCTTGGTGTCCAATGCATCAATTAGACACAAAACCATATAATTTTATTTTTTGCTACTTCATGATATGTTCAATCTTATGTTACACATTTTTTACCATACTGTTCGTGATACAAATGGTCTTATGGATTTCAATAGGTCAATTTTTGGTACATATGATGTGCATCAATGTAAGAAAACCTACATTCAGTCCTTGATACATAAATTATACTAAATATCCCCTTATATCATAGTAATATTTATTTCAAATGAAATATATCAATCATACTCTTGATATAATATTAAAATACATGGCCTTGGTCTTGGTTATGATACCCTAAAAAGCTCACCCCACATGTCCTAATTGAAAGACCGTAAAAGGAACACTCTTGACCTATGTTGTATGAATTTAAACTTGGAATAACCCACTAGTAGTGTTTAAATTACATTAAAATAAATGAAATATTGTTCATTATTAAACAACCATTAATTGAATTCCCAACTTGTACATGTTTCATGACCAAAAATAGTAAGACCCATATTTCATAGTCACATGACACTTGACACACACAAAAGTAACATCAACAAATTCGAAAAGATAAAATTCCGGAATATTGGTATTAGTTTCCCCAAAATGAAGACTAATAATATGGTGTAATAGATCATTTAGATTATGTAAACCCTATGCGACATGCGATGACATGTCCAGTAGAAGTTCATGAACAACACATAGCCTTCACATGTTCTGGTGGTTTTAATTTGACAAAGTCCTTCTACTCATGGAAAGGTGCCTCGGATGATCCCCAATAACACAATTGTATCCATTTAGGATCCTCCTGGACATGAGGATTCTCGGAAAGTGGAATCACGGTAAAACATTGAAAAATACATAGAAATTAGAGAGAGAATATCCAAACGGTGACATCCATATTCAATTTTTATGATCACATAACACATCTATGATGAGGAAAATGGTTATCTTTGAAAACCTTAATAAAACCTCATAATACCCACAAAACCATGTAAAATAATATAATGAAAAAAAGGGGAGAAAGATGGATACACTTTGTGTAATAAAAATCACATGATGTGCCCCATGTGATACCCAACACACCACAAGGGTACAACGACAAGTCCGCATAATCTAATGATATCCCATTGCCATGTCATCATCATCAAATGAGGTGACTCAATCATGGACATGTGACCTCACACCTCCCCTTTGAATTTATAAAGATTATAACATGGAATTTCCAAAAAATTAATTCACAATCCAACAAATCCATTGCTGTATAGGATGCGTATCAACTAGTGGTATAATATTATCCTATACAATATTATTACAACCCCATGAGATCCCTAACCATTGAAAAATAAACAAAGGATATAAAAAATGGATTGATTGGAGTCTCCCACTATCAGTAAACTCATCCGATGCCCCCATGCTATCCAAAACATGGTCTCATAAGTCTCATTGACAATCCTACCAGATTTTATAAGGCCCCCTGACAATCCATCATTATCACTTGAAATCTTCCAGAAATGACTCATGAGATCACATTAAGGCCTTTCAATTAGAACCCAAATCATACAAAGGTGTTGGGACATGTCAATATGAAAATATTAATGTCCACCAGCATTTGTTAATGATTCAAAAAATAAACATTAATTAGAAAAATACAAAAAATGATTAATTAACACGATGATAATGTGGTTGCTAAAAATCATGTCATAACCCCATAATGAATTATAGTGGGAAGTTTCCAAAGTCATTTTTTCGATGCCCTTGAATGAATAAATCCTAGATTCAGACGATACAGGCCTCACAATGTGGCAAAAAAACTGGTTTCGAAAGGCATTTTAATCACCAACCCTATCATGAAAAACTCATTCTTCTCATTATTAGCATTGAAAAAAATTTCCTTCGAAATTTTTACTAGAACACCCAAGAAGAAAGGAAGATTTCTATGAGTGGCTAATATGATGTCCAGAAAAGATTCCCATATGGTAAGATCCAGGGAAACCCAATAGAAATCATGCAACATACATAAATCACATTGCATTATTATTCATTGATCATGAAATGTACTTCTAGTAGGACACACGAAGAACATCATGTATATATGCTACATCATTAAAGACCTAAAACAAGATAATAGTGAATAAATCTAGGGAATTTTCAATAAATGGATGAAATAAAAAATGAGATAATTATATTATTAAAACATTTTTTGATCCTCACGTGCTTCACGAAAACCACCCATGTCATGGTAGAGCACTAGTACAAGTCACACAAGTCAAGCAATAATAAAATGGTATACTCTTTGGATCATACGTAGTCTTTGGAACATGTCAAATAATGTCTCGTGGATCCTTATATGTGTGACACCAAATTCTAGTGAATCCATCTATGATCACCATCCCGGACATGCAATGTCCTTCAAACATGTTTCTCGAATCATATAAAGGTACCATCACATGTTAGATATGTCTAGTGATAGAACATGGGCATGTCAACATGTTGTCTTGGATCCCTCTAAGTAAGATATCTAGATCTCATGATGGCTGATTTAAATTTCATATTGAATCATGTTTCCCCCTAAAAAAATGTATATTTGACTCTCATGACAACCTTTATGTGTTTCCACCAACATTCATGATGACACTAGATCATTTCAGACAGATCATGAGACACCCTATAATAATGTCTGCCATGATCATGTGATGGATTCTAGATTCGTACAGGTAGATATTGAAATTTCCACATAAAAATTCATCTGTTATCATAAGATGACCCGCAAACATTCAATCAAGGATATGAAGAATCCCTCATATAATTCAATTGCATCACATGATTCCCTTTAGACATGTTTTCAATTTTACTAGACATGTGCAGAAATCCTCCAATATTTCAAATAAGCATTATGGTCCTATCAAAAAGGTAGTCATTCACATTAGGATGGAATGCAGGATATGTCACACATGAATCATAGGGGTTGATAACTTTTTCCACACATTGTGTGTTAGTCGCGATCGAATGGGAAACTTTAGTATGTATGCCATAATCAAAAAAAAATATGATGAATCTAATTAAATCCATAACCAAGACATTTGGGATGCCTCTTTGTGGATCAATCCCTTTAGTAATCATCTAAATGCTAGACCCCGTGAAAAGTCCCTCCTTCAAAAGTAGAGAAATTGATTAGATTCCATACCTTGTTTCTCACACCAAGCATAGCTCATGTGGGACTATTGAGTCACAATGACCCCATAATTCAATTCACCATCAATATAAAAAAATCATCTATGTGTAATTTCAGACTAATTGAATTATTATGAATATGATTCCTGCAATAACTAGGATACACAACATTCCTTCCATAGGATTAATTTCGAAATCAAATGGGCATCCACCGCTGTGTCTATACCTCCACGACTCTAACATTTCCATAATTGATACCCAATCATTCCATTGGGATGATCACTCAACCTTATCACTCATCAGATAGAGATATAAACTAAAATATAATGATTCTAATTCCTTCCATAACCAAGAAATGTAGGATACCTTCATATGTCATAAGTTCTATATTAACCATCCCAAGGGAAACTCTAGTGTGTACTCCATGAACAATTGAACTAAAAAAACTATGATTCCCTACTTAACTAGGATATGGAAGAAATCATCTTAAGTCTTAATTCTAAACTAAAATTTGCATCCACCTAAGTGTTATTCCCTTCATTCCTTCAAATTTCCAACTATCATGACATAATCTTTCCCATAAGTTGATCACTATACCTCATCCATTAGTGGACTAAAAATATAAAATATCTATAATTACTACAATTACTTCCATAAAGAGGATATTTACTGCACCTTCCTAAGGATTGAGTTCCATACATAACACCCCAAGGTCCATACTATTACATAATCCCCACATCTATATGCAATAAGGATAATCACCTATAATCCCATTTTTCTCAAATGGAGAATAGATCACATGGGTTTAGGGAACCATAATAAATACATCATTGGAATGATAAATCTATATTAGATAGGGATATCTATGCACATTATCCCAGATGAGTGGCATGATATAAATATCCCTTGTATAGGGGAATCTACCTTGGGTCCAGTCTAAAGGGAATGATCAAACTACGATAACTCTATTTCATACTATAACCTGGATATATATGGTGTCCCCTTGAGTATTGAGTTCAAATATATGGTTCTTGAGTGCCCGTACAAATTTCTTTCCTACATGATGTTAAACTAAACATGTTTAGAGAACTACGTGGTTTTTGATTCCGGTAATAAACAAGATATGTAGGAAGCCTCATAATGGATCAATCTCCAACTCTATATATTAACAAACTCCATGTATGGTGGAAAATTTCAAAGTGTTCAAT
Source organism: Viscum album (assembly GCA_963277665.1). Lineage (NCBI taxonomy): Eukaryota > Viridiplantae > Streptophyta > Magnoliopsida > Santalales > Viscaceae > Viscum > Viscum album. The sequence continues at coordinate 116,504,268 of OY728160.1, read as the reverse complement.
TATAAGGATATGAAGTACAAGAAGAAATTCATTATTGAGAAATAGATGAAGAACCCTAGATACAAACAAAGGGAATAAATAATGAGATGTCCCTTTTCTTTTGTATATAAAATTGGAATAACCAATAATCCTTTTGTTTGGGTAAACAATCCAATACTAGGATTATGAAGAGATTTATAAAAATATATTCAATCTATAAGAGTCTTGGTGTTAGAAAAAATCCCCCCAAAAGGGTGTAATGGGTCTGACCTCTTATCTTTTCGAACAATGCATGTTCCTAAGCATCATATAATCTTAATCCCCAATTGAAAACATTCCTTTGTAAATAAGTTCAATACACATTTATAGATGAGGGATACCATTGGATATTCATATAAGAATGAAAATGGTGACCCATCATTAATTATTTTTTGATAAATTAATCTCTAACAATAAACCATCAGGTGGAACTCACTCCACCTCAAAGAGGGTTCCCAGTCATCCCTTTTCCATCAAAACGAAGATGGTGAACCTATTGTGAATCTCTAAAATAACAAAAGAATTTCATTATTATCCATCAATCCATTATATAATCACTATTTTCAAAAACATTATGCACCTGACATGAATTTCTCAAATAACAAAATTATTTTTTTATTGATCATTTAATTTTAGTTTCACACTATACACAAAAAATGGTGAATCCAATGTGAATATTTTAAATAACAATATGATTTTGTTTTTATCTACAAGACATATCATGTTCAAATGACATGAAAAAAATGTTGAACACTACGTGATTCAATAAAATGGAATAATGATATATTAATCAGGAATCATACCACTTTTATGGCATATCAAAAAATATGATATGCCTGATATGAATCTTATGTCTAGTTATAGTAACAAAGATTATCATGAATCATGTTCATTCCCATTTTGAAAAGTCCACGTGAATAGAATGGTGAGATAAATAATAAAAGGACAATTTTGATAACCACACATATTTGATTGATCACATCATCCCTACAATATATCTCTTATGAATGACCTTGTTCATTTTATGTTTATGACTGAAGAAATAGCTCTCATAAATATCATTCAAGTGCTATATAATTTCATCATGGAATGAAGGTTTTAGTTTATCAGTTATATATAAAACACCCACAGGTCACAAAATTGTATGCCCTTCTCGATAGAAACAACATCTGGTGGAGAACACAATTTTCTAGGAGTACCTTTTAAATGATAAAACCTATCCATTAAAGCTACCCTCATGGGACTCCGATTACTAAAGACAAAAAATCATAGTTATCCAAGGAAAGAGGGAGATAATCAAGTGGCCCTCATATAAATTATTAACTGCTTCAGGAGCATTACATGGAGGGATAAAATCACCACACTTAATATCTAATAATTTTTATCCATGGGGTCAAATATGGATCCCTTTCTTTTGAGTTTCCCCCATGGAGGGCCCCAATCAACCATCATTTCCAGTACCATCAGACAGGTACCAACAATTTTCTAGCTAAAGGTACCAAAAAACACTCTACCACTTCTATGTACCATAACGAAGTGACAAAGAAGACACATCAGTTACACAACACACATGATATCTAGGATATTTCTTATGTCACCCACTCACTATTGATTTTATCCGTCATATTCTGATTGTTACCGATTAGTATAATCATATAACAACTCACTCAGAAGTAGTCTCTAGGTATATTAATTCAGTAGGAATAGAGGAGGGTCATATCCCTGCCCCAATGCCTGAATTCCGTAGTTATATTTTTGTGGATCATGGAGGATATATGTGGGGACATATCCTATCTTTTGTCGAAGATATATTCCAGTACATAGTGTAGATGAAAAATGTTCATGATTATATCCCCACACACACTCTTCTAATTTTCAAATATATATTATTATCATATGAAGGAAATTTTCAACATATTTCATCAATGGTATAGATACAGGGATAGGTCTGTATTCTTATAACTATATAAATAATAGCTCAATACTCTAATCATTATGAAAATTTTGTATCTCCATAGAAATCACACTTTATTACAATCATCCACATGGTTTATCACCATATTTTTTGAAAGGAAGAGGTATCAGACTGGTCTCAAATTTCTAATACAACCGGGGATCAGTAGGTGAGAGTGGAACATGCCTTAGTATATGCGAACATGACTATCAAATATTTTCAGTGGAATATTCCAATGGCCTATGATCAGGCTCATATCCCTTCCATGTATGGGGCTCACCATGTGAGAGGGTAACATTCATCATGACAAGCTCATGTTCCCATCAAAGAATTTTAGAAGCATATGAAATATTCCCCTCTTGCACAAAATTACCCACTATTATAAATTAATCCATGAGTTAAAATACCCTAAATCATAAATATCATAAAAAATTTCATAACTCAAAGTGAAATAATTCAATAGTAATATTGAAAATAAATATAGAACTCCCACCCACTATCTCATTGAAATCCCTCATACAAGGGTTAGAAACTCCTATGATTGATTTATATAACATGTTACATCAATAACATATATTACTTCTACCAAGATTGAGATTTTTGAAAAGAAAAATAAAACATTGGATACCATTTTTTTACACCATAAAAAAGGGCCACTCATCGTTTTCATGAATTAGAGTTTTACAAATCCCCATTCAGATATCCCTTTGCACAAAATGATAATGACTGGAAGCAATGTACTATGTATGAACATAGAAATTATATGAACTAATTATCAAATTACCAAACCGGAGTACACAATATCAGAATTATTAAACAGATTATTAAATGAAAATAAATGTGGATGAAATATTTTTTTATATCATCTCATGCTATAATATATTCTACACAAAATGTGATTCATTTTTCAGATAGATACCCACATGTGGAAGATATATTCAAAAATACAAGATACATAAATAAAATAAAAAGGCCTCTACTAAACTGATCTAAGAGTCTATATTGACATCCCCACATACAGCCTACTCATCCTAAATGACTGGTCGATATATGAATCATGACCTCATCTAGTGTCCGTAATTATACAAACATTGCATGCAAAATCATTGTTTCTCACACATTGTGTGAGTATAGGATCATTAAAATGGAACTAATTACACCATTGTATAAATTTAGAAAAATATATACAAATTTTATGCACTGATTTAAATTAAATACATAAATAATGATATAATCTAAATAATTCATCATGAAATAACCATGTTCCCATGAAATCTATCACTACTTACATAGGATAATTAATGGATGGAGTGATCAATCATAACCGAAATCATGGTTATCTTATGTCCCATTCCTATCCCATATGTCATGAACTCAGGAATAACCCAAACTATCTTGCATACATGAAAGGCCATCTTGTCACTCTGGCTAACTACACTCATTAGTGCACATTTCATTATCACCCATTACTTAGGCCCATTCCCATAGACACTAAGGAGTATATCACTGACCGAAAATCATACCCATAGACTCTATATGGGATCCATACACATCAACCCATAATAAAATGTTATAGTGAGGCCACATTCATATTAGCCCATCCCCACATGTTGTAGGGAAACCAATCACATGAAATTATCATTATTATCAATATTGGAATAAGTAACCATAAAAGTAGAATTACTAATGATATCTACCATCTTCTCATTTATGCACGACCATCTCACTCATGGTCTTACCTATGTCACAATTCATTCAAGGCCATTGGACTCATGAAAAACCAAAAAATCACAGGATCTCGACACAAAGTATCATAAATACATCAAAATAACAGGGGAACCCACCATAAAAGATCGAATAACAATTAATCACATAATCATTTCCATTCCTGAATAAAAAATTTTCTTTTCCAGATAACACACCACAATTGATTGTGCTATCTTTATTACCTGTACAAGGATCCAACTCTTAGATTCCCTAGAATCTTTGAATGGGGATTCAGTAACTAAATCCCCATGTAACATAACCCATATACATTATCCTCTAACAAGACTAAAAAACACATTCCAGGCCAATTTACCTAGGTGTACATCCAATGTGCATTCTCCACATGTATCTTCCCATACTCAATTTCAAGGAATGCATGTTTCAATCCCCGTATACATAGATAAATACTATAATACAAACCCCACCCACTAAATTTTACAATACCAATGATGCATCATAGTGATATGCATGGAATCACATTCAAATAAAGGAAATAAAATGTATATAAATGATGAAAAATAGTAATGAATTTCAACTTCAAGTTCAGTAGAGATAAAAAATCATGAACCATCCCCCGATTCAAGTACAACTCACATGTTTGATGTAATAAACACTAAAATCCATATGTTAGGGTATTAGTGAAGAAAAACAAAAAATATGTATATTAGAAGAAATTTCGTGACTGCATTTGTTTAGAAATTCAATGAGGAGTCAACCTTAATAGATGAAACATCTATCTAAGAAGAAATGAGTCTGGAGGATCCAAAATTATCCATTTCCCCATGAAATAACAAGGGAAAACAATGGAGGAAGAGATAAGTAAATCCCATTTCAGATAAATATTTGGAAACACTAATCACTCTTCTTGGGGAACATTAACCATGTGAAAGAAAGTTTCATGCAATGATACTTTTATGTAAAATCACCCAAGAACCTATCAATATTTTTCATGGTTTGACACATTATTTCATGACATAAAACCTTAATAGTTTCTCCCTAAAGAAATAGGTATATCATTGTAAAGATAGAGATCACTCCTAAAGCTTCTCACACCATGAATATCCTTAAAAGACCATGATACATGTGTCTAGTAAAATATAACTCATAACATTCCCTAAAATTTGAGGTGTATTAGACCCATGGTGATGACACAATGCCCCATTTCATACCTCCCATAAATGGGATACATCCTAAAGGATGCATAGAAGGAATGCCTAGTGGATATAATATTTCAAATTCTCTAGGTATAAACACTTTACATTTCCCTCTTTTCCATTAGTATTGTATTAGAACAATCATTTTGATGAAATTTTCAACAATTATTGAATGGGAAAATATAAATCTTTTCATGATTTGAGGAAAGTAGCCTAAATTTACCACTCCTACAACTATCTGGAATAAAATTAAATTTTAAAATAAAGGACGTTACCCCCATGAAAATCCATGATTTATGGTTTAGTGAATTATTATTTTTTGGATTCCCACGAAAATATTTTTCTCATATTTATAAGTTTCTTTGGTGTACAATTCACCAATTTGTCACCAAACCATAAAATTTCATTGTTTAATATTACATAATTTGTTCAATCTTACATTACATCTTTTTTTACCATACTGATCATGATACTAATTGTCTTATGGGTTTCAATAGGTCAATTTTTGGTACATTTGATGTGCATCATAGTAAAAAAACCCCCCTTCAATAATAGAATCTTGATATTTGTCAACACCTCAACTTAGATCCTTGTAGGATGTATGTAAAATGAACAATCCCAATAATCATTTTCATATAATATTAAAATTCATGTTCTCAGTCTTTGTTATGATGCCCTAAAAGGATCACCCATCATGTCCTTGTTGACAATCTATAAAAGGAACACTCTTGGACGATGTTTTAAGAACATAATCATGGAATAACCCACTAGTATTGTTTATATTACCTTAAAATACCTGAATTATAGTTCCTTGTTAAACAAACTTTAATGGAACACCCCACTGTTCTGAGTTTCATGACCATAAATTTCATGACCCATTTGTCCAAGTCACATGATTGTTGATACACATATTCAAAAAGATTAAATTCAGGAATATTTGTATTGGTTTCTAAATACTAAATATAAGGTGGTACAAATCATATGGATCTTGTAAAACATATGTGACATGCAATGTCAAGACCAGTAGAAGGTCATGAACAACACATATCATTCATAATAACTTTTGGTTTCCATTTTAGAAAGACATTCTGCTCTTTGAAAGGTTCCTTATACGATCACCAATTACAAAATTGGAGTCATTTACCCCATATTAACATGATGATTATTGGCCTGTGGAAACATGGTGAACCATTAAAATATAGATTGAAAATAGATAAAAAAATATCAAATAGGGTATAGCCAATTGCAATTTTAATGGTCACAAAACACATCTCTGATAAGGAGAATGGTTTTCCTTGGATATATTCGTAAATACTCCTAATACCCCCATGAAATTGTAAAATAATCAATTGAAATTAAGAGAGGAGAAGGATGGAGACAGTATTGGAAATAAAAATCACAAGAACTTCCCTAGGTGATACCTAAAAAACCACATGCATCGAAGGATAGGTCCACATAATCTCACGAGATCCCATTGTTCGTTCATCCTCATCACATGAAGGGCCTTAAACATGTCTAGTTGACCTCACACTCCCCTACTAAATTATAATGAATAAAAGATTTAATTTCTATAAAATATATTCATACTCCACCAAATCCATTGGTGGTTAATATATGTATCACCGATATGTATTATGATTATCCTCTTGAATATTAATAAAACCCATGAGATCCCTAGCAATTGTAAAATAAAAAAATGAAATAAAAAAGGGAATGATTGTAGTCACCGACTGTCATAAAACTCGGGAGATTCCCCCATGCTGTCCAAAACATGGTCTCACAATTCTCATTGACAATCCTAGCTGATTTCATTAAGGCCTCTGACAATCCATCATTATCTCTGGAAATGTTCTCGACAAGTCTCGTGATATCACCTGAAAGGCCTATCGATAGGAACCCTAATCCTATAAAGGCCCTGGTACATGTCGATATGACAATATATAATTCCATCATCATATGTTAATGATTCAAAAAATACCCATTAATTTGAAAAATACAATAAAAGATTCATTTATTGGACGATCATATGGTCTCTAAACATCATATGATGCCCCCAGAATGAATTACGGTGGGATCTTGAAAAATACATGATGTAGATGCCCTTCGCTGACTAAATGTTAGATTCACAAAATAAATTCCTCACAATATAGAAACTATCTAGTGTCTAATGGAATATATATCACCAATCCCATCATGAAAAACATATTCATCTGATTCTAATCATAGAAAAGCATTTCCTTGGATTTTTTAAATGGCACACCCAAGAACTAAAATAGATTTCTATGATTACATAATATCATGAGTAGAAAATATTCCCACATGGTATGATCTAGGGAAACCACATAATAATGAATATACATACATAAATCACATTATATGATTATTCATAGATCATCAAATGTACCTCTAGTAGGACACAAGATGAACATGCCACATATATGCTACATCTTGCAAGATTTAGAATAAGAAAATTCTAAATAAATAAAAGGAATTTTCAATAAGTGGATGAATGAAAAAAATATGGTATACATATATGATGAACACAAATTTTGATCTTCATGTGATTCATGTGAACCAACCAGGTCATGGTAGAGAACTAAGAGATTTCAGACAAGTCCTGTGTAAATACTATGGTATAATCATTGGATCATTCATAGTCTTTTGGACATTTCAAATAATGTCTCATGGAGCCCTGTAAGCATGCAACCCAATTATAGTGAATCCCTATGTGGATACCATCCAGAACATGTTGTGTCCTTCATATATGTTTTCTGACTCATATAACGACACCATCACATATTAGCTCAGTCTTGTGATAGTAGTAGATAAAGTCAACTTATCATCATTGAACCGTCCATGTAAGATTTCTACATCTCAAGATGAACTCTTGAAATTTTATCTTGGATAATGGTTCACCCTCCACCAATGAATCGTTGAATCTCAAGACAACCATTATGTGTTTTTTCAAGATTTAATGATGACACCCGGGATTTTTAGTTGGATCATGTGACACCTTATAAAAATTATATCTCGTATCATGTTATGGATTCTAGATTCAGCAAGGTAGGTATTGAAATTTCCATTTAAAAAGTCATTTGTCATCACATGATGACCCATAAATGTTCCATCAATGATATAAAACAACCCTCAGATAATCCCACTGGATCATGTCATTAACATTGGACAGGTCTTAAATTTATCTTTATAGGTCCATAAATCACCCAACAATTAAAATAAACAATCAATTCCTATCAAGAAGGCAATCAAGCATATCATGATGGGAAGTAGGCTAGGTCACCCCAGAATAATATGGATTGATTACATTTTCCACCCATAGTGTGTTAGTCATGATCAAAATGAATGAATTTTATGTATCTCCCCATCAGTCATACTATTAAGAATCTAATTCTATCCATAACCAAGATACATAGGATGTCGCTTTGTGGATCAAGCTCTTTATTAATCATCCAGTGTGTAGGCCCAGTGAAAAATTACCACATTCAAAAGTAGTGAGACTGATTATATTAAAGACCTTATTTCCCACACCAAGTATAAATCATGTGTTCTTGTAGAGACACAATGATCACATCACTTAGGACACTATCAAAATAAGAGAATCATTACAGTGTAGTTCCGGACCAAATGAACTATTTGGAATCTGATTTATCTAATAAATAGGATATGCAACATACATTTATATAGATCATTCCTAATATCATATTGGCATCAACTGCAGTGTTTATCCCTCCACGTCTCTGAAGATTCTATAATTTATAACCATCAATTACCTTGTGATGATCACTTTATCTCATCCCTCAGCGGATAGAGAAATCTACTAAAATACACTGAATCCAATTCCTTCTATAACCATGTTATGTAGGATACCTTGATATGTCATAATGTCTATATTAAACATCCCAACGGAAACTCTATTGTGTATGACATGTCCAATGGAACTACAAGGACATTGATTCCATCTCTAACATGAATAGGGAGGAAACCATCCAAAGGCCTATGCCTAAACTAAAATTGGCATCCACCTCAGTGTTAGTCCCTCAATGTCTCCAAATTTCTAACCATTATGACCTAATATATCCCATATGTTGATCACTCTACCTCATCCATTTGAATAAGTAAAATACAAAAATTACTTTGATTACGTTGATTCCATCCATAATGAGGATTTGTTGGACACCCCTTGAGGATTGAGTTCCATACTAAACAACCCAAGGACCATCCTAGTACCCAATCCACACATCCATATGCAATGAGGCTAATCACCTATAATACCATTTTTATCATATAGAGAATAGATCACATAGGTTTAGGGATCCATAAATAATATATCATAGGAATCATGAATCAACACTAGACAGGGAAATATCTTCACATAATCCCAGATGAGTGGCATGATATAAATATACCTCATATAGGGGAATCTACCTTAGTTCCAGTCCTAAGGGAACGATCAAACTAGGATAACTCTATTTCATGATATATATCAAGATATATAGGGTATCCCCTTTAGTATTGAGATCAAATATATGGTTCCCAAGTGCACGTACATATGACTTTTCCACGTGATGTTAAACTACAAATGTTTAGAGAACTACATTGTTTTTTATTCAGATAACAAACAAGCTATGTAGGATGCCTCATAATGGATTGATATCCACCTCTAAATATTAACCAACTCGTTTTATGGTGTAAATTTTCAAAGTGTTCGATTATAAGGATTTTTCATAAAATATTTAATTCATTATTGAGAAACAGACGAAGAACCCCAAAAACATACAAATGGATTAAATAATTAGATCTCCTTTTACTTTTGTATAAAAAATAGGATTAACACATAATAATTTTGTTTGTGTAAACATTACAATAATATGATTAGAACAATATTTTTTAAAGTATAATTAATCTATTAGTGTCCTGGATTTGGAAGAAATCCCCCCCAAATGGTGTAATGATCCCGAACTCCCATCCTTTAGACCCATGAATGATCCTATGCGTCATTGGGTATTAAATCCTAATTGACCACATTCCTTTGTAAATCAGTTCAATACAAAATTAGAGATGAAATAAACCTTGGTATATTGTGTTAATAATGAAAATGGTTACCCGTAATTAATGATTTTTCAATAAATTAACCTCTCACAACTAACTATCAGGTGGAACTCGGTCCACCACAATGTGGGTTCTCGGTCATCCCTTATCTATCAAAAGGAAGATGGTGAACCTGATGTAAATCTCTAAAATAATAGAAGGATTGGTTTATTATCCATCCGACCATTATTTTCACAGTATTTGCAAACAAAAATTGTGATCTTGACATGAATTTATCGAAAATCTAAATTATTAGGTTTATATCCATAATGAAATTTTTTTCACTCCATGCCCAAAAATATGGTAAACCCAAGTGAATCTTTAAAATATATAAATGATTGGGTTATTATCCACAAGATATTTCATTTTATCACTCTATGAAAAAATGGTGAACCTGGCATGAATCTCTCAAATGAAATAATGATCGGTTAATCAGGCATCAGACCACATTGTTTGTTTATCAAAAAGTTAATATGCCTGATATGAATTTTATATCTAGTTCTATGTAACAAATATTCTCATTAATCATGTTCATTCCCATTTTGACAAGTCCACGTGAATAGAATATGTATATAAAGAAAAAAGGATAATTTTTTTAACCATACATATCTGATTGAGTATATCATCCCTACGATCTTTTACTAAGGAATGACATTGTTCATTTTATGTTCATGAATGTATATACTTTTCTCATAAACAAAATTCCCATATGATATAATTTCATCATCTAATGACCATTTCAGTGTATCAGTTACGGCTAAAACACCCACTGGTCACAAAATAGTCACTCCGACTTGATAGATACAATATCAGGTGCCGAACATAATCTTCTAAGAGTACAATCTAAATGACAAAACATATCAATTTAGGCTACCGAGAAGTTACTCTGATTACTAAATCCAAAAAAATACCCATTAACCAAGGATGTACAGAGCTATGCTAGTTTCCCTCATTTCCACAACCAACTACTTCAAGAGCATACCCAGGAGGGAGAAAATCCAAATTATTAATATCTAATGAAGATTCTCCATGGGACAAATTTGGATCCCTTCCTGTTTAGTATCCTCCAAGGAGGGACCCTATCATCCATCATTTTTAGTATCATCCCACCATTACTAACCATTTTTTTACTGAAGGAACAAAAAGACACACTAACACCTCTATGTCCCATGATTGAGTTACAAGGAAGAATCATTGGGTAAGAATCACACTAGAAATCTAGGATATTGCTAATATCTACACACACTTTTGATTTCTTTTGTCATATTACTATAGTAACCAATGAGTAGAATCATATCCCTACTCACTCGGAACAAGTCTCTAGGTCTATTCATGAGGCAAGAATAGTGGAGGCTCATATCCCTCCACCATGGATGATGAACATATCTATATTTTGGTAGAAAAAGGAGGATATAAGTGGGATCGTATCCTATCTTCTATGGTAGATATATTCCAGAACATAGTTGAGATGAAAAATTTTCTTACTTATATCCCTACACACACACTGCTAAATTTACAATATATATTTTCATCATCAGAAGAACTATGTCAACATATTCCAGCACCGATATAGAAAAAGGGACATTGGCATATTCTTATAACTAAAGAAATAGAAGATCAACCCTCTGATCATTGTGAACAAGTTGATTCTCTAGGGCTGGCACACATTATTTCTATCGTCCAAGAGGTTTATTAACATATTTTTGTAAATAAAGAGGTGTCAGAGTTGTCTCATATTCCCATTACAATTGAGGATCAACAGCTGAGAGTGAAAGATTCCTCGGTATAGGGGAACATGAATATCAAAAACTTTTAGCAGAATATTCCAATGGCCTGGGATCACGGTCATATCCGTGTCATGTGTGGGGCTCACCACGTGAGATGGTGACATTCCTCAGGACGTGCTCATGTTCCAATCGATTATGTATAAAATCAAACACTAAAGTCCCATGAAAATGATCATATCCCCATTCATAATGGGGATAAAAAAGTGTTAATGGTACATGCACCGGGATAGGCTCATATTCCTATTAGTGAATCTCCCCTTCATATTTCATAAGATCATGGATGCCAAGCGTATATCCCTAATTTTTTCCAATGAATGACTACAACTGATACATTCCAGGGAAATAAAGTTGTACAATCATATCCATTCTTTCATTCTAGTGTTCCATAGGGATATTTTTATGGGGAATACATGTTTCAAACATGATCATATTCATCTTCTAACTGGGGCTCACCACGAGAGAGTGTCTCATGCCTTATAGAATGTTCAAACTCATTCCATGAATGAAAAATTTTATATTCCAAAGGCATAGAATCAAGCTAATAATCCCATATAGATCGAGGATTCGTATGTGATAGAGAGTATGCCTTATGATAGGCTTATATTTTTTTTCAATATTCTGGGATTTCATTGGAATATTCCTTTAGCTTTTCAATAGTATTACCATATTAATATAACACCAAATGGCTGTAAATAAGTTCTAACAATAGTTTATATATCAGTCACATATCCCTACAAGATTCTAAATGGAAGGTCATCATATTTCATATCCAACTCAGAATGAGACCCATATTTCTCACATTCTAAATGCCAGTGACCTTGTGGTTATTCTAGGAACATTCTAAACACTAAAATATTTCATCAACTCGACAAATGATGCAGAAGATGATAACTATCATGATATTACATCAAATTTTAGTATAGAGATAGATCACATGGACCCTACCCTTAACATCAATCATTGTCTAACTCCACAAAACAATATATCCAACAAAAATGGGAATAAACCTATTTTCTACACACATTCATATAGAGTGAAATTGAAAATTTATATTCCTTTGTATAGAGATGTGTTCAAAAAATCAGGTTTGACCACATTTTTTTCCCCATCAACATTCCCACTCAAGTTAGTAGGTGGCCCTGGGAACCATATTCTATGGTCTCATAGAATGGATTAATTTATTTATGATGAAGGGGAAGATGAGATTGACATATGGAGAGATTTAACATGAAAAAAACTCCCCATCATGTTCTTCCCCCTCTCCACTTTTAACTATGCGGTCCCAGATGAGATAAATAGACTGTTCATGACTTATCTATGCCTAAACATGTGTGATAATCATCATCAGCTAATGTCTAGACCTCACCCCAATCTGGGATATGATTATCACCTTCATCTCATCAATACACTTCATTGTATGCATGATATGGATGCATTTTCTATAGATTCGAACATAGGAATAGATGAGCATGATAAATTAATTTTCAATTTTTGTCACCACATTGTGATTACCCTCCACTTAATGATTTCAACAGCAACATACGATGTGTTTAATAGAGGAAATGATAAATTTGGATCATTAAGCTTCCTGATGTCCCCATGAAATGTGCCACCATTAGATAAAGTGTCTTTAATTGGATATCCTATGAAAAAGTCAATATCCCATGTAATAGTTGATAATGTTGGTCATTAATATAGAACTCCCCACATCAATGATTCCATGAAATCATGAAAAGCGGAATATGATAACAAATATTCCTTTAAACATGATCACTAAAATAAATGGGAATGCATATCACACATGAATTTCAATGCTATGATCAAACAGATAACTTCTCATGAATAATGAATCACATCATGGGATACCATCACACACAACTCATGTGTGAGAATAGCTACAAAACATCAAACATATCGTAGTATCATCTTCCTTAGAAGCCATCATTAGATAAACCCAACTCACACGGTCGTGGGAATATTTTCCACTACCTACTCATCTTGTATATTCAATTACTGATATCATTATGGACTTATTGTGAGAAAATTAAAATTATCCCAATCACATTAGGCTGGTGGAATTTATATCTCTACCCCAATCAGAAGATTCATAGTCATTTGACAGGGTCCTACAGAAATAAATGATGATTCTAGATCAGACCCAACCACTAGGAGAGGGGAATTTATATCATAATGTCCATCCTGGAAGTCATAAAATCCCTGAGAGGAATTATTGGATCTATATCAATTTGATAAATAAATTACAATTGTGACCCTGAATAGCCCCCAAATCATAGGGCTAGGGTAATATTATTTATCATCATCCAAAAAAAGAATTTATCTTCTCCAGGTTGGGAGGTAGACATTAATAGTCTACATACCATATGTTTATCCTACCATGGTAAAATCCACTATTATTCATGTCATGTTTAGTAAACATGACCCAAAACCCCCTCAATATCACAGTTCACATACAAATATAGTAGGAACGTACGATGAAGGTAATCAGACCCACAAGGATCATAATGAAAAACATCCTAACATGGATAGGGGTTTAAATAAACACCAAGATAAAGGTAATGTAAAATAATCCTTTTGTGTTGAAATTATTGAGAAAACCACCATTTCATGATATGCATATTTTAATATCATCACCATAAAAACAATGAGTATGGTAGATGAAGATACAAATTCACTGGTCTATAATGTCGAGAATCTACCCTGAGGGGTGGGTGATTTTGATGCACCAACTGAGGATACACACACCTAGAACCAAATATGGATCTAAAATATGGATCCTTAGAATATTAAGCTGTGACATATCTATCAGAACACTTCCAAATAAAAGGGGAATGGTGTGGATATATCCCTATCACCACCTAGAAGAAACAAGGTTCCTTCCATGGGGGGAAAGGTATCAGAATATCTGGGTGACATATAGACAATCAGACCACTCAATGAGGACCCACCTATAGAAACTATTCTTAATAGGTCTATACTTTATACTATAGAGAATATATATCCTTATATAAGAGTTGATCTCTTAGAAAGTGTGTCATTTGAGCATCGGACTAGATCTAGATATAGGTATCCAGTCTATATAAATGAGGAAGTCGAAAATTATAATGAAATACATCTATTTTGGAGACATCAAATCCCTTAACAGGTTAACATTTATTAAAATTATGATTTAAGAATCATTAGGAGATAATGTATGGCCCACCACATCTACCCCCGATATTCTCCCTATAGGTTTTAGGTGGATCAAACATTAGTTCCCTCAGAGTTTATTAACATTATAGAGTCCATAGAAACTTGAATGAAGAATATGGAAGGGTGGAACCCACCTATGAAGCCTAAGAGGAAGCTATATCTTAGGTGGTTGAATAACACATTTTCCCACCCACGTTTTCCAATCCATCCTTCTATAGCATTAATAATGTGTGTGACCCCAAACATCTCCTCACACACTTCATGTGGATATGTGGGTCGACGATGGGCCCTTGAGATCAAAAAGTGGGGACCGAGGATTATGTGTTTTGTATTAAATATAATAGGTCATGTCTTTGATAGGTTAAATTGTTTTTTGGAAGGATCTGTTAGATTATGAGATGATCCTCATCATTAATTCCTTTATTATTTTATCAGCATGTTGTGGAAAATGACAATCGTTTACCTAAGGACTAAAAATAACATGAAAATAAATGTGTTTCTAACTTTATAGATAGATGGAAGGTTTCACCCTATTCACTTAGAATCCATCCCTCATAGGAACAACTATTATAACTTATGACTGAAAAGTTCTAGGATGATTTGCTGACAACAATTAAACCAATGATGTATCCAGGTGTGAAACATGATTTTGTAAAAATATTAAAAAAATATAGAGTATTACCTTCAGAAAAATATGATATAAATTCTACATAGATCCCTCGGTATAGGAAAAAATTCAATTCAATCTATAAGTGACAATCCAAGAACCCTGCAGGCCCCAAACCACCAATCACATCCTTTCGGGTGAAAACAAACAAAGAATCCCCCTATTCTATAACTATAGGGAAACCAGGGTCACCTAATATTTTAATAATTGATTAATAAAGTATACTCATTCCAAAATTAATTTTTATGCAATTGTTTCTTCACATCTATTGAAAATAACATGCTAAATCTTTATAAACCCTGAAATCCCTGTGAGGCCAACCTCACCAATCATCCTGATTAATTTCCTTTCCATGGAAATCTAGGTCATAATATCCTGGAATAATTCATCATCAAATATTTTCATCAAGGAATTATCTATTTCAAATAAGAGGAGTTATATAACTCTTCATATAATGTGGATTTCATATTCCTTTCCAAGTCATAAATAATGGAGATTGGAAGAATGTTTTGGCCTAACATGAGTGGATTTTTAGAAACTAGATGACGCAAAGAATATTTGATTGATATCATTCCCACCATGTTCCTTGATGCTCGTAAATAAAAGAAATCCACAGAGAAGAACGTGACATTAGATATGTCTTCTAAAAGTGTCCATAACCACCAGAAATAGGTAGAAATTGAAGAGGATGAGTTATATTCCTCTCTAACACACATTCTTACTCTGTCAGATTTCATCCCCACAACATCTAAATCATGGGAACCACCCCACAGATTAGAACCCTAACAAGATAAATAGGTCATATTTGGTTCTATTAATGTGATACATTTAGAGGACCCTCTCTCTAATGATGAAGATTCTTAGAATATGAGTTTCCCACATAGAACCAGGGAAGGGGAGACCACATACAGAGGAACGAAGGATATGGGGGATTTCAGAGGTGTCGTCAGACCAAGTAATTTCCTCAATTCTCCCATAGAGTATACACACACACATATATATATATATATATGTGTGACTCATGGGAATGTGGTCCAAATTATTCTATAGATGGATGGAAGCATCCAAGAACCCTAAAGCAGTCATCTTTACATAGTTGTCTAGCATGAACTCCTAGAGGGGGATCGATAATCAAATCAAACCATGAAACACAGAATGGTGGAACAACCTGTACCACTAGATAAAGATTCTCTATCGACCACTACACAAGCACCCATCCCATCCACAATGAATTCCATGTCTCATGCACCACAAGTGAAGGGGAATCCCCACATCAGGAAGCACCAACCTCTAAAAGTAAATTACAACATTCTAAAATAACTAGTATTTTTCTCATCCATTCTCTCTATCCTATATGTGCATTGAATTTCAAAATAAAATCATGAGGAACTCATTGAATCCCTATAGATCCTACAGGAGTTCATGAAATATATTTTTATGGGAGAGTTTTATCATGTGGAGACTATGAAATTATAATTCCATGTCACTATCTCACTCACTGACCATGATCAAGAAGAAGTCATCCAACAGCAAATCAGGCAAGCATATGCTTCGAGAAAATAGATTAATGTCGATTCTTGAAGGGCTGTTATTTCTATTTTCTCTAAGTCCAAACCCATATTAATTCAAAAACCTTTGTATTTATGATACATGTGTAAGAACCTGGACTTTCATTTTAGGTACAGATCATGATTTCAGGTTGTTTTTTAGGAAAAAGGATGAAAGTGGAATTTCCAATGTACTCACTGTGTACACTAATGTACATGTCCTGTACCTAGAATGTCGCATATAGTTGTGTAATAGTGGTGTAACAGTCGAATACATGGTAGTGTGGCGACCTGGAAGAGTGCATAAGTCAGTGGTCGGTTGGACCTAATACATGGTGGGTACTGTTAATGAACATGTCATGTACATTTATTTTTGTTTGATAAATCAGATCAGGTTTGCGTCTCATCGTCGATAAGTTATTAATCTTCTATTTGTTTATACATGAGAGTGATTGAACAATTGGAGAAATTCGAACCCCACCCCCCAATTATCCATCTGATCTCTGATTGATATGTTATTAAGTATGTTGGCATTCCACTGGTCAGTTCACAAAACCCCTAGATTTTTTTCTATATTCTTCCTACCCTTCTTATGTAATTCAAGGTTTGGAATTTCTCCACATTTTTTAGATCATTGCTGATCTAGGCTAATTCATGTTCTGATGTTCATGCATATTGATTATACATCATCATGGTAGGTGGTTTGGCCTTTATTAATTCATCATTGGAGTATATATACTAGGAATGTGGCATACCCATGTTTGTGGTATTTCTTATTTTGTAATTTAATCATATTTGTAACCGTCTATGGTTTGATTTATTGATAAGGGTTTTTTATTTGGAATAAGGTTATATACCATGTTATGGGACACCCCATGGGTTCGTTTTTCCTTCAATAACTGTTTATGGTCATTTGGTCTAGAATTCATGTTTGGTGTTCCTTATTATTCATTCCTTGATTGATTTAGAAGGATTTGATCAATTATATAATATTCATCTGCCATTCTTGGTGAGTGTTTATACCTACATTAATTATATATTACATTTGATGATTTGATATGACATGCATGCTATGATTATAATAGACTGTGCACGGTTTGGACTAACAAAAATGTGTGGGTTTAAATGTTTATTTTTCCTATCGTCGATTTAATCCTTAAAACATGAAAAATAAGGGGGTTTCAATTTTTATTTTTCCAATGGACCATGGTTTCCATGGATGTGGAAATCAGTGGGGGTTTACATGTTTATTTATATAGGACAATGAGAGTGTTGTTGTATTTATTAACCTTGGGTTATTGACTGTGATTGCTTCCCATTAGATTGCTTGTAAATGATTAGTTATATGTTAAACCAAATGGGTTAGACTACGAGAGAATTCTCAGATAGTCATTACTGAGTGATGGAATAATTGTGATGTGTTTGCCAAGAAAATTCTCAATGTAGGACTCAGTTTTACTTGATATTTTATATTGTAGACATATATTTTGTTACTATGCATTGGGGATATAGATCATAGGCTTGATACTAATTTTACACAATTATATTGAATGAATAATAAATATAAATAAATGTAATTGTAAACTATAAGGTTGTTTACTTTTAGGTAATTCATAGTTTATTACATCATTTTAAATATCACCTACTATATATATATATATTTACTGATAGTTTGGAACATATCATTTGGTGGTTGCCTACTGGGATGTGTCTCACACCCTATTTAGGTCATGTTTTTGGAACCAAATAGAATCTATTGTTGAAGGCATAGATAAGGTAAATCTCACTTCATCACAAGATACTTGATTGTTGTTGGAGTTGGAGTGCGTGGCACTAAGTTCAGGTTTGTGAAGCTGTTGATGTTTGAAGGCTTTATATACATCGGTTTTTGTGTTTTATTTCCATCATCCTAACTTGTTTGGTTTCTTTCCTAAAAACATGTGACATGAATCATTTATATACATTCCTCATTTGTTTTATTACTATCTTTCTTCCACTGTTTACTTTCGTTGTATGGTATTACTACTTCTGCTACTATATATTCTTTGTTTCCCACATTTTTTACTCTACCAATAAAGGCATACATTCCCCATTACCACACTATGGCCCTCACTACTAGTCAAAATCCTCTTATTTAGAGAAATTCCCTTGCAGTTTTGTGACCAACTACGTTCAGGGCATGATTCGGGTGCCACCATGATCTAGGATGTTACAAAGTGGTATCCGGTCATTTTCATTCCTACATTGCCTTACTATTTAGATCCAATATATATGGATACCTCAAATTCTAAATTATTAGTATTTTCAAATTTTCCTCTTCATGGTTAGTGGTAACCAGTACGAAATGTGCAGGATATAGGTACAAAATGGTAGAAAATAAGGTCAAAATTCAAAAAAAAAGGACATAATCCAAATATACTTCGAGCCATGTGTACCCACAACTTCCAAAGATACATTGTATCACAATCCATCATCATCATAAGCCCCACTGTCATCACTATCCCACACCAGTCTACAGTGAACATCACCATTTTAAATCAAAAACAACATATAAGACCACTATAAACTGCTAGAATCCATTTTAGATGACATTTATCACAATAATCCTCTTCTAAAAAACACAAAAATTAATGTACAACCCCACAAATAAATCATAATTTCCACATTCAAAACTGTATTATGAGTTTAACTTGTCTATAAACATTATCAAATAAGTTGAACAAATTAGAACCACAAGTAGAGTACCTCCTGAAAAATATTGACCACTCGAACAACACCTCCCAAAGATCGATTTGAACCAACACACAAAGACAACATGGACAAGAGAATTGGATTTAGAATCTAGGAATGTGATGAGTGGATGGGTATAATAGATAGCCACATTTTTTAAGGATACTGAACCGAAAATCAGAACATAAAATAAGAAAAGAACTAACAGTATAAACACCATCAAAAATTGACTCTGTCTACATAATTGATGAAAATAATCGAAATAGAAGGAAAATATTAAAAGTAAACCGATGAACAAAAAAACTATGGAGCATTAGTAGAAAACCATGACTAAAATTTCGAATAAATACCAAAACACTATGAAGACACTGAGAAAGATCGAATAAAGTCTTAGTGGTAGATCCAGTCAGTAGAGCTGCTGTGATTCATAGTAGAGGAAGCACGTTAGAAATCCAAATTGTTGATGATAAAGAACAGTCTGAGAAAGAAACGAAATGGATATGAAGTAGAAGAATAAAAAAATTTAGGTCGAAAGGAATCTCGATCATGAGGGGGAATGGAACCCTATAGTTTGGAGAGAATCACTCGAGGGAGATCTCTGGGTGAAAATAGAGCCATCATAGACACGCTGATCCAATAGTATAGGATAAGAGGGAATCAGTAGTTGGTAATAATTTTTTATCAAGAGTATATAACCCATGTACCTAGAAAAAAATGTTACCTCGTATATTTCAATTTCTTATGGTTTTACAATTTTTACAGTTGATTTGATTTTACCATTGGGTTATACACATGTATTGTAGAGTTATAATTGATATCATTGTGGATTTATTTATATTGTAACCATATGAGATGATTGTAAAACATCTAATTAATCATATTGGAATTTCCTAGAGAGGGATTTTCATGCATTATTTCCAGGACATTTAATTATCATTACAGATTTCATTTTTTAGTGGTAGATGTTGTGGAAGATATGAATTCTATTGTGATAGATTCCATGAATGTAGACATGTTTTTTTGATAAGGTACCATTATATGTAGTTTTTCAATTGGGTGAATGAATAAAATGGACCTTTATGTGTTATAGGACCTCATGGATTGGAAGTTTTTTGATCAAATTAGATCTATAATTGAATTATATCATGTTATGATGTGAAAAATGATGCCAAACCATTATTTGGGGTGATTATGGGCTGTCACGGTTAAAATAAATTCATGAGTTGGACAAAAATTTAGGTTTTAAGGTTTCATTAAAGTTTTAGAGGCTTAATGTCAAGAAACCCAGACAATTCAATGTGTGATGTTATGAATACACACAATGTGTTTTTTTGTTCTGGAAGAAATGACTTTTCTTAAGGACATTCCTTGAACCTTATGTACATGCTATGTAGTTGTTGACTATTTGACTAGCTATGTGAGAAGAGATACAAAGATTGTAAAAATTTTGTAGAACATGCAGTGTATTGGTTGTACACTCTGTGAAGTAGTTGGTCGTGTATCCAGTCGTGTGACTAACGACATTGGATAATAGATCTTTTATTTAACACACTGTGTCTAGGGTGACCACATCGTGTTGTGTGTCACCAGCAACACCATGCAGATATATCAATTTAGAAGTACTTGGGTAGGAGGGAATATTCATGTACATGCCATGTCGAAAAAAGAACATGTCATGTGTATGGGTGTAACACAACCTAGTTGTAGAAGTACACGTCCATGTTAAGTTTTAATGGAACATGTCATGTAGTTGTTCTACACTCCATGTAACCAACACTTTATGAAAATGAATGCTTGTTCCTTATACAGTTCCATTATATAAATTCTATATTACATTACTTGTTAATGTTGTACTAAGGTGTTCCATTGACCTTGCAGAGTCATGCCACCATGATGTCCTCTGGTTTTATATTATCCATATGGCGATGATCGAACAACAGAAATGGTAGATCAGGGACTACCAACAGATCCTCCAACCATTCCCATCATGGAACAATCTATTATACTGGATGTAGGTGTTGATGCACAATTATGTGAAGGATTTATGATGATAATGCAGACCTTTTAGGGAGCACCACATCCTTCCATGACTATGGGAGGGTTGACACGAGTATTCCAGCAGAAGTATCCTCGTAGTTTATTAGGGGCTGGAGGACCACAGGCTGTAGATTCATGGTTGGGGACCATTATTTTTATATTTAAGCATCTATACATTCCTCCAGAGAGGAGGGTAAATCTCTCAACACACAATCTACATGATTCCAGAAAGAGATAGTGGGATGTTATCTCAAATATGGGATGTCATCGAGATATGACTTGGGAAGTGTTTTAGAAGACATTCTATGATTACATATACCCTAATATGTTGAGGGATGACCAAGCCCAGGAGTTCATGAATTTTCAGCAGGGCACTCTTTCAGGGAAGGGATACTCTTCTCGCTTTACAAAGCTTTAGTGCTTCACATCTATGCTGGGAGGTGACGATTTATCACAGTATAGGTGTTTTGAGGATGGTCTCAGTTATGACATCTAATAATAGGAGAATGTTTCAATCTGAATTTTTTGATTGATATAGTAAATTAAGTGTTCGTTACTGAGCATTGTCTAAGGGAGTCAGGAGCTATGATCCAGGATGGTTCTATATCTAGGGCTAGTATTTGTTAGACTGATAGTAGGAAGTGTTTCATGTATTTTAAATTTGGCGATTGTTCCATTAGTATGATTATTTATTTAGGAATCTAAGTGGTGTTATACTAGTGTGGGAAGTATGGGAATATGATACCACAGTGCTCGAGAGACCGAGTTGAGTGCCTATCTTGTAGAAGGATGGGTTATCTTCAGCATTATTTCTGGTTTTTATCAAAAGCATCATGTTGGAGGGGAACTGTTAGGACTCCACATACTGTAGAAGGTCCACAAGTTTCTCATAAGCCATGGAACTGGAGTTTGATAGGCCATTAAAGATGAGAAGATGGTTGTGGCCATGGTATCTAGGTGGCCATTTTTATCGACAATAGGTTGGATCAGCATAGGGTATCCAATAAGGGCCGTAGGGATACGGTACATGTCAAAACTTTTCAATGGAACAATTATAGTTTTAGCAAGATCTCACACCCTCTATAGTTAGAGGAAAAATTCTAGTTTCCTCAGTTTAATCTTCTTATCATTTCGATAATTGAGATTGTCATAGTTTTATATCTGTTATTAACGTGGATAGACTTGAGCACTATCTCATTATGTTAGATGTTGTTATGATACAAGAAACTCTGATGGGGATTAGAATGACTTGTGTACACTAGATTAGGCAGTGACCTATTGAGGTTGGTGAGTGTCACTTTTTATGGGTCCTCAATGTCTAAATGATGATGAGATATTATTTCATTCTCAGAATGGAATTTTTTGTCACCTTTCATTACATTGTTGAATTCCATCACCACAGGGTCTCATTGTTTACAACTATCACCATAGGGTGAGATTCATGTCACTCTAGGGAAATTCTTTTCTATAAAAGGGTGAAATGGATGTCCAAGAGAGCATATAAGGACCCAAGAATCATGGTGTTGGAAGAATCACATTCCAAATTACTATTTCTTATTTGGATGACTAGGGGAAATCGCATATGAAGATTCCTCCAGTGGTGGATAATTTCATGGATTTATTTTTAGATTTATTTTTAGGTTTACCTCAAGAGGAATAGGTAGATTTATCTATAAAGATCCTTCCAGGAGTAGCACCGGCGTCCATTCCCCATTACTGAATGGATACACTAGATTTATAAGAGCCCAAGAAGTTTTTAGAGGTGTTCCTAGAATATTTTTTCATCTAAACCAACACTTATCCTTGCAGTTCAACAATCATTTTTGCGTATATGGTATATGATACCTTAAAACATAGTGTGGATTATCAGAATCTGAACTAGATAATTGTTAAGAAAAAATATTTCTTAACGAGGATTTATGATCTATTTGATTAGCTTCGAGTAGATGGGGTGTTCTAAAATATTGAATTGAGTTCCAGTTATCAATAGATTCACTATAGGCCATCAGATATACATCTTATAGACATTTGGAGAAGGAATGGTCTATATGA
Organism: Viscum album; assembly: GCA_963277665.1. Taxonomy (NCBI): domain Eukaryota; kingdom Viridiplantae; phylum Streptophyta; class Magnoliopsida; order Santalales; family Viscaceae; genus Viscum; species Viscum album. The sequence goes on along the minus strand of OY728160.1, from coordinate 116,480,239 downwards.
GTATTTGGTTATGTTTTTTGGTCTCATGATCATGCCATCGGTTTTCATGGCATTGATGAACTGATTGCTCCATCCTTATATGGATTATTTTGTAGTTTTCTTTAGAGAGGATATCATTGTGGACTTCCAAACAATGCATGACCATTCCTTTCATTTTGAGATCATATTTAGTGCCATAAGAGTGTATCATTTATATGATGTGATCTCTCAATTTCACTATTGGATAGACCAAATTCCCTTATTGGGTCAGGCCATAATAGAGACATGAGTTCTAGTATACCTAGAAAATGTAAGAGTAGTAGTTTTCTGGTAGCATCTAAAGAACATATTTGAGGTACAATGTTTTCTGGGGGTACCTAGTTACTAATGATGCTTTATACAATACTTTTCATGCTTAAAAGTGACACGGACGGGACAAACGTATAAGTATGATAAGTACTTGTTAATAGATTCCTATAATTCATTCTTTCATGAGATAAATGGGAGATTGAATTCATCACCGATCATGATTTTTTATAGGTGGGAAAGAATTAATCTATTTACTTTGATGCATCATGTATCAGGCTAGGAGAAGCACTTATTCATGGAGAAGGATTCGTTGTGTATGGGTCTTGGTAGTTGAGGCCACATGAGAGGAATTACTGAACACATCTTCTCGAGTTAGCTACAGTTGTGCATGCTTTTCCCAATTGGAGACATTATCTTTTTGGAGAACATTGTGAGGTATACAATAACCACAAAACTATCAAGAATATATTCATTATGTGTGTTTTAAATTTATGACAGTTATATTGGGTTGAGTACCTTCAGCTTTCTGACTTTGTGCTTGCCAACATGCCTAATAATTCGAACATAGTAGTTGAGGTATTGAACAAGATAACTAAGGTATAGGTAGTTTATGAGGACATTAGGGAGTGTCATCTTATGGATCTTTTCTTTGATATGTGAAGGGAGGTTCAATACAAATAGGAACAAACATTTCTTTTTCTATATTTTATACCTATACATTAATTGATCGACTACAAATGAGTAAACAATCCAATTCCAAAGGCCAAGTCCAATGGGAGAGAGTGTCAGGCGAGGTGTAACACCCCAGGTAAATAAATAATATGACATTTTTATATTTATCCATATTTGTGAATAAATTATGAATATTACTTAAAAGGGTATGTTATGATCGATGGCGTACCCAATACGCAACAACGAGTTTCTTGGTAATCTTACGTTGCACTCTAATAATAAAATAATATTATTTTAAATAGTAGTTAACGCCTAGCCGTTGTAATGGTGGGAATGAACATAACTACCTACAAAATGATTATATATGTTTGTCAAATATTTTTACTCTTTACAATAAATGTTAGAGGATTAAAAATGCGAATGAATTAAATTTTAAGCATAGACATTCTAATATTCTTTAAAAGGTCGATTAACCGCCTTTTGAAGGAGAACCTTTTTTAAATCCACTTTTTGAAAATTTTATGTGTTATATTTGACAAAATAAAATTCTTCTTTAGAATTGGTACATCAAAATTTACTTTGTGTAAATTGTTGGTATTTTTCTGATAAAGTTCATTTTTTAATGAATAGTGAAAAATGTTGTATTTTAATTCAAAACCTATTTTAATATAATTTATTTATATGATTATATTATCTTTTGAATTGGGTTTAAAGTGAAATTAGAATATATTTTTACCATTTAATCCAATAGTTGTCGTTGGAATTAACTTCACTTTGAAATCGGACTTAAACTAGTGTCAATCTTTTGATACACTTTGTTTCATAAAAACACGCTATTTGTTTTGACAGTGGGAATTAATTATTAATTTAATTAATTAAACTTATATGTTTTTAATTTTTTAAAATAGACATCATTTTTTAATTTGGAATATCAAATATAGCTTAGGATGAACTTTTGGTAATTTTCTGGAAAACATCAATTTCTGATGAATAGTGAAACCACTAAGTGGTACTTATAAAAACTGATTTTCCATTTAAATGAAATTTTTCCATATTTGTGTTTTGAATTTCAAAAATCCGACATACATGGTTGTCATTATGAATTAAAATTTGGTTCAATGAGATTAAAATAATTTTTTGGTGAATAGTAACTTATTATGTTTTTAATCGCGATTAGAGGTAATTAGTGTAGTTTAAGGTAAAAATAATGTTTTAATAAAATTAAATGACCTAGATACATGTACTACCCTCATTGGATGTGTCATGGACGACCACAATAATCCATGGGTCAACTTGGGGTCCCGATGGAGCCACTTTGGTTGGAAAATGACATAAATACCTTTATATTTAATGTTAAAGTAAAAATGACACAAACATGAGATGTTTAACCAAAACAATTTTTACATGGGGTTATACAAGACATATATATGACTATAAATAGTAATTGGAAATAGAAAAATATTTCCTACATCATAGTAGTTTTTTATATTTTATAGACATTAAATAAATTAAAATATTTATGACATCATGATGATGCTGTTATGACCTCATTATTTAACGATTTAAATAAAATGGAAAGATAATGTAAAATATAAGACCTAAACATGTCCAAAACTTATTGTATGGGTGGATTTATAACCCTTATCACCTTATCCTCGAAACAAATCAATGTCGGATCATTAAAATCCTAAACTCATTCTAAAATAAAGTAACATTTCCTTACTTTTCCAAGAGTGCCCCTCCTATCCTTTTATAAAAGGCCCCCACCTATACCACCTTACCCACACCTCTCAAACCTTTGTTTCGGACAATATCGGGTAACTTTTTCTCTCCACATCCCTCTCCTCATCCTAGAAGCCTTAACTTAGGAAGGAAGCTCTTCAAGAAACCCTTTTGCTTCCAAACTAAGGGAGTTACCCAATTTTAAGGTAACGTCTTCAGTTGTGCTATTTTGTATTATTTTGCTTCTCCAACCACCTAAACTCTTTTTATTCATTTATTTTGTAACAACTCCAGTATCATTAATATACTTGGATGTCGTTATAATAAGTATTCGATCTACAGTTACACACACCTTCATCTAATGGTTAATGAACATACAGTTTCTGTGGATGGAAAATTTCTGCCTCACGAAACAATGATTGTTCAACACTCATATAACACCTTCAATGGTGGCCAAAAAGATGTCACTATGTTTATATATGATATATACTATTTTTATGTTTTACTTAAGCTTCTGTATTTTTCATTTGTGGCATACCTTTATGGCTTCCATTATGGGTATACGTGATATCTTCATTTTAGGATGTGCGGACTACCGCCCCCTCAAAGTGATTTGATTCGTTAATGACATATGTGGGATGTATAAAGGATGGATTTAAAGTTATCATATATGATGTTATACTGGAATTATAATATCCCTTTATATCATTATTGTTTTATATCCATTAAAGTACTAGATAGAAATGAAAGTAGCGTTCATGCATACGTACGACTTATCGTCTCCATGAACGGTGCATTTCATTTCTTATCCTCAAATATAATGTACTATTATAAGTACATATAATGGATATATATGATGTATGATACATCTAAAGGATGAATATAATTCTGGAATAAAAAATATACATATGTCTCATTTAGTTTTAATTCCATTAATATGACATAGAAATGAAAGTAGCGTTCATGCGTACGTACGTCTTACCGTCTCCATGTATGGTGCATTTCATTTATTATCACTAAATGATTATGTAATATTATAAATACATGTATATGATGGATATATATGATATATATGGTATCCAAATCAGTAATTTCATTCTGGATATAAAGAACCTTTGACCACACGAACAACATGTAATTGTAAGAAGTCCACTTTTGACTTAAGAACCAAATATCGACAAAACAAACATTATTAATGTAAATGATTACATAATGTTTATAACATGTAAATAATTGATATTAAAGGAATAATGAACTTTAACAAGGTTCTTAAGAAAGTATAAATTAACTCATGTTTATTATTCAGGACTTTCAAGAACGATCGAGTCAAGTCGGACCCGAGGTAAGGGATCCTACTCCTCTCTTTCTTTTTAAGTACACTCTTTTATGTCATTCCTTTTAAAGATCATATTTCTTGTTATTGGGATGTTATTTTATATTAATCTTACTTTAATTTTTATGTTCATATGATGAGAGACCCAATTTTAACTTATCAATCCAATTTGGATGTTTTGAGTAGCGCCGTTAGGCTGCCGAATTTTCGTAAGAGATCTAACCTCTCTCTTTCTTTTTAAGTACTCTCCTTTATTTCAATTCTTTTAAGCTCCTATTTGTTATGTTGGGGGATGTTATTTTATATTCCTATTTCTATAAACTTTATGTTAATATCATGAGATACCCTATTTGATCTCATCAATCCATTTTTGTATGTTTTATGTGGCGTCGTTAGGCTGCCGAGTTTTCGTAATGGATTTTTCATCTCACTTTTATTCCCATGAGATTTATGTTACATTTGCCACAATTTCCTTTGAGTGGTGTATGTACTGCCCATTAATTTACTCATTGTGTAATATACTTTCATTTATGAGTATTTACATCAATGTTTTATTGTCCTTCTTTCATGGGGTGTATGTTTCGAAAGATACCCATGTCGGTAAGGGAGCCTTTCACCCTCCTCTTTTTAGAAGACTTCTTTTGTTATGTCTTTTAATTCACATACTATTATGTCGGGATATGTTCTTCTATATCTTTATTGATTTAAATTTTATTACCATGTGATGAGATAACCTTTTTATCTCTCATCAACTCATTTTTTGAATTTTGTAGTGAAAGCATTAGGACATCATATTTTTGCAAGGAACTTCTTAACCTAATTTTGATTCTTTGGGATAAGCTTGTACTTCTTGAATATGTCGTTCTATGAATATGTGTCAATAACATCTGATTGTTTTACACTTAATATCCACTTATATTTTTTTATTAGTTTGTCACACATAATTATGTAGTTGATTTATCCTTAATCCAAGGATACCGTCTTTGTAATAGACTTCGTCTCAATCTCTTTTTATTGAGGCATATTTCATTTTATACACAAATTTCTTTTATACGGTGTATAAAACCCTTTGACTTTTACTTTTATACAAAAGGAATATTTTTCTACGAAGCGTTTTACTAAATGACAAAAAGGAATTTTTCTTTTAACGTACGCGGTGACAACGACCTTTTCCCCCGCCGCGAGTATTATTTGATCTTTGGCTTCCTCAACAAGCCGTAATGTTTTTAAAATAAAATAAATGCCATGTACTCTTTTTTGTATTTTGGTATTGAAAATGGTTTTGATAAAGGATTCTATTATGTCAATATATTTAAATGAAATATTGTGATTGAAATGTGGAAATTTCATCATTCCTTTATATTGGTTTTATGTGTTATAATTTTATAATGGTACTTGGAGATTTGACGGGTGGTTACGTGGTAAACCACATGACGGGTGGTGCCGTGAATACCAGGATGGGTGGTTACGTTATAACCTCCAATGCATTGGGTATAGAAGTCGGCCGTATGACTATTCCATTAATTATGTATGGAAGTTGGCCGAATGGCTATTCCATTAAGTGATATGTGTGGAAGTCGACCTTATGGTTATTTCACTTAAGTATGTTTATGTCCCAAGTTACCTTTATATGTTATATGATCTTTATATGGGTTTTATGGTAATATTTTGGTTACAGAAGAGTAAGTAATGAACTTTTATTCAGTGATGAATTTTTTACTACTTCGAAAAGGTGAAAAGTATTAATTTGATAAAGTATACATGGTTTACTTGTTGTTTTGAAAAACTAACAGTTTTCATTCTTTGTGTATCCTTTACTGAGCTTTTTATGCTCATCTCATGTTTTTGAAATGTTTTTCACAGGACTTAAAGTGGAATAGGGTCAAGGATGGGATCAAGGGAAAGTCATGCAACCTAAAACAGGGAACTGGACATGTTTCATTTTAAGAGTTTTTATTTTATGGAAACTTAGTAAAAGTTTCTACTTTGTAATCTTTTGATATGTAATAGTTATGTCCTAATTCTCTAAAACTCTATACCTGAAAAGATATTCAATGTGAATTATTCATTTAATTCAATATTAAGTAAGGTTTAAGGTCGGGGCCTTATAGTTGGTATCAAAGGTCTGTTTAGACAACATTAGGGATTAGGAGTTTTTGTTAGACACATGATTAGTCCCTATATCGATTATTTCAGTTGAATCATTGCTTTATAACTTTTTTTGAGGTCAAGTAAAGTCGGTTACAGATGGAAGGAGAAGGATCTCAAACGAAATTCCTATCTCTTCCTGATGGCATGCTTGCAATAATTATTGCAAAGTCATGTTCGGATGATTGTGAATCTTTTTCTAGCATACAACTCACTAGCAACCAGTTGTTTGAGATATCAAAAACCTCCACTATACCTCGTTATCATCATGGATCATGGGTTGTTTTTAGAAAAATACTATTTTCACAATATTCTCATATTTTCAATAAAGGTAAATATTATCAAGGTATTTTCAAATATTTTACCTTATCACAAGAATTTTAGGCATATTATGAATTTAAAGATGGTGCTGAGGAAGGAGACCCTTGTGCAACCTATTTATAATTGATTTTAAAATATAGTCACTCAACACATTCTTATGGTATTTTAAAAGAACCAATAATAGAATGTTTCAACTCAAATTCTGTCTGACTATTTTTTAGAAATCATGTTTTATCAGATGTGTTGGAATTATATGCATTACATGATTATTTTCCAATACTGTTTTTCTATGAACACCCATATTACCCATGTTGTACAAGGTGTATTTGGATGGAGGAAGCAAATGATTTTGAAGGATCTCTAAATCATTTTTGTAATGCATGGGACATCTACCTATGTGAGCAAGATGATGATGAAACCAAGTGGATGCCATGATCAAGGTATGATGTTATTAATTTTGGGAATCATTTTCTTTTATCTTATAATGGTGAAATAAGACATCATGAATTAAGATGTTGAGACCGTAACTAATTTGGATAAAAATGAGAGGTATAAGGAAACTATTAAGGTTAGACCATGTTAGGGTTATTTTTGGAGTTTTATAAAAAGGACAACACGTAGACCGTGTGACAACCCGTCACGTCGGACAAAGCTACGGGAATCGAACCCACAACCAAAGTGTGACGAGTATTTATCGCCTACCACTAGACTACGTGAAGTCCCTGGTTAGTTTGACTGATTCTTTTTAGTTAGATGATTTTATGAATTAAGAGTAAGTTTATTTTGGGTTATCTATGGAAATGATTATCCTATCATGGAGGATATGTGATTAGGTTAATTACTTTTCAATATGAGACATTAAGAGAAACTGATGTTGTTTGGAGATAAATGTTACGATTTAACTTGGAAGACTATGTGACTAAATCCTTAAAATATTTGGGTTTCAATCTTAGTTTGGATTACTTTGAAGAATTTTATGGACAATTTTTTTCAAATGGTGTTCATTGAACATTGTGTTTTGTTGGACAAATTTTGGAGATTAAGAATAGATTTTCTTTTTATAAAGGGTTATCCTTTTATGGATTATCTGATCTTGTACTAACCTTTTTAGTTCTAGTTTTGGTTAAAGTCTAAAGAAATTTGAAATATATTGTTATCTTTTGTGGATTAGGTGGTTCTCTATAATTTTTTTATAGTACTCTTAATGTGAACAAGTCTTCATAAATACTCGTCTTGTGGAGAAAATATGAGTTTGATTAAGGATTATAGTAAAAGTTGGAAGTCTATGTGACAAGTAAGTATGTTTCATTATGATTTAGTTAATCTCAAAAATAAATTACTCAATAAAGAGTAACTTAAAACAAAAATTTTGTCTGTTAAATTTTCCTACCGGGGAATCGAATACCGTTTAAACCATCACAATTTTGTGATTTTATTGTGGTTAACATTCTCTTAAACATGTTTTCTATCACTCTCCATTAGAACAAGACCCTATGTTTTCTCCTCCATGTCCATGTTTTCCTACATGGAATCGTAGTATGGGTTAACTCGAGTGACCTTTGTACTTATCTTTCTTTATTTTAATGTGATTGTTTTACCGACTCTTTATCCGATGTGGGACTTTCAAGGATATTTCCAAGCACAATTTTAAAATTGCGAGGATGCAATTCCCAAAAGGGGGGAAGGATGTAACACCCCAGGTAAATAAAGAATATGACATATTTATATTTATCCATATTTGTGAATAAAATATTAATATTACTTTTAAGGGGATTCTATGCTCGATGGCGTACCCAATACGCAACAACGAGTTTCTTGGGAATCTTACATTGCACTCTAATAATAAAATAAAATTATTTTATATAGTAGTTAACACCTAGCCGTTGTAATGGCTGGAATGAACAGAACTACCTACAAAATGATTATATATGTTTGTCAAATTTTTATACTCTATACAATAAATGTTAGAGGATTAAAAATGCTAATGAATCCAATTTTAAGCGTAGACATTCTAATATTCTTTAAAAGGTCGATTAACCACATTCTGAAGGCGAACCTCTATTAAATCCAATTTTTGAAAATTTTATGTGTTATATTTGACAAAATAAAAATTTTCTTTAGAATCGGTACATCAAAATTTACTTTGTGTAATTTTTTGGTATTTTTCTGATAAAGTTCATTTTTTTAATGAATAGTGAAAAATGTTGTATTTTAATTCAAAACCTCTTCTAATATAATTTATTTATATGATTAGATTATCTTTTTAATTGGTTTTAAAGTGAAATTAGAATATATTTTTACTATTTAATCCAATAGTGGTCATTGGAATTAATTTCACTTTGAAATCGGACTTAAACTAGTGTCAATCTTTTGATACATTTTGTTTCATAAGTACACGCTATTTGTTTTCACAGCGGGAATTAATTATTAAATTAATTAATTCACCTTATATGATTTAAATTTTTTAAAATAGACATCATTTTTGAATTCGGAATATCAAATATAACTTAGTGTGATCTTTTTGTAATTTTCTGAAAAACTGCAATTTTTGATGAATAGTGAAACCACTAAGTGGTACTTATAAACACTGATTTTCCGTTTAAATTAAATTTTGCCATCTTTGTGTTTTGAATTTCAAAAATCTGATATACATGGTTGTCATTAAGAAGTAAAATGTGGTTCAATGGGATTAAAATAATTTTTTTGGTGAATAGTAACTTATTATGTTTTTAATCACGATTAGAGGTAATTAATGTAGTTTAAGGTAAGAATAATGTTTTATAAAATTAAATGACCTAGACACATGTCCTACCCTATTTTTATGTGTGATGACCGACCAATACAATCCATGGGTCAACTTGGGGACCCCATGGAGCCACTTTGTTTGGAAAATGACACAAATACCTTTTTATTTAATGTTAAAGTAAAAATGACACAAACATGAGATGTTTAACTAAAACAATTTTTACATGGGGTTATACAAGTCATATTTTTGACTATAAATAGTCATTGGAAATCTAAAAATATTTCTTACATCATAGTATTTGTTTTATAATTTCAAGACATTAAATAAATTAAATTATTTATGACATCATGATGATGCTGTGATGACCTAATTGTTTAACGATTTAAATAAAATGGAAATATAATGTAATATCTAAGACCTAAACATGTACAAAACCTATTGGATGGGTGGATTTAGAACCCTTATCACCTTATATTCGAAACATATCAATGTGGGACCATTAAAATCCGAAACTCATTCTAAAATAAAGTAACATTTCCTTACTTTTCCAAGAGTGCCCCTCCTCTCGTCTTATAAAAGGCCCCAACCTCTACCACCTTACCCACACCTATCAAACCTTTGGTTTGGATGACCTCCAATAATTTTGTATCTCCACATCCCTCTACTCATCCTAAAATCCTTAACTTAGGCAGGAATCTCTTCAAGAAACACTTTTGGTTCAAACCAAAGGGAGTTACCCAATTTTAAGGTAACGTCTTCACTTGTGCTCTTTTGTTTTATTTTGATTCTCCAACCCCCTAAACTATTTTTATTCATTTATTTTATAACAACTCCAGTATCTTAAATATACTAGGATGTTTTTATAATAATTATTCTAGATACACTTACACACACCATCATCTAATGGTTAAAGATCTTACAGTTTTTGTGGAGGGCGAATTTCTGCCTCACGAAACGATGATTGTTCAACACTCATATAACACCTTAAAAGGTGGCCAATAAGATGTCACTATGTTTAAATATGATATTTAATATTTTTATGTTTTACTTAAGCTTCTGTATTTTTCATTTGTGGCATACCTTTATGGCTTCCATTATGGGCATACGCGATATCTTCATTTTAGGAAGTGTGGACTACTGCCCCCTCAAAGTGATTTGATTCGTTAGTGCCATATGTGGGATGTATAAAGGATGGATTTAAAGTTATTATATATGATGTTATACTGGAATTATAATATACTTTTATATCATTATTTTTTTATTTCCATTAAAGTATGAGATAGAAATCAAATTAGTGTTCATGCGTACGTACGGCTTGCCGTCTCCATGAATGGTGCATTTCATTTCTTATCCTCAAATGTAATTTACTATTATAAGTAAATATAATGGATATATATGATGTATGATACATCTATAGGATGAATATAATTCTGGAATTAAAAATATACACATCTCTCATTTAGTTTTAATTCCATTAATATGACATAGAAATGAAAGTAGCGTTCATGCGTACGTACGGATTACAGTCTCCATGAACGGTGCATTTCATTTCTTACATCTAATTGATTATGTGATATTATAAATACATGTATATGATGGATACATATGATATATATGATATCCGAATCAGGAATGTCATTCTGGATATAAAAAACCTTTGACCACACGAACAACATGTAATTCTAAAAAGTCCACTTTTGACTTAAGAACCAAATATTGACAAAACAAACATTATTAACATAAATGATTTCACAATGTTTATAACATGTCAATAATTGACATAAAAGGAATAATTAAATTGAAAAAGGTTCTTATGTAAGTAGAAATTAACTCAAGTTTATTATTCAGGACGTTAAAGAACGATCGGGTCAAGTTAGACCCGAGGTAAGGGATCATACTCCTCTCTTTATTTTTAAGTACGATCTTTTATGTCATTCCTTTTAAAGATCATCTTTATTTTTATTGGGATTTTATTTTATATTACTCTTACTGTAATTTTTATGTTCATATGATGAGAGACCCTATTCTCTCTCATCAATACATTTTGGATGTTTTGAGTGGCACCGTTAGGCTGCCGAATTTTCGTAAGAGATCTAACCTCTCTCTTTCATTTTAAGTACTCTCCTTTATGTCACTTCGTTTAAGCTCCTATTTGTTATGTTGGGGGATGTTATTTTATATTCCTCTTTCTATAAACTTTATGTCAATATGATGAGATACCCTATTTGATCTCATCAATCCATTTTTGTATGTTTTATGTGGCGCCGTTAGGCTGCCGAGTTTTCGTAAGGGATTTTTCATCTCACTTTTATTCGCGTGAGATTTTGATTAATTTGCCACAATGTTCTTTTTGTGGTGTATGTACTACCCATTATTTTACTCATTGTGTAATATAATATCATTTATGAGTATTTAAATCAATGTTGTATTGTCCTTCTTTCACGGGGTGTATGTTTCGAAAGATACCCATGTCTGTAAGGGAACCTTTCACCCTCCTCTTTTTAAAAGACTTCTTTTGTTATGTCTTTTAATTCACATAATATTATGTTGGGATATGTTCTTCTATATACTTATTGATTTAAATTTTATTTCCATGTGATTAGATACCCTTTTTATCTCTCATTAACTCATTTTCTGAATTTTGTAGTGACGCCATTAGGCCGTCAAATTTTTGCAAGGGAACGTCTTAACCCAATTTCGATTCTGAGGGATAAGCTTGTACTCCTTGAATATGTTGTTCTATGAATAATTGTGAATAACATCTGATTGTTTTACACTTAATATCCACTTATATTTGGTGTATTCATTTGTCACACATAATTATGTAATTGATTTATCCTTAATCTAAGGATATCATCTTTGTAAGGGACTTCGTCTCAATCTCCTTTCATTGAGGCATATTTCGTTTTATACACAACTTTCTTTTATACGGTGTATAAACCCCTTTAGCTTTTACTTTTATACAAAAATAATCTTTTTCTACGAAGCATTTTACTAAATGACAAAAAGGAATTTTTCTTTTAACGTACGCGGTTACAATGACCTTTTCCACCGCCATGAGTATTATTTGATCTTTGGCTTCCTGAACAAGCCGTAATGTTTTTAAAATAAAATAAATGCCATGTAATCTTTTATGTATTTTGGTATTGAAAATGGTTTTGATAAAGGATTATATTATGTCAATATATTTAAATGAAATATTGTGATTGAAATGTGGAAATGTTATCATTCCTTTATATTGGTTTTATGTGTTATAATTTTATAATGGTACTTGGACATTTGACGGGTGGTTACGTGATAAACCATATGACGGGTGGTGCTGTGATTACCAGGATGGGTGGTTACGTTATAACCTCCAATGCATTGGGTATGGAAGTCGGCCGTATGTCTATTCCATTAAGTATGTATGGAAGTTGGCTGAATGGATATTCCATTAAGTGATATGTGTGGAAGTTGACCTTATGGTTATTCCACTTAAGAATTTTTATGTCCCAAGTTACCTTTATATGTTATGTGATCTTTATATGGGTTTTATGGTAATATTTTGGTTACAGAAGGGTAAGTAATGAACTTTTATTCAGTGAACAGTTTTTTACTACTTCGAAAAGGTGAAAAGTATCACTTTGATAAATTATACATGGTTTACTTATTGTTTTGAAAAAGTAACTGTTTTCATTATTTGTGTATCCCTTAATGAGATTTTTATGCTCATCCTAAGTTTTTGAAATGTTTTTCACAGGACTTAACGTGGAAAAGGGTCAAGGATGGGATCAAGAGAAAGTCATGCAACCTAAAACATCGAACTGGACATGTTTCTTTTTAAGAGTTTTTATTTTATGGAAACTTAGTAAAAGTTTCTACTTTGTAATCTTTTGAGATATAATAGTTATGTCCTAATTCTCTAAAACTCTAAACCTGAAAAGAACCTCAATGTGAGTTATTCATTTAATTTAATATTAAGTAAGGTTTAAGGCTGGGACCTTATACGAGGACCCCACTACTAGGTGTAGTAGAGGCAAGGATGAGGTTTTGTGTCATCATGGACATGTATGGGTGTCAGCAGACATACAAAAAGAGTTGTTAATGTATTTTTATTACTCTTTATGAGTTGTTCTTCCTAGATTAACCAAGTTGTATCAAGATCAACATCATCAGTATTGGTGGTGAGGCGTGATGTGGGATTTAACCGGTTTCATTATGATATGTTCCGCCTGTCAGCAGGTGAAGGTGTAGCATAACCAACCAGTAGAGATTTTACAGTAGTTACCCATTGGCAAGTGGAAATTGAGTGATGTAATGAAGGATTTCGTGACAAGTTCACCTTAGTTTCCTTGGAAAAATAAATTTTTATGGGTTGTTGAGAAAATCATTATAGTTTCACATTTTCTTATGATTTGGGGAAAATTATGTTTCGATGATCTTGGTAGGATTTACATCCTAGAGGTTGTATGTTTTAATGGTGTTCCACATTATATCATTTCAAATATGGACACCCGGTTTACATCTCAAGTCTGACATGTAACACAGAGGGATTTGAGTATACATGTAATTCATCGTAAAACTATCCATCCTGATAATTATTTCCAGTATGAGAGAATGATTCAGTTTTTTCGAGGATATTCATTGAGAATACATATTAGAATTCAGGGGATCTTGGGAGAGACACATACCTGTGGTGGAATTTTCCTACAATAATAGTTTTTATAAAATAATTTAGATGGAACCTTATGATTCTTTGTATGGTAGTCCATGTTGATCAACCCAATGATGGATAGAGGTAGGAGATGTAGCTGTGTTGTGACCTCATCTTATTCTAGAGACTACAGAGCATGTGGAGTTGATTTAGAAGATGATGGATACTACACAGTCTTCACAAAAATTTTATTCCGATCGATAGAGACAACCTCTAGTGTTTATGGTATGAGAATGGGTTTTCTTACATTTCAAACTGAGGATGGGAAACTATTGGATTAAGAGGTATGAGAAGATTTCCCAGAGATCCATAGGTATTATTTCTGTTTTAGAGAGAGTCAGGCTGATTTCCTATCAGTTGTAGTCACCTGAGAGGTACCCGGTTATGCACAATGTCTTTCATTTTCTCTGATATGATGTTACTATTCAGACTCCTACCATTTTTTTCAACCCGAGGAGTTTTAGTAAGAGGTTTATGTAACCTTTGAGTAGCCCCCTATTCAGATTGTGGATATAAGCACGAAAGTTCTTTGTGTCTTGTCTGTTAATTTGGTATGGGTGTTATGTCAGCATGACTGAGTTGTGGAGTAGACTTGGGAGAGGGGGGCCGATGTATGATCACAGTGGCCATAGTTATTTGAACCATCTTCTTTACCACCCATATAAGGTAAATTCAAAGAAAAATTGATTTAAGGGGGAGTTTTTAAGAAACCGAATCGAAATATCATGTTTGGATCTTGATTTTGGGTTGTTTTTTAGAAAAATGTAGAAATGGGAATTTTTTATGGACACGCAATGTACTCCTGAGTAAACAATGTTTATCTACCATGCCACATACATCCATATTCTGGTCATCTAAGGGCCCAATACATGGTCAGGTGGTGAATTGGAATACCCCTTAAGTCTTGGGTCTAGTGAAGCCTAATACACTATGTGTATTGTTATTGAAGACATAGTGTACTTTTATTTTTATATGATAAATTTGTGCGTGATCACTTATAATATTATGAAACATATTCTTATCACATTGGATTATGTATGATAGCAATAAAATGATCGATGAACATCATACCCCTCCAAATTATCCATCTATGCTCCAATTGAGATGATGTCAGGTGCATTGGAATTCCACCTGTGTGTTCTCCAAACACATAATGTTTTTAACCGATTATTCTTCTCTCTCATGTTATGCATGGTTTGGTGTTTCGTTCCTTATTATAAAATTATGCCAATATAGGCTGAATCAAGGTTCTATGTTTATGTATATAATTCATATGACCTCGAGGTTAGTGGTTTGTTCCTTTCATCGTTCATCTTTAGGTTATATATGCTAAATGTGTTGAATACCCACATTTGGGGAATTTCTTGTTTTGGAATTTATCCTTGTTTTTTTACATCAATCGTTTGATAGATTGTTAAGGGGTTGTTTCATAGGAATTAGGATATATTACTTTTATGGGACACCCCATTGGTGCGTTTTCCCTTGATTACCTATTTATGGACACTTGGTCTATAATTATTTTTAGGAATTCCTTGTATTCAATGCATTGGTCGACTATGAGGGAGTTGACTGATAATATAAAATTCATGTGGTATACTTTGGGAATGTTTATCATTGTATAAATTATACATTACCTGTGGTGATTTCATATGATATGTGTGTTATGTTTTAAATGGACAATGAGGGCCTTGGGACAAGAATAATTTTGGGGTTTCCATGTTTATTTTCCAATGGACCATGAGAGCCTTGGACTAGGAAAGCTATGGGGGTTTCCATGTTTATTTTTATAATGGACTGTGTGATCCTTGGACCAGGAAAAGTATGAGGCTTTCCATGTTTATTTACATAGTACCATGATATCATTGGTGAAGATTTTTACCTAGGGTTATTGACTGTGAGATCTTCCAAGATGGTCATTTGTAAATAATTAGTGCTATTTTAAACCAAATGGGTTAGAATGTGAGAGTTATCACATAGGGCTATTTATTAATTATTGAAAGATTGTGATGAGTCAGCCAAGCCAAATCATATGTTTGGACTCAGACTTACATTTAGTTTACATGGTCTTCAAAGACATAAATTTTGTTATTATTCATAGGGGGATATAGTGACTAGGCTAGATCATGAGATTACAAGATAAAACAGATTGAATAATAAATATAAATGAATATAATTGAAATATATAGGATTTTTTACTTTTTGGTACATCCTACTTTATGGTTTAATTTTACAAATTACCTAATACATATATATTCACTAATAGTTAGGTAAATATATTTTGGTGGTTTCCTAATAGGAATCATCTCACACCCTATATGTGTAATGCTTTTGGACCCTAAAAGATTATATGGTTGTAGGTATAGATAAGGCCAAGAACCCTTCTTTATATGGTACTTGATTTTTATTATACCTGGAGATCATGGGCCCAAGATGAGGCTAAAAAAGTTATTGTACATTACAATATTTATTTAATTTGGTTTCTATAATGTATTTCTAGTAGTGTGACTTTTTTGGATGCTTTCACAGACCCATGTGACATGCATCATTTATATTATTTCTCCAGTTCTTTTATAAATATTATTCTTATACTATTTACATATTTTGTATGAAATTATAGATTTTTCTATTTTTTTACTATTTGTTTTCCATTCTGTACACTCTTCCAATGAGGGCATAGTTTCCCTATTATCACACATAGTCTCTCAATGCTAGTCGGTAGCCTCTTGCATTTGGGGAAATGTACATGAGGTAATGTGACCTTTAGGTTTGAGGTATTACTTGGGTGGAACCTTGATCAAGGATGTTATAGTTGGTAAAGATATATATATCCCAAAAATCTATACATTAAAGGGTTTTATAAACATGATAAATGACCTCTCATGAATATCAAGACCAAAGATCAATTTTGTGATCTGGACTCTAATGGTGAGTTTATGTTATTCCTGTTGGACACCGAATACAATTTCATACATGGAAGTCCCTCGATCCATAGCTACATGTAAGTGGCGTCAACATTAAATTATTGTAAAAAATACCCCATTGATTGATGGGCTTGCACACTAAATGGTGATAGTGCGCCCTTTGAGAATTATGAGTCCACATTTTCTGAGGAAGGGTAATAAAAAAGGGAGAAAAAAATGGTAGATGATGATATATAGGATGTATCCCCCAAATGTATTGGGTACCACCTTGCAAATCATTGGATTAAACTCAACAAGAACATTTTAATTTCCATAAATCTCGTTGCGGTGATAGACCGAGTTTTGGAGTTTGAATCCCATTTTCCCCTAGTAATGGTGTAAAAAACAATTTGTTGTAGCATCTTTGTACAATGACTCTGGTCCTTGGGAATTATAATGTCTCTCCTTATGGCCTCTCTACCCCCTATAGTGACAAAGAATCACACAAATTTCCAATATCTTCAAAAAATGTCTTCAAACTATCTAAAATTGAAGAAGATGGGAATGACATCAAGAATTTACCTCCCAAATTTGAGAAAGGTTTCTCTACCCCCATTAACGAGCAGAAAAATGTGAATTTGGGAATAGAAGATAACACATTGCATAAAATAATTTTTGATACCATGTCCCTTGATGAAAAAGTGAGGTAAATTATGTTTATAAAGTAGCATTTATATTGTTTCTCTAAGAACTATATATAAATTCATATAACTTATCAAGATGTTTCTACACACTATCACAACCTAACCAATGATAATTGGGGATTTTAAATGTTATTGGGGAGGACTCACCTGTTTTATCTCACCAATGTAGTCATATATGTTCACTAAAGGATCAACGAAAACATTTTCAGAGAATTGAAATTCCAAGGAAGGACCCCCAAAATCGTCCATGCCTAGAAAAGGAATGGCCAAATTAGGACCTGCATTGATTTCAAATACCCTAATTAATTTTTCCCAAAGGATGAATTCCCATTGATGATCACATAACTCATGATCAATGAAACTGTTCGCTTCCATGTCCTTTCTTTCATGTATGTGTATTTAAGTTACAGTAGAATTAGAATGGACCATGAATTAAAATTATCGACTACCTTCATAGTACCTCAAGGGATATTTTTCCCTCAAGTCACGCCCTTTGGTTTAATGAACTTCAACTCTACCCATCAACATTCCATGTATCCAATCATTAATCCATTATTTGGGAGAATAGATAAATTGTATGTCCAAAAACTCGTGGTAAAATATCAATGAAAATGTGATCACTTCATGGATTTTCATATAATATTCATTCTGTTTGAACATCATAGTATGATGATGAATATATTGAAATGAGGCTTTGGGGTAACATTCGGGGAAGTTCCTTTGATTTGTGGTATGCCACCATGAAATCAAGGAGGACTCATAAAAGACATGTTCTATTTTGGAAATTTCATCCCTATACATCTAAGAAAATATGGGGTGTCCAAGGTGACCTCACATACATTTGGTGTCTCATGTTCAACTTTGTAGGAAAATATCTCCCCTTTACCGTAATAATTAAGAGGAAAATAACCAATCAATGGGATGATGATTTCAAAGAATCCATCACAATTCTGATGAAGTGCCTACTTCACCCACTAGTTAAGATGCCTCATGTGGAAGGGAGGCCAATAATTATAAGCACACCATGGAACACTCACTGGGTACCCTCTTTTTAAAGAAAAATGATGAGGGGAGAAAGAAAAGTCTCTACCACCTCAGTGAAACAAAACTATGTTCTGAGCCCTGATACATTGATGTCAAGAACTGACAAGCACTCATCATCAAAGTGAAAATATTATGCATTATTTGTAATACCATGAAATCTATATAGTCTATAATATTCATGTTCATAATTATATACTTCATCTTCTTATGTTTACTGGGCTCTTGGTCCGATGAGTGGTCATTCTATAGTAATACGACCTTCAGTTCATGTCATACAAATCAATGAAAGGGAAATCCCTAGTTGATTTCCTCACAAAACATCCTACGGAAAATAATAAAAAAAGGACAACTAGATTCAAAATGAATATGTATTATATTCCCATTACACTCCAAAGGCATGGGAGATGTATTTTTGTGGTTACTCTTAATGTCATATTGGAAAAATGGGTGAAATGTCGGGCTCAATCTTCTTGTCATAGTGATTCAATTTATCTCACCTAAAATGTTATTCGCTTACACTTTGTCACTATAAAAATGATGCATGAAAGAAGAGTAATATCAATATGCCCTCATTGTTAAGCCGTAACCTGCCTTACAGCTGCAAATGGCATACATGAATATCAAAGTGGATTCACAACTAGAAATAATGAAGATCAATTGATAAATTTACATTAAACAAAATAAGAAGTGGACCCTATCAGTAGATATTCTAGGGTATTTATCGAAGAGTACCTTCTTGATACCACATTTAATCATGTTCCCCAATCAATGATTTATCATAAAAAATAGTGGATAATAAAGGAACCAATAAGGGAGACCCTGGTCAGGAGGAATCAATTTCCCATATCACGTACTGTAGAATGGTCTCATCTCCCATCATTAATTATATTTAAGAAATAAATATGGTCAAAATATCCCATGATCATGATGAATTGGTATCCACCTTTTGATGGGAGGATCCCATAATTGATTATATCTCGTTTGAGACTCTCACAATATATCGAGATGGAAGGGAACAGATTCGGTGCCATGCAAGGAACATTACCCTTAAAAGTGGTCTAAATTAATATAGGACACACTAAACTCCTCGAATCAGAATAATAATCCTCAAATATATAGTAAGAGAGATTCATGATTTAATAGAAGAATTACATGCAGGATCATGTAGTTATCACCATCTTTGGACTAGGATCTCCCATAAAATTCATAGGTTGTCTAATTACTAGAAAACTATAATATTGGACACCATGAAATTCACTAGGAAATTTCAGACTTATCATATCCATGAGTGCTTCATCCATCATCTCCTAGAGTTGGTAAATACAATTAAATATTCTTGTCCATTTTACTTATAGGGATTGAATTTGTTGGGGCCAAACCCCCCATCCACAACTATGAATTTTTAGTACAACATTACTTTTAGGGATATATTTTCCAAATGGACTAAGGAAATACCCCAAAAAGTATTTAGAATAAATAACATTATCAAATTCATAATGTCCCATATCATCCTAAATTTTAGAGTCCCTCATAAAATATTGTTAGACTATGACATGATTTTTTCACTATGTAGTTGATGAAATTGTAATAAGAATATAGCATCGAGTCCTGCCAGTCATCTAACTATCTTGTAGTACAAAATTGATAAATAGATTCCTTCAATAAGGCTCTTCCAAACATACTATAGAAGATTTTGAAAATGGATATTATGTTATATCTAGACAAGCTCCTCCCGGATTTATAGGATTACTATACCACCAGACATATTTCAACACACGGAACACCGTACTTATTTATTTATAGGACTGAGGTAGTGTTACCCATTGAGGTTAAGATTCCTTTTCTCCAAGTATCCCATATATGAAAAACTCTAAGATGATGGACAATAATAGATGTGACAATATGTGTTGGAATGTCTTGATGAGAACATGTAACATACATTACACGACCTTGAAGAACAAAAAATGAGAATGAAAATCATTTAATAGAATGGTGCGCCTTCGTTCATTCCTCTAATGAGAATAGGGGTTTACCCTTAGAAACCAAGTGACACCAGTTAAGAATCCTCAATATCATGGAACCAAATGGGATGTTCCATTCATAATATAGAAGTTCTGTCAAAATGGATCTTAAAATCTAGAAAAAATAGCTAGGGACCTTGTCACACCCCCACCAATATGAGGTTTCTCATGAAATAGTTTTCATAGTTATCTTCAAGTGTATATTACTATAACCAGTACATTAAAATTCATGATATTCCATGTTCATACCAAATTACATTAATCAATAAAGAGTCATCCTAATTTCATGATGTCAATCTATAAAATCTCTTATTGGTTTCATGATGTTAAATTGAAAAAGATCATCCTTATAGTAACATGATAAACTAAAAAACGACTCTCATCTAGATTTCATGAAGTTAGGCAGGATAGGGACTCCCTCACCATAAGAAGATAATCTATATAAGAGGAACACTCACACTAATAAAGAACCATACACGATCCAGATCTGTGTGAAGTAAAGATGAGATTCACCCATCCTTGTGTGAGATTTGTCTCCATAGAGGAAATATCTTCATTTAGTAACAACATGTGGATTAATTCATTAAATCACATGATATATAGGGAAGTTTAATCCAATATTCTTAGAAAAAACAACCATATTTGTTTCCTTCCACCATAGGTGATCCTCATGCTTACTGAAATCTGTTACACTGCATGATATATGTCTTTACCACTTGAAATAAAACTACACAGATACATAGTATTTTTTCTCATTCACAATGGGTGTCCCACGTTCTCACTACATGATGATAAACTGCATGGATGGTGTATTTACACCATGAAATTAAACTAACCATTTTTTTAGAATTATGTGTTGATTTATTATCATTTTCAATGATACACATAGGGATTCCTTGATCATATATCTTTTTCTATCCACCACAAGATGAAAAAATACCCTATCATGTCCTTAATCACCTCTTCATAGTTTGAGGCCCCCATTCCATCCCATGTTTATCAAACTCATAATAGCTCATGTGATCTTAGGAATTTTAGTAAGGCCTTCCCTACACAAACAAGGCATAACTGTTTGTGAAGGGTTTATCATTGTCCTATATAAGAGGCCTTAAAAATAATTGAATTAGACTTCCCAAAATGAAATTAAAGTACATGTATGATGAATTTTTCATGTCATAAATATACACAACCCTATGTACCTCACCCAAGAGGAACTCTATTACGGGTTATTGGCATTCTAGCACACCTCTGACCTGAAGAACTATGTGTGACCTAATTCTTAGAATCTCATGATACATTGTGACACAATGATCATCAATCCATTTTCATTTAAAAAAATATAAAAAATAATCTGATCTCATTATATAGAAGACATCGACATGATGTTTCTTCTTTATGAACTATATATGGATTAATTCCTATTACCATAGGATAAATAGTGAAACCAAGATTTCTATTTTTTGGTATAGCCACCACACCCCTCTTCACGTCAAGAATAAATAATACTTGTTGCATGGATTTAAACATCACGGTACCACAAGAACTACAATGGATTGATTTCTGTCATCATGGGATTTATAGAAACACCCAAATATCCAATAATACTCTAAACTACAACAATTAATGGAAGAAATTTCCACCTCTGTGTACCTGACAAACCAGTATAGAGTGTTTCCCATTCATGAATCACATATTTCTTTATTCTTATCAGCATATGATATGTAGTGATGCCCCGATATCCAATCCTAGGCAAAAATAAAACAAAAAAAATCAATGCTCCCCAAATGCGTAGGGGATGATTCATACAAATCCATTTTTCCGACATACAAGTCAGATCAACATACAACCTTCTTTCAAATGTAATATACCATGCACATTTTTATATGTTGGTTCTCACATACATACCATATGAATGTAAAGGGAAATGAAAATGTTTTATTCACATGAAATGGATAATAAAAAAACAAAAATGTCCTTAACACATTATGATTAAACATCATGGAAAATGTTCTTGCCTCGTGATGATAAAATTCATGTCAAATGTCATTAATATATGATGTTAAACTACATGTAGAAAAAAACACCCTCAATACATGAAATTAAAATATTCAAAATATCACCCATTTTCATCCTTCATCTATGGACCATGATGACATTACCCCGATAAGTATGATTATAAGGTTCATCCATCATCTATTATGCACCACAATCTTTAAATATCAATATATATCATGAGTAACTTGGGGTTCCAAAAACATTCAACGAACCATCAAAATGATACCCAACTTCAATAGACCCATGGATTAACTATGATTGTATCCCTATGTTTATAAAGTATGTGCATGTGGATTTGAGCCAAATGTATTACTCTTGTAAACAAGATTTCTGATCTTTGTCAGCCCTAACATCACTATGGTAGAATTCAACACCATAAGTGTTCTCTCAAATACACCTCATGTTATTGTAACATATAATTATAAATGAAATAAATCTTTGATCCCTGATTTACAATATTTTCATATCCTATTCAGATGAATGATGTGTAAATCTTGACCATAGGTTTCTTAATTAGGCTCTACTATACTGTCTCCTATATTTGATCCATGTGTGTCCTGAACAGACACATAATATCCTTTATATTAATTATTTTCAACCTTTTAATCTCCATTATAATGGTACAAATCACATTACCCTAATCATCTAGTGAAAGCGACATGAAACTTGTCTGGTTCAAAACCCACAAGGGGTGGAACAAGAAATTGTCATGTATTATTTATCCAAACTCCTCATCTATAATTTTTAGTAAAAATATGGAAAAAATGAGGAATATATTTCATAGGACCTACTCTATAGCCTTAGTAAAATAAAACCACTATTCATCGGACCATTGTGGTTCATGAAAGAGTTAAAGAAATGATTTTCCTCATCTCCTTACCATGTGAGTATGTTCGCTTGGAGGTGGAAAACATATCTGGTTCTCAAACCCTTTATAGATATTATAGTTTATGGAAATTAAAATTCATTATATTAATGACTTGGATCCCCAACACATTCCATGGAATTTGTTAATGGTTACCCATCTTCAAGAGACCCTTTTCTTGACCTTGCATGTATGCCTATGTCTCCTACATATGTGTCTATAGTTTTCCAAAAAAATGTGTCACATTAAAAAAATTGATATTTAGTCATTGTTATCCCTAACATAACTATTGTAGAAATCAATTCCTTTGTGTGTTATGGGTCATTCTCTATAGGATAGTCCTATGAAAACCTCATGACTAGAGAACTTTGACCCATGATTTTCAATTCTCACATAAAAATATTCACGAAGATTTTACATGCTCAACGTTACGTCACCCTGTTATGTACCCTTTATTTGGGTTCAAAATTGACACTTCATTCCTGACCATTGACGTTTAAAACCTGATTATTCAAAAACATAGAGTGTAGGGTACCATATTCATAAATTAAGAGCATAACTTCCACAAGATGATAGAACCCTTCATGGATAGCCTTCTTCCCATACCCAACCTCACCATGTCAATGATTGAGTATTCAATAAAATTTTACGACCCTCATCTAAGAGAATAGATAATATATTCATGACCAAGCTATCAATTCATAAGGGCCTTCACCTTCCAAGGAAATAAATACCCCCCTTACAAAAAAAGGAACACTAATACATGTGAGCCCTAGAAACACTACGGTAGAACGTGTCATCACAGAGTGTTATGTGTCATATATATCATGTCTTCCCCATCTAATTTTCTTAGACTATAAAATAAAATTTATTCCTTATATCATTCATATTCCAAATATCAAGGTGGCATTGTGTCCCTATTTTTTCTACCACCAACAATATTACCCTCATAAACCATCCATGACCCGTAGAGAAGAGTGGAGACACATCTGTTTGGAAATGGTATAGAAACATAAGGGCATTGACCTACCAACCAGAGGTATCTCCTCTTAATCGAAAATATGATATTGTCCTTTTGAGAGTAAGTAACAACATGAACCAACTCTACACCCTATATTTTTTTGTTCATTCCTTGTATATCTATAACATGTTATATGATCATTAATTATTTATGAGCTAAAAGACCCTAAATAATAACAATATATGATCCAAGCTAAAAGACCCAAAAATAAATCTATAGATGGTACATTCTAAAAGACAATAAACTAAAATGACAGAAGTTATAACATAAATTAATGTAAACTAGTATGATTGAAAATCTAAGATCAAAGTCGTTAAACTATAGAGATAGAATTTCTGAGAAAAAAGACCCAAAACATAAATGATATATGGTATAATATAAATTACCCTATACTATAAAAATAGAAGGTATGAACAAAAACACACAAAACTGTATTGATAGAAGGTCCACACTAATATATCTCAAACTAAATGGATAGAGGGTCCATGGAAAAAGTACTTAAACTAATGTGATATAATTTCTGAGCTCAAGCACACTAAAATAAATTGATAAAAGGTTCGTTCTAAAAGACCCCAAACTACATTGATTGAAGGTCGATGAAAAAAGACCCTAATCAAAAACAATTGATTGTATGATCTTAAAGACCCTAAAATACAGTGATAGAAGGTCTTATATAACATTACCTAACCTAAAAACTAGAATGTTCAAGATAAAAGAGCCTACACTATAGTACAACCATGATTTAGTCTGTATTAATTGAATAGATTTCACAGCACTCCATATGGACATGAAAAAAATCAACTAAATCTTGTCTAACCTATTGGTTTTGAAAAATTCAATGTAGTATCCCTTTGTATTACATACTCTACCCAAATTAACCCTTTTCTAATCATGTAATCTCAAGATATCGGAAGAATAATATTATTAAGGAATCCCCTGTTTGTGGTAACTAATGAGATCTTAATGAGATGAATATGTAATTATTACAACTTCCATGGACAAGAATTTAGGTTTTAATGATATTTTAAAAAGGATAGGTATTATTGGTGATTCAAATATCCTCGGATCATAAAAATTACATGGAAATAATGAAAGGAAAAAAATAGAACAACAAAAAATAGTGATTAGAAAATCCATTCATTATTAGAGTGAATTTTTTAGAATCTCAACATTTCAGAGTCTATCCAAGAATCCCAATAAAAATGGACGGCATGTTAATGGTCTATGTATAATTATTTTGAATGGGATAAGCTTCCTTGTTGGATTGATTTTGGTGAGGAATGACAATTGATCATTGTAGTGCTTCTCATCCTACCTGTTTTTGTACTTTCCCAAGATAGAGACTGTCAACTAAAAGTAGTCAGGTCCAAAACAACCATTGGAGTATTTTTTGATAATGATGATGGAGTCGAAATGGAATCCCTTAGGTGAGAAATTATTTTTTCATATCTCAATACTACCATGATCGATTCACCCATTCGATCTTTCAATCAAGATATAATCTAATGGCTCTGCTCTAGTGATACCAATGAATTCTTCATCTGTCTTGTAAGGGGAGACTCTTCTTTAAAATATTCCAAGACACTCACAAAGGTTTCAAAATTTTTATTGAGTAAATATAACTTGGGTAATGTTATTTTACAATGTTTTTTGATCAAATCCACCCCCATGTAAATAAATAACATCTTAAGGTATTCCACTTGGTCACAAAATGATTCAAAATGACTCTATGTAATCATGGTGTGAGATTTCAACCAACTTAGCATATGTCATGTATGATCATCTTTGGCTGATAAGAAGGGTTTTACAAAAATAGGAATAAATGGTTGAGATGGAAAATAGATAGGATAGGCAGATACACACACACACACACACATATATATCATTGCCTTAACAAATTAATCATCCATCCCATGAGATAGATGGATGATTTCCTTGACTGATAAAGTCCAAAAATTATTATAGTCATCCTTAAGATTAGAGCTCTTCCTTGATGTCTCACCCAATCCATCAATCAACTATCCCGTTTCCACATAAAATTGTGTTGTGGCGGAGAATTTATTTCCCACACGATGAACCTGTCAGCCAGGGATATACCCCGGATAGGCTGCTACCCAATCATAGGCATAATACTAGTTATGAATGTTGAAAGCAATATCCTTTGGAAGAATGATCTCACTATATGTCTCTTCATGTTCCTACAACATCCAAAAGTTTTGGATGATCCTAGGGTGTTTCTCCACATGCACACCAGCTATTGGAATAAGATATACCCTTTAAGGGAAATCAAACAGAAGAGAAAATATATGGTGTGTATCGATTTTATACTATCATCTCTCCCATCCTGCCTGTAAGAACCACATCTAAAAGGGATATAATATATAAAATTTCTTCAAGAGAGTGGCTTCCATTTTCGATTACTGGTCTAGTCAGTGATAAATAAGTGTTGAAATAAAATATATTTTTCTGAATAAATATATATAGAGCCTTGGTAGAGAATAATTACATAGGACCAACAATAGATATCTTCGAAAATCTAGGGTGAGATAAGGCATCAGGGATCCTAGTGGCATTATCACATTCTTAAACATGGAAATGATCCCCTAACGAGAAAAATTAACAATTGAAAGGGATAATGATATTATATGGGATAATACCTAGATGAATGTGGTTGAATAACTAGTAAAACATTATGAGTGTCATCTCAACCAGATTAATGTGTCATCCATGTCATAGTCATCTACTATTACTGACGTAATGTCTGGGATCTTTGTATGTGTGTCCCCATATTAGAAAATCCACACATTCATAAACATACCCATAAATCCCTCCATCCTAAATATTATATAGATATCTAAAATCACTATATATCTCTAGGAGGTTAGATCCCTATTTCATAAAATGTACCAATAATGGCCAACACTATCACCAAATTACGTGGATGGAAACTAATGGGAACGTATAGAAATTGGTATAACTCCACTATGTTAGAGGGCGATGTTGATCCAATCCATGAAAGAGATAAGAGACCATATATTCAGATCTTTCATCAGCTTCTCCATCACAATTATGAGAATACCCCTCACTAATACATGGTTATGAAAAGGGCCACTGTGTACATCTGTGGTAAAAAGGATCTCATTGGACATCTCTCCAAGAGTGGCGGTCCAACCACATTGATAGATATCCCATTGAACGACTCAAAAATAACAGTGGGATTAATGAAATGTGCTGGTGTAAGGGAACATTTATCTAATAAATTATTTATTAAGATTGGGTTGGTGAAAACAGTATATTTGGAAATCCATATTGCTACCCAATGATAGACCCTATATATCTGGTCAACAAACTATAAAAATATCAACTTGATCTAGAATGGCCATGCTAATTTTTGAAAAACAATACCACTAGAACAAAGATACCATTTAATATCAATATTCAACCAGGGTTGTTATGAGAAGAGATGAATATACTAGAGTACCTCAAAGATATGGGACGATGAGAAAAATCCAAGCCACCTAGACCCAAGAGCACATTTTATAACATATAAGTCATCCCCTGAGATTGTTATTCAACCAGTTGAAAACCATATAAAATTTTCTCTAAATGATGAAATGAGAAATTGACACCCAACAAGAAGGCATATCGAAGTTTGAAGGAGGAATGAAAAAATTAATCAGAAATCCAAAACCGTATAGGGTAATCATTTGTGATAATTGGTATTTTTGAATCATGAATGGAAGAAGCTGTTTTTGTATCTATTTATCAGAATTCATGCGTTATTGGTGGTCATTATTGAAATTTTGAGTGACCATTGACCTTTGATTACATTTAGAGGAAGAAAATTGATCATCACCCAAATCCATATGAGTAAATATATTTGGTGTATGTTAGAAATTGAAAAAAAATTTTGTCAATGAAAATTCATAAAACCAAAAGAATCATGCGCAACACATGAGCCCGAAGGGATTCCTAGATCACATTATGAACTCATCTATCCCCTAATATCTGAAGATCTCCTGGATATCTCAAACACACAAGGAATTTAATAGCCTATTAACCCCTTGATGACTCTCAAACATATGACTTTGACATGGTCATTAATGTTGCATAATATTCAAAAGATCATGTGATCATGCCAACAGATCCCACAAAACAATCAAGATGATCATGCATACCCACGAACAATGTTTGAAAAATTACCAAAGATATGTTTCTATATTGGATTAAGTAGGAGCCTAAGAATCTCTAGACGTTTGAATTAGTTTTCATGAAACATGTTCATCATGAGGTCTTATGATGGGTTCTTTCATGGTGGTCATGAAATGAGGTTACAAGAGGGAATAATAGACTAAGATATTTGTAGAATGATATTTCTAGTGAATGTAACCCTCTCCAGTCCCCTGTTTATAGGAAATCATTTAGTAGACCCAACATCAAGTAGCATACTGAGAATTTCCCATGAAAACATTAGGTGATAGTGCCCGAGCCATAGCTAGGAATTTACCTTCCTTATAATTGAGCCCTTCTCTCTAAAGACATCTCTCCTGAGGGGGGTATGGGAATTTTTTGATTCCCACCAAATCATTAGAAATAAATTCATAAAGGGAAAAAACCTAAATATGGATATTATCTTACCGAAAATAAATGATAAAATAAGTTGGTCATGATCATGATAATTAAAAGACCCTCATGAGACACATGATCACCTAACCAAAAAAGGGTCACACACAACACATATCCTTTGGAAGATCCAATGAAGTCCCTTCGATAATGTACTTATACTTTTGAGAAGTTAGCCTAGATGATATATAATCACACGATGGATGCCGTATAAGATATTATAGGTGAAATTACTTATAATCCATTGGATTTCTAGTGAATGATCCAAATATTATTTCAAAATAGGAGGATATTGTCCAGAAGGTGTGAGCCCCTTCAAATCATAAATTTCACACACCACATCACTGACGAGGAGAATTTTCTTACATGAAAACATTCATATTACATCATGAAACTCCTAATAATTTTAATAATAAACTAAGGAAATAAAAAGTTAATAATATTGTATAATCTTTATGTCATAAACCTCCTGTGATTCACCCATTGAGATCATTCAGACACATAATGAACCCATCGACTTGTCCCCCTAATCTTGCAAAAGCCTCTTGGCATGTCATTCTCTTAACATAAAGGGACATAGACATGTGCAGGAGACCTCATGATCCCCTTTTGGAAACATAAGGAAAAAAATATGGATTTGTCTTCAAAATTCTTGCACATCCCCATTAAACCCTTTTTGGGCAGGCATCACATCGCCAATAGGTAGAATGATTCTACGTTACAACAATTATCCAACACCACAAGATCCCCAACCATTGTGAAATAAATAATTGAAATTAAAAATGGTATTATTGGAGACACTTGTGGCCCTAAGACACACAAAATTCACCAGGTTGTCAAAAACACCATCCAATAAGGAACTATATCGAAGCATCATTATTTTTAAGAGGCCCCCTAATAAGAAATTCTTATATAACAAAAAGTCCTAGACATGTCTTCTAATGTCACATTAAGGCCTTTTATTAAGAGATATGATCTAAAAATGGTCATAAGACTTGTCAATATGACATTATGAGATCCCCTCACCAAGTCCACATGTCTCTTCAACGTAACATTAATTATATATAATCCATTAAATGGTATATTTCTTGAATGATCCTACGGATAGTGAAAATCCTACAACACCCACAAAATAAATCTGGTGGGAACTAATGAAATACATGAAACAAAATCCCTTCACCGATAATAGCCTAATTCATGGTATATGTTCAGAAACAATGGGAAAAACTAGGCTGTTGAGGATTATAAATCCCCAACCGAACATGTAAAATAAATACTTTTGAGCTTGATCCCAGAAAAAATATTCCTCAGATCCTTGCACTGGTTTACCCTAGGGCAAGAGTGGATTTCACAAAGTGGCTGATCTTAGGACTGGAAAATTATCCCATCGAGTATGATTAAGGGAACAAATAGAGATTTCATGCATAGTTTATAAAACTTATTGTGTGATAATTCAAATATCACGTGGAGGAATTATTAAAGGTAACATGATGAACACCCCACATATATAATAAATCACGCGAGACATAAAATAAGATAATAATGGATAAATATAATTAATTTTAAATTAATGGGTCTAAATGAGTATAAAATATTGAATACATATGTAAAAAACACATACAATGATCTAAATGTTCTTTGTATGAACCACCAAGATCACACGACAGCACTGGGACGTGTCGCCCGAGTCATGCAATGCAACGTTAGTAAACTCTTAGGAGCATGTGATGTCCTCTTGACATATAAAATGATGATTCATGGAGCCTTACAGTCATTCCACCATTGTCTCATGAATCACTCCCTGCTCTCCATATAGACTATGTTGTGTCCTTTATTTATATTGCCAAACTCATATGAAGACACCATCACATGATAGAAAAGTCTCATGATAGCAAATAAGCATGTAAACTGGTTCTTGTTGAACACTCAGAGTATGCCTATGAGACCATACGATGATGCCCAAACATACTAGATTAGATCATTCATCACCCACTAGACATGTTGCATTGACTATCATGACACACTTTAGACATGTCATGTAGCTCTCGTGATGACATTAGGGAATGTCATCCAGATCATTTGATATAATAAAATCATGTTAGATAAGATCATGTGATGGATTTTAGAATCATCCAACAAAGTCCAATGATATCCTCTATAATTGTCATCCTTGATCACCTGATGGCCCTCAATCATTCTATTTGGGATATACAATGTCCTCTAGTAAATACAAGTAAATCATGTGATTGTTTTTATTCATGTCTGAAATATAACCAAATATATCCAAACATCCATCGAAATGTCAAAAAAACAATAAAGGCATGTCAATAAAGATATAAAGTAAGTTATTTAGGTATGTAATATAGATCACATAGTCATCCTAGTGTTTGATAACTCTTTCCACCCTCAGTATTGAATCCCCGATCAAAAGGTATAGATTACGATATAAACCCCAATCAATATAACTTGGAAGAATTTGATTTCTGACTTAACTGGGTTATATAGGATTCCTACTTTTATTTTGAGCACCAAATTATGAATCCATAGGTTATTCCATTTTCAAGTCCCATACCCCCATGTGGGGAGACCGACTATCTTCCATCCCTTGTTTCTCACACCAAACATTGCTCACATGGGCTTATGGAGTCCTAATGATCATACAATTTAATACTTTATTAATATAAAGGAAAAATATAAGTTTAATCCCCAAAAACTGAATTATATGGAATCTAATTCCTTCCATAACTGGGATATATAGAACATCATCCAATTGGTTGATTCCCATCTCAAATGGGAATCCACTTCAAGGTAGGTCCTACCATCTCACTAGAATTTCAACCATCAAGACCAAATAATTCTCATGAAATCATCATTCTACCTCATCTATACTCGAACATAGAAATCTACTGAAATACAATGAATATGATTCATATTGTAACCAGAAAATGTAGGATGCGTTCTTAATCACATATCTCTATATTAAACATCCAATGGGAAGCCATAGTGTATATGCCCTGACCAATTGAACTATAAAGACTTTGATTTTTTCCATTACTATGATACATAAAAACTTTCCTAATGAATGGTCATGAACTAAAATGATAATTCACCTTTGTGTATGTACCTCTATATCATTTAAATTTCAAACATAGGGACCTAATAATTCACAAGGGATTATCACTCTACATCATCCATCAGCAAACTAAGAAACCAATGATCTAGGATGAATCTGATTCCTATTATAATTAAGATACATAAGATTCCATTCAGAGTCCTGATGTCCATATTAAACATCCCAATGTAATTCCTAATACATAATCCCTACATCCATATGAAATTAGTTTAATCCCATTCTATCCATTGATTCAAACTCCAAGAATAGATCACATGGGATATGGGAGTCGTAATGAATACACCAATGGAATCATGAGTCTCCACCTTCCTGGGAAATATTAGCATGTATGCCCGGATATGCGGAATGATATAAATATCTAGAAAATAAGAGAATCAACCATATTTCTAGTCCCATGGGCATGATCAAACTATGAAAACTCTTATTCCTGATATATCATGGATAAATGGGAAATCTCCTAGAGGCTCAGGCTAAAATATCCATCACCAATGTTCCCACAAAAACCTCATTATATATGACTTTAAACAGTATGGGTTTAGAAAACAATGTGGGTTTTAATTCCTACACTATACAAGATATATTGGATGCCTCACAATGGCTCAATCCCTTCCATGGAATATTAACCACCTCCCCACACGGTAGAATTTTATAATCTATTTGGTTTTATAGATTAAATATATAAGAATCTATTCATTATTGAGAAATTGATGAAGAACCTCATATACATATAGATGGATTCAATAATGCAAACCCACTTTTTATATATAAAATAGATGAATCCCATAGTTGTTTTTTCATGGTATACAGTTCCATATAAAGATTAGGAAGAGATTCTTGAAGATATCTTAAATATATATGAGAGTCCAAGAGCAGTAAAAAATACATCTAAAAGGGAGATATGAGATGGAACTCACATCCTCTAGACAAATGAATGTCCCTAAGAATAATTTGGTCTAAAACCCCAATTAAAAACCTTCCTTTGGAAATTAGATCTATACAACGTTATGAATGAGGTAATAGTTGGGAGTTTCCTTTAATATTGAGAATAGTTAGCAGACATTAGTGATTGTGAAAGAAATGATCCCATCATAATCAACCATCAGGATAAACCCTATCGACCTTAATGAGGGTACCTAGTCATCTCTTCTCTATTGGAACAATGACCATAAAAGTAATTAAACTTGATTTGTGTTTCATAAATGTAAACTCAGAACAACACCATGTAAAATATATATACACTTAACCTCTAGAACCATTATGGTATACACTCTAAAACATTAAGACATTATCCATTAGCTTTTCATATCTATTTGAATTTAAATTAGTATCTTAGGGATCACAATGGTCCCCATAATTGAGAATAGTCAAACAAATTTTTAATAACTTGATCCCAATTAGATTTTCTTGTTATCTCAATATCCCTCAGGCCATATATCTATTTTTTCCCATCGATTTTCTCAATACACAATGGTGTGACCTTAATATATTTAAAACCCTTCCTCATAAACCCTTCCAACATATACACATTTATTGTTCCATGATATGGATCTATTCCTCATTCATTATAATATGGACTCCACTATAGAGATATCACAACACATTGTGAACCACCTCTCAAGATGGATCCATTCCCCAAATGAATCACTCTTTTAATTTTAGAACAAACATACCTATGTTGTTGAAATATTTAAATATTACCCACCGCTCAAGTAGTTTATATATCTTTGATAATTATTCCTAGTTGTATGGAAGTGTAACACTTGTTTTCTTTTTGTTTTATGTACATTCCCAATATATGTTCACTTTTTAACTACAAGTTCAAACTTGGGGTATTTTAATTCATTTATAATAATATTAGATGATCATGTGGAATTATAAAATACATGATGTTTATACACATGCATTCATGCACATTTTTGGGGGAATTTGGATTTGGGATTCATGAAAACCTGAATCTATAGTCATAATGTGTTTTTCTAAAATGGTTTACAAGACATTTTTACCTCAACACGTTCAATCATATAGTCGGAATGACATTTCAACCAATGTATACTCACGCATTTTCAAAATCTTATATAATACAATTTATTTCTATAATATCTTTCTTCTCATACTGACTATAGATTAGGTAGTCATTATGGGTTTGGTTGATTATTTCATATACATTATTGGGATAAAATATTTTGAGATATAAATGGAAAACCAATATTATATTATATAAATAAATAATATTATGAGGTTCCTCAAAATAATAGAACCTCTCATTTTATATAAAACATCCATGATGGTTGTTCCAGATCTATAATTTTTTTGAGATCAATAGACCATTATGAATTTGATTACATTAGTTCGTACAGTCTATCCATCTTTGATAATAATTACTTCACCTATATACATGCTTCGACCATCAACATCTAGGAACCATAAACTCTCTTCTTTCACTCAACATTTTTGAATTTTTTTAAAACCAGCATTGTTTAAACAATGGTTATATTATAACTTAGGCATATACCCTCCTAATTTTGTTTTTTTGAGGAATCAGAAGAGGATATTATCAGTTTACCCCTTAATAATAAATTTTTGAGCTTCCTAATGAGTAGTCACTCTATGGTCCACATGAAGTTATATACAAATCATATATTCATGACTCACAACATTCCCTCTTTGCATAATAATTTGGATGCTTTTTTCATGAAGTTCTTGGTAACCAACCCTACCAATAGAAATGTTTACTGACATGTGTCAAAGGCTTCTCATGTGACTCTCCATATATTCAAATAATTTATTTCAGATTAATTCCACGATTTTAATCCATGTGTAATGTATGATTACTTACTTCTCCTTAGACAAATTTATCCTTGAGTAGTTCTTTTTTTTCATGATAATTATAATACTATAATAATTAAAATACCAAGGCAAATGAATGCTCATATTTAGAACCTTCCTCTAAGTGTTTAATAATAATTACCTTAATATAAATATCATTTCAATATTCATCTATGATTTCAAAAACTACTACTGACTACTCCACATATTATGTAATCACCAAAAGAGTGAAAATTGGATCAGATCCCATTTTACCAAATATTTAATAAATATATCAGCATAACTAGATATGGATTCATTTGGTTTATATTCTATCAACTTGACCATATGAGGTGAAATGAAATCACTTTAGCTTTCATGTGTGCATTGATTATATTCTTATGGGATATACGTCTCTATGGGGTAAAAATTAAAAAGAGAGTAATAAATTTGATCAATATTTGTGGGTATTAATGTTAACAAGGATGGAGTGGCCAGATAATTGTGCACCATTCAGGTGGATATGATATTAAATATCACCATAATGATAGAATTTCAAAAATATTATCCTTTTCCATTCACCAAAATTGTGTTCCTTCTAGTGTCCAAAGTGTTGGTGGTTAGTTCCATTTTTGAAGTCCCCTAAATGCATGTTAGCACTCTAAAAACTATTGTGGGGAACTCAAAAGAGCATATAAATCTGTATAGAGAAATATCATGTGAGTTTATATGAAGCAAAAGATAATAATAACTCATGAAAGTAATGTAAAGGGTCATAGTGTAACTATATATCCATATTTGAATTCTATTAGAAACATGTCTGGGTATTGAGGTTCATCAGTAGGTATAAATACCCCAATAAAACCATGAGGGGATGATACTCCCATATATGAGACACATGTGGGATTCATGACACCCCTATATGAAAAAATATCTAGCGGATGATCTAAGACCTACCCTTTCAACACATCCATTTATTTCTGTATCAATCAGTAATTAGTAATAAATGATGTTGTGGTTTGGCTGATGAATCAGTCATAATCATGATCATAAGAACATACTGAGTCTTTTATGAGCTCTCTAGGATCCTTAGTAGATTGATCCTCCACCAAATTTTATGATAACTACCCCATAACTATTCTTCTTCCCTACGGTTCTTTATCAAAAGTCCCCCTAAACTCATTGTACTCTATAGATGCCACACCTTCATGGTCTCAATCAAGACGCACCTAAATTATTTTTTATTCTATGATATTGGACATGTTATCCCCATTACAAGGAATTACACTATATATTGTTTCTATTGATGATATTCCTTGAGTATTTATTATAATTAAAATTGTAACAACATAAAAACCGTGATATTGTTATAGGATATCATAATTTTATAGGGATTCCACTAAAAATACATCTTTGAATATTATTGATTTATCATATGTATGTTCTTGATGTAGTAAAAGTGTCCTTAGATGGTATGACCATCTAATCTTATATCCATAGATTATTTTTAATTATTGTATAACATGATCACAATGTAAGGTCAAGTGATTACAAAAGATTTCTTAACCATATTAAATCATTGGCACCAAATTAAAAGGGTATTCAAATGTAATTGATAATTAATTTATGATAAAATATATAATTATATCATTATTTAATTACAATTCCACCGGTAAACCAATTAAAAATATTTTATGATACTCACATGGCACTATAATATCCATGTGATGAATACCTCAATAAATGAAGCAATCATGTATGAAAATTTTCAAATAATACCACATATTATATATTATCTATCATGACCAATACTGATCACTTTAGTTGTTCGTTAATGATAAAAAAAATACATTTATTACATTTTCAAGAATAATATTTAAGGATTAGTGGTAACCTTACATTTCAAAAAGATAATTCAAAAAAATTATCCAGAGTACACAAAATTCAAAATTGAAATTTGAAAGACCTCATCACCCGTCTCATTTCATGTGTCATATCAAGTCACATGACTTCCTTGATTCTCAAACCCACTATGTAAAATTCCATAAGTTTCACCACCCCCATCATCAGAATGGTGTCAAGACCCATAAAATTCCACCATCTCTATAAATTCTTTATCTTTTCAACAGTATCATCAGGTTTCACATCATCATCATCATTTTAATTTGCACTGATCCATATCCACAATAATCTGCATCATCCATATACCACACTAGTCTACTAAAGAATGTCATAGTCTATTGAGCTGTCAAACGACATAGATCATTGTCTACATCCCTCACCATTGAACAACAAATAGAAGGAGCATGAAACCATCATGAACAACACTAGTGTCTATTAAATAAGAGAAGATTCATAATCAAAGAATAAATCCGAACAAACATATTGACTACAGAAATTCATCCCACGTCATGCCCCCTAGAAACTCTCACAACTCTTCAGAAGCATCCCAAATGTCCCTTGGTATCTGATAAACCCAATAGACCTAGAATTTTTAAAGGGGAATTGAATCCACAGAAGGTAGAAGTGATTGAAAATGGGTAAGGATGAATATTAATTGATGTAGAATAAGAGATAAAAACATTAGGATTTAAAACCTATGTGAAAATAGAAATTGAAGCCCATATCTAAAAGAGATAAGAATGAGGATGTGGGAACTAGGATTGAACCCTTAATAAGAATCTCGAACTGAATCAGTAACACGAAACCGTGTATTGATCGCATGAGAACATAGGAATAATCAATCGAAATAGATAATTCCGTTTTTCTTATACGTCCACGACCACAGTCCCAAAACTATCTATAAAACCAACACACCCAACCAAGGTGGGGTTGTGTGTGTTGGGCTAGTTCCAAAGGACTAGGATGGAAGACAGGAAAATGGGACAACTCTATAGAACTTAGAGTGAATGAACCTGTAAAGTGGAATCCCAAAGAATAAAAAGAAGGATAAAGGACCCATTTCAACAGACGAAATAATGAAACCCAAAGATGAGGATGGTGAAACTGAAAGATGAAGAAGCCAATGGAAGAGGAGAGGTTGATTAGAATTGGGAGAACTCGAAACCCTCTGTGGAAGAGAACAAAGCCGACAGATGAACTCTTTAAGATCTCCCCCGAGCCGTTGAGAGGAATGAAAGAGTCACCTTTGGATATTTTGATCACTCTCTAGGTCTTAATAGAGTCTCACTCTATCAGTTTTGAACACCTATTCTATTTTTTTAATGTGATGTAATTAGATAGTTATTATGTAATGTTTGGGGTTTGAAAAATAAAAATAATACCTTTCCATTTTTAAAATTTGTTATTTAACGCATGTATAAAAATAATAATATATTTAATATTATCAATCAAATGACATTATCATCACCATTATGAATTTATAAATAAACACCATTTATATTATTTCTAATCTGATCATTAAAATTGATCTTCTTACCTTTGTTGACATTTACTAATACTTGAATAATGACTCTTTATTTATTTTAAAAATGAGACTGCAATAACACCCTCAGATTTTTTAAAACATTTTTTTAAAATAATTTATTCTTTTTGACTTTTTTACTTCATACTACATTGATAAATGTTTATTTTATATAAAATAACTATTTTTGGCTTACATTATATGAAAAAATGTTAATCTTGCACCACACACACCAGTTAGATATGTTTATGGTACATGAAACACTTTGTTTTTCTTATATCAGACACAATACTATGTCATTTTGATAGCTTGCATTACATGAAAGGTTGATACTTTACCAAACTACAATATAATATTAATAATATTTTTAAATTGTTATTATAAATACCAAAAATAAAATAGAATATAAGTTCATAATAAGATTAAATAAATTATGAATGTATGATTTACACGATTATATAAACTAAATTTTTGGTTATTAACTTATAAAATTAAATGTTAGAACACTTTGAAAAAAATTAAATTACATTTCGATGAAAAATATTTTTTTTTGTGAAAACAATTTTAACTCAATAAATAATAAAAAATTTGATTAATTTTAATTGTAACATTTAAATATTAAATATTCCATAAATATTTATTATACTCATCTAATATATTTTATATGTATAAGATATGAGAAAATAAAAAAGTTGTGAATAAAATGATATATTTATGTATAAGAAAATATTACAGTCTTTTAAGAGAGAACCAATTATTAATTTGATTTTTTGCAGTACAATATTTTTTATTTGAAAAATAAACATCATTTTTAGAAGTGAAAAATAAAAATAAACTTTTGATGAATTTTTGGATTTCATA
Organism: Viscum album; assembly: GCA_963277665.1. NCBI lineage: Eukaryota > Viridiplantae > Streptophyta > Magnoliopsida > Santalales > Viscaceae > Viscum > Viscum album. The sequence continues at coordinate 116,440,860 of OY728160.1, read as the reverse complement.
GAGAAGTTTCAATTTTTTATGAATTGTGAATAACACATTATTTTTATTCAAAATGATTTTTCATTTAATTTGGTTTTATAATTAAATTAAATATTTTAAAAGTTAAATTAGGAAAATTTTATATAAAGTATTCAAATTTATGTCTCTAAAATCAATTTTAAATTGAAATTGGATATAAAAAAATTTCAAACTATGAATGGTTTTTTCTTAATAACCCAGTTTCGTTGCACGTCTATAAGAATAATATTAAATTACTTTAATCCACATATGTGATTAAAATTTGAGTAAAAATATTAAAATTTTATTATAAAAATAATTTTTAATTTATAATTAGTTAATATTTGTTTTTCAAAAAAATACCAAAAGTGATTAAAATAAATTATAGAGATAAAATAATATTAGACTAATAAATGGCTAAACCCTAAACAAAAGGGCCAAAATGAGCTACAAACAAGTAAAAAATCCCTTTTATATTCATATTTGTACCCCAACATCTCATTAATAAATTTGGGACCATTATTAGTGCCACATAAAATGGAAAAATGTGGGTGGAATTCTGTTTTCAAATATTTACAAGAATTCCCTTCAACCTCCAATATAATAAGGCACTCAACCATACCACTTATTCATATATCTATATCCCTTTCCTAACACAGACTCTGATAAATTAGGCTATAAATATCCATAAATTCATTATATAAGTTCCCTTTTTGTACAAATTTCATCCATGGAAGCCATTTGGTGCAAATCAAGAGTAGTTACCCTAAGAAGAGGTAATATCATTCCTCTATCTCCACTGTTTAATTTCCATTCTCCAACACCTCAAATATTATTTTTACATGATTATATAATAATATAGGTATCATAAATATTTTTTATGTTCTTTACTCTAATAGTTTTACCTTCAAATACACACACTTAAATCTAATGGTCAATGAACATACCAATCCCATTTACAGAAAACTGCCGCCTTAGAAAACAGTGTTGTTCATTTTTCCATTCCCACATCTACTGGTATGAAATTTTAATGAAAAATATATTTTATTATTATATATAATATATTTCGTGATTCTTTATTTTTATTTTATTATTATATATAAAATATATTCATGCATTCCATTTTGGGTTGATAGAATAACTTCATTTTTGATCATCTAGACTACTATCTCCTCAAAGTGATGTGATCGGTTCAAATTTTACATGGAATTTATTAAGGATGTTTTTTTGAAATTATATGATATATATGAAATAATAATGATTCTGTAATTATGTTATATATATATGTCAGTTACACTCTTTCATTCAATATTAAAATAAGACATAAACCTATTTCATACTTTAGAACAACTTTCCAACTCCATGAACGATGTATTCCATTTTATATTTTTGTCTTTTATATATTATTATAAATAGTTTTATAAAAAATATTCAGGATATATAAATAATTATTTAAATTTTATAAATAAGCAATTCATGATATAATTATGATTATCAATGATAACAATTGAAAACAAAAATTAAAAACAATGCTTTGTTACTCAAAACGTAATTTTATCATGGACTTGACAATAAAAAGGTAATATAAAGTCATTTTGAACTAATATATTTTTTTTATAAGAACATTTTTCTGTTGTATTTTTATAATAAAATTATATTTTTTTACCTGGGAGTTTAACTTGTATGAATAAAATAAATAATTATGGAAAAGGTTTTCTCATTCAACGTTAATTTTCAATGAGACAGAAGCCATGTTCACCTCCAAATTATTATATGTGGGTTTCTTACAGACCCTGGATGTATTCTAGAATTATTAAATATAATATTATGTGTATTTAGATAGCAATTTTATGATCTCTATTTAATTGGGTTTATGTATCAAAATTTAATGAATTGGTCAAGTAGTTTTTTCTCAATTTTCCTTCTTTGAGAAACATGCCATTTCATGCATCTATATTCTTATAGGAGGTACATTAAACACCGTTTGATATGTTGTATCATTTATCTAATTAATTTAATTAATATATTAAGCTTCATTTAATCTAATTTTCTTATATGGGTAGCATGATTTAATGTTACAAAGTGGTATGAATTTGTTAAGAAAATATCATCATTTATTTTTATTGATTATGATTATTATTTCATTGATAAAACCATTTGATATATGTTTCCAAAAAATTTCTGAATTTTCCTATACTCTAAATAGAAATGATAAAATCTTCTTTTTGAATAATTTTAATATTTTTTTCAACTTAATATTATAGAGAATGTGTTTTTTTGAAATATGGACTTTATCTCTGTTTTCATTTGAATATTCGATCTTCATTTAATTTTCCAATCCTTACTCCATTGAAAATATTTTATGGAGAAAATTATTGTTCAAGATGTTTGGATTTATCCACTATCATGAACATTATGATATTGACTCTACAATTGAAATATTAAATGATAAATTTTTAATAATAAAATATCCCTAATGTTATAGATATTTATTTTTTAAATGGATTTTGATAGATAATATTTTCCCAAAATGATTATGTTATAAAATTATTTATCTTCAAAGATCCCTTCAAATTTTTTCAAAATGTTGTTTTCCAAGAATATTATTTTAATTATTTATAAGTATTATTTATATGTTTACAAATTATTGTAAAAGTAAAATGTTTTTCAAAAAGATATTAATGATTCATTTATATGTTTTCAAAGAAACATTTTTCATAATGTTTCAGGCTTATGTTCCAAAGGAATATGAGACTCAACATATTTTCATGTTAATTTTATATATTTTCAAGGAAAATGGTTTTCGTTTATCCATTATATTTGTTAAATCTTTTTTCCAAGAATATGTTTTTAAAACAGTTTTATTTTTAATTTTTTTTAAAAATAATGTATATTTATTTCAAGAAATGTTTTTCAATTATATTTTCAAACTAATATAAGATAACATCTATTGGTGATACTCAATGATTTATGGGGAGCTGATCCAATGGATCCATTAATATTCCCTTTCAGAAGAGTTAATGGTTTGGTGACATATTTTTTTAGGATACCCAATTATCTTTCATGGGATATATGCATATGAAACCCACATATTTTCATGGGGTTTTACATGATAAAATTATTATAAATCATTTCATTTTCCACTTTTTTAGATATTATTACGTTTTTTACAATAATTTTTTATTGGGTTATTATATGATTCTTTATGATTTTAGGGAACATGAATTTATAATTTTCATTATGAGAATGGTGGGATCTATATATCCATAAAATGATCTTGGTAATTATCTATATCTCATGAGAAAATGATGGAAAACAAGTCATCAGGATTGATTCCAAATTGGAAAAAGGTTATTTATAATCTAAATTGGGAAAAATTTGTGTCCTGACCTAATATGGGAATCTGGAGAAACTTCATCCACAATGGGAAGATAGGGAAACCTGAGCCAGGAATGGAATACGGGGAAACCCAACACAGTATGGGATGATTGGGTGACTCAATCCAATATAAGGAAATCATTGTGACTATGGATAACGGTGTGTCATTCCCTATAGGTGTTCCCCCAATGACATTCCCTGATAAGTATTTTGGTAAGGATCATAGACTTATAAGGAATGATATTACTTGTTTATGTAGATTCCAAAAATTCTATGTCTTATTCCTATGATATGATCACATGGTTAATGTTATTTATTTTCTTATGATTCATGTCTTATGAACTGCCAATATGTATACCAAGGCTCATATTTTTTATCTTTGATATGTAGTGTATGATAATGAAATTTATTTACAATGTTCTTTTACCCTTATTTCATTATTAAGATTTTGTTTTTTCATTATATACACTTATAAATCATTATAGATCACTCAGATCTTATGTTTCATTTCCCCATGTTCTGAAAAATGTTAATAAGTAGTAGTACTAAAGGGGAAGATCATTGAGGGAAAAAGTGAAGATGTTTCACCAAATTCGATGATTTTTCCATGTTTCCAATGAAACTAAAATATTATGCTACATAAGAATTTTATTTTAAAATGTATTGAATATTCATAAAAAGTGATGTAATATCCATGTTTGGTAATCATGGGTTGTATAAATGCATTATTCACTAATAAATGTATAATCTATTGTACATGAAAACAATGGTTAATTATTATTATTTGACATTATTTTCCATTCTTGAAACATGTGATTAAATTTTGGAATTTTACCAAACTCAAATAACTAATATATATTCTAAATAATTAAATTTTGTATTTTAATCTAGGTGACATTGTACATACCCTGAGTGTGTGAACCTATCAGCCTATTTCTCTGTTGACATAGAGAAAATGAACTAATTTATTAGGATAACATCTAGAAAAATGTAAAGGATACTATAGAGGACAGATTTAACATTAGAATGTAATCCAACCTCGCACAAATGTTTTTAATACATTATAATCATATTTCCAAATATCTAAAATCAAGATTGATCCTTACTAGTACGATCAACCTATATTCTTATTGTATTTTTCATTGAGTTTCTAGAAATTAACTCACCAATTATATACCATGGTCACGATTTTCTTCATAATGATCAATTACCACTAAATAGCTTGATATATCTATATTTTTCAAGAGTAAAAAAAGAAAAATCCTTTATCAAGTTATCTATTAATGAAATATCATTTTTGAATCAACCATTATATCATACCTCAGCATGAGTATATGTCATTAAACATTTCAAAAATACAACAAAGATCATTAGGAATGATATCCATTAACAATAATCATAATTTATAAGGAGAAATAAATACATATGAAGAATGGATCATGAATTAAAACATTAAAATGTGTATTTTCTATTAACAAGCATATTATCATTACTCGCTATATTGGAGATTAAAAATGGATACCAATAGGGGAAGGTGTCTCAGTGTATTGTGACAATCACGCACCTAATATATTACATTTTTTGTGTCCTTTAATAAAATATCATATTGCCATAGAATAATGTTTAGGATAAATATCATGTAACATCTAGTTTTTCTTCATGGTAGAAAACTGTTATTAAATTTTAGCATATCATATATTATATGAAAATTATTACATATAAATACTAAACTGAAAGAAAATCATAGTCATTAAGAAATTCTTTAATAAAAAAACTTATAATTTTGTACTAATAATGTTTTATCTACCGAACTAAATACAACAACATATACCCGGTCTTCTAGGCATTATGAATCGTTTTATCCACTAATATCTATATAAAATTGCATAATTATTTCCTTGGAGCCATAGATAATGAAAATATAGTAGTTAATAAGGAATTCTCAATCTCATATACCCACTTTCCATGATGAATTCCTCCATTACATGCCCTCACCTTCACAACCATTCCATAATGATGGACGAGGGACTCTATGATCCCTCAAAAGTAGCCGCTTATTTTATAGGAGTCATACCCCAAGGATATCAATTTACCTCTATAATAGAATATCCATCTATCCATTCCCATCAATAATACTATATTGATTCATCATAATCAATGTTTACCATAATGGAAATAGATGATACATATATATTGATCTTTTATCAGAATGTTAGTGTAGTCCAAATTTGGAATCAACCATCATAAAAATGATTTATTTAATGATATCATTTGAAGAAAATTTACACTATTGACGATAAACAATCTTTGGAGAACATTCACTATGGATCTTGGTGCAAACTTTCAATGTTAATCTGTAAATTATAGAAACTAACACACTAGAATTCATAGGGTGTATGACTAGTATATGATACTATTGTTGATGCATACGGCCAAAACCCACCTCACAATGATAAAAAGTACTATCATTGTTGGAATTTTCCATAAAAATTATTAATAATTGATGTGGATTTACGTTAACATATGGTTTCCGAATTTTTTCTATTAAATCATATTAATTTTATCATAAAAATGATCATTAATTGGAAAATTATTTATTCATTATATTTATATGTTTAAAATATAATTCTTTTAATATTATTCAAAATATCATTATTTTTTACTAAATATATAATATTTATAATATTTATTCTACTTATAATTTTTAACATATTGTTTATTTTTTATTAATGTTTAAGGGAAATATTTCTTAATCTATATTGTATGCTAGAATTATTATTTTCATGTTCTATGATAATTATCTAAATTTTCCTTTATTGGATCAATTTTTTATTCGCATACTAGGGTATAATTTTTTTTTTAATATTTTCATTTTTTTATCTATTTAAGTTATTTTTAAATCACATCAATAGATTATCAGTGTGTTTATTCTTATGATGAAACAATATTTAGTAATTCGATAGTGAATATTTCCTAAAATAAAGAAATCCAATTGTAAGTATTTCATAAGATGAGTTTCATAAGTCATTGAAAAAGTATCATAATAATTATGCTATGTATAAATAAAATTAATAGACTCATTTGAAATTTCAATTATTTGTTTAAGCATTTCAAAACAATTTCATAAGACTTGTATGAATTCCTATATTACCTTCTTCCACCATTGTTTAAATTAATGACCGATTAAAAACCATAATATCCCTGATGAACTGGTACTGAGATTGAAAATCATCTTATTTGACTAAATCCACTAGAATTTAAAAAAATTGGTTGATTGGATCTTGTAGTTAAATTATGAAGATGATATCAAAGATGTATAGGTCGAATCATCCAAATTTTTGGAAACCTTATTGATTTTTCAACCACATATCCTAAACCACATGATCTATGATAATATATATAAAACATGAGGTATAAAATTTATTTTATTGATGAAAAAATATTGATGAAAAAGTATCAAACAAATTATACGTGATGGATACTAAAAATTCATCAAAAAATAACCATGTTTTTTTAGTTATATATTATTAATGCTAAATTGAGGTGATTAATCAATTCAAATCAGAGGAGTTCTGAACAAGGATTGGATAGAATGGTTTCTGATAAACCAAGCTACATGATCAAATACATGTTATTTTTTTTTGTTTTAGGATACATTTTTTTGATGAAAATAGGGCCTCGATGCTTATAGATGCTATAAATATATCATGGGAGAACATTTCACTCATATAGTTCAACTATTTTCTTCAATAAAGATGATGGTTTTTTAATTATCATTTATGGTTATTCATAATTTTTTTGATATTTGGATTTATTGAACATGTTGAGGATGAATGGGCTATGAACAATTATCCTAAAATAGGAGCTCAAGACCTAACCAATTCTAATTTTAGTCAATGTTGGCTTCATGAGTGTTCATGGCTATATAGATGATGGTATAACTTATCCATTTGGACAGAGTTTGAGACAATAGGAGTTTTTATGTTGTTAATAAAGTGATAGATATAGTAAATTTAATATATTATTTATAATAATGGGATATATTGTCCATATATACGAACTTTATGTTGAATATTCATTCATATGAGTTCATTAGTCTATGATGGACACAAAAATTGGAACTCATTAAAATGTTTCTTTTAAAGAACTAAAAGAAAATAATTTCTATATTATTATCATAGCAGTGGAAGAATTGAATGATGTTAATTTTTGGGAAAAAGTGTAAAAAATCTAACTAACTTTGGGAGAAAATGGAGAGGGAAAATTTAGTTGATGATTAATGATGATGAGCTATGTTAATGGGTCAAATACAATTAAAAGGGGATAATATAATTTTTGGTAAAAAATATTATCCATATAGTACAGTCAAATTCTATGACCATAACTATTTGGAGGCTAACTAACAAAGAATTAACTGAATTTTATAAGCAGTAGTCAAGAGCTGGTAGGTGTGATACGTGCTTCTAAAATAATGATAGAGGCAGACTGAAATGGGTGTATAATTCCAGTCTCAATATAGTATAATTTTTTCTTCCATGTATTATTTTCAATATTATTCCAACACTATTTTCCACACACATTGCATTCCCTTTCTAATATGTGTTGTATCTAAAATCATTGATGGTAATTGATTGTTTTAACTTGTTTATTCATTAATGTAATTGATTCATCATTATAAAACCTTAATTACTTCATATTAGTAATTTCAATTCAGTATAGCTATTAATTTGAATTTTATATTAAAATAGTTAACATAGAATTGAGATTATTATGAATTAATTTTATCCATTTAATTAAATCAATATATTATGGAATATAATAATGAGAATTAATATTTATAGATAAATGATAGATTAATTTTGGAATGAATCAAAATTTTTTCAGGTTTAGTTAAATACATTTTGAATAACTTCTTACCTTGTAAATAATTTTTTATAAAACATCACATCAACTAAAATTATATTGTCTCTATCCTATAACCAACAACTTTTAGTTCATGATATATATTCAAAATGTATTCAATTTTCCTACACCTCCATCACTTAACCACTTCCACTTCTCAAGAAATATTTCAAACCCATATGCTTGTAGTTTAGGTTCAATAATGAAAATTAAATTTTCACCAACATTTATATGGGTTCAATAGTACTCCATAACTATATAAGTATGGTGTAGACATATAAATAAATAATTTGATTGTCAACTAACATAATGTAGCATTATTTTAATAGATTTTTTGCAACATATTTTCAATTAATATATTATAATTTCAGATTTAATAATAGATTTAATTTTAAAACATAATATTCATTGTTATTTTGAGTGGAAAATATAATATTTTAATTATTTATATAAAATTCAATATTTTTAATAAAAAATTAATTATATATTATTTCATTATAATATTATGATTTATAGAAATAATAATCTGTTTAAATATTAGGGAAATTATTATTGACGATTTATTTTGGAAATGTGTTGGGTGATGGATATATAAATTTTAAAATTAGATGTTTTATTTTTTTAAATATGCTTTGATGGATATATTTTTAATTACATTTATTAAAATTGAAAAACAATTGGGATGAATTTTTTACTTATAAATTTATATTAATTTTTTAAACAAATTTTCACAGTAGTTTGATTATAGTTTTATATGAAATTTCGGTAAGAATTTTTCTTAGTCACATGAGACATTCAAAATACATGTAATAATTTTGACATAAAAATACAATTTTTTCATCTCGTAGATATATTGGGTAATTTACATTTAAAATTTTCATATTTCTATATTAGTTTACCCTATATTTTAATATGACTTTTGTACATCAACATTTTTTATATTTTTAAATCTATTTCATAAAATGAGAAATCAAAGCTCCAAATAAGACATATAAAAAAATTGTAACACTATATCAAACATAAGATGATAAAATTCCATAATACGTTTTAAAACATTATATGATAAATATATCAAAATCAATTATATTTAAAAAGATGTCTTTATGTCATTGTCAATATTTTTCAAGGTTGAATATCGTTCAATGAACCAACATCATGCATGAATAATGTGGAAATTACAACAACGTGAATTTGTTGATCCACTTAGATGTTCTGGAATGTAACTATTAATAAGGAGGTTGGGACTAAGATGATCCTGATCTTGAGCATGAATTTAATTATTTATTCACTGATTACTTCAGAATTTATTTTCTATGCGGTGGGAATAAGAATTATAGTCCTAGTGTATATTAATTTATTATCAGAAAAATAGATAGATTGTGATGAATTATGATTGAAAATATATTATTAATAGAGAAAATTGGCCATGGCTGATGTTAGGGAATGAGTTTCTCCCAATGTAGAGTGGGATTGTTCTATGAAGATGGTCACTACAAATTAAACGTGTATAAGAAGAGGAGATTGAGTGTTGACTGATCCAAAACCCAATGGTAAATATTCCATATAATGAAGTTGGATTCAAATATTAGATTATCTGTTATGTTGATGATGTGTATCTGAGTTCCAATATATTTTATTATTGGGTTTTTAATAATTTCAGACTAGTTTTTATGAAAACTAACTCTTTATGTTTTTAAATGATATGAGAATGAAGATGAAAACAAAATAATTCTTTTTATCAATATGATTCATGACCAAGGTTAAAAAAATAGACGATAATAAAAAATAATAATTCCAAAATAAAGCATTAATAAATTTGATATTTACACAATGTGATAAAAAAATATGATGTAAATAACCTGATATTCATGTGGATATGTGTTTATCTACTTTCCACATTTATCTAGTCATTCTGTCAATATTTTATAAATAGGATACTAAAAGGATTTTTTCCATGTTATTGAGAGTCATGATTTTATTTTTAAATAGTCGTGTCAATTTTAAGACCGAGTGTTGAAATGATGATCAATAATGAGCTTGAAAGAGATTGATCAGACAAATAAATTTAATATCTATAATAAATAATTTTTTGGTTGAAAAAACATTCAAATTATTGTCACAAGAAGGATTCAATAAAATAATTTTCCCTATATAATGGTCCATGATGTCCAAGTAGAGATGATTACTCATTTATAAATTTCATAGACATAGAACACATTTAAATGGGTCGATTGAATCATGGAGATATACCCTGAGTCTCAAAGTGAATTTTATGATACCAGCTAAAAATCCAATGAACCAATGGAATAAGGCATTAAGATTTAATTTTAATAGAAAAAATAATTCATTTTAGTAATTTATGAACATAAATAGTCAATAATTATATTTTGGTCTAGTAATTGGATGTTGAAATATTTTTTTTGAAAACCAATATTATGGGGTATAAAACTGATATTTCCAAACTGGAAGGCATGTTGACAAGGATATAAAGGAACACATGAAAATTTTAGAATCACAAGAGGAGTTTGAAAACAATTTTAATTGTGAACAAGTTCAAAAATTAAAAAATACATAAATAATTCTCATTAATACATTTATGGGGTGTAACATGATGATCCATTCGAATGTTGTGTTGGTGACTAATAATAGGATTATAAATGGATAATTTATTAAATATAATATGGAGGAACTAATTCGTGAACTTGGGTAGACATAAATAGGAATTTTTAGACTTTTGGAGAAGGGAGGTAGGTGCATTTCAAGTGAAATGATCTAGTGATTCAAAGAGGAAAATGTAAACAAGGTGTTTCAGAGTGATGATCAAAGCACATTATAGAGGAATAATTTTATTCCTTATCCCATTTTATACCGTATTAGGGTATCTTTTTATTGTGTTTTTATTTTTATTTGTATGGATAAACTATAGATAAATTCTTTGAGGGTAATATAATTAGTTTTTCAATTCATTATTTTACCTAATTTAATTCATTCATTACGAATTATTTCCAATATTCACTATCTTTTTCATAATTTTAATTTTTTTATCATTGGATGATGTTTCAACAGATAAAAACCAACACCAATATAGTTTTCATATATTTCAAAACTATATTAAATTTATATTCATAGTATGGAATTTATTTAATATATATTCTCAATTTGAAAAAAATTTAATTTGAAATTACTTCGCTTTTATAAATTCTTATGTTACAATTTTTTGATCAGCACATTAAATACGCTTCATCTATTTTATTTCCATTTCAATTTATTTCATGTCACCATCCATTTATTGTTTTTTATAACATTACTAAAAAATCACAATGAAGATTCTATAGAATCCATTAATTCACCCCTACCTTTCACATAACCCCTTTTGAACTAGTTTTCAATAATTTATATTTAATAAAGCTCTTTGTATATTCAATTACCTTCTTTTTATTTTTCCCCCCAATATCACTATACTAGCATGGTTTTGGGATAAATATAAAATATATTAATTCATAAGGACTATTATATTTTTTGTTTCATTATTGTGTAACTTGTGATATTTAATTTTTTTTTGGAATTTTTTGTAAATAAAAATTAAAATATATTTTTTTTCAATCACTACTTTTCATAGAAAATTTTGAAAACAATTCCCATTTATATTTCTTTTAATGTGTGTTGTAGCTAGAATTTTTTTCACAGTCACTATGAAATATTTCTGATCAACATTTCAATATAATTTTCTTATATTATTGGATTATTATCATTGATTTTTTTGATAGTTTGAAGGTACTGTTTATCATATTTATGGTTGAAAGTTGTTTCCCTTTACCATGTGTTATTAATTAATTAACAAAATTTGGAATTTGGAATTAAATATTCCATGGTTATATAATTTTTTAGCAGAAAGGGATATAATTCTGTAATTATGTCTATAATAATACATGAAAACCCAATGAATTTATTGAAAACCAGAAAATTTATGATCAAACCTGGAGATCTATCAATATTGTGACAATTAATAATAAACATGAATAATAAATTAAACCATTACAAGGAATATTGTGATGATTGTACCCAAAATCTACAACCTGGATGAAGGGAAGATGGAAAAAAAATAATGCCAAATATATATAATAAATTGAAATAAATTATGACTAATGTAAATCGCTGAACAATAAAGATGAGTAAATTATGAAAAGAACCCTAAGTAGTCAGAATTGTGAGAAATAATATGATAAAGAATTAATTTTCAAATCAAAATATCATCAAAATTTTATATAGATTTTATAAACTATGGAATATCTATTCTTTTCTATTAAATAACGAAAAAAGTGTAACTATTTAAGAGTATTATGTGTATGGTATCTTGGGATGAGGAGAAGCACAAAAAAAGTAATTAATTTAAAAACATTTTCAACCATATATATGGAATGTTGACTAATCATATAGAGATTAATTTTAGATAATTCTTTAAATAAATATAATAACTAGCTAATTGAAACTCTTCAAATCTGAATACTTTTATATTATGATATCTTTCATATTATTAACGTGAAAACCTAAAAAATCAACTAGTTGATACTGAAAGGGTTAAGGGATAACTCTTTGAAAAAATATTAACAGATGAAATTTCTATTCATTCCCTTCTCACTATTGATTCATCAAATTCAAAGGTCAATTAAGTTGAAATCAGTGTTGATAAATCTAGAAAAAAAATTAAATTGAAAATATATTGAATCAAAATTTCGTATAACTAAAACTAACAATCCCAACTAAAAATGAAATAGAACACTCAAATAATAATTCATTAGAGGTTGATGCTTTGAAATTATGAACATTATAAAAATGAAAATAATTCACTATTCATTAAATTTATAAATAAATCACCTAAACAAAAAAAATATGAGCTGTAAATTTAACATAGAATTTGTGAGTATTATTGAATATTATTTACTTTCGAGTATGAAGGATTAAAATACCTCTTAACACTTTTGGAATAGATATTTCAAAAATATGCTACCAACTCCATTATTTTTTCAACATGGAGGTTTTGAATGAGGAGGAGATGTATGAGTTCCATGTTAACCCTAGGAATAACATACACATTGTTTTACCTTTCATAACAATTTTCATTTATCAATTTTGTAAAAATTCATAAAAAATGCAATATTCAAAATTCTATTTGTAAGAGTTATTCAAATGAAGTATTTTTCTGTATATGAGATTAATGGTTTATTGGGTGATCATTATATTGTATCATAATTTTCACTTATGTATACGATTATAAAGGCCACTAATATGGTGAATATTTGATATATTCATTCTACTCCACTAAAATATTTCTCTCATTAGTCATTCATAATAAAGTGGTGTTTCCAGTGGTGTTTTTAAAATCTATTGGATGTTGAATGTTATCATCGATGTCTCCATGATCTTGAAATATTTTTATCAATTTTATATATTTTTTCTATTAGTATATATTTTTTTGAGTAATAGTTGGTAAAATAACTTTCCTGGTGGAGATTATTTTATATCATTTAATTATATGAATGATAACTTTGGAGGAGAAAGGGATATTCTGAATTTTTTTATTGTTTTTTAATTGAAATTATCTTATATTTTTACTAAATAAAACTTATTTTCTATAAGGATGATGTGTTACTCACATTCCTATGAATATAATTTTGAAATTAAATTTTTTAAAAATGAAATATTTACATAAAACTATAAAATATATTTTTTTATTTTTTTATTTTTTTATTGTCATGTGAAATGAAAAAAATTTTGAAATCATTTCTAAATGGCTATTTAATTACATTCCTAGAAAATAATTATATTTATCTAAAACAAAATAAATTAACAGAATTAATTTCATGTGATATTTTCTAAAATGGTGAATCATAAATTCTGTAATGAATAAAATAACACATTTATAATAAAAAATGGAATTTAATATTTCCCATAGTTAGGATTTTATATGTACTTATGAATATTTTCCACATGGAATTTTATATGAAATTGAAATTGGTATCATATCACTTTAAGAATCACATTTTAGTACCTATTGTATAACAATATCATTAGGTTAGTAAGGATAATATAACATTAATGTTAGAGAAACCTTGAGTTAGTATCAAATTAAACTCAATACTGATTTCCTTTTTCATTTTAAAATTGATTTTGTAGAAGGTTAATTTATTCCACATATATTTATAGGTGAGGTAATTTGGAAGAGATATGTATAAATGGAAAAAATTATGGGATATAATTTTTTTTTAATTAATCAAGAAAATATTTACCTAAATGACTATTTATATAGAATTTTACCACTCTTTTATTCTCATATTATATTACAGATATTACCCACTATTCATGTAATATAAATTTATTAATGGGTGATGATTGCATGATACAATAATAAGTTGAACCATACCAGTTCCTATATATTTTTGTCATGAAATGATAATATAAAGTTATTAATATTTAGTTTTTATTTATAATTCCTTTTGAAAAACACTTTTATCTTAATACTTAAATCATTAATTCGTTACAAAAATATTGTTTAGGCATAAATTTTTTGTTCTAGTTTCTAGTTAGAAAATAAATTTTCTTGATTTAAATGTTTTTTATTCCTTTTTATGAATGAAAATATGCGCTTTGAACATTATTGTGACCCTTTTATCATTATTTTTTATATTAATTTTACATAAAGTTCTGAACTAAAAAAATTTATTTTTTCTCTCTCAACAAAAAGATGAAAGTTGGGAATTTATAGAGATGTTTTATTTAGGTAGGGAACCCCATTATGGATATATTTTATTAATGTTGTTAAAATTATAAGAACCACATATTTTTTTCAATTTTACTATGCTTGAGAATCATATATCATAATCAGTGTCTCAAAATCATTATGAAATTACACTTTTTGATACGACTTTTTAGGGTATAGTATTTCCTAATTTCATATTGGCCCCAATGTAACATCACATGTATTGATATGATAAGACTTATTGATATATTTATATATATATGAATTAGATATAAATATTAAATTAAAATGCAGAGTTATGTGTAATAGCTTACACAACACGAATCAAGGAGTTTCTTCAGAATCTTATGTTGCAAGCAAGACTGAGTTATACCGAGAAAGAATATATTGTTAAAATTATAATATTTTGTGGTATTATATCATAGTAATTGTATCCGTATAAATGATTTTTAATAACTATTTTATGTTTACACAAGATTTTAAACAGTATTTACAATCATCCAATGAATTTTAGATGCTAAAAATAATAATAAATCTAATTTTTAAGCATAAAAAGCTATATATTTTTAATAAAGTAGGTTTAACACATTTTAATGGAGATCCCATTATATATATATATATTTTTAAACACTTTTATAATTTTTATACTAAATGTAAAAAAAATATTTGGTATAGAAATATCAAAATTAACTTTGGGTGAATTTTTTGTATTTTTTAAAGAGCAATCACATTTTGGGGAATAAAGAATAACATTGAATATTAGTTCAAAATAGCCTTTCCATCATATTTATTTATATATATATAAATTATGTTTTTATTCGGTTTTAAATTAAATTTGGATCATTATTATATCAATTAAAGCAATTTAGGCCATTATAAACAATTTTACATTGAATTTATGTATAGAATCAATGAAAACATTTCAAAAAACATACATTAAAACCTACTTTGTCATCCTTTCCGTAAGATTAAATTTATATTAATTTATTCCACTCCCATGATTGGTATTTGGGAAAATGGGTTTAAAATTTTTAAGCACTATAATTTAAAATTTATAATAAGTCCAACATAATGTTTTCCCTAATATAATAATGAATGTAATTAAAATTTATTATTTTTATTTATAGGAAAATTATATTATCATGGGAGAAACCATAATAATAATAGACAAAATGAATTATAAAATTCTAAAAATCCATCAAATGATCATAATTCTACCCTATACTATATTTTATAAAATTTTAAGCATTATTAGAGCAAATTTTTATATGAAAAACATCGGTGCAATTCACTTTTCATAGATTATCTAGAATGCATGTCCACCTCTTTAAAAAGTCACCATACCCTCCAAATTCCTGGAAATATTAAATCCAATTTTATTTACCAATATCAACACAAATAATTATACATGACCCATTCCCTCAACTTCAATTACTTACCTTTTTCATAAAGACAACTAAGGAAGCCCTTGGATTGAAACCTAAATAAGTTACCTTAAAAAGTTGTAACATCCTCCCACAAATTTCATTGTCTAATTTGTATTCAATAAAATCTAAATTATTCTTATTAAAAGCATATATGATAACAAAAACATCCAAAATATATTAATATATTATTATTCTGATTTTTAAACCTACACTTACACACACTTCCATCTAATGGGTAACGAAATTATTATTCGTGTATGGTGAACTACCTCCTCACATAACGATGTCATTATATTTTCTACACCACCTCTCATTGATGATAATTATGATTTAAAAAATAATTTATTATATATATATATATGATATCTATGATAGGATGATTCCTTTTAAATTATTATATCAACATACATTTATGATTTTAATTATATGTAAATATGATAACATTGTTTGCATATATGTGGACTACAACCTCCCCAAAGTGATGTGATACATTCAGAAAATTCATGGAATGTGTTAAGGAATATATTAATTAAAAATATATTAAATTAGTAAAATTAATATGATATTCATGATATTATTCTCTTTCAAAAAGATTATTATTTCATTTTCCTTATTACCCTTTCACACATTGATAATGTTGTTCATGGAAGTGTAGATTACCACCTCCATGGTGCTATGTGATTTATTTTACATCAATAGAATTATATATAAGTATATATTTTTAAATAATATTTTATTTGTGATTTAATTGTCACTCTATAATTACAATTGTTAATCACCTTGTTTCTAAAACAATGATTAAAAATTGGAAATGTTAGTCATGCGTATGTATAACCTACCGTCTCTATAATTGTAACGTTGGTTCATTTATCATTAACATAATTCACCATTGTATTTAATAATTAATTTTTAGTATAAATATGATAATTATTTTATGATTATATTTCTAGATATGGTTATATAATGACTCATTTGATAATATTTGACCTACCAATGTTGTTTTTGAAACATAAACCGAAAATAATAAAAACACCATACACAAATGTAATGGTTATGTAATTGACTAAAAATTTGTATTAAGTTATATAAAATTAATAAAAAATTAAAAATCTCTTAAATGTAATTAAAAAATTGAAATTGTAATGTTAGAAATGATATTTCTTTCCTTAAATATATGAAGGAACTATATTTATCGAAAATGGTGTGATATATGGTGATCATAAAGGTTTAATGTTTATATTAACTAACAATGAGAGGAATATTTTCAATAGAAGATGGTTGGAGTTAAATAATGTTTCTGATTTCCCAATACATTATCACATTATGACAGTGAAATTGGTGGTTAATTATTTGAGTTAAATGTATCTTGACATCTTATCTATGGAAAGGATTAAAAAAATGAAATAATTCTATAGATAAAAATTACATATATAGAAATATTTATGGAATAAAAGAAATATTTTGATCATAAAATTTTTATTCAACTATCTATCTAAATAAAGAATATATATTAACATAAGGATGATATGATGCTAAAAAATAAGGTGATAAATATTCTTGAGTTCACCCTTAATTTTGAAAAAAATGATATGGTTTAGAAACAATGTACCAATTCTATATATTCCATATTTGAAGAAGGTGATATTGGAAAACACTCATAGTCCATCATTATCTATTAATATTTTAATTACAATGATTTTTAGAGATAAAAAAGAGTATTCCTAGTGGGAAACCATGAAGAGTTACATTTTAGTGTATGTAACCTGGTTCCTGGTGTGTCAACAAGTTAATTATGAGGGATATAATTCTAAATGGTTATTATTACCATTAAACATTTTGAAATCAAATTTTAAAAACATCATTTGGGATTTATTATTAAACATACTAAACATCCAAAGGGAATATTGATATTTTCTGTTATTGTTGATCACCTTATGATGTAGGACGAATTTATTTTTACTCAAGAATATTTATCACTTGATCAGCATTCAAAGTATAAGTTATCAAAATTTTTATGGATTCTTAGAGAACCACATTATGTTGTATCAGATCATGAATTATTGTTTATGTTTATGTTCTAGTGAACAATTCATCAATTAATGGATTATGAGTTTTTTTAACAAATAAATTTCAATCATTGGTAATGGAAAATTTTAGAGAACCATTGAAACCATAAGGGTAACATTGATGTATTTCTATACAGATTTGAAAGGTTTAGGGGATCAATACCTTCGTTTGGTCGAGTTTCTTATTATTGTTCATTTCACTAGAGAATTAAATTGTATTCTTATAAATCACTATATTGGAGGAAGTGTAGGACCTTATAGTGAGAATATGAGGATAAATAAAGAATGATATTGTGAGATGATCAAGATGTGTAAATAAAAGAGAGACTGAAATCCATTAATCAAAAAATCTGCTAATCTCAAAGTCGATAGAAATGTTATGCGAATACATGATGATTAAATTAAGAAATTAAAATTTGTTTGAAGTATTTCATGGGAATTTATCTATGGAATAATTTTATGAGATTCATAATTATGGGAATCTATGTCGTAGTTATACTAGCCCCTTTATGATTTTTGTTCATATAGGGAAAATATCATATTGTTTAGATCTTCCACTAAACATATCTCATGTTCATGAAGTGCACTATGTATCATTATTGAGAAATTTAATAGTCGATCCATCACATGTAATAATCATGGAGTTTTTATGGATAGGGTTTGATTTTTACTATAAACAAAAACAGTTCAAAAACATGGATCATGGAGACAATGTTCTATGAAACATGACTACACACCTAGTTAATGTTCTCTAAATTAATCCTAAATTTTATTAATTTACATCGGAAACAAATGATGTGATGAATTAGTTATATCCTCATTTTAAATCAAAATTATAAAAAATTTATGTAGAAATTATATTTATGGGTGGTACATTGTAATACTCCAAGATTTCATGATATATTTCCATTTAAAAAAAATCAATTTCTTTTATATCTTATAAAACATGCACACATTAGTTTTAATAGAACTATAATAAAGTAATCCATCAAATCATATGAATTAAATTTTAATAGTTAAAAAATAGAATAAATTATTAAATTATTACTATTATTTTAGAGAAATTTTATATATTGATATATAATTACTCAAATTTTTTTTAAAGCCTTCATATTCTTCAAATATACATGTTTATCAAAAAGTATTTTTAATGTTTTTTTAACAAATATTAAATTTAATTTTTTAAAATTAAATAATATGTATTTGAAAAAATGAAATTCAATGTTTTAAATCCAAATTTCATTTTTTTGTTGAGTTAGTTTTTTAAATTTTCTCGAAATATTGATTTTTTGAGGAATAGAGAAAAAATATTTATTTTCATAAACAACTATGACATTTAAATACTAAAAAAATATCCATTTTTAAAAATGGTTTTAAAATAATAATATTAATTTTATACTATAAATAATTGAATTTATTTCATTATAATAAATTACACATTTAATTTTGGTATTCAAAAGTTTAATATATAAGAGACTATTTTGTTTCTAGAAAATAGTTTTTTATCTTATTTTTAGGTTTAATTTGAAAATACATTAATCTAAGTTTACGAATTTATTTTGATGAAATGGATTCCAAATTTCTAAATATAATACTAAATTTTATTTAATATTACCAAGTTATTTTTGGTCAAAATGGATTTTTAAAATTTATTATCACTGTTTAGTTTTAAATGGGTTTTCTAGCATGGTGGGAGTTTTAACTAATAGATGAAGGTATATTATCCTATTAGATGTGTTAAAAAAATAGATAAGAATATTTAAACCATAAAATATAGCTCCATCTAATATATATAAATTTGAAACCATTTTTCATTAGTATAAATTTATTATATTTTAATATTTTATGAAAATCAAAGTGTGTCTGTAACATCCCAGGTAAATGAAGAATGAGACATATTTCATATTTATTAATATTTTTTAATTTAATAATAATTTTACTTTAAAGTGGTTGCTATTTTCGATAGCATACCCGATACACAACAACGTGTTTCTTTGGAATCTTATGTTGCACACTAATAATATAATATAATTATTTTAGATGGTAGTTAACTCCTAGACATTGTATTGGAGGGAATGAATGAAACTAACTACAATATTATTATACATAATAGTAAAATGTATTTACATTATCCAATAAAAAGTTAGAGGCTTAAAATGTGAATGAATCTAATTTTAAGAATAATTTATATTAAAAGGCCGATTTGTCTCCTTTGAATGGAGAAACATATTTAAATCTAATTTTGGTCACTTTATTATATTCAATATGACCAAATAAAAACTTTTTTTTATAATGGGGATATCAAATTTTACGTTGTGTAAATTTTTTGAATTGTTCTAATGAAGTTCATTTTTTAATGAATAGTGAGAATATTCTATTTTAATTCAAAACATTGTTTCAATATAACTTATTTATATCTGTAGATTATCTTTTTAATAGGTTTTATAGTGTAATTATAATATATTTTTATCATTTAATCCAATGTTGGTTATTGTAATTAATTTCACTATGAAATTGGACATAAACGAGTATCAATCTTTAGGTAGTTATTGTTTCTTAAAAACATGCTATTTGTTTTGATAATGAAAATTAATTTTAAAATTAATTAATCCCACTTCTATGTTTTGAATTTGGAAAATAGACATCATTCATGAGTTTGTAATATCAAATATAGCATAGGCTAGATTTTGGTATTTTTCTAAAAATCATCAATTTTTTATGAATAGTGAAACAACATAGTGGTAGTTAAAAAAATTGACTTTTCCGTTAAAATGAAAATTTAACACTTTTTTTAAATGAATTTAAAAAATCTATCATATATGGTTGTTTTCAAGAAGTAAAATGAGGTTCATTATGATGAAAATAATTATTGGTGAATAGTAAGTTCTGACTTTTATTTACCGCGGTTAAAGGTAAATAAGGTAATTCAAGTTAAAAAAATATTGAAATAATTCAAAATTAATGTAAAAATTGTTCAAAACTTTTTGGTTGACTCATTTACGACCATGGGAATCTTTTGGTCGAATTTGGGATCCCATTTATCCACATGGGACAGATAATGACAATTTAGATTAATTAATTTAATGTGAAGACAAAATTGACATTAACAAATCTCTTTTTGTAATTAATTTTTATATGGTGTTATATAAGACTTATTTTTTACTATAATTATTATTTGTAAATATAATAATATTTCCCCCATCATGGTATTTTTATATAATATTTAGACAACAAATAAATTAAATTATTTATGATATAATAATGATGCAGTACTTACCTAATTATTAAATCATTTAAATAAATAAGATTATAATGATTAAATTATAATCCAAAACATGTCCAATTATGATTTAATGATTTTATTTCGACCACTACTCATCTTATATTCTACTATAAATATTTTTGGACCATTATAAACCGAATATCGTTATATTATAAAATAATATTTTCACACTTTCCTAAAGAGTACCTCCTCTCCCTTATAAAATGAGACCACTTGTAACAAATTACTCACACCTCTAAAGCAATTTATCTCATCCAAAATCTTCAAAAACAATCTCACCACATCCCCCTACTCAATCTAGATGCATTACCGTAGGAATAAGGCACTTCAAGAAGTCCTTTTGGTTTAAACCAAAGGATTTCCCCAAATTAAAGGTGACAATTTATCATAAACTGTTTTCAATTATTTTACTTCTCCAACCCCTAAAAACTTTTTATTCCTTTCTTTTGTAACAAAACCAGTATCCTAAATATACTAGGATGATTTTATGATAAGGATTTGAATTACACTAACACACACCTTCATCTAATGGATGAAGAACATAATGTTTTTGTGGATGGAAAACTAAGGCCTCACGAAACGATGATTGTTCAATTACATCTTACAGCCTCTCATGGTGGCCATTACGATGGAAAGGTATTAATATATGTTATATATTATGTTTAGGATTTCTTTATGCTTCTGTACTTCCCATTTATAGAACAACATTATGGTTTTCACAATGGGTAAATACGATAATCTAATTTGAGGACGTGCGGACTACTGCACCCTCAAAGTGATTTGATTCGTTAATGCCTTATGTGGGATGTATAAATGATGTAGTTAATGATATTATATATGATATTATACTAGAATTATAATATAACTATGTATAATTATGTTTTATTTCCATCAAAATTAGAAATAGAAATGGAAGTAGCATGCATGCGTACGTACAGCTTACCGTCTCTATGAACGGTGCATGTCATTTCTTACCTCCAAATGTTATGTACTATTATAAATACATGTATATTCTGGATATACATGATATATATGATATATAAATCATGAATATTATTCTGGATATAATGAACCTTTGACCACATGAACAACATGTAATTATAAGAAGTCCACTTTTGACTCAAGTACCCAATATCGACAAATCGAACGTTATTAACTTAAATGGTCACATAATGTTTATAACATGGTAATAAGTGATATAAAAGGAATAATAATCATGAAAAAGGTTATTAACCATGTAGAAATTAACATTGAATTTTCATTCAAATGGAATATTTTTCTATGAAGCATTTTACTAAATGAAAAAAAGGAATGTTTCTTTTAATGTATGTCGTGACAACGACCATTTCCGTCACCGCGACTATTATTTGATCATTCGATTGCTCAACAAGTTGCAATGTTTTTTAAAAGAAAATAAACATCATATACTCTTTTAAGTAATTTTTTTAAAGAAAATGGTTTTAAAAATGAATTATTTCTGTCAATAAATTTATGTGATATATTGTTATTGAAATGTGGAAAAGTTTCATTTCCCTTATATTTGTTGTATATGATATGATTTTATATTTGAACTTGGGAATTTGATGGGTGGTTATGTGATAAACCAAATGAAGATTGGTTCCCTGAATACCAGGATGGGTGGTTATGTTATAACCTCCAATGCATTGGGTATGGAAGTCGGTCATATGGCTATTCTATTTACTGATATGTGTAGAAGTCGACCGTATGGTTATTCCATTTATGTATGTTTATGTCCCAAGATACCTTTATATGTTATGTGTTCTTTAAATGGTTATTATGGTAATATTTTAGTTTCAAAAGGGAAATAAATGATCTTTTATTAAGTGAAGAGTATTTACTACTTCATAGAGGTGAAACATATTACTTGGGTTAAAGTCTTCATGGTTTACATGCTGATTTTAAATACTACCAGTTTTCCTTTTTTGTGTATCCCTTTCTAAGCCTTTTATGATCATCCCATATTTTTTTGAAAAGTTTTTCACATGAAATAATGTGGAATAGGTTCAAGGATGCGATCAAGGAAAATTCAGGCTGTCTTAAACATGGAAATAGATATGACTATTTTTTAAGAGTTTTTATTTTCTAAAAAAAATAAAAACTATATAGAAGTGTCTACCTTGTTAATCTTTTGAGATGTAATAGTTATGGCCTAACTCTCTAAAACTCTATTCCTGAAAACATCCTCAATGTTAATTATTCATTTAAATCAATATTATGTAAGTTTTAAGGTCGGGTCCTTATAGTGTCCCCTCCCTCTCTTACAAAAGGACAACCCTCCTTTTACTTCTTTACAAAACATTTAGCCATATAGCTATAGAAAAACCTATAAAATTCAATTTTTAAATTTCCATATCCACTAATTATAGGATTTGGTTTTCATAATACACTATTCTAAAGGTCCTTAAGAATGTATCAATAGGATCCCTTCTGAAGAAGAAGAAATCATCAAACCTAACCAATTTCAATTTAATTCGTCATCCACCTCATAAAAATATATATTATTCATTATAATATAAAAAATTAAGTGTGATTAATATAGTAAAATATTATTAGGATTCTGTAACCACCAATATCTTCCTTATATTCCATCAAATGAGATGTAAAATTATTGCTCATGCCAATATTTGAAATTCCGCTACCATGTAGCTATATAATAAATTTGATATCATAATTTATGTTGGATGGTTGTCATGATGTGTTTAAAGTTTATATATGATATATTTTAATTAACTATTAATAAGAAATAATAATATCACATCTACCTTCTTCACTATAATATCATAGGAAAATTACAATGACACTCACCTATATGTGTAAACAACCCCCTCCACGAAGTTATTTTATTTGTATTTCATTTCATATTAACTGAGACATGACATAAGGATATATTAAAATAAAATATATGAAATTTATGTTATTATAATTATTATTTAATCATTAATTTTTTTTTATATTTTCTTTATTTAATGATTTGAGAACTTAAATCAATGTTACTGTGTGTGGAAGGGCCTCCATCTCTTGGATTTGGGTAATTCATATTTATCCATATACATATAATGGATTGATATAAATATATAAATATATATATATAATGAAAATATATGACATTAATATTATGATTTAAATTTTCGATATAATAATACTATACAGTCTAATTCTTGAAATACAAGGACATTACATTTCCTTTTTAGAATTCTTAATACATTACTCAAACCGATGCCCAAAGAATATATTAGTTCAGTGTCTTTGAAACTAAAAAATAATAATTTAATCATAGAGAATGATCATCATTATCTCAAATAATGATCATTACATTTTGTTTTTTTACATGAATCCTTTATTTATAACTTATAAAAATAAAACATTAAAGGGTTGGCTAAAATTCTCAGTATGGGTAAACGTGGAGAAAAAAATAATAAACCATTAAAATTTGAACATAAAAAATGATCATAATATTTAAACATAGAAATCATGAGTCATAAAATAAATATTGGCAATATATAAGGCATGTATCATAAATAAACATTAACCATGATATAATATTATTAGAATAAAACATATTATTTTGGAAAACAAATAAGCATATAATATGATTTCAATAGAAAACAAGAAATTACTTCCCAGTCCATCATTATGAAAATGTCCTTTAATGATCCAGTTTTACATTCCATTCCAGCCATGTATCACCGAACATGATTTACATGTCATTCCTGCCATGCATTACTGAATGAAATTTACAAGCCATTCCAGGCATGTCTACATCATGAGATATAAATCATTATCCAATTTTTAGTGTGATATAGGTCCCACCCATATCAAATTGAAATCATTTTTACCTATTCTAGAAAACATATATTATTCATCATTACATAACCCACGAAATAAAATGGGATTCTTAAATATAATTCCAACCTAACATTATCTATATAAAAGATCATTTGATCAATGATGAAATAAAATAAAAGTAATAAAAGGGATATAAACATAACCATATTTAAAATTGTCATCTTAGATTGAAAATAATTCTGATAAAACACTTCAACTTATTTATTGAGGAAACAATCCATTCTTCTTCAAAAATGTTTTCATTTCTCAAAATTCCATGCAACTTTAAGAAAAATAAATTTTGTTAAAATAAACTTGAAATATTTTTGAGGAAGCATCATGGAAATAATGTGTCATGAAATCCTAAAAATCATTCATGCTATATAATTTAAACCTAATAATTCTTCTTTTACATTTACAAAAAAAGTAAAAAAAGTACCTCATTTTGTAAACAGAAGAAAGATACCTAAAATACCATGTAGTATATTTCAAAAATGGTTAAAAATGACATTAAAAATACATGGAAGAATAATATACAGTTTATGAAAACATTTTTTTTAAAACATAAACATTGATGATAAATATAACCCCAATATATACTTATGAATAAACAATCTCAAATAAAAATGAAATTGGAAAAGTTATCCATTACCATAAATTAGATTTCATGCGTGTGTGTCCAAAACATGAAAATAGTGTGTATAAAAAAATAATTAACTTGTAAAATAACCATAATAATATTTATGATATCATATATTATTCGCTTAAAAATTTATATTACACATTTATTTGTAAATTCCATGTTTAAGCCATGTTTTGTGTAATAAGCATTTTATTTATCATACATGTATTGAAGTGTTATTCTTGATATTATTACTTATATCATGTTTTAATTACACCCATAATGTAATAGATGATTTATAAAATCTATATATTCAGTATATATATATATATATAATAGTTAGATAAACAAAATTGAATACACCGTTCATGAAGACGGTATGGTAGACGTTTGAATGATCACTGTTTTCATTTACTTATTAAATTGAATAGAAGAAAGTAAATGGTATATATATATATATAAATAAATCTAGTAGAGTTATTTTGTAATATATTTCATTTTTTTATATATTTATAATCATAATTCTTGAATGATTAACATTGATATTCAATCTCATCGTGTAGTGGAGACAGTAAGTCGTACGTACACAGGAGTAACGATATCTTGCCCAAAATTTGTTAACTATTATTGAAGTGGATGGTGTATAATATTAAAAAACTAGTATAATATTATATTTATCACAAATAGTTATTATTTCCACTATTATACCTATCCATGTAAGGTGGTGTTGAAATACAGATAACAACACAACGTGGAGATGGTAAGTCGTACGTATGCTCACGTGGAGATTTTATTTTTCGTAGGATGGATAGAAGGTGAAATATGATTTTTTCATATTTATAATGATGTATAATTATATTAGTGATATTTATGTTATTACTTTATATTATAAAAACTAATTAATATGATGTAAAAGAAGATATAAATTTGAAAGTATCAGTAGAAGATATCACCTATTCCTTGATGTCCCTCCTCTAAATTTCTTCTTAGGGCACTATAGTGCGTATTATTAGAAGACCCAAACCTCTAAAATGTAAATAGTGTTGCTGGGAAGATAAATGGGTAGGGGTTGACAGATATTTAAGGGTTAAATTGGAGTGAGGAATAGAGGGAGGGGTTTCCCTTTTATAATAAAAGAGAGAGGCACATTGGGAATCTCTAAAAAATATTAATCAATAATATAAAAAACTAACATTATAACATCAATAATGTCCCAAATTATAATTTGAGATTATATAAGTTTATAATATAATAATACAATAAAATATTGGACAACATATTTGGTCAATTCTAACCTAATATTTTTAATTAAAACTTATTTAATATATTAAATTTTCATTTTTGTAACAACATTCATACAATTTAATGGTAATAAATATTTACATATATCGGGATAATCGATCATAAATAGGTAGTTAATGAAGTTTTAGATCTTATAATCATCACTATTTAATTTTTAATTACTTTTTATTAATTTTAAATAATTTAATAAAATGTTATGTTTATAAAATATCAATAGTGTCAATTTTGACACTATTAATTTTTTTGACTATAAATAAAATCCACACATAACATAAATTTGAACCAAAATATTTAATTAACTCATAACATGTCATAGTCACCTATAATGTTTGTTTATAACTTCAATTAGTTCATATGATAATTCTTTCAATATTTTTAATACCATATTTTTTTATATTTTTATTAATAAAACAATTTTTACATCTCTATTGTTTCATCGTTTATGATAAATAATTAATATCTAAAATTTATAAGTAAATTAAAATGATTTATATAATTTTATTATATATCTAGTGACTATTTTATTTCGAAATATTATATTGTTTATCAGTATGGTAATAAAATGAATTACCAATGTTGTTATTCATAATGCCCCAAAAAAAGTAGACCATTAACATAATATTCCACTAATGATTAAAAATATGGAATAAATTTTACAAAATTCAAAACACAGATGTTTTATTAATTAATTTAAAACTAATCCTGTTGTCCAAAAAATGGGTTTTTGTTTAAAACATTGTAAAAGATTGAAATGTTTTAACATATGAATTAATTGTAAAATTAATGAAAATGAATTTAATTTTATTAAAATATAAAAATATATTCTATTTATACATTGAAACTATTAAATAATATATTATAACCATATAAATTATTTCGGTGAAAAAAGTTGTTCTCAATTAAAATTTAGCTTATTTTCTCTATTAATCAAAATATAAAAGTTATCATAATAATATGAAAAATTAATCCAAGGTAAAATTTTATATCCCACTTCCAAATAAGGTTTTTATTTGGTAAAATTGAACATATATATGGGTCAAAACTAGAATTAAAATGTTTGTTCCTTCAAAAGGCTATAAAAATGATTTTTTTAAAAAAGTTCTTTTATCTGGAAAATTAATTTTTATTTTAAATAATATGTAAGAGGAATGATAATGATACGTAAAATTAAAAATGTGGTTAATAATATTTATAATGGCTATTTTATATAATATTTTAAAATTATAACATTTTGTAGTGAAACTTCGTATTGTGTACAGTGCAAAAAATCAAGAAATGTCACTCTTGCGTGTAACACAAACCATTTTAGTGTGATCATAATTTGGTATTGTGTATAACATAAAAAAACATAGATCATTATTAAATTGACAAAAAATCTATACTTAGTGTTTCAAGAAATTAATTCGATCAAAAGAATTTGAAATTGTGTGGAACACACGCCTAAAATAGTGTTGCGTATCAGGAAAGATAATACAGTGTTACATATAGAGTTAGATAATAAATGTGTAGTGTAAAACTCAAGACATAAAATAAATTTAAAAATAATCCCTCTCATAAAATCTCATGGTGTTACATTATACCGCCCCTTAAAATGAGTTACATCCTCGAAATTTGATATGGATTTAAATGGTTTATTTCTTGAATATTTTATTCATGGAAACTGACATCGTCAAAAAGAATACTAAAACATCATTTTAAAAAAGTAAAGTTAGTAACATAATGGTTACCCAAATTAACTCATCACTAGGTTTAAAAATAGGAGAACATAGGTGGAAATTTAAAACATTGATATGGAAGTGAAATGTAACAATCATGTTCTGATGGATAGTGATAGAGAATAAGGTTTTCATAAAGTTAACTACCAAAAAGACATAAACATATGATGAATTAATCTAACATATGATTAATCAGTTAAGAAGGTCATAAGAATGCATTTTTGGTTTTAAAGATCATTTTCCTAAGGATTATGAATTTTTTCATTAGAAGAAATTATTAATTGATTTCATTATCGTTGATCATTCCCTAAATAATTTCAATATCATATCTTCTTTAAAAAAAGGAAGTTGTGTTTATCATTCTTGAAGTGTTAGCATGTCATGCGATATAATGATAGTTCATTCCATATATCTCAACAAAAATGTTATAGAAAGTTATCAAATATACTTAACTCAACTTATAGTGAGATTATACATTAATCAAATAAACATAAATCGAAAAATAAAATATTTCTTCCATAAATTGATAACATTAAAATCATTCCAATAAGTACAAACATATAACTTTAGATAGGGGTGAACAATATCTACTTAACATTTTTCTCCCATATCTCATAAGGTAGTTCATGGTTGTTACATTCCAAAAAAGAGAATACCTTTATCATGTATTCTCTTGAAAACATGAATAACCATATAACCTTAGTGAAAACATTAATGATGTTAAAAGTTAACTCATTACACATACGAAAATCCCAAAAATTTAATATACTAAAACCATGACATCACTTGTTCCTTGATTCATTCCTGAGGTCATTAATACTATCAAACATCTCATTATCACTTTATCCCTTCATTATACACTTATTATGTCCTTTCCAAAAATATTTCAATAACTTTTTATGGTTCCTAGTACCATATACTTATGGAAAACAATAATGGACCAATACATAGTATTTCCAATATTCTATAATACTATAAAATAGATTCAACAACCCTATTTTGTAATCATATTACATAAACACTTTATTATTCCACCATAATGTTGGAATACTATACATCACCAATAGTGGTTGCATGTGATTTTCCTTTTTCATGGGTCTGAAAAGGTTGTTGGTGTTGATAATCATCCATAACCCTTATATTAGGGAATTGGTTTTCGTAATGCCCCATTTTCGTTCATTTTAACCATTATTTCAGGGAGTTTCACTCTTTGGAGATTTCTGTTTATTCCCATTACATCGGTAGTAAAATTATTCATGACCTTCTCTTCAACATATAAAACATTTATCAGTCCCCTTAAGACAATTTTGTTCATGTGTTCTTCCAAATGTTGAGCATAAATAAAATCTATTCTTCTTATCTCTATAATTTTAATAGTTTCTTTTTAATTTCATTCATAGTTTCTTATCATAACCATGGGATTGATGAGAAAAATGCAATCTCCAATTTTTTAAGAAGAGTACAATGAAGGTACATACTGAAAAATTAGTTCTTGAACTCATCCCAGTTAATAGATTCATTTTTATCTTGTTGTATTGTATTCATGATAATGGTCCACCACATATTCACTTTACCTTCCAATAAATCACTTCGCAACATAACCATTTCACATTTTGAATAATAAAGAATGAAAAAAATATTTTCAATGTTTCAAATCATTGTCTCCTCAACTAGTGGATCATTCATCCCACTAAAATATGGTGGATATTTCGTTAAGAATGATTCAAGAGAATGTTCTTATCACCTTTGGCCATTTGGGGTCCTAGTAGGATTTCTGGTCCTAGAAACAATATTCTTTATCTGAGCTCCCATATAATTTGGTTGATCAGGAGGAAAATCATTTTATTTCACATTGCATCACTCTTTATTGTGGTACCTTTGGGTTACATCCACTGTCAAAAACACAAATTGAATAGTGTGAGGCACAAAAAGCATACTTGGATAACAACATAATCAAGGGGGATTACTTTTAATATCTAACATCTTATGTTTAAAACTGGGTTATTCCGGATATTTACAATAATTTTACGATAGTAATATATTTTTAGACTTACCCTTAGGGATATCCCTAGACAAAAATTTGAAATATCTCCAGGGATATCACTTATGTTTTCACATTCTATTTTCCAATGTCTGAATAAACCTTTTCACTGATACCAGCTTTCGAGACCCAAGAATTACATACCTCAAAATTACATTTATTTTTCAGAATACATAATAAAAAACTTACACAGATGACCAAATACCTTATCAGTTTTGTGTTTTTAGATATAGGGAACAAAATCATCTAATTAGGGTGAATGATGTTCAACATCTCCCATAATGATATTATTCATTTTGTTCCAACCAAAAACCATTCGTTATAACCTGTGGAAAAGAAAAAATAAAAAGGGTGAGCTCAAATTCCCACTATGGATAAACATTGATAACATAAAATAAACCAAAAAAAAAATTGAATGTAAAAACATGAACATAATGTTTAAATATCAAAATATTGTTTAATGAAATAAATCATGGAAGAATGTAAGGAATAGATTATACAAAAATATTAACCATGATATAATTGAATTTTAATAAAAATTTAATTGTAGAAAACTAATAAGAACATAATATGATTTCTATATCAGCCAAGGATTTACTACCATGGTCATAATAGTGGAAAATTTCCTCTACTGAAATGGGTTTACTTTTTGTTCCTTGCATCTATTATTGAACCAGATTTAGATGTCATTTTAACCCTGCATTAGTGAACCATATTTACTTTTCATTATAGTAATTCCTTTATAATTTGATATAAATAATTACCCAATGAATTGGAGGAATAAATAGGTCCCACCCATCTCAAAATGAAATCACTCTTAATGTTCCACAAAACATAAACAATTCATCATATCAATACCCATAAAAAATTGGTTTCTTAAATATCATTCTTCAAATATATAATCCATATAATAGATCATTATATTATTAAAAAAATAAAATCATAGTAATAATATAGATAGATAAATAACACTATTTAAAATAATCCTCTTATATGGAAAAATAATTTTGATAAAAAACTTGAACATAGTTCTTAAGGAAAATATATTTTCCTCTTCAGAAACATTTTATATTGTCAAAATGTCATGTAATTTAAAAAAACAAATAAAGTTAAAAATAAACATAAAATATTATAGAGGATGATTTATTGAAATATGGTTATCTGAAATAATAAAATTCCATTCAAGATGTATAAGTTAAAAAACATTTTCCTCATACATTAGTCAGAAAAGACAAAATATTACCTCATAGGGTAAACAAAAGAACGATTTTTTCCATGCCAGGTAGTAAAAGTAGAAATGGATAAAAATTAATTTAAACATACATGAAAAAATATAAATAATTTTGTGAAAAAATTATCAGAAATCATTGAAATGGATGATAAATATATCCCTAGTAAATACTTACAAATAAACAATCTAAGATAAAAACACGATTGGAAATGTTATCCCTTACCTTAAGTCTGATTTCTTCCATATGTTCCTAAAACATCTGTATAGTTGGTTTTAAAATATTTTTACCTTGTAACCAAGTGTTAATAATATTTTATGATGTCATATATGATTCACTTATAACTTTATATTACCCGTTCATTTGTTAATTCCATGTAAAAGCAACATTTTTATAAATAATTTTTTTATTTATCGTACATGTTTTGAATTTTTATTCTTGATTCTATTAAATATATCATGATTTACTTATATAAATTTTGTAAAACATGTTTTATATATTATATATATTTAGTATATATATATATATAATAGATAGATAAATGAAATGGAACACACCGTTCATGGAGACAATACGTCGTACATTCGTATCAACACTATTTTCATATCCATATTAAGTTGAATGGATGTAAGTAAATGGAATATATATATTCATAAATATAGTAGCATTATTATGTCATATATTCCATGATTATTTATTATATATACTTTATAATCATTCTTGAATGCTTAACATGGAGAATTAATCTCATCACTTGTGGAGATGGTAAGTAGTACATATGCACGAGCGACAATATCATTTCCATAATTGTTGAATGGAAATGAATTAAATGGTTTATACTATCTCATTATTAGTATAGTGTAATAATAATCATATATATTTCTTATTTCCACAATTATACATATCCATTTATGGAGGCGGTGAAAATAGATTACATCACGCTGTGGAGGCGGTAAGTCGTACGTGCACACGCGATGTGATTTCATTTTTTCATAGGATGGATAGAAAGTGAAATAAGGATGTTTCATATTTATATTAACATATTAATGTATGAGTGATACATATTTTTTTACTTCAAAATGAAATAACAAAAGAAGAGGAATTAGATGAATAAATAAATTTTAATGAATTAGTAAAAGAGATTACCTCTTCCTCGACGTGACACCAATAAATTTCCTCTTAGGGAACTTGATATAGACTTTTGGGGAGACATTAACTTCTAGAATGTATCTAGGAATGTTTATAAGTGAAATTGGCATATATTGGCCCATTGTGAAGTCTTCAAATAATGTGAAGAGGGTGGGTAGAGGTTCCGTTTTATAAGAGAGGAGAGGGTCACATTAGGAAACACTCAAAAATTTTAATTTATAATAAAATCAAAAACTACCAAAAAACATAAAAAGTGACCCCAATATGAAAATGAGAATAAAAAGGGTTCTAATATCATCAAAAAATAAATTTTGGACAACTTATTTTGTAAATTTATACATAATATTTGTAATTTCCACTTAGTTATTATATTATATTTATGTTTTGGTAATAACGTTATAAATGTTTAATGGTTACAAATATTTAAATATAAAGTGATAATATACCATAAATAGGTAATTAATGAAATTTTAGATCCTATAATTATAATTTTTTTAAATTAAAGTACATTTTTATGAGTTTTAAATAATTTAAAAAAAATTATATTTTTATAAAATATTAATAGTGTCAATTTTGACACAACTCATTAATTTGAATTTAAATTTAATCCTCACAAAAGATAAATTTGAAAAAAAATTATTAAATACACTCCTAACATGTAATAGTCACCTAGAAAATTCATGTATCACTTTTATTAGTTCATATGATATTTATTTTAAAATTTATAAAACCATTTATTTGATATTTATTTTAATAAAATAATTTTTACATCACCATTGTGT
Organism: Viscum album; assembly: GCA_963277665.1. Lineage (NCBI taxonomy): Eukaryota > Viridiplantae > Streptophyta > Magnoliopsida > Santalales > Viscaceae > Viscum > Viscum album. The sequence continues at coordinate 116,406,364 of OY728160.1, read as the reverse complement.
CATCATTACTGATAACTAATAAATATTTAAAAATTATAAACAAATTCACATGATGTAGATAATTTAATTAGATTCATAAGAACTATTTACATTTTATGTCTTATGATGTTTTATCAATAAATAATGATTATTACACTTATATGAAATCAGAGTGTGACATGTTGTCACTTTTTTATTAATAATAATTACATATTTTTCATGGAAAAAAGTCCATGAAATGAATCGATTCATTCCCTTAGGTGATATGGGTCGACTGCTATTCATCCAATAGAAAATCAAAGTTAATGTTCATAATTGAGAAAAAATTGAATAGGCCATTAACATAATTTAAAGCTACTGATTCCAGAAATACAATCAATTTTTTAAAATTCAATATAGTGATGTTTCAGTCATTAATTTAAAATTAATCCGTTTGTCAAAATAATGGGTTTTTGTTTAAAACATTGCCAATGATTGAAATGTTTTCACATATGAATTCAATGTAAAATTAAATACAAAGTCTTACATTGTATTAGAATATAAAACGGTATTCTATTTATAAATAAAATACATTCAATAATATATATTCACCATAAAAATTAAATTGATGAAAAATTTTGTTTTCAATGAATATTTATCTTATTTTCATATTCATCAAAATATGAATGTTATCCAAAAAAATTCACAAATTAATCCAATGTAAAATTTAATATCCCACTTAAAAATAATATTTATATTATGTCAATTTTAACTAAGAAATGTGACAAAAAAATAGATTTAAAATTGGTGTGCCCCCAAAAGCTGGTAAAACTGTATTTTTTTTTAAAAACACTTCTGTTAACTTAGAAATTGATTTTGTTTCCATATCATCTATTAGAATAATTATAATGATACATAAAATTAAAAATAATGTTAATAATATTCATAATGTATAGTTTATATAATATTTTAATAATATATCATTGTTTAATGAAACTCGTTTTTGCGTATAACGCAAGATATCAAGCAATGTCGCACATGGGTGAACGCAAGCCAAGTAAGTGTTTATTGTATTGTTACCATAAATTGGGGTGTTGTATAATATAATCTAAAAAATTTTCATTTTTAAATTGAAAGATTATATATACTAAGTGTTGAGTGAAATTAATTCTATCAAAAGAAATTAAAATGGTGTGCAACACAAACCAAAAATAGTTTTGCATATACTGAAAGATTATACAGTATTGTTTATAGTTGAAGATAATAATTGTGTAGTGTACAAAAGAAGACATCAGATAAATTAAAAATTAATCTATCTATTAAAGTCTCATGGAATTATAGATACTTTGATGAATGTATAAGGAATAAAACTACCAAAATGAAAATCTCATGAAAAAAAAACTATTAACACTCGAAAACTATGATTTTAATAATGAATTAATATTAAATGGTCATCCAAATGTCATAATTTTATAATATATGATATTATAATTATTTAAATTAATCTATTACATAATTATAAAATATTTATATTTAGTATACATGATCGTATAGTACTTTTTAACCATGTCATATTTGAGGTATGGTATTATCATATCACTTTTATTTCTATAAGAAATATTCTATATTCACCACTTATTTTCCTTGTATGTTGTATATACTACCCATGAATAAATTTTATGATAATTATCATGATAATTAAAGGGATCTATAATCCATATAAGTCTATCTCTTTTATATGGATTTGATTATTAACATAACATATAATCAGGGTTTTTATGTTAGAGTCCCATTGTTTATAAGGGATTTTTATTTTGTATAATGATATAATTTATAGTACAAATCAATATAATATAATTAATTTTCTACTCCAGTAGTTATTTTATGTTATAATTTCATTTTTCTCACATTATTAACTACATAGACTAATTAAAATATTTATCGAAAGCATACATTAATTTTCTCTTTAGTCAGAAATCCATTTTTGATATATATTTCACCTAAAGTTTATTGAAGATTTTTTTTCACATATCCAATAACAATTAAAATTCATTTGAACCAATTTATTGGTTTTTTAATGAATGTTTTAGTTATAATAATCATTTTTTTGGAATGATCTACCTTTGACTTTATAACAAAAATGTTAAATTAATCTATGTTTAACTATACCATATGTGGATGAAAGTTAATACCATTTTGACTACTAAATTTTATAAGGATCCATGATGATGTTTCAGGTCTAATTATAAATAAAATTTTTTCCTTTCTATTTTTAATATTTTTATAATTTAAAGAAGTGATTTCCATGTGAAAAAGTAATTTTATTCAGGAATTATTCATGGTGATCTTTTAAATCCATTCACATATTTGATGTCATAACTTGATGTCACTAATGTTTTACTAAGGATACGATCCAATGATACCATCAATAATCATTTTATGATGGTTTATTTTTATGATGATGAGATTTTTATGAAACACATTTATTTCTATTGAGTTTTGATATGTTAAATTTTTTGATTGTTAATGAAAATAATTTCATTTATGCATGTTAGGATAAATGATTAATGTTTAATGATATTTGGGCACACATATGTATGAATTTTATTATTTAAATAGTGGTATCATATTTATATATCCCAGTAAATCATTTATTAAATATGGATATCTATTGAGATAATGTGGATTTTAATTGGGACTAAACCCATTTTAGTAAGGGAATATGTCAACTATGATTGCCTTTGGAGAAAAACTTGACAAAAAAATATGAAAGAATGGAAAGTGATCCCAATTCACAATGATTATATTGGATGTTAAAATAGAATAAATAATTGTTTTTCTATTATCATGTGTATTATATTGATTACATCTCATTTCAATGTAATTATTTATTGGCTAATTTAATTTGATTCGTTTATGATTCATGTATTTTAAAAATAGACAATTTATTCAAGGAATTATGATTATGATATTTGATATATAGGTTATGGTTTTAAAATGTTAATTTCAAGTTTTCATATAAGGCCCCAGCCTTAAACCTTACTTAATATTGAATTAAATTAATAATTCACATTGAGGATCTTTTCAGGTTTAGAGTTTTAGAGAATTAGAACATAACTATTACATCTTAAAAGATTACAAAGTAGACACTTCTACTAATTCTCCATAAAATAAAAACTCTTAAAAAGAAAGATGTCTAGATTCCATGTTTTAGATAGCATGAAATTCCCTTGATCCCATCCTTGACCTTATTCCACTTTAAGTCCTGTGAAAAAAATTTCGAAAAACTTGGGGTGAGCATAAAAAGCTCAGTAAGGGATACACAAAGAATGAAAACTGTTAGTTTTTCAAACATCAAGTAAACCATATATACTATATCAAAGTAATACCTTCACCTTCATGAAGTAGTAAAACAAATCTTCACTGAATAAAGTATCATTACTTACCTTTTTTAACCAAAGTATTACCATAAAACCCATATAAAAAAAACACATAGAATATTTAAAGGTAACTTGGGACATAAACATACTTAAGTGGAATAACCATACGGTTGACTTCCACACATATCACTTAATGGAATATCCATACGGCCAATTTCCATACATACTTAATGGAATAGCCATACGGCCGACTTCCATACCCAATGCATTGGAGGTTATAACGTAACCACCCGTCCTGGTATTTACGGCACCACCCGTCATATGGTTTATAACGTAACCACCCGTTAAAATGTCCAAGTACCAATACAAAATCATAAAACATAAAACCAATATAAAGGAATGATAACATTTCCACATTTCAATCACAATATATCATAAATATATTGACATAATAGAATCATTTATCAAAACCATTTTCAATACCAAAATACATAAAAGTGTATATGGTATTTCTTTTATTTTAAAAACATTACGACTTGTTGAGGAAGCCAAAGACCAAATAATACTCGCGGTGGAGGAAAAGGTCGTTGTAACCGCGTACGTTAAAAAAACATTCCTTTTTTTCGTTTAGTAAAACGCTTCCTAGAAAAGATTCCTTTTGTATAAAAGTAAAAGTCAAAGGAGTTTATACACCGTATAAAAGAAAGTTTTGTATAAAACGAAATATTCCTCAATGAAAGGAGATTGAGACGAAGTACCTTACCTTGGGTCCGACTTGACTCGATCGTTCTTTAACATCCTGAATAATAAACTTGAGTTAATTTATACTTGATTAAGAACCTTTTTAAAGTTCATTATTCTTTTTATATCACTTATTTCCATGTTATAAACATTATATAACCATTTAAGTTAATAATGTTTGTTTTTTCAATATTTGGTTCTTAAGTCGAAAGTTGACTTCTTACAATTACATGTTGTTCATGTGGTCAAAGGTTCTTTATATCCAGAATGAAATTCCCGATTTGGATATAATATGTATCTTATATATCCAGCATATACATGTATTTATAATATTACATAATCATTTAGAGGTAAGAAATGAAATGCACCGTTCATGGAGACGGTAAGCCGTACGTACGCATGAACGCTACTTTCATTTCTTTGTCATATTAGTGGAATTAAAACTAAATGAGAGGTATGTATATTTTAATTCCAGAATTATATTCATCATTTAGATATATCATTAATTATATATATACATTATATACATGTAATTTTAATAGTACATTACATTTGGGGATAAGAAATGAAATGCACCGTTAATGGAGACGGTAAGCCGTACGTACGCATGCACGCTACTTTCATTTCTATATCATACTTTAATGTAAAGAAATAATAATGATATAGAGGTATATTATAATTCCAGCATAACATAATATATAATAACTTTAAATCCATCCTTTACACGTCCCACATATGGCATTAACGAATCACATCACTTTGAGGGGGCGGTAGTCTGCACTTCCTTAAATGAAGATATCGTGTTTACCCATAATGGAAACCATAAAGGTATGTCAAAAATGAAAAATACAGAAGCTTAAAGAAAACATAAACATATTATATATCATATATAAAAATAGTGACATCATAATGGCCACCCTTGAAGGTGTTAAATGAGTATTGAACAATCATCGTTTCGGGAGGCAGAATTTCGCCATCCACGGAAACCGTATGTTCTTTAACCATTTGATGTAGTTTTGTGAGAGTGTAGATCAAATGAATATTATAACAACATCCTAGTATATTGAAGATACTGGTGTTGTTACAAAAGAAGTAAATAAAAACAGTTTAGAGGGTTGGAGAAGAAAAATGAAACAAATGAACAAGAGAGAATGAATTACCTTTAAAAGTGTAACTCCCTTTTGATTTGAGCCTAAAGGCTTCCTTTGAAAGGATTCTGCCCAAAGGGAATCCTCTAGGATGAGGATAGGGATGTGGAGAGAGTAATTGGGTAGGGGTTGGCTGAGTCAAAGGCTTGAGGAGTGTGTGAAATGAGGTAGAGGTGAGGGCCTTTTATAAGAGGAGAGGAGGGGCACTTTTGGAAGGTAAAGAAATATTACTTTATTTGAAAATTTCTTTCGGTTTTAAAAGGTCCCACATTGATATAATTCGTGTATAAGGTGATAAGGGTTCGAAATCCACTCATCCAATTGGTTTTGGACATGTGTAGGTTTTAGATTTTTCATTATCTTTCCATTTTATTTAAATCGTCAAATAATGATGTCATCGCTGCATCATTATTATGTCATATATTATTTAATTTATTTAATGTCTAAAAATTATAAAAAAATACTATGATTTAGGAAATATTTTTAGCTTTCCAATTAATATTTATAATGAAAATTTGGACTTGTATAACCCCACTCAAAAATTATTTTAGTAAAACAATTTATGTTAGTGTCATCTTCACTTTAACATTAAATAAAAATATATTAATGTCATTTTCCAACTAAAGTGGCTCCATGGGGTCCCCAAGTTGGCCCATGGCTTGTCTTGGTCGGACATGACTCACCCAATAGGTTTAGGACAAGTGTCATGGTGTTTTCACATTCTTATAATTTCATTTTTACCTTAAACTACACTAATTACCTCTAATCGCGATTAATGAAAAAAAGTTACTATTCACCAAAAAATTATTTTAATCTCATTGAACCACATTTTACTTCTTAATGACAACCATGTATGTCAGATTTTCAAAATTCAATACACATTAGTGGTAAACTTTCATTTAACTGAAAAATCAGTTTGCTTGATTACCACTTAGTGGTTTCACTATTCATCAAAAATTGAAGTTTTTCAGAAAATTGCCAAAAATTCACCCTAAGATATATTTGATATTCCGAATTCAAAAATAAAGTCTATTTTACAAAATTTAAATCATAAAGTCACATTAATTAATTTAATAATTAATTCCCGCTGTTAGAGCAAATAGGGTGTTTTTATGAAACAATAAGTATCAAAAGATTGACACCAGTTTAAGTCCAATTTCAAAGTGAAATTGATTCCAATGACCACCATTGGATTAACTGGTAAAAATATTTTCTAATTTCACTTTAAAACCAATTAAAATAATAATCTAATCATATAAATAATTTAGCTTAAAAATAGGTTTTGAATTAAAATACAACATTTTACACTATTCATAAAAAAATGAACTTTATCAGAAAGGTACCAAAAATTTACACAAAGTAAATTTTGATGTCCCGATTCTAAAGAAGAGTTATATTTGGTCCAAAATAAAGTATAAGAGTGATCAAAACTATATTTAATGACAGTTCACCATTAAAAGGTGATAAGTGAACCTTTAGTGAAAATTAGAGTATATATGCCCTAAAATTGAACTCTTTCCGTATTTTAAGCCTTTATCTTTTATTGGGTAAATGTAAAAACATTTAAAAACATATATAATGATATTTTAGTTATTTCTATCCATTCCCACCAGTAAAACGGCTACTCGTTAACTAACATTTAAAATAATATTATTTTATTACTTGTGTGCAACGTAAGTTTTCAAAGAAACTCATCGTTGCGTATCGGGTACGCTATCGAACATAGAAACCCCTTTAAAATAAAATTAATATTTAATTCGTAAATATTAATAAATACAAAAATTCTTTATTCTTTATTTACCTGGGATGTTACATCCTTCCCCCCTTTTGGGAATTGCGTCCTCGCAATTTTATTCACTTATCAAAATAAGTGGGGGTATTTATACCTCATAGCATTTTCAGATTCCCACGTTGCCTCTTCAATCACATGGTTTTTCACAAAACCTTTACCTGATGAATCACCTTATTCCGTAACACTTGCTCCTTGTGGTCAAGAATCTGGACCGGTTGTTCCTCATAAGATAGGTTCTCTTCCAGCTGAACTACCTCTGGGCTCAAAACATGAGATGGATCTGGCATATACTTTCTCAACATCGAAACGTGAAAAACATTGTGTACCTGAGATAAACTGGAAGGTAAAGCCACTCGGTATGCAACTGATCCAACTATTTCCAGAATTTCGTATGGTCCAACCAACCATGGACTCAACTTTCCTTTCTTACCAAATCTCATCACACTTTTCCAAGGAGAAACCTTGAGAAAAGCATGATCACCTACCTCAAAAGATAGATCCTTCCTTCGGTTATCCGCATAACTCTTCTTCCTGCTCTGAGCTGTTCTCATGTGTTTTCTGAATCAACTGAACTTTTTCTGCCATATCTTCTAACAATTCTGGTCCCATCAGCTTCCTTTCACCCACTTCATTCCAAAATGCTGGAGTTCGACACCGCTTCCCATATAATGCCTGAAATGGTGCCATCTGTATACTGGAATGAAAACTGTTATTATAAGAAAACTCAACCAAAGAAAGATGTTGGTCCCAACTTCCCTGATAATCCATAGAACAAGCTCGTATCATATCCTCCAATGTCTGGATTTTTCGTTCTGACTGCCCATCTGATTGAGGATGAAAAGCTGTACTAAAATTTAATTCAGTACCCAACGACTTCTGAAGGCCTTTCCATAAGTTAGATGTGAACCTGGGATCATGATCAGATACAATGGAGATAGGAACATTATGTAACCTAACTATCTCTTTAAGATACAAACGGGAAAGTTGATCAAGATAGAAAGTATCTTGTATAGAAAGGAAATGAGTAGATTTGGTCAAGCGATCAACAATAACCCAGATTGCATTATTATCTCGAGATGTCCTCGGTAATCCCACAACAAAGTCCATGGATATGTTTTCCCATTTCCACTCTGGCACTGGTAAAGGCTGAAGCATCCCTGCTGCTCTGCTTTAACCTGTTGACATGTCAAACACTTCACAGTAAAATCAACAATGTCTCTTTTCATTCCATCCCACCAGTAATACTCCCGCAGATCTTTATACATCTTAGTACTACCCGGATGAACTGAAAACAGAGAACTATGAACCTCACATAACAACTCATTCTTCAACTGTGAATCACAAGGCACACACAATCTCTTCCCAAACCTCAAAACACAAACACAAACTTATCCAAGAACTCATGGAAAATTTTATTCATAAGGTCCATGAATACAGCAGGTGCATTGGTTAACCCAAAAGGCATAACTACAAATTCATAATGGCCATATCTAGTACGGAACGTAGTCTTCAGAACGTCTGCTTCTTTTACTTTCAACTAATGGTACCCCGACCTCAAGTCAATCTTCAAAAAATACTGAGCTCCCTGGAGCTGATACCACTTCATTCGATGGCCCAACATCTACTGAAGTTGTTTCAAAGGATTTTGCCACCCCTTTCTGCTTGTAGTCTGGCTGCATTCCCCCAGTTGAGTTCATCGTTGGACACTCGTTTGCGTAATGACCCATTTCATTACACTTAAAACATCTTACCGTTGGCTTTTCATTGCCTGCTTGATCATCTTCCTTACAATTACGAGCAATATGACCAGACTTACCACACGGAAAGCACTTACCAGACTTGGATAAACATTCTCCAGGATGCATTTTACCACACTTCTCACAGGATGGATATTTGGTTTTCTTACCTCCTTACTTCTTTGATGAATTCTTCCCCTTTTCCTTCCAACTAGACCTCTTATTCTGTTGTTTGTCATAGAACACCTGATCATCGGCAAACTCCATTTCTACCTTCTCCGCACATCGAACAAGTTTTTCATAACTTTTGAATTCACGAGAAGCTAAAGACCTTCGATACTTTGGCTTTAACCCTGAGTAAAAACGGTTTATTTTACTATCAAGATCTCGTATGAAGTTTGGAGCATTCCTTGCCAATCGAGTGAACTTTTCTTCATAAGCAGCCACTGAATCATCCTCCTGCCTCAATTATAGGAACTATTTTTCCATCCTAAGACGAACCACCTTAGGAAAATATTTCTCAAGAAACATACCTTTGAATTTGTCCCAGTGAAGATCCTCAATCTCATCACTATCCCTTATATTTTCCACCATCGACCACCACTGATCAGCTTCACCTTCAAAACGGTAAACAACAAGACTAACCTTTTGATGTTCTGAACACCCCATGACATCAAAAATCTTCTCCAGTGATTTAATCCACCCTTCAGCTTGCACAGGGTCAGATGATCCTCTGAATGATGGGGGATGTTGCCTCATGAAATGTTCCACCACTGACATGTTCCTCTGCAGTTGATCTGGCTGATCTCGTGCATGGATACCACCACCATTTATAGCCTGAGTCAACTGTGCCATCACAGCAACAAACTGTTCAGTTCCGATTCCGACCATCTCAGGTTGCTGATTTGGAAGGTTATCTTCCTCCAGATGTCGTCCCAACATAGCTGATTTGTTTCCTCTGAGGAAAACCATTCTGAACACAGAAATATCTTAGGCGAAGCAACATGGTAATTTGTAAATGCTATATCATTTCAATCATATTATAAATTAACATATAATTTAACAATTTTCTAACTCCTAAAGTTGTCTAAACCGACCTTTGATACCAACTATAAGGACCCAGCCTTAAACCTTACTTAATATTGAATTAAATGAATAATTTACATTGAGGATCTTTTCAGGTTTAGAGTTTTAGAGAATTAGAACATAACTATTACATCTTAAAAGATTACAAAGTAGACACTTCTACTAAGTCTCCATAAAATAAAAACTCTTAAAAAGAAATATGTCTAGATTCCATGTTTTAGATAGCATGAAATTCCCTTGATCCCATCCTTGACCTTATTCCACTTTAAGTCCTGTGAAAAACATTCCGAAAAACTTGGGGTGAGCATAAAAAACTCAGTAAGGGATACACAAAGAATGAAAACTGTTAGTTTTTCAAACATCAAGTAAACCATATATACTATATCAAAGTAATACCTTCACCTTCATGAAGTAGGAAAACAAATCTTCAATGAATAAAGTATCATTACTTAACTTTTTGTAACCAAAGGATTACCATAAAACCCATATAAAAAAACACATAGAATATTTAAAGGTAACTTGGGACATAAACATACTTAAGTGGAATAACCATACGGTTGACTTCCACACATATCACTTAATGGAATAGCTATACGGCCAATTTCCATACATACTTAATGGAATAGCCATACGACCGACTTCCATACCCAATGCATTGGAGGTTATAACGTAACCACCCGTCCTGGAATTCACGGCACCACTCGTCATATGGTTTATAACGTAACCACCCATTAAAATGTCCAAGTACCAATACAAAATCATAAAACATAAAACCAATATAAAGTAATGATAACATTTCCACATTTCAATCAACATATATCATAATTATATTGACATAATAGAATCATTTATCAAAACCATTTTCAATACCAAAATACATAAAAGAGTATATGGTATTTATTTTATTTTAAAAACATTACGTCTTGTTGAGGAAGCCATGGACCAAATAATACTCGCGGTGGTGGAAAAGGTCGTTGTCACCGCGTACGTTAAAAAAAACATTCCTTTTTGTCGTTTAGTAAAACGCTTCGTAGAAAATATTCCTTTTGTATAAAAGTAAAAGTCAAAGGAGTTTATACACCGTATAAAATAAAGTTTTGTATAAAACGAAATATGCCTCAATGAAAGGAGATTGAGACGAAGTCCCTTACCTTGGGTCCGACTTAACTCGATCGTTCTTTAATGTCCTGAATAATAAACTTGAGTTAATTTATACTTGATTAAGAACCTTTTTAAAGTTCATTATTCTTTTTATATCACTTATTTACATGTTATAAACATTATGAAACCATTTAAGTTAATAATGTTTGTTTTGTCAATATTTGGTTCTTAAGTCGAAAGTTGACTTCTTACAATTAAATGTTGTTCATGGGGTCAAAAGTTCTTTATATCCAGAATGAAATTCCCGATTTGGATATAATATGTATCATATATATCCAGCATATACATGTATTTATAATATTACATAATCATTTAGAGGTAAGAAATGAAATGCACCATTCATGGAGACGGTAAGCCGTACGTACGCATGAACGCTACTTTCATTTCTTTGTCATATTAGTGGAATTAAAACTAAATGAGAGGTATGTATATTTTAATTCCAGAATTATATTCATCATTTAGATATATCATTAATTATATATATACATTATATACATGTAATTTTAATAGTACATTACATTTGGGGATAAGAAATGAAATGCACCGTTCATGGAGACGGTAAGCCGTACGTACGCATGAACGCTACTTTCATTTCTATCTCATACTTTAATGGAAAGAAATAATAATGATATAGAGGTATATTATAATTCCATCATAACATCATATATAATAACTTTAAATCCATCCTTTACTCGTCCCACATATGGCATTAACGAATCACATCACTTTGAGGGGGCGGTAGTCCACACTTCCTTAAATGAAGATATCGTGTTTACCCATAATGGAAACCATAAAGGTATGCCAAAAATGAAAAATACAGAAGCTTAAAGAAAACATAAACATATTATATATCATATATAAAAATAGTGACATCATAATGGCCACCTTTGAAGGTGTTAAATGAGTATTGAACAATCATCGTTTCGGGAGGCAGAATTTTGCCATCCACGGAAACCGTATGTTCTTTAACCATTTGATGTATTTTTGTGAGAGTGTAGCTCAAATAAATATTATAACAACATCCTAGTATATTGAAGATACTTTTATTGTTACAAAAGATGTAAATAAAAAGAGTTTAGAGGGTTGGAGAAGAAAAATGAAACAAATGAACAAGAGAGAATGAATTACCTTTAAAAGTGTAACTCCCTTTTGATTTGAGCCTAAAGGCTTCCTTTGAAAGGATTCTGCCCAAAGGGAATCCTCTAGGATGAGGAGATGATGTGGAGAGAGTAATTGGGCAGGGGTTGGCCAAGCCAAAGGCTTGAGGAGTGTGTGAAATGAGGTAGAGGTGAGGGCCTTTTATAAGAGGAGAGGAGGGGCACTTTTGGAAGGTAAAGAAATATTACTTTATTTGAAAATGTGTTTCGGTTTTAAAAGGTCCCACATTGATATAATTCGTGGATAAGGTGATAAGGGTTCTAAATACACTCATCCAAGTGGTTTTGGACATGTGTAGGTTTTAGATTTTTCATTATCTTTCCATTTTATTTAAATCGTCAAATAATGATGTCATCGCTGCATCATTATTATGTGATTTATAATTTAATTTATTTAATGTCTAAAAATTATAAAAAAACTACTATGATGTAGTAAATCTTTTTAGCTTTCCAATTACTATTTATAATAAAAATTTCGACTTGTATAACCCCACTCAAAAATTATTTTATTAAAACAATTTATGTTAGTGTCATCTTCACTTTAACATTAAATAAAAATATATTAATGTCATTTTCCAACTAAAGTGGCTCCATGGGGTCCCCAAGTTGGCCCATGGCTTGTCTTGGTCGGCCATGACTCACCCAATAGGTTTAGGACAAGTGTCATGGTGTTTTCACATTCTTATAATATCATTTTTACCTTAAACTACACTAATTACCTCTAATCGCGATTAATGAAAAAAAGTTACTATTCACCAAAAAATTATTTTAATCTCATTGAACCACATTTTACTTCTTAATGACAACCATGTTTGTCGGATTTTCAAAATTCAATACACATTAGTGGTAAACTTTCATTTAACTAAAAAATCAGTTTGCTTGATTACCACTTAGTGGTTTCTCTATTCATCAAAAATTGAAGTTTTTCAGAAAATTACCAAAAATTCACCCTAAGCTATATTTGATATTCCGAATTCAAAAATAAAGTCTATTTTACAAAATTAAAATCATATAAGTCACAATAATTAATTTAATAATTAATTCCCGCTGTTAGAGAAAATAGCGTGTTTTTATGAAACAATAAGTATCAAAAGATTGACACCAGTTTAAGTCCAATTTCAAAGAGAAATTGATTCCAATGACCACCATTGGATTAACTGGTAAAAATATTTTCTAATTTCACTTTAAAACCAATTAAAATAATAATCTAATCATATAAATAATTTAGCTTAAAAAGAGGTTTTGAATTAAAATACAACATTTTACACTATTCATAAAAAAATGAACTTTATCAGAAAGGTACCAAAAATTTACACAAAGTAAATTTTGATGTCCCGATTCTAAAGAAGAGTTATATTTGGTCCAAAATAAAGTATAAGAGTGATCAAAACTATATTTAATGACAGTTCACCATTAAAAGGTGATAAGTGAACCTTTAGTGAAAATTAGAGTATATATGCCCTAAAATTGAACTCTTTCCGTATTTTAAGCCTTTATCTTTTATTGGGTAAATGTAAAAACATTTAAAAACATATATAATCATATTTTAGTTATTTCTATCCATTCCCGCCAGTACAACGGCTACTCGTTAACTAACATTTAAAATAAAATTATTTTATTACTTGTGTGCAACGTATGTTTTCAAAGAAACTCATCGTTGCGTATCAGGTACGCTATCGAACAAAGCAACCCCTTTAAAATAAATTTAATATTTAATTCGTAAATATTAATAAATATGAAAATTCTTTATTCTTTATTTACCTGGGATGTTACATCCTTCCCCCCTTTTGGGAATTGCATCCTCGCAATTTTATTCACTTATCAAAATAAGTGGGGGTATTTATACCTCATAGCATTTTCAGATTCACACATTGCCTCTTCAATCACATGGTTTTCCCACAAAACCTTTACCTGATGAATCACCTTATTCCGTAACACTTGCTCTTTGTGGTCAAGAATCTGGACCGGTTGTTCCTCATAAGATAGGTTCTCTTCCAGCTAAACTACCTCTGGGCTCAAAACATGAGATGGATCTGGCATATACTTTCTCAACATAGAAACGTGAAAAACATTGTGTACCTGAGATAAACTCGGAGGTAAAGCCACTCGGTATGCAACTGATCCAACTCTTTCCAGAATTTCGTATGGTCCAACCAACCATGGACTCAACTTTCCTTTCTTACCAAATCTCATCACACTTTTCCAAGGAGAAACCTTGAGAAAAGCATGATCACCTACCTCAAAAGATAGATCCTTCCTTCGGTTATCCGCATAACTCTTCTGCCTGCTCTGAGCTGTTCTAATGTGTTTTCTGAATCAACTGAACTTTTTCTGCCATCTCTTCTACCAATTCTGGTCCCATCAGCTTCCTTTCACCCACTTCATTCCAAAATTCTGGAGTTCGACACCGCTTCCCATATAATGCCTGAAATGGTGCCATCTGTATACTGGAATGAAAACTGTTATTATAAGAAAACTCAACCAAAGAATGATGTTGGTCCCAACTTCCCTGATAATCCATAGAACAAGCTCGTATCATATCCTCCAATGTCTGGATTGTTCGTTCTGACTGCCCATCTAATTGAGGATGAAAAGCTGTACTAAAATTTAATTCAGTACCCAACGACTTCTGAAGGCCTTTCCAAAAGTTAGATGTGAACCTGGGATCATGATCAGATACAATGGAGAGAGGAACATTATGTAACCTGACTATCTCTTTAAGATACAAACGGGAAAGTTGATCTAGATAGAAAGTATCTCGTATAGATAGGAAATGAGTAGATTTGGTCAGGAGATCAACAATAAACCAGATTGCATTATTACCTCGAGATGTCCTCGGTAATCCCACAACAAAGTCCATGGATATGTTTTCCCATTTCCACTCTGGCACTGGTAAAGGCTGAAGCATCCCTGCTGCTCTGCTTTAACCTGTTGACATGTCAAACACTTCACAGTAAAATCAACAATGTCTCTTTTCATTCCATCCCACCAGTAATACTCCCGCAGATCTTTATACATCTTAGTACTACCCAGATTAACTGAAAACAGAGAACTATGAACCTCACATAACAACTCATTCTTCAACTGTGATTCACAAGGCACACACAATCTCTTCCCAAACCTCAAAACACAAACACAAACTTATCCAAGAACTCATGGAAAATTTTATTCATAAGGTCCATGAATACAGCAGGTGCATTGGTTAACCCAAAAGGCATCACTACAAATTCATAATGGCCATATCTAGTACGGAACACAGTCTTCAGAACGTCTGCTTCTTTTACTTTCAACTAATGGTACCCCGACCTCAAGTCAATCTTCGAAAAATACTGAGCTCCCTGGAGCTGATACCACTTCATTCGATGGCCCAACATCTACTGAAGTTGTTGCAAAGGATTTCTCCACCCCTTTCTGCTTGTAGTATGGCTGCATTCCCCCAGTTGAGTTCATCGTTGGACACTCGTTTGCCTAATGACCCATTTCATTACACTTAAAACATCTTACCGTTGGCTTTTCATTGCCTGCTTGATCATCTTCCTTACAGTTACGAGCAATATGACCAGACTTACCACACCGAAAGCACTTACCAGACTTGGATAAACATTCTCCAGGATGCATTTTACCACACTTCTCACAGGATGGATATTTGGTTTTCTTACCTCCTTGCTTCTTTGATGAATTCTTCCCCTTTTCCTGCCAACTAGACCTCTTATTCTGTTGTTTTTCATAGAACACCTGATCATCGGAAAACTCCATTTCTACCTTCTCTGCACATCGAACAAGTTTTTCATAACTTTTTAATTTACGAGAAGATAAAGACCTTCGATACTTTGGCTTTAACCCTGAGTAAAAACGGTTTATTTTACTATCAAGATCTCGTATGAAGTTTGGAGCATACCTTGCCAATCGAGTGAAATTTTATTCATAAGCAGCCACTGAATCATCCTCCTGCCTCAATTCTAGGAACTATTTTTCCATCCTAAGACGAACCACCTTAGGAAAATATTTCTCAAGAAACATACCTTTGAATTTGTCCCAGTGAAGATCCTCAATCTCATCACTATCCCTTATATTTTCCACCATCGACCACCACTGATCAGCTTCACCTTCAAAACGGTAAACAACAAAACTAACCTTTTTATGTTCTGAACACCCCATGACATCAAAAATCTTCTCCAATGCTTTAATCCACCCTTCAGCTTGCACAGGGTCAGATGATCCTCTGAATGATGGGGGATGTTGCCTCATGAAATGTTCCACCACTGACATGTTCCTTTGCGGTTGATCTGGCTGATCTCGTGCATGGATACCACCACCATTTATAGCCTGAGTCAACTGTGCCATCACAGCAACAAACTGTTCAGTTCCGATTCCGACCATCTCTGGTTGCTGATTTGGAAGGTTATCTTCCTCCAGATGTCGTCCCAACATAGCTGCTTTGTTTCCTCTGCGGAAAACCATTCTGAACACAGAAATATCTTAGGTGAAGAAACATGGTAATTTGTAAATGCTATATCATTTCAATCATATTATAAATTAACTTATAATTTTACAATTTTCTAACTCCTAAAGTTGTCTAAACCGACCTTTGATACCAACTATAAGGCCCCTGCCTTAAACCTTACTTAATATTGAATTAAATGAATAATTCACATTGAGGATCATTTCAGGTTTAGAGTTTTAGAGAATTAGAACATAACTATTACATCTTAAAAGATTACAAAGTAGACACTTCTACTAAGTCTCCATAAAATAAAAACTCTTAAAAAGAAAGATGTCTAGATTCCATGTTTTAGATAGCATGAAATTCCCTTGATCCCATCCTTGACCTTATTCCACTTTAAGTCCTGTGAAAAACATTTCGAAAAACTTGGGGTGAGCATAAAAAACTCAGTAAGGGATACACAAAGAATGAAAACTGTTAGTTTTTCAAACATCAAGTAAACCATATATACTATATCAAAGTAATACCTTCACCTTCATGAAGTAGGAAAACAAATCTTCACTGAATAAAGTATCATTACTTACCTTTTTGTAACCAAAGGATTACCATAAAACCCATATAAAAAAAACACATTGAATATTTAAAGGTAAATTGGGACATAAACATACTTAAGTGGAATAACCATACGGTTGACTTCCACACATATCACTTAATGGAATAGCCATACAGCCAATTTCCATACATACTTAATGGAATAGCCATACGGCTGACTTCCATACCCAATGCATTGGAGGTTATAACGTAACCACCCGTCCTGGTATTCACGGCACCACCCGTCATATGGTTTATAACGTAACCACCCGTTAAAATGTCCAAGTACCAATACAAAATCATAAAACATAAAACCAATATAAAAGAATGATAACATTTCCACATTTCAATCACAATATATCATAATTATATTGACATAATAGAATCATTTATCAAAACCATTTTCAATACCAAAATACATAAAAGAGTATATGGTATTTATTTTATTTTAAAAACATTACGGCTTGTTGAGGAAGCCAAAGACCAAATAATACTCGCGGTGGTGGAAAAGGTCGTTGTCACCACGTACGTTAAAAAAACATTCCTTTTTGTCGTTTAGTAAAACGCTTCATAGAAAAGATTCCTTTTGTATAAAAGTAAAAGTCAAAGGAGTTTATACACCGTATAAAATAAAGTTTTGTATAAAACGAAATATGCCTCAATGAAAGGAGATTGAGACGAAGTCCCTTACCTTGGGTCCGACTTGACTCGATCGTTCTTTAACGTCCTGAATAATAAACTTGAGTTAATTTATACTTGATTAAGAACCTTTTGAAAGTTCATTATTTTTTTATATCACTTATTTCCATGTTATAAACATTATGAAACCATTTATGTTAATAATGTTTGTTTTGTCAATATTTGGTTCTTAAGTTGAAAGTTGACTTCTTACAATTACATGTTGTTCATGTGGTCAAAAGTTCTTTATATCCAGAATGAAATTCCCGATTTGGATATAATATGTATCATATATATCCCACATATACATGTATTTATAATATTACATAATCATTTAGAGGTATGAAATGAAATGCACCGTTCATGGAGACGGTAAGCCGTACGTACGCATGAACGCTACTTTCATTTCTTTGTCATATTAGTGGAATTAAAACTAAATGAGAGGTATGTATATTTTAATTCTAGAATTATATTCATCATTTAGATATATCATTAATTATATATATACATTATATACATGTAATTTTAATAGTACATTACATTTGGGGATAAGAAATGAAATGCACCGTTCATGGAGACGGTAAGCCGTACGTACGCATGAACGCTACTTTCATTTCTATCTCATACTTTAATGGAAATAAATAATAATGATATAGAGGTATATTATAATTCCAGCATAACATCATATATAATAACTTTAAATCCATCCTTTACACGTCCCACATATGGCATTAACGAATCACATCACTTTGAGGGGGCGGTAGTCCGCACTTCCTTAAATGAAGATATCGTGTTTACCCATAATGGAAACCATAAAGGTATGCCATAAATGAAAAATACCGAAGCTTAAAGAAAACATAAACATATTATATATAATATATAAATATAGTGACATCATAATGGCCACCCTTTAAGGTGTTAAATGAGTATTGAACAATCATCGTTTTGGGAGGCAGAATTTCACCATCCACGGAAACCGTATGTTCTTTAACCATTTCATGTAGTTTTGTGAGATTTTAGCTCAAATAAATCTTATAAAAACATCCTAGTATATTGAAGATACTGTTGTTGTTACAAAAGAAGTAAATAAAAAGAGTTTAGAGGGTTGGAGAAGAAAAATGAAACAAATGAACAAGAGAGAATGAATTACCTTTAAAAGTGTAACTCCCTTTTGATTTGAGCCTAAAGGCTTCCTTTGAAAGGATTCTGCCCAAAGGGAATCCTCTAGGATGAGGAGAGGGATGTGGAGAGAGTAATTGGGCAGGGGTTGGCCGAGCCAAAGGCTTGAGGAGTGTGTGAAATGAGGTAGAGGTGAGGGCCCTTTATAAGAGGAGAGGAGGGGCACTTTTGGAAGGTAAAGAAATATTACTTTATTTGAAAATGTGTTTCGTTTTTAAAAGTACCCACATTGATATAAATCGTGGATAAGGTGATAAGGGTTCGCAATCCACTCATCCAATTGGTTTTAAACATGTGTAGGTTTTATATTTTTCATTATATTTCCATTTTATTTAAATCGTCAAATAATGATGTCATCGCTGCATCATTATTATGTCATATATAATTTAATTTATTTAATGTCTAAAAATTATAAAAAAATACTATGATGTATTAAATCTTTTTAGCTTTCCAATTACTATTTATAATAAAAATTTGGACTTGTATAACCCCACTAAAAAATTATTTTAGTAAAACAATTTATGTTAGTGTCATCTTCACTTTAACATTAAATAAAAATATATTAATGTCATTTTCCCACTAAAGTGGCTCCATGGGGTCCCCAAGTTGGCCAATGGCTTGTCTTGGTCGGACATGACTCACCCAATAGGTGTAGAGCAAGTGTCATGGTGTTTTCACATTCTTATAATATCATTTTTACCTTAAACTACACTAATTACCTCTAATCACGATTAATGAAAAACGTTACTATTCACCAAAAAATTATTTTAATCTCATTGAACCAAATTTTACTTCTTAATGACAACCATGTATGTCGGATTTTCCAAATTCAATACAAATTAGTGGTAAAATTTCATTTAATTGAAAAATCAGTTTGCTTGATTACCACTTAGTGGTTTCACTATTCATCAAAAATTGATGTTTTTCAGAAAATTACCAAAAATTAACCCTAAGCTATATTTGATATTCCAAATTCAAAAATAAAGTCTATTTTACAAAATTCAAATCATATAAGTCACATTAATTAATTTAATAATTAATTCCCGCTGTTAGAGCAAATAGCGTGTTTTTATGAAACAATAAGTATCAAAAGATTGACACCAGTTTAAGTCCAACCTCAAAGTGAAATTGATTCCAATGACCACCATTGGATTAACTGGTAAATATATTTTCTAATTTCACTTTAAAACCAATTAAAATAATAATCTAATCATATAAATAATTTAGATTAAAAAGAGGGTTTGAATTAAAATACAACATTTTACACTATTCATAAAAAATGAACTTTATCAGAAAGGTACCAAAAATTTACACAAAGTAAATTTTGATGTCCCGATTCTAAAGAAGAGTTATATTTGGTCCAAAATAAATCATAAGAGTGATCAAAACTATATATAATGACGGTTCACCATTAAAAGGTGATAAGTGAACCTTTAGTGAAAATTAGAGTATATATGCCCTAAAATTGATCTCTTTCCGTATTTTAAGCCTTTATCTTTTATTGGGTAAATGTAAAAACATTTAAAAACATATATAATCATATTTTAGTTATTTCTATCCATTCCCGCCAGTACAACAACTACTCGTTAACTAACATTTAAAATAATATTATTTTATTACTTTTGTGCAACGTATGTTTTCAAAGAAACTCATCGTTGCGTATCGGGTACGCTATCGAACATAACAACCCCTTTAAAATAAAATTAATATTTAATTCGTAAATATTAATAAATACGAAAATTCTTTATTCTTTATTTACCTGGGATGTTACATTTCATACCCTTATTCTCATGTTATATTGATTTTTTCATTATTGTCTCTCTTGTTTACCCATACAAAGAATCATATCTCACCCTTTATTATGATTCTATTCCACAGATTATAATGAACGGTTTAAAGAAAGATATACATTAGAAGAGCGATACTAATAATAAACATAGTGGGAGATGTGGTAGATATATGAAAAACACATTGTTTGTGTATACCAAATTTCAATGAAAAAATAACTATACGATTATGGAATGGATCACTATGTAATGTAATGAATATTTATCTAAAAAGATGTCATATTTTTTCTATAAAAATTATGGCTTACCATAGTAATTTTCAATGTTAGTTTTGTCTATTTGTGAATTAAATTGGTTGGATTCTTTCTATTGGTTGATGGTGTAGTATCAACACCCCATAATGTTTTATTAGAGGTTGGTTTAGGGATAGGTAAGTCATGGTCACTAAAAAGTCAGGTAACACTCAAAAAAGTTAAATTCAAAAATGTTTTTAGGATATATCACTAATTGAGCCACATTATTTAATAAATGTCACTATTTTAGTGATTTTATTCAAGTAACATTACTAAATTAGATTTTCTTTTGTCAATAATCACAAAAAATGTATATTTATATAGATTATTTCAATGTATTTATATGTATATACAGAATTATATATAAAAACACTTATATATAAACATATTGTATATATATATATAATAAATTATATATATCTATAAATATATAAACAAGAACATACACACATATAAATAAATAAATATAAATATATACATATATTTATATATATAAATACTTTTATATTATAAATTTTGAAATGTTATTAAGAAGTTATGGCTATTTTAGTGATATTTTTTCCAATGTTTTAAAACATGGATAATTATATATATATAAATATAATTATATATATATATATACATAAAAATATATATTTATAAACACACACACACACAAATATGTTGAAAATTATATATATATGTGCATATATTATATAAACGTATATATATATATAAACATAGATATATATATATATATAATAAACATATAAAACTTATAAAATATAATCACATATATATATATTATAAACATATATTTGAACATAAAATATAAACCTATATATATAATAAACCTTATATATATATAATATATAAACATATAAATATATATATGATATAATATAAACATATATATATATATATATATATATAAAATGCAGACACACACATGCACACACACATATATATTTAAATATAAATAAAAAAATATAGATAACATGATAATATTTTTTAAATTTAATTCTATTTATATATATATAAATATACCATAACATAATTTTATATACAAAATTTGAATATGTGGGTTGCCAAAGTCTTTAGTTATAATGAATTCAGACTGGGTTTTATTTATTCTCGGGGATGATCAGTTCTTTTTCGCTTGTCTGGGTGGGAATAATTTGTAGATTAAAGATATGGGGTTTTTTGGGTTTATGCATCGTGGACATGTGCATTGTAGAGGGTTATTTTCTTCCATGGGGCTCTATAACATGGAAGTGGGAGGTTTGGGGTTGTAAAAATTTATACTTTTTTTGTAAAAAATTATATAAACGTTTTTAAAATGAAACTTTTACCGATTTTAAAAAAATATTAATTTAATAAAAACAAATTTTTTTTGAAATATTTGTAAATGAATTAGAAACATTTTGAATCATCATTATTAAAAAATAAACATAAAAATATATGTGTTTTTGAAGTGTAATACTCCCATTCCTTGATGATATCATCATTTAGGGGGAGGTATTGCACCATAATATATTACATTATACGTAACGAAGAACTTTATATTGATTTTTCATGAGAAATACCTTAGTTTTTGGTGGATGAAAGAAATGAGTTATCTCATACAAAAAGACAGGGAACATACATTAACTAGAATGAATCTTGTGATGGTATATAAAATATAATTTTAAATGGATGATAGAAGAACACTAAAAATACTTTATATATAATTGGATTGGAACACACTTTTTACATATAGAAGGTCTAGAAATTATTATAGATTATGAATTCAATAAATTATTATTTTGAGAATCCTTTAATGATAAAAAATGTTTTCATCTTAAAGAGACTATTCATTATGATATTTTTATACAATACTATTTTGAATGATATTATAAATGATATTAACTTGATTTAATTTCCTCACAAATATCTTAATGTGAAATTCAATGAATATATCTTGGAATTTATGTCATTATATCACCTCTGAAATCTGGGAAAAAAATATTAACCTCTATGAGAAATTATTATAATAATTATCACATAGTATTTCTTGTTGTTTATGTTCTCTTACTAATTATTGTTGGAATATATAGTACGTATTAAGAATAATATAAAAGTGATATCAATGTATATGTAATTTTACCCTCACCTTATCAAATTTAAAGTTAAAGGATATCCAATAAAAAATCATATTTAAGAAGCCAAAAAAGATCGGTTGGCCCTTACATATCATACTGTTATTTTGGTATGAGATGAATCGTTAAAAATAAAAATATTGATAGAAGAATAAATTTTACATGAAAAAAATCGATAAAAATAGGTTCTATTTATTCTATTAGATATTAATGTGTAGTTTTTTTTAACTAAGCCTTCGTGTTCTTGTGGAATCATTGATCATTAATTCTTAGGATTCATTATACACTAAGAAAGAGAAGGGATTCCTAGTAAATTATTTATATATTTAAATTAGTGAGGATAAATTTTCAATTTATGAGATTCTTTAAATCAAGAGGAATTGTGATGTGACAGTTTTAATGATGAAAGGACTTTGACTTGATATCAAGGCAGAATTACACATCCCAATTTTGTGGAAGAATTTAATTTTCCTGGGATTTTTGGATGATTGTGCATTTCCAAATCATTTCACTAAAATAGTGTATATGGATCCCACAACATTACAGAATAATTTTTTTTATATTTTCAAGAGAAACTTTAATGGGATTTGTGTGGATTCTAACAGACTATCAACATGAAAATATACTGAGAAAAAGTATACAAATACAACCCGCATTTAAATATTCCCAAACCCCTCCATTAAAAATGGTTTCAAATTTCAAGTTATGAAAGGACATCATTGTCGATCACAGACCATGTACCAAATCATCAAATGGCCCTCAAAGCCTATCATCTCACACTAACTCGTGTCACTAGATTGAAAATCAAAGCCATCATCATTGTAGATGACAAACCATCACCATATCAAATTGGGGACATGATGAACCAAGGATACATGATAACCAGAATAAAAATACGAACAAATAAAACCTTAGAATCGACCTCATCAAGTTTCCATTATGATTCTAGAATCATCACTGTCCCCAAGACATAGAAATTCCAATGAACTCTAGACTCATAATCCCTTGAAAAATTTCAACACTATGAGACGATACTCACAAAACACCGATAGGGAGAATATATTCCTAAAAAACCAGGTCCTTTAATGAAGAAAAATAGAGAATGAACCAATCTCGAAAGTATCATGTCATCACTTCACCTTGGACAATTTCACCCTAATCACATCCCAAAACACCACCCTATGTCAGCACCAGATCTCCATACAACTCCATCATCAAACTAGTAATAGAAGGATAGAAGAAAATGAATTCAAACACCCCCAACAGACGACACTCAAAACCACTGAGAGTGAGGAAGAAGGAAAATTTTTGTAACACTAATTAGATCAAGGGATAATACCTTAAAAGGGTAAGTTAACGACATTCAAAAATCACTACTCTAAGGTGATGAAACCCTAGAATTATAATAGGGTTTGAAACACTAAATTAATTATATAAGAAATGTTGAGAGGACCCTCAACCAAAAAATTCTATCCTTGAGCCTCAGTGATACCATCAATCTAGATATGACCTAGAGTAGAGTGGTGGAACATGAGGTCATGGCATAGTAAGGTGGCCAGAGAATGCCCTTCATGGAGCCATGGGAGGAGAAACAGGGAGAGGATACCTAGAACAAGATAGAGAGAGGGGAGATGAACCAGAGAGATCAAGGCCTATCCAAATGTGCTGTTAGAAGAGAGAACCAGGGAAAGTGGACTAGAGAATAAAAACCCACCAAGGAGAGAGGAATCAATTATAGGAGGAAGGCTACGATCCGAGAACCTGAGAGAATCCAAAGAGACTATGGATCCATTAATGATCACATGTGTTGGAATGGTAATTTCTCATCGATAATGGTTGGAACTCTCAATATAATAATAAAAAATCTGAAGGGTAAATTTATAGCACCATATAAACTGATATTTTAGTGATATGGAATTATCATCTGGGGAATTTTAGTGAGATAAATATGAATGTTATGGTTGATTATTTAATCATTAATCCTGATTAAAAAACTTCAACTGTTTTGAGTGTTTTAGAAAATGGATGACACCAAACAATTTATTCAATCAGTTTATAAGGACACTCAAAATTTGAATGAAAGAAATATTTTTCATAGATTTTTTTATTAGATTATACATTGTACATAGTAGGGAGGGTCCCAACAATTCGTAACAATTGTTGATGATTTGATATATTTTTTTTGTTTAGATCTAAAAACAAAAATGCAAAATTTATGAAGTGATTCTGTAGTGTAAAAAAATAGTTGATAATGATATCATATGAATAATTATGTTATTAAGGTCATATAATGACATTGGTTATAAAAGGGGATTCATGGACATTTGTAAAAATTTGGGTGAATTCATGATAATAATTCACCAAAAAATAGTGGTATATATAATATAATTTTACAAAATCTTATTGAAAAGGAATGAATGATGAAGATAAATTTGAAAATATCCATAGTGTTGTGGAAGGAATATTTCAACTGCATAGTGTAAAAAGTTATTTAATTTTAGTTCACACTAGTAGGGAAGGAAATTCTGGAACTGAGATTGTTTGGTAATGAAAATAAACTCAAAAACCTCAAATAATTTAAAATCCATACATATATATATATATGGACGTAAAGGTTCAAGATAAACTCACAAGAAAATTGAATGTTTTCATTATAATTATATATAGTGGAAATGGATATAGAATTAGGCTATAAGGTAATGATAAGTGAAATATAATCAGAATATATAATTTATTTTTAAAAGGTTATTAAAATAAAAAGTTACAAATGTGAATGGGAAATCAGTAAAATTTGGGGATTTAAAAGAGAATAATCAAGTAATTAAGAATAAAGGATCTATATGGACAAGAATTCCAAATATTTTTTACAGTAGTACTAAATTTTTTATAATAGTTTATTAGAAAATTTATAATGAAGATTATAGGTTGTTAATGATTTATTGGATTTTCCAAAATTTTGGCACCTGGAATTCAATGCATCAAAATAATAGCTCTTGATTTAACAAAGACACGTGGTGATTTTATGGTAGGTATTTAA
The DNA here is from genome assembly GCA_963277665.1 of Viscum album. Lineage (NCBI taxonomy): Eukaryota > Viridiplantae > Streptophyta > Magnoliopsida > Santalales > Viscaceae > Viscum > Viscum album. Next base: position 116,380,079 of record OY728160.1, on the reverse strand, counting down.
TATATAGATAATTGAATAATTGGAAGTGTTAGGACTATATAATATTCTTCTAATGGATAAAGTGTGACCCAATATCCTATTAAAGCAACAAATATTAGAGGCTCAAAAATTATGTAGTTATCTATGAAGGAAGAGTAAGATTATCTACATTCGAATAAGTCATTGGTTTTATTCTAATAACCAAAATGGAGGATTAATTTATAGACTAAATTGTTGTTTTATAATAATTCGATGATAAAAATAAGGAATCATTGCATGGAATGGATTGTGATGTATGAGATTCAATAGAAAAAATGTATTGTCTTTTCTAATATAATTTCTTTTGAAGTAAATAATACAAACATCCAAACTATTTTGAAGAAAGGAAACCAATGATTATTTTCTATTTTTGGATATTGATATAAAAATTTAGTTTCTCCATTGATATTTTTCGGATGAAATTTCATGAAGCAATGAACTAGTTTTAAGGATGATAAGAACCAGGACATGGTGTGCAAGTAGCATAAATGTATCAATTTCTTCAAAAAATAGCAAGGGAATAGAATCAAATTTTTTAATGTATTTTTGTGGCAATAAATGTATTATTGAAATGTTTTTACCCTTAATCATAAAATAAGGAGTTTTAAAATGAGTGTTTTATCTTTTTTCATTGTATCTGGTTGACACTCTTCTAGTGGGGTTGGATATTTATTGTATTCTAAAGCTTATGAAGGGACTTTAAAATAGCGTCGAGATGAATGATATGTGTAATGTTAGTAAAGAAAAAAGGTTTTGTTTAAACCCATATAGATATTTATGAAATATTATTTAAGTTATGGCATGTTAAAATGTAATAAAAATTCAACATCGCATTCCAAACACATTAATATTTCCAAATCGAAATCATAAAAAATGGACGATAAAGTAATGTACATAAAAAATCATTTATTAATAAATGGTTCAATTATTGATGATTTAAATATTTTTCAAACATATTTATATTATATATATTTTTGGAATTTATATTCATTTGATGTGCTCTATTGGGAAGGAGCCCTATGATTCCATCAAATAGGTCAAATAATATCTTGAGCAAATGGATGATAAAGACTTAGTATTCAAAATAGAAGATCTGTTAAATGGGTATGTTGACATGATCAATAAATGAAGTTAAGATTCTTATAAGAGTAAAACTATGATTTTGTTTAGATTTATAGGAATAAAAGAAAACATCTTTTCAATACAGTAACCAATAATCAACCTATTCAAAATGGAATTAGAATACAAGGTTGAAACAAATGTTGGAAAACATTACATTTATTTATTGAATACTTTTGAGTAACTTAAAAAATAATCTATGAAAGAGGATTAATCTACCCTGATAATGAAAATACAGTATACTTTGATTGGAATATGGGTTTTCATGCATTAATGATAGAAAACATCCAAATGTGTTATATCATCTAGATGGTACTAGAGGACTATGAAATATAGAAATTGTAGATTTATAAGGTAAAAAATACAACAAATTTTCATACAAATGATTTAATGTAACATTATATATGGAAACAATGTGCCTCGGTGGTACTTGGGTGAACTGACAAGGAAGGTTAAATTATTATTATTCGATGTTAGATTTTTCCAATGTGTTTGTGAGATTTCATGGGATCCTTGAAATAATATATATGTTGGTGTTTATTGGGATCTAAAGTCTATTTCATATAGTCATAAATAGAAGTATAGAAAATGAAACATTGTATGATGTTTAACCCTGATAGTGTGCACATTTAAAATAAGATCTATAAAAATGGAAAGGTCAAATGATGACATATTCCATTAATATGGGTATGTGTACTCGATGTAGGATAGATAAGATAATATGAAGATACTTGAATCAATTTAATTTACTCTATTCAATAGGTTATGTGTTCTTGTTATAGTGCATAAATTAAATTGAATGTCACCAGGTGAAGTTGCATGATCATCGATGAATTTTGAAATACAGTGATAATGGAAAACTAGTTGGGACTCACTATGCTAGTTTGTTTCCACTATTTTAACACATGTCATTTATTTATAGAATCAAATTAATATAATATAAATCTATATTTCCATTAATATTGTAATCTATTATATCATTGGATTAATCTAATATTGATGCAGTTTTCTCCCATGGACATAAAACATATTTATAAGAACCACATAAAAAATGATTTATTTTCCATATTTCTTGATTATTCTTGTATTCAGTGATTTCATTTAGTTATTTTGGGGTTTTACCCCATCTATGAATTGGTGTAATGTTAGATCCTGGATTTCTCCATAAGTTATATTGTACATAAAATTTAATTTACTCCCTTTTTTAGTAAATTATTTTTTTCCCAATCGATAAAAAGGCTCGGGGGTTGTTCTGGGTGTTTGGGAAATGATAGAGAAAGAAAAAAGGTGTTTTGAGTATGTTTCACGGTTAGTGTAGACCATACGGAACTCCTAAAAAACCAAGCGAATGGGTTTTTTTAGATATTAGCCTCTTCACGGTTTGTGCATGGTTTGAAAAACCATTTGGGTAAACAATATGATTGGACTATTTTGGGACATAAGTATTTTCATTGTTTGTGAAAATTTTGGAAAATCGTGCGGGTAAACTCTGCAGCACAGAAAATTTTAAAAAACTAAAAAAATGGAATTACATGATTTTTATACCCAACTCATGATTTCATCCTTTCTTCCTTGCATGGACCTTAAGAATGATCAAAATATCTCAAGAGCTTCCAAGGATCAATCAACCTCATATTATTGCTATTTGGTGTGTTGTTAGTTACAGATTGAAGATCTGAATATGAATAAACACATCATGGCTTCTTTTCACGATTCATGTTTGTATCTCTATCATATCTTATTACGATGCTCAGAAAAACCAAATTTTCAGAAACAATTAGGTAGAGAAGTCAATGTTTTTTGAAATAGGATCAAATAGTTTGGATGAGTGAGTGTTCACCAATAGATTTAATTTAGGTGGTCTAGATGTTTTATACCTTTGGTTTTAAGTGTAATTGTGTATGTAAAGTTATGTGCTTAATTTTTTATAATTGTGTTCTTGGTTCCCATTGATTTATTTTTATATATTAGGTTTATAAATTTTCAATTTAACACTTCATTATTTTCACAGAATGCATGGTGTATGATCAGATGAGATTAGGGCTAACCATGGGGTGTGCCATTATTTCTCAAACAAACCATTTATCGAAGTAAGTGTATGGATATTGTGTGAGAACATAGAGTCCATGATTAATATGTTAATCTATTGAAGGAAGTGATGTTGGTGTTTTAGTAATATAATTTGGCTGGGTAATGGCCTAATAAGATGTCAGGTTGTCATGAAAAAGGGTTAAATGGATTAATGGAAAAATTATAAGGGAATATCATTATAACAGAATACTCTTAGTAAGATTGGAAATGGGAAGTGTAAATGATACTAAAGGGTTAGGTAATATAAACGATTAATGTGTTATTGGACTAGGAAGAATTATTTATTTCCCATTTATTGATATTGTTGATATTTTATAATTAATATTGGATATTATTGTCGTGATATGGTTGATTATGGTAAATGAAAAACAAGAATGTCCACATGGATTGGTCATCTGGGGTATAGACATGAGGTTATACACCCATGGGTTGAGTAGGATCGAGGATCTATAATTTCATATATATTCACAGGTTAGGGAAGGTGATAATGTTATATTCCACTAATGGTTTCATTTAACCAAGATAGAGGCTTAGAAGTGCAGATTATAGATTTGTTATAATGTGATGCCTAATGAGAGAGGACCTGATATTTATTCCCATATTATTAAAAAATTAAATATTAATAATCTATTAAATAGATGAAAAAGGTAGACTAAAAGAGAAATTCTGATGTAGTGAACCCAGATTTAATGGTAATATAATTTAAAATAACATTGTCTAGCATTACATGTTGAATAATTTATCTTTTTTTACATTAATTTTCAACATTCATGCACAGTCTTGAATTTCAGGATATTTTGTAGACACTATTGTTGGTGGAATATTGATATATACTAACACCCTTCTAGGGCCTCCATTGGGTTCCCTAGCAGATTTTATGTTTATAGGTCAAGACAAGGGTAAGGGCCCTATGCTAGAGAATTGATGTTGAAAAGGGACATGGTTGGGTGATGTTCCAGACATGGAGTCTGGACAATTTTAGGGATTATGATTATTTCTTTCTTTTGGGTTTTGTGCACATTGCACTACAACAGAACATGTAATAGTTATAGTTGTATATGATTGTACCCAGTGGTAGGAATCATTTATTTATGAATGTTTTAGATTGTTTTCAATTATTTTTATTTAAAATAATTTCAACTATGGATTACTCTGGTAATGAGGGTATAGTCTCCCCACATGACCAATTGGACCCTCATTGATAGCTGGTTACCTCCTATGTATTGGGAGGTGCGCTTGAGGTTATTTTTTGACCTCGCTCAGGCCACTAGCTTAGTATCTATTACGTCAGGGACATTACGTAGTGATATGATAGGAGTTCTTTTCAAATTAATACTATTTTGGTATAGTAGAAAGGAAGTTGGGGAAGTGAATGGCCTTAGTCATGAGCTCGTGCTTGGATGTATCAGACCCATGTACTGGGGGAAACCCAAGTCTCCCTAGGATGGGATTGTTTTTCATATTTTATGTTGTTAGGTTTGATGATATTTCACCATTATGTATTTCACATGATGTATGTTTTTATGGTTTTGTTATATTTCCCTCATGGTTTGAAGGTTATGCTGTTTGGAAATCATGCATCATTCTAAGAACTAATGTAGGTAAGTGACATGCATCCTGATAATCACACACACACACAAGATGGGTGTTTGAGTTATAATGGATATGATGCATATGTGTTGATCAATGCACAACTGAATATGAATATGTTTTCTTAAATTTATTTAAATTATGCTTAATGGGATGCTATAAATAGTTGAAAATAAAATTAAAAAGGGAATGTAGTAATTATAATATTGTTTTTACTAATGTTGTAAAAGTAGATTAACATACAGTAAGAGTAAATTTGAACAAGGAAACTATTTTGAATTTGTTAAAAGATAAGGATTGTAAACATCTGAATAACATACCATGTTATCCATAGCCTTAGGAGAGATTTCCAAAGGTAGTGATCTGGTTACGAGTGGTCACTTTGGGTAGTGTATGTGAACTTGTTGGGTTGTAGAGAGTGATGAGCCAACATATATCTTTTTCCTTTTTCAAAAATCTTTATGTTTGCATTATAATGCATATTTTTGGGATTATATAGAAATGACACATTGAATAGATGATCCTATTCTGTGACTTGAGGACATTTCCAAGAATGCTCCTCCATTAGTGGAGCAAGATAACGTGCTGATTACGGAAAATAGGGAAGAGAAGCTTAGAGAGAAACCCCCCCCCTTTTGGATGATGATGGAATAAAATACAAGACATATACATAACTAATTTTTTTTTGGTATTTTTAATTTTATTTCAATTATTTCTTGGTTTTGGGGGTTTCCCATGCATTTTTGGAGGAATGGGTGACTTTTCCTGATTTTAGCCAAATTTTGAGCCCATTTCCAAGTTTAAAAATGAATTTTGTTTCTTTTATAACTCTTTCAATTTTTAATATTTTTAAACTATTACACTTCCAAAATTGCATCCCCTAACCAATTGACAACACCATAATAAATTTTACCCTTTATGAATCCATAATCATGGTGGATATGGGTTTTATTTGAGGAATTAGGCCATCCCAGAAGCCCATATGTAGTTTTAAAAATAAATAATTTTTTTGATGAAATATTCATTTATTTATTTTCATTTTCAATTATTCTATGTCCCACTTGAGGAAAAAACACCAAGGAATTAAATATCTTTGCTTCACTCTCTTTAGAGCTCATTAATATCATGGATTAGAGAAAATATTCTCAATCATTCTCCAATCGTCCAGATTTGAAGAAGTAATTTTTTTCCTTCATAACTACTTCTTTTCTCACACTATTTACCCCATTACACTTCTTAAATGAAATAATAATCCTTGTTCGAACCTTAATTTAATTTGTGGTGGTTTGGAAAATATACTAATAGTTTATTGTGTGTGATTTCTTCAACATTTGTCAAGTATGTGGGATTTATTCTGTCTTTTTCTCATTTGCACATGATTTCTTCCCCAATTCTAGACCTTCATAATGTCTATCACATAGGGTTTCAAATCTACGTTTTGATCATGTGTTTCATGGTCTAAAATTCCGGTTTTTTGTATTTTTTACTTCTTTTTGGTGTGGAGGTGGTGTAGTTGAACTTTCTCACTAAGATTTGATGTTTTTGACCCTTTTGGTAACTGATTCCATGTTTATGAAATCCTTGTGACTTATCATTATGGGTTTATAATAATTTCATGTTTATCATATTTTAATATTGGTGAAAAAACTGGTTTTATTGGTATATGTAAATCTAATGATGTTTATGTGCCATTTTTATGTGGAATTGGGGGTTTTTTATATGATTGTTTTATGGGTACATTTGGGGATGCTCTATAACTATGTATTTGATTCTATTGAAATTTATTAGGTCTTGAAATCATGTTTTAATTGTTAATCATATTTTATTGTTTCTACATAATCAGGTTTTGGTGATGTTTGTTAAGTAAATTTTTTTGGGTAAAAATAGCTGTTAAATTGGGTGTTTTACATGGCTATTTTATATTACTTTTGTTGGGGTTTTTTATAACTCATGTAATTAGATTATAGAAATTTTTATGGTGATGAAAATTATTCATTAGTGAATGTGAGTATGCACATGGTGTACAATGTGGGGTTTTAAATAAAATTTTCAGTGAAAATCTTTGTTGGCTTTTGTGATGTTGTTTTATCGATGATCAAAATGCTTTGTTGTGTGTTTTAAGTTGTATAAAGTGTGTATAGATACTGTGTTTTGTGTGTGTAACCATTAGTGGTGTTTTTATATTAAACAATATGTATATAGCATATTGAAATTGTTTGATCACAAATGGGGAAACACGTGTACCTTGGAGGGAGGATATGTATTAGTACATAGGTGATCTGTATGGGTTTTGTCCCTCATTCACTTAAAATTTTGGATAAATTAATTATATCTAAACAATGTGGATGATGTTTGAAGACCCCTATCTTATGGATATGTTCCCTACTAGGATATAATTCATAGTAAATGATTGTGACATGGATATTTTATACTGAGGTACAAGGATGATAGGGCTCGAGACTATATAGTGCCTCGGGGTGTTCCAGGTTTTGGTGCTCATTGGATTTGTGGAATTTAACCATGTCTTAGGGTGGGTTTTTCTGTACCTTATTGTATCTAACATATTTTATTTAAATTGTTTAGAATTATTTGTGTTTTATTTTGAAAACCTATTAAAATTGAATGTTGAATTTCACGGAATATATCGCCGCTTTTCCTTACATGTCAAAACTGCATGCTTTTCACATAATATTGCACAAAATTTGCAATATTTGGGAGGAATCCTATTGTAATTTGGATCAAAACCTACTTACACCCCTTGGGGGTATGTAGACATGATTATGTTTGACATAGGTAAAGTAATGGCCTATATTAAAGGTGGTTTTAGTTGTTAGTCCCCTCCTATGGTGTGGTGTTGTGAAGATGACTTGGGGTTGGTGACCCTTTGTCATGTGGAGTCATTGTGGATTATTTTCATCTATTTCTATTTATTTTCGGTCCTATTTTACATTATTTAAAACCATGTATTACGATCGGGTTTTTGATCAGGATTTTCTGGCATGAAAATTCAATATTCATATTATTAATGTTTTTTCATTTTTAATCAAAACAAGTTGATCATCTAACAAACATATATATTTAGTCACTTAAATTGAGAAACATTTAATTTCACTAAATGTTATGAAAAAAATATCTACAGAAAATCCCTAAGAATACCTGATCGACAAAAAAACAAATACTTATCTAGGATGAAAATTTCAATGCTCCGCTAATTGTAAATTAATTAATTGATAGGATGAGGATTAGAGCACTTCAAATTGCTATAGTATCAAATTACCATTCCAAATTTCAAAAGGCCCTACAATCAAGGAACTATGAGATGAATTAGTATCATTGTTTTCTGATACCTTCCAACTATGGATTACCTAATAAGAAATCATAGGATATAAATAAGTATTTATATGGTATTATTAAATTGTTTCCATTTTTTCAATTTAACTAGAAGGAATTTATTGTGAGTGTTTTAATTTTTTTTCCTGAAAAGAAATGGGAATGATTGGTCTAAAAAAATGGATGAAGACATAATCAATACTAGGTATTATATGTAAAAATCCAATTATATAATGTCAAACCTATGAATAATGATCTATGAAATTAGTCATATAGTCATTTGACTGATAGACGATGAATTTGAATTGTTCCAGGAAGCAAATGATAAGTCCAAATGGATTCATAGATAGTGTCCCAACCGTAACCTTACAACCAAATTTAATATGGGTAAAAATTATAATATCATTACATCATACCATTAAATAAAAATTTCAACGTTTTTTGGAAGATATTTATATGATAAAATAAGTTAAAAGATCAAATATTATTTTACCCAATTTAGAAAAACATTAGAAGGCAAATTATCATGGAGGAACACTTTCTTGAATGAAACAACACCCACACACTATGTTGAAGAACAAATTATATGTTTTACAATGAAAATGATATTCATGGTCTTAAAAAATACTATCCTCAATTTGGGATATTTGGAAAATTATAGTCCTACTACCAAAAAATCAATATACTGGCCCCAATCCGCAAAAATGAAATTGATGCTAGGTATGGCTATAGGGTGTAGCTGATAGATGACCCTTTCTCAAATAATATAATCAAGGATACTAGAACAATCCCAAACATTCTTTTAGGGATTAGGGAGCGATGATACATATTTTTATTCCTTATTTTCAATATAATATATCACAATTCAGACCTCTATCATGGTATTATCATTAATGTTCACAAGATGAATTGAAAAGGATGTTGCAACAGCTAATGGGTATGTTTTATTTGAAAAAAGATAATACTGATTCATATAAGTCAAAATAATAATATAAATATAAAAATCTAGAGTTTCATGTTGTGCAGTTAGTCTGAAATTGGGGATTTAGAGACAAAGGAAGCTTCCTAGCTCCATTGAGTGTAACCTTAAAGGGAATTCCATGGTATTCACCAATAATGGTGATATCCAAATTCATAAGGAAGAAAAAATAAATCACACATCCGACCCCAATGTAAGTCCAATTGAATTATAAAAACACATTATGGATGACAACAAATCTGGAAACATGGACAGACCTACCAGAATTCTATGATGACCTATTTTACCTACAAAAAAATTATTGGAGGAAGAAATGAAATCCAATTACACTAAAAGAATAATGAATGTTGTAGAGGATGATGAGGGGTTTATTACACTAATTATGAATGTTTCATAACCATTCCTCTAACTAAAACAATATATAAGTAAATTCATGAATCTAAATTTTTCCAATTTCTCAGTGTTGTTATGAATCCAAACATCTTTATATATATATATATTCATAGGGTAATAATTTAAATCCCCTCTTATTAAAATGAGCTCAAAATATTTTTTTTGAATAAAGAAACATTTCAATTTTTTTCTACCTATATCCTCATGGAGGAATTTAGTATATTTAAAAATAACATGAGACTTATGAGATTAAAATTAGGAAGGTGTTTTTTTTCCCTTGAAAATAAGGATTCCTATATAAATTTAACATACGATCTTCAAGAAAGTGTAAATTTTTTTTATTATACATTTTTGAAAAGTTATGATTAGAGATCTCCTATCCCCCACAACTATATTATAGCTAGTAGATCAATCAATTACCCACCATGTTGGTTAGGTATATTACATTATTTTTAGAGTGGGTAAGATCATATTTCGTAATTATTTTCTAATTTTGAATATGGAATGTGACCAATAATCCCATTTTATTCCTAGTTATCATTTCTTACCACTAGGGGTTGTCATTGATGTCTCAAAGGGACAATTAACTTTTAACCTTTCTGACCATATAAAAGAATTTATTTTTTTAAAAAATATTAAAGATTCAAACATGAAACATATCATAAATAATGATGAGTTTCTACATGTCGATGAATTTTTACATGATAATTAAGAAGAGTATATAAGGATTAATTATGATGTGAATGATTGTATTGACTAACGAATAGAAACATTCATGGGTGTTCTCTTAACCAACAATAAGGATTAACAAAATTAATTTGATGAGGAACTCCCAGGTCACTTATGTAAATTTTTTTGACCATATTATTATCTCACCAGAGGAACCTCCATACAAGTAATGATTTTATGGAATGAATAAATAATGAATAAGAAAATTTTTAACTTCATTTTTTATTTGAAATTATTTGGATATTGGGCCACTAAAACCTATGTGTCTTCAATAAATCAATTTCCCTTCCATTTTAGAGCTCAAACCAATGTTGGATCATGTGAAAAATGCTTTTTGGTTGATGACACAACATAACTAGACTTAATATCTTATACACTATAGGGATTTCAAGAGGATAAATAGATTTATCATTTGAGAATGTGTAAATCTGGTATTCATTTGATTATTAAGGATATCATGGTTTTCAATTAATCATGTTTCATACAAATAATTCTCATGGAATATAACTATTTTAAAAGGGTGGAAGTGAACCATGAAAAAAAATTAAAAAAAAGTGATTTGACTACATGATTCCCGAATCATTCTTCCTATTTAAGACACCTTAAAGTATGTATCGTTTAGGGTATCCCTAAGATAAGTGGAGTGACTATGACCACAAATGAGATGAATGAATAGATTTAAATTGAAATAATGAAAAAATGGAGAGTCTTCAATGACTATATAAAACACTACACTTATGCCATAAAATATCATTTCCCAATACCATTTATAGATTTAATATTAGAGTGGTTGGTGGGGAATCATCTTCAATTCATTTGGGATGTTTTTTATGGTTATAACCATATTCGTGTTTTTGTAGGGGGGCCAAGAGAAATAAACAATAACTTATCTATTCAAGGAATTTTGGTATAGAGGAATGCCTTAAAAAAAATTTTTGTTTACCAACAACCATTCATTGTTAAATGACATATATTTTTCATTATATGATTGACAGATCTATTCATGTGTTAATATAGTAAATATATTTTTGTGTTCTAATTTTAATAACATTTTAAATTCTATAGGATAGTTATTGTAATGATTCAGGAGAAAAAACTTGTATTGAATTGGGGAAAATTTTAACTCATTCTAGCTATAAGAATTGTTTTGGGTCACAAGGTTTCCAAGAGTGGTCTATTGTTTTATGTTGATAAAATTCATGTCATTAAAAATATTCCCCACCTAAAAATGTATGAGGTATTATAGGTTTTTTAGTAAATATTGGGTTTGATAGAAAACTCATCAATGACATGTATCAAATAACTAAACCCTTTTATTCTCTAATTGTTACGGACACAAAATTACTTTTGGATGATAAGTGTTTGGACCTCATTAATATAAATAATGAATAGAATAAATATTAAATGAATACCACTCTCCCATTCTAGGTTATCCATTTTAACATCATTGGTGATGCTAGTTTCATTGTTGTTGGACCTATGTTATTCCATAATCATTAAAATAATATGTATGCTTCCTATAGTTATAGCATATTATATTTTGAGGATCAAATGTGTTACTCTACAATAAAAGTAGAACATTCAATGATATTTTTCCCTAGATATGTTCAGGAATTAACTTGTTAGATCAAAAGTAATTTTTTACAATATCATTCACCCCATATGTATAAAATTTCTATAATTGAAACTAAACATTGAATGATTATATGGGATTTATTTCTTCAATAAATTGATTAACTTTTTGAGGATAAATATTGGGATGAAAATCCCAGGGAAGATCATTTTTATATGCTACCCCATACCCAGAGTGATGATGAAAGGGAGATAAAAAATGCTTTTGTGAATCAAAAACATTTCAATATTTATCAAATGTTTTCTCCATGTTTTTCTAACATATTTTATGTTATTACCGCTATAATTTCTACTATTAATTTTTCTCACATCCATAATTAAATGATTATATTAGATATTATTCCTTATTTGTGGGTTGATCCTATATTTTTTAGAAGGTACTTTGATGGAATTATGTGAATATGTGTTCTTAATGATAATATACTACCCATTCTAGATATTTTTCATTCGTCTTCATGGGGACGGTACCATAGAAGTGATAGAACTACTCAAAATATTTTTAAATATGATTTTTACTGGACTTCGTTGTTTAAGGATGATAAAATTTTGGTTTTTGGATGTGATAAATTCCAACTACTTAGTAATGTGTGATAGAAGAGATAGTGAACCAATTATGGCATTCAAAAAGCTGAAATGTATGATTATTGGGGAATGGTATTGATTATCCATTTTCTATACTGTGATATAAATGAATTAATTTTAGATTTGGTTGATTATTTTTCAATGTGGGAGGACGAAATTTCTATTCTGAAAAACCTAGATGGAAGTGTTATCATGATTTTCAACAATAATAAAAGTTTCATGGTTTGGGGACCAAATTATATCATTATTGATAATAGGATTCACTTTAAGAACAAAATTTTCAAATATCTGATGGAAAAGTTTGGTTGTGTAAAAAAAGGGTACACCCTATAATCCAAAATCGTTTGGACAAGCTGAAGTTTCAAACAGAGAGTTGAAAAAATGTCATATGTAACAATGTTAGTAGATCAAGGAATGACTGGCCATTAATGTTTGATTAAACACTATGGGATAATCCAAGTAACATAAAAAAGAGTTATGACTCTATATAGTTTTCTATTTAGAAAGTATTTTGACATTACAAAGGAGAAACATGATAAATAATTTCATGAAATTAAAGGTTATATTTTTTTCAATATTATGGGATTAGATGGTAGTTTGAATAATGTGTGTATGATGATATTCAAATAGAATATTTTAACAATTCAAGGATCTATAATGAAATGAAAATTGATTTTCATGATTATATAATTAATCATAGGCATATTAATGTGGGAATAATAATTTTCTTTTATATTCTATGATAATTATTATCCCTATAAAACTTCTATCGGAGTGGTATGGTCTATTAACAAGTTTGAGAGTGCCGGTAAATGGGGATGTGAAATTACTCGGATATGAAAAACTACTATTTTTGGTAATTGGAAAAGGAGTAATCATTACATTGATAGACATAAAAAAGGAGTGGGCACAATATTCAAACTTCAATATTGAGTTATATTTGATATATAAATTATTACTTTAACCTCCATTATTTATTGGATTCAACACATGGTTCTTAGTTTTACCTTCTATTTATTTTGAATTGTTTGTTTCACATTTTTTACTATTGAATTTAAATATCATATTTATAATTTTTTTTAGATTTGGCATGTAATCCAGAGGTCTTTTTTCCTTGAGGAAGTTGTAATAATTAATAATCAATAATTTTTGAATCTTACTTCATTTTATGGAATTTTTAGTTATAATTCACCCATTTTTTCATGTAGATGGAAATTACATGTGGGAGAATCCAACATGTTTTTTAAAAAATAATATTAATTTATTTTTTATTGATAATAATTATGAGTCATAATGGTTTTTATTTGGATTGAATTATAAAAATGAAAATATTGAACATTAGAAACCAATAATTATGTTTCAAACAATGATTGTAAATGATAAAAAATTATTTTTTTTGTATCTCATTAAAAATTATTTTATTTAATATCAATGATGAAATATTATATCACATTGGATATTTATAATTTACAACATTAAGATTCATCATTGGTTTCAATGATTGGATTTAAGAGAGAGGGATTTGGGATTTCAACCTATAAATTAGTTGTGCATCAGTTCTACCACATCAAAACAACAACAATTTTTTAAAAAATACCACTAATATTGATTAATTCACACCATTTTTGTATGCTTAAATATAAATTTTTCGTGTTATATTGTTTTCAAATTAAAAAAACTAATTTAGCCAATAGTAAAATTCTATGATGTACATGAGGGGTTTTATTGACCTAGAATTTCAAAGAATTGTCTAATTTTTGAGTAGTATTTTTCATTGTATTTATGGAAATAATTCTTGAAAACTAGGTAAATAATGTTTTATTTGATATAATCATAATTAATTGGTACAATTTTGTGATGAATCATGAACGTGAACTTGAACTTATTTGATAAGACAAGGTAACATTGAACACCAAAGGGATAAAACCTAATCAATAATTATAATAATTCTTTTTAATACAAATTAAAATGGTTAAGAGGGATCCTAATAGGAGTATTTTAGATGATGTAAATGTGTTCTTTTATGTAAATAAATCCATATCAATATGAATTATGCATATTTATTTTTACAAATTCTTGAATTGTGAAATTAAAATGAAATTCCCTTGTAAAAATGATCTGGTAACAATGTGGGTAATATTGAACCCAAATGTACATGGGGAAATATTATTCAAAATGAAATCATTTATTCTGTATAAAAAGAGTGGAAATGAAATATTGGTTTGCAGAACCTAGGGGATGTTGATTGTTTCTGGAACTCTTGTAATAGATCTAATTACACATCAGTGTTGATATTATTTAGTATCAGAGATAGAATGTTATTTTGTATTGTTGTCGAGTAGTGCGATCAACTCACATATGAGTAATCAAAAAATCATAAAATGTATGATTTAATATTCATCGTGGTAGGAATATATATATTGACCCTAAAGCATTTGTAAATGAAGAATTTAAATTATATAATCTCCCCTAAGGTAAATGTTTTAGGTGTGTCCTAGTTTGATGCATATCCATTTTATCACCAATTTCCACATATAATTTTATTATTTTAATTAGTTCATAAAGGTTAATTATGTTTATAGTGGAAAATTATTGAATTGGGATGAAATCTACCGTAATATTTTATTCATTGAATTTTATATTGATGAGGTTGTCTATTGGGTGATTAATTGAAAGTAGCTACATAAGTTTATGTTTTTTTCATCATGTTAAATAATTATCATTTTCAGAAAAAATTGGAAGACATAAAATTTAAAAAAATGAATTATCAATTGCACTTCATTATCAAGGATAATCATCTTCTAAGAATTCATGTAATGAATTTCAATGAAACATATCGAGATCATGTTCCCATGGGTTGAGTTAATATTTAAATGTAACTGAAACAACAAACTTTCAATATTTGGGAATTGGATATGGATTCAATCATGGTTGACCTAGAATAATTCATCGATTCTAAATAGGGTATATTCATTGCATCCCTCATCAACATGGGAATCCCGAGTTGAAGGATGCCTCAACTCGAGGTTTATCAATGTATTATCTCATGTGTTATGAAATATCATATGATCCACTATAGAATATACATTACTTGATGGTGGATGATGACACTACTCTCATATTCATTGGAGGAAATTTTTAATATTCACTGTTTAAATGGGAGAGTTAGAGGGTGTAGTTTTTTATGAGTGATTTAAGAAATACCAATCTATATATATACTACTCATTCTTCCAGTTCCTATATCACTCAATATCATGAATTAAGTGGGTGGATGGGTTGAGATTTATATAATAAGAGAAAAATGGGAAATGTGAGTAATTTGGTGATTTGTGATTCAGATTCATCAGTTTAATCAGCTATATGTGTAGATCATATTCAATGGAAATTATGATAAGTGGATAATCGCATACATTGATAATCCTAAAAACTAGATTAATTGTAACACCCCAGGAAAATAAAGAATATGAAATTTTCATATTTATCCATATTTGTGAATAAAATATTAATATTACTTTAAAGGGGATGCTATGCTCGATGGCGTACCCAACACGCAACAACGTGTTTCATGGGAATCTTACGTTGCACTCTAATAATAAAATAATATTATTTTAAATCGCAGTTAACATGTAGCCGTTGTATTGGTGGGAATGGATATAAATAACTAAAATATTAATATATATGTTTTTTTAAATGTTTTTACATCCATCTAAAGGCATAAAATATGGAAAAAATTAATTTTTAGGTGTATATGCCCTAGTTTTCACTAAAGGTTCACTTATCACCTTTTAATGGAGAACTGTCATTAAATATAGTTTTGATCACTCTTATACATTCTTTTGGACCAAATAAAACTCTTATTAAGAATTGGGACATCATATTTTACTTTGTGTAATTTTTTGGTATTTTTCCGATAAAGTTCATTTTTTAATGAATAGTGTAGAATGTTGTGTTTTAATTCAAAACCTCTTTTTAATCAAATTTATTTATATGATTAGATAATATTTTGAATTGGTTTTAAAGTGAAATTAGAAAATATTTTTACCATTAAATCTAATAGTGGTCGTTGGAATTAATTTCACTTTGAAATTAGACTTAAACTAGTGTCAATCTTTTGATACTTATTGTTTTATAAAAACACGCTATTTGCTCTGACAGCGGGAATTAATTATTAAATTAATTAATGTGACTAATATGTTTTGAATTTTGTAAAACGGACTTCATTTTTGAATTCGGAATATCAAATATATAGCTTAGGGTAAATTTTTGGGATTTTTCTGAAAAACTTCAATTTTTGATGAATAGTGAAACCACTAAGTGGTACATATAAAAGCTGATTTTTTTGTTTAAATGAAATTTTACCAATTATGTATTTTGAATTTCAAAAATCCAACATACATGGTTGTCATTAAAAAGTAAAATGTGGTTCAATGGGATAAAAATAATTTTTTGGTGAATAGTAACTTATTAAGTTTTTAATCGCGATTAGTGGTAATTAGTGTAGTTTAAGGTAAAAATAAATTTTTAATAAAATGAAATTAACTTGACACATGTCCTAACCTAATTGGAGGTGTAATGGCCGACCAATACAAGCCATGGGTCAACTTGGGGACCTCATGGATCCACTTTGGTTGGGAAATGGCATAAATGACTTTTTATTTAATGTAAAAGTAAAAATGACACAAACATGATATGTTTCAATAAAACAATTTTTATGTGGGGTTATACAAGTCATAGTTTTGAATATAAATAGTAATTGGAAATCTAAGAAGATTTCCTACATCATAGTATTTTTTTTATAATTTTTAGACATTAAATAAATTAAATTATTTATGGCATAATAATGATGCAGCGATGACATCATTATTTGACGATTTAAATAAAATGGAAAGATAATGTAAAGTCTATGAACTACACATGTCCAAAACTTATTGGATGGGTGGATTTCGAACCCTTAACACCTTAGCCACGAATAATATCAATGTGGGACCTTTTAAAACCGAAACACATTTTCAAATAAAGTAATATTTCTTACTATCCAAAAGTACCCCTCCTCTCCTCTTATAAAAGGCCACCACCTCTACCTCATTTCACACACTCCTCAAGCCTTTGGCTCGGCCAAACCCTGCCCATTTACTCTCTCCACAACCCTCTCCTCATCCTAGAGGATTCCCTTTGGGAATAATCCTTTCAAAGGAAGCCTTTAGGCTCAAATCAAAAAGAGATACACTTTTAAAATTAATTCATTCTCTCATGTTCATTTGTTTTATTTTGCTTCTCCAACCCCCTAAACTCTTTTTATTTACTTCTTTTGTAACAACACCAGTATCCTCAATATACTAGGATGTTTTTATAAGATTTATTCGAGCTACGCTCTCATACAACTACATCAAATGGTTAAAGAACATACGGTTTCTGTGGATGGAGAAATTCTGCCTCCCGAAACGATGATTGTTCAATACTCATTTAACACCTTCAAAGGTGGCCATTAGTATGTCACTATTTTTATATACGATATATAATATGTTTATGCTTTCCTTAAGCTTCTGTTTTTTTTATTTTGGACATGCCTTTATGGTTTCCATTATGTGTAAACGCGATATCTTCATTTAAGGAAGTGCGGACTACCGCCCCCTCAAAGTGATTTGATTCGTTAAATACCATATGTGGGACGTATAAAGTATGGAACTATGATATTATATATGATATTATACTGTAATTATAATATAACTTTATATAATTATTATTCCATTCTATAAAATATGAAATAGAAATGAAAGTAGCGTTCATGCGTACGTACGGCTTACCGTCTCCATGAACGGTGCATTTCATTTCTTACCTCTAAATGATTACGTAATGTTATAAATGCATGAATGTACTAGATATATATGACATATACGATATCCAAATCATGAATATAATTCTGGATATAATAAACATTTGACCACACGAACAACATGTAATTGTAAGAAGTCCACTTTCGACTTAAGAACCAAATATCGACAAAACAAACATTATTAACTTAAATGTTTACATAATGTTTATAACATGGAAATAAGTGATATAGTAGGAATAATGAACTATAAAAAGGTTCTTAATAAAGTGTAAATTAACTAAAGTTTATTATTCAGGACGTTAAAGAACGATCGAGTCAAGTCAGACCCGAGGTAAGGGATCCTACTCCTCTCTTTCTTATTAAGTACACTCTTTTATGTCATTCCTTTTAAAGCTCATCTTTCTTTTTATTTGGATGATATTTTATATTATACATACTGTAATTTTTATGTTCATGTGATGAGAGACCCTATTCTCTCTCATCAATCCATTTTGGATGTTTTGAGTGGCAACGTTAGGCTGCCGAACTTTCGTAAGAGATCTAACCTCTCCCTTTCTTTTTTAGTACTCTCCTTTATGTCACTTCTTTTAAGCTCCTATTTGTAATGTTGGGGGATGTTCTTTTATATTCCTCTTTCTGTACATTTTATTGTAATGTTATGAGATACCCTATTTGATCTCATCAATCCATATTCGTAAGTTTTATGTGGCGCCGTTAGGCTGCTGAGTTTTCGTAAGGGATTTTTCATCTCACTTTCATTCCCTGGAGATTTATTCTACATTTGCCACAAATTCCATTGAGTGGTGTATGTACTTCCCATTATTCTACTATTTGTGTAATATACTTTCGTTTATGAGTATTTACATCAATGATCTATTGACCTTCTTTCATGGGGTGTATGTTTTGAAAGATACCCAAGTCGGTAAGGGAACCTTTCACCCTCCTCTTTTTTAAAAGACTTATTTTGTTGGGTCTTTTAATTTACATATTGTTATGTTGGGATATGTTCTCATATATCCTTATTGATGTAAATTTTATGTCCAAGTTATGAGATACACTTTTTATCTCTAATCAACTCATTTTGATGTGATGCCGTTAGGCTGTCAAGGGAACTTTTTAACCCAATTTTGATTTCTTTGGGTTCAACATGTAGTCATTGAATATGTCATCCATTGAATATGTGTGAATGAAATTTTATTGTTTTACACTTAATATCCACTTATATTAGGTGTATTTATATTTTTCACACATATTTTTGAGATTGATTTGTCCTTAATTTAAGGATACCTTATTTATAAGGGATTTCATCACATTTGACATTTCTATTGAGGGTTCATTGTTGTTATAAACCAATTCACTTTTATATGGTGTATATACTATCCTTTGTAGTATTATGAATCCATAAAGTTCTGACTAAATGTTATTCCTCAATTATTGTATTCAAGTGTCACTAATTTTGGTAAAACCCCTTTAACCAAAATATCGTTTTAAATGTTTTAATTATTTGTTCTTATTAATATCCATGTTTTCAAAATCGTTTTAAGGATTTATTTATATGGATATTAATGGTTTAAAATTTTAAGCTTCAAGGTGGTATGGGACACTTTGATTCATAAATCTCTTTTAAATGTTTTAAATGGATTTGAAAATGGTTTTTTATGGATTCATTATTTCAATATCCTAAAATGTTATATTGTGATTGAAATGTGGAAATGTTATATTTCCTTTATGCATGTTTTATATGATACATTTATGTTATGGTTCTTGGGCATTGTTATGAAAACGGGTGGTTCCGTGATAAACTAAGGGCGTGTGAGCCCGATATAGCTCTCCAATGCATTGGGTAACGCGAAGGAGTGAAACGATAAGGTTTCTCCGAAGAGATTTAGGGAATATACTGTGATGGGTATTCCAAACGTAACCAAGAGGGTTAATCCCTACGTAAGAATGTTATGAATGCCTCAAGTTACCTTTATGTCTTATGATTTCTATGATTTATTCATGATTTGATGAGGTATGTTAAAGTGCCTAAGTTTTATGGGTAAAGTATGATTTAATTATTATGTATATATGAACTCATGTTTCCTTTCAATATTTTTATAACCCTTACTGAGCTTTTTATTCTCATCCCAAGTTTTTGAAAAGTTTTTCACAGGTCAAGGGAAAGGTACATGATGTGATGATAGTGTCAAGGATGTGTCAAGAAAGAATCTGTGTTTTATTTTAAATAGGTTTCCATTGATGGGAAGAATAAATATTGTATTTTATGTAACCACTTTGTTTAAATGTGGAATGTAATGCATGTTTCATGATCTAATTCTCTAAAACACTAAACCTGAAAAGATCCTCAATGTGTAATCTTGTAATAACTCAAGATTAATTAAGGTTTAAGGCTGGGGCCTTATAGTTGGTATCAAAGGTCGGTTTAGATAACTTTAGAGGTTAGGGTATTCTTTAAGCATAAGTGACATTACCATAATGGTTAGGATTTCAGAAAGAGTCCCAGTTTTAGATAAATTGAAGGGGTAAGTATATATTAGTGTTTATCTTACTCATTAGTACATGATGGTTTTGTTGATACACTCACACTGACCTTTTTGGTTTTAGTAAATGGCTGGATCTAGCAGGCACCAAAGTAACAGTGGATGTGAAGGAAACTGTGACAGTTTTTTTGAGCAAGCAACTGAATGATATGGGAGATGCAATGAGAACTCTTTTGATTATCCTCAACCAACTATCTGGAGTCATGATTGACCACCTAAACCTTGGAGATTTCTCTAGGGCATCATATATGCAAGAAACAAATCCATACGGACGTACAGGTAATAATCATAAAGGTAAGTGTGTTCAAAAACATATGTGTCAAAGATGTGGAAAGAAACCCCTAGGAAAATGTTTCAAAGGGACAGAAATATGCTATAGATGTGGAAATGAAGGTCATAAAGCAAGAACCTTCCATGGAAAAAGGAAGCATCCAGTTGACTCGAGGAAAGGGAAAGAAGTTCTTTCTGAGGGATCAATTGAATGTTTTAAATGTGGTGTGCATGGTCATTATGCAAACACATGTCCTATGAAGAAGTTTCGTGAATGGGGACACCAGGAGCGTACCAATATTCGTTTACCAATACCTAGTGCCATTCCGATTGAGGATGAAGAAACTGACAATGACCAATCAAAGGTATGTACTATTTCATGACTATTGTTTTCCTATTTTGGAATCTTAGGATATGATTCATGATTTTGTTTGTAGGAAAGAGGTATTTCGGAATAAGTTGGAAAGGAATGGATAATGGATCATGAAGAATGTTGAATGAGTAAGATATCAACATATAAGGGCTTCAAGAGTTAGGGTGAAATTCTTAAGAGTATTAAGTCTCTTTTGATGATGGGGTTACATTAGAAGACTTTTTATATTATGTGTAACCCTGATGTTTAATATAGGAAAATTTTATTCAAGTAATATTTATCTTTTCTTTCGTGGACATAGTTATAAATAACCATTTGGGTTTATATGATCCTTACTTTTAAGGTAATTATGGGTTACTATATGTTATGATTGAAGTGAAAGGCATGAGATAAAATTGAGGTTAAATTATGTTTTGGTTATTTTTGATGATTTTATCCCTTTTTGGGTAATGATTTGAGAATTATATAGTTTTGGAAAAAGGACAACACGCAGACCGTGTGACAACCCGTCGCGTCAGACAATGCTGCGGGAATCGAACCCACAACCAGAGTGCGACTGGTATTTATCGCCTACCACTGGACTACGTGAAGCCCCTGGTTAGTTTGACTGATTCTTTTTAGTTATATGATTTTATGAATTAAGAGTATGTTTATTTTGGGTTATCAATGAAAATGATTAACCTATCATGGAGGATATGTGATTTCGTTAGTTACTTTTCAATGCGAGACTTTAAGAGCAACTGATTTTGTTTGGAGATAAATGTTTCGATTTAACATGGAAGACTATGTGACTAAATCCTTAAAATATTTGGGTTTCAATCTTAGATTGTTTTACTTTGAATAATTTTATGGACAAATTGTTTATCTAATGGTCCTCGTTGATCATTGGGTTTTGTTGGACAAATTTTGGAGATTAATCATAGATTTTTTTTTATAAATGGTTATCCTTTTTTGGATTATCTGATCTTGTACTAGCGTTTTTGGTTTTGGTTTTGGTTAAAGTATAGAGACATGGGAAGTATATAGTTCTCTTTTTTGGATTAGGTGATTCTCTAAAAGTTGATTATAGTACTCTTAATGGGAACAAGTCTTCCTAAATACTCGTCTTTTGGAGAAAATATGATTTTGTGTAAGGAATCTAATAAAAGTTGAAAGTCAACATGATAAGTGATTATGCTTCCTTATGAATAAATTACTCAATAAAAAGTAACGTAAAACAAAAATTTTGTCTATTAACTTTTCCTACTGGGGAATCGAATACCGTTTAACCCATCACAAGTTTGTGATTTTCTCGTGGTTAACTTTCTACTAAACATGTTTTCTATCACTCTCCATCAGAACATGACCCTTTGTTTTTTCCTCCATGTCCATATTTTCATACTTGGAATCCTAGTATGGGTTAACTCGGGGGACCTTTGTACTTATCTTTCTTTATTTTAAAGTGATTGTTTTACCGACTATTGTTCTGATGTGGGACTTTCAAGGATGTTTCCAAGCTCAAATTTAAAAATTGCGAGGACGCAATTCCCAAGAGGGGGGAAGGATGTAACACCCCAGACAAATAAAGAATATGACATTTTCATATTTATCCATATTTGTGAATAAAATATTAATATGACTTTAAAGGGGATGCTATGCTCGATGGCGTACCCAACACGCAACAACGAGTTTCTTGGGAATCTTACGTTGCACTCTAATAATAAAATAATATTATTTTAAATGGCAGTTAACATGTAGCCGTTGTATTGGAAGGAATGGATAGAAATAACTAAAATATTAATATATATATATTTTTTAAATGTTTTTACATCTATCTAAAGGCTTAAAATATGGAAAGAATTAATTTTTAGGTTTATATGCCCTAGTTTTCACTAAAGGTTCACTTATCACCTTTTAATGGAGAACTGTCATTAAATATAGTTTTCATCACTCTTATACATTCTTTTGGACCAAATAAAACTCTTATTAAGAATTGGGACATCAAATTTTACTTTGTGTAATTTTTTGGTATTTTTCCGATAAAGTTCATTTTTTTTAATGAATAGTGTAGAATGTTGTGTTTTAATTCAAAACCTCTTTTTAATCTAATTTATTTTTATGATTAGATAATATTTTGAATTGGTTTTAAAGTGAAATTAGAAAATATTTTTACCATTAAATCCAATAGTGGTCGTTGGAATTAATTTTACTTTGAAATCAGACTTAAACTAGTGTCAATCTTTTGATACTTATTGTTTTATAAAAACACGCTATTTGCTCTGACAGCGGGAATTAATTATTAATTTAATTAATGTGACTAATATGTTTTGAATTTTGTAAAACAGATTTCATTTTTGAATTCGGAATATCAAATATATAGCTTAGGGTAAATGTTTGGGATTTTTCTGAAAAACATCAATATTTGATGAATAGTGAAACCACTAAGTGGTACTTATAAAAGCGGATTTTTTTGTTTAAATGAAATTTTACCACTTATGTATTTTTAATTTCAAAAATCCGATAGACATGGTTGTCATTAAGAAGTAAAATGTGGTTCAATGGGATAAAAATAATTTTTTGGTGAATAGTAACTTATTAAGTTTTTAATCGCGATTAGTGGTAATTAGTGTAGTTTAAGGTAAAAATAATTTTTTAATAAAATTAAATGAACTTGACACATGTCCTAACCTCATTGGAGGTGTAATGGACGACCAAGACAAGCCATGGGTCAACTTGGGGACCCCATGGATCCACTTTGGTTGGGAAATGACATAAATAACTTTTTATTTAATAGAAAAGTAAAAATGACACAAACATGATATGTTTCACTAAAAAAATATTTAAGTGGGGTTATGCAAGTCATATTTTTGATTATAAATAGTCATTGGAAATATAAAAAGATTTCCTACATGATAGTAATTTTTTTTATAATTTTTAGACATTAAATAAATTAAATTATTTATGACATAATAATGATGCAGCGATGACATCATTATTTGCCGATTTAAATAAAATGGAAAGATAATGTAAAATATATGAACTACACATGTCCAAAACTTATTGGATGGGTGGATTTCTAACCCTTAACACCTTATCCACGAATAATATCAATTTGGGACCTTTTAAAACCGAAACACATTTTCAAATAAAGTAATATTTCTTACTTTCCAAAAGTACCCCTCCACTCCTCTTATAAAAGGCCTCCACCTCTACCTCATTTCACACCCCCCTCAAACCTTTGGCTCGGACAACCCCTTCCCATTTACCCTCTCCACATCACTCTCCTCATCCTAGAGGATCCCCTTTGGGAATAATCTTTTCAAAGGAAGCCTTTAGGCTCAAATCAAAAGGAGATACACTTTTAAAGGTAATTCATTCTCTCATGTTCATTTGTTTTATTTTGCTTCTCCAACCTCCTAAACTCTTTTTATTTACTTCTTTTGTAACAAAACCAGTATATTCAATATACTAGGATATTGTTATAATATTTATTCGAGCTACACTTTCACACAACTACATCAAATGGTTAAAGAACATACGGTTTCTGTGGATGGCGAAATTCTGCCTCCCGAAACGATGATTGTTCAGTACTCATTTAACACCTTCAAAGGTGGCCATTATGATGTAACTATTTTTATATATGATATATAATATGTTTATGTTTTCCTTAAGCTTTAGTTTTTTTTTCATTTTGGACATACCTTTATGGTTTCCATTATGGGTAAACGCGATATCATCATTTAAGGAAGTGCGGGCTACCGCCCGCTCAAAGTGATTTGATTCGTTAAATACCATATGTGGGACGTATAAATGATGGAACTATGATATTATATATGATATTATACTGTAATTATAATATACCTTTATATCATTATTATTACATTCTATAAAATATGAAATAGAAATGAAAGTAGCGTTCATGCGTAGGTATGGCTTACCGTCTCCATGAACGATGCATTTTATTTCTTACCTCTAAATGATTATGTAATGTTATAAATGCATGCATGTACTAGATATATATGACATATACGATATCCAAATCATGAATATAATTCTGGATATAATAAAAATTTGACCACACGAACAACATGTAATTGTAAGAAGTCCACTTTCGACTTAAGAACCAAATATCGACAAAACAAACATTATTAACTTAAATGTTTACATAATGTTTATAACATTTAAATAAGTGATCTAGTACGAATAATGAACTATAAAAAGGTTCTTAATAAATTGTAAATTAACTCAAGTTTATTATTCAGGACGTTAAAGAATGATCGAGTCAAGTCGGACCCGAGGTAAGGGATCCTACTCCTCTCTTTCTTATTAAGTACACACTTTTATGTCATTCCTCTTAAAGCTCATATTTCTTGTTATTGGGGTGATCTTTTATATTATACATACTGTATTTGTTATGTTCATGTGATGAGAGACCCTATTCTCTCTCATCAATCCATTTTTGAAGTTTTGAGTGGCAACGTTAGGCTGCCGAACTTTCATAAGAGATCTAACCTCTCTCTTTCTTTTTTAGTACTCTCCTTTATGTCACTTCTTTTAAGCTCCTCTTTGTAATGTTGGGGGATGTTATTTTATATTCCTCTTTCTGTAAATTTTATTGTAATGTGATGAGATACCCTATTTTATCTCATCAATCCATATTCTTAAATTTTATGTGGCGGCGTTAGGCTGCTGAGTTTTCGTAAGGGATTTTTCATCTCACTTTCATTCCCGTGAGATTTATTCTACATTTGCCACAAATTCCATTGAGTGGTGTATGTACTGACCATTATTCTACTCTTTGTGTAATATAATTTCGTTTATGATTATTTACATCAATGATCTATTGACCTTCTTTCATGGGGTGTATGTTTTGAAAGATACCCAAGTCGGTAAGGGAACCTTTCACCCTCATCTTTTTTAAAAGACTTATTTTGTTGGGTCTTTTAATTTAATTATTGTTATGTTGGGATATTTTCTCATATATCCTTATTGATGTAAATTTTATGTCCATGTTATGAGATACACTTTTTATCTCTCATCAACTCATTTTGATGTGATGCCGTTAGGCTATCAAGGGAACTTTTTAACCCAATTTCGATTTCTTTGGGTTCAACATGTAGTCATTGAATATGTCATCCATTGAATATGTGTGAATGACCTTTTATTGTTTTACACTCAATATCCACTTATATTAGGTTTATTTATATTTGTCACACATATTTTTGAGATTGATTTGTCCTTAATTTAAGGATACCTTCTTTATAAGGGATTTCATCACATTTGACATTTCTATTGAGGGTTCATTGTTGTTATGCACCAATTCACTCTTATATGGTGTATATACTGTCCTTTGGAGTATTATGAATCCATAAAGTTCTGACTAAATGTTATTCCTCAATTAGTTTATCCAAGTGTCACTAATTTTGGTAAAACCCCTTTAACCAAAATATCGTTTTAAATGTTTTAATTATTTGTTCTTATTAATATCCATGTTTTCAAAATGGTATTAAGGATTTATTTATATGGATATTAATGGTTTAAAATTTTAAGCTTCAAGGTGGTATGGGACACTTTGATTCAAAAATCTATTTTAAATGTTTTAAATGGTTTTGAAAATGGTTTTTTATGGATTCATTATTTCAATATCCTAAAATGTTATATTGTGATTGAAATGTGGAAATGTTATATTTCCTTTATGCATGTTTTATGTGATACATTTATGTTATGGTTCTTGGGCATTGTTATGAAAACGGGTGGTTCCGTGATAAACTAAGGGCGGGTGAGCCCGATATAGCTCTCCAATTCATTGGGTAACGCGAAGGAGTGAAATGATAAGGTTTCTCCGAATAGATTAAGGGAATATACTGTGATGGGTATTCCAAACGTAACCAAGAGGGTTACTCCCTACGTAAGAATGTTATGAATGCCTCAAGTTACCTTTATGTCTTATGATTTCTATGATTTATTCATGATTTGATGAGGTATATTAAAGTGCCTAAGTTTTATGGGTAAAGTATGATTTCATTCTTATGTATATATGAACTCATGTTTCCTTTCCATATTTTTATAACCCTTACTGAGCTTTTTATGCTCATCCAAAGTTTTTGAAATGTTTTTCACAGGTCAAGGGAAAGGTACATGATGTGATGATAGTGTAAATGATGTGTCAAGAAAGAATCCGTGTTTTATTTTAAATAGGTTTACATTGATGGTAAGAATGAATATTGTCTTTTATGTAACCACTTTGTTTAAATGTGGAATGTAATGCAAGTTTCATGATCTAATTCTCTAAAACTCTAAACCTGAAAACATCCTCAATGTGTAATCTTGTAATAACTCAAGATTAATTAAGGTTTAAGGCTAGGGCCTTATATTAATTAGCTACATTAATCTAGAATTTGCACATTCAAATTATCTCTGCCTGGATGACTTACTTGAGAATCAGATACATAAAACTAATTATGTGGGGAATTATCTACTTAAATGGGTATGGATACACATATGATACCATATACCAATATTCTGCTACATTGATTATATTCTGCTATGTGGGACCAAATAAATGTTTATGTAAAATAAAATAATTGGTAAATCACATAATTCACAGAATATAATATATTAATAAATAAATTTGTCGATGCAGTTGTTTAATTAGGATGAAAACTATATTTCTTTCATTCAGACGGATTTCATGCATGTTGTTTTGGGGGAACCCCTTTTCTAAAAAAATAAATATTGTGGCCACCGGTAGTTTAGATATGGAATGTGAGAGTTGGTGTAACTCTGATTGAAAGTAGTGTCAATAAAAAATAATTGAATTGGGAAAATAATAATAATAAAGAGAGATAGTTGAGAACCCAAGATAAGGAAGGACTAGGTGAAAAAGGGGGAAGAGATGGAAGTCGCTGAAAACCTGATGAGGGGGATGATGTTTCAAAATTTGGATGTTTCTTTGATGCTATTGTTGGGGTCTTCCTATTGCCAATATTTTTCTTCCATTAATAATTTTAACAAATGGTTTTCATTATTAATATATATTTATATTCTAATTTTTCTCAAAATTCAAAATCGGGTAGGAAGTTAAATTGCGATGTTTTTTCACCTCACTCATGTATTTGGAACTGTAGGTGTGCACCCTTATCTCGCATGATATGTAATTTATAACCATCAACTATTCAAACACTGTGAGATAGGCTTTTGATAATTTTTGTCACCATTTAAAAATATTCTAGAATACCACTTTAGAGGAGGAACACCACATAAGTTTGGGTCACATGTTTTCCTTAATGTGTTTGTAATGAGGTCTTTAGTAGAGAATATGAAGTCTCATTTTACCAACAGAAAAACTATTTGTGAGAACTTGTTACCCACTTTTCTATGTCATGAAATGATTGATCGTGAATGAGGGAAAAATAAAACCCTATCAATGTAATCGATCTAGAAAAAAAATTCTCATGCTCTACCCCCTAATGTTCCTTGACTTACCATGTTTTCAATTATTTCCCTCTATTGTTGCCCCTTTTTTCTATTTTATATTCGGCAGTGATCATTCCATAAATTTCCTCACAAAATTTTCACTCTCCTTTCTACCTTTTTACTTATATCATAATTTTTTTTATTTGGTTACATGCAAAGTAACTTTTATGGATGCCCCTCTCTATAGATCTACCCCTACTCACCGAAACACTATTCATAAGTATAGTTGATTAATAATTAATTTATACACAGCAATGTTGTAACACAGGCCTCACAAACATATTAAAAAATTATATAAATATAATGAATAAGGGGAATGATGAAAAAAACCAATAAAATCATTTAATAAATAATTTATCAATCCCAATAATTGAATGTAATTTCATACAAAAAACACTAAAATTTAGAATTATAAATAATTGGTTGTGGATAAAATACTCTAATATCTCTTGAATATTTCATTGAGCTAGTAACAGTAATCCCAATCACCAAAAATATCATACAGATATGGAAAATATTTTATAAATATACATAAAATGATAATATAATTATACTTTATAGGATTATCCCTAAAACCATTAACCAAAATGTGAAATAAGAATATTAATTTTCAATGAATAAAAAAATGAGGCAAATTGTTTCCCTAACTAAGTGAAACTATATCCCATCCTCACCATGTATATCTCTCTAATAAATATATAAATGTTATAATTTTCATTTTATATTATATATGAAAGTGTTCTTAAATAGTTGAATGTGTATATGATCCTTAAAAGGGGGATCCATCGTGTGTGGATTTTTTACTAAATTCATATTTTTGTTTAGTCCTTTCTTATCCCTTTATCCATGAGCATCTCATATTAGATTATAAGATTTTATTTCATTTTTTCATCCAACTATTAAACTATATTACATGTAGATTATAATTAAATAACTTTAGTGTTTTTATAAGGCCATTCCCTGCCTAATAATCTTACTCATTTTCATTCTTGGGATGTCCAAGAGAAAACTTTTACACTATGATCAAATAAAAAATTTTAAGTAGTCCAGTCTATGTACCATCTTCAATCCAAGAGAAACCATATTGTACAATTCTGGGTCTTCAATATTATTCTAGAAACAACATTCTTCATCACAGAATTACCTTTTTAAATGACATATAATTTGTTATATTTAGATATTCCTTCTCCTTATAATGTAGGTCAACATTTCTATACATGTATTTCCCTCCACCCATAAACTGATCTTATTCATCACCTTAGAGTCATAAAAATCTTATATATACATAAGTACACTAATTAAAGATTAGTATCTATTACTATTTAAAATGCTTCTATTTCTTCAAAAACATATCTGAATAGAGAACTCTTTTCTCAAACAATGAACAGTAATATTGGGCATAAATTGGTTCTTCTAAGAACACATATTTGTCTTGGGGGACTCTCTTATACATAACATAATCAACAATTTTAAATTGATACTCTTAATCCTAACTCAGTTTGATGTTTCATATCATCTCATATTCATATATCATGCATTTCTTCACCACACACAAAGGAACATTCAACCACTTAGTTTCAATCTATTCTAATGTCCTAAATTTATCACATTCTTTTGTCGATGAATTTAACATCTCCATTCATTTTCAATACCCCAATTTGGAATAACTTTATTCATTGTTACAACATGTATAATAGTAGTAATATAAAATACCGACTTTTTCTCATGGATTATTTTTTTACACCACAATAAACATCTCAATGGACATTCCATAAGTTTGATCATTAATTGAATTCATTTTAATTTTAACCACATGTGAAATGATCTTCAGAATATATCATCACAATGAGTTAATTAATCTTCCACATTAAATCAAAAATATGTTTTATACATACAACATTTAATTTTATCATAGAAGTATAGAATATATAAAACTGTTAAAATATTAATAGTATTTCTTGATTAATAGATCGATAGCCTCAAAAAATTCATATAAAAATACACGTTTTATTCATCAAAATATTGATGATATCCTAACTAAAAAATAATCTCAGCCACAACGAATGAATCAATACTAGATTATAATATTAGTCGGGATATTCAAATTTGCACAATATCGTTATGCATTTTAATTAATAGAATCCTACAATCATGATTTTTAATCACTAATTATGTTATGGAAAATTATAAAATATCTATATTAGTTATTGTGATCCATTTTATACATGCAATGAAGGTAAATAAATTTTCCAAAATAGATCAGATTAATATAATGTAGACTATGATATGTTGATGGATCTGTGATGTAAGAATATATATATTATTTGGGAAAACATGATAACATCATCCTTCTTGATCATGAATAGCACACCTCATTCTCATATCACTTGTACTTTCATGAAATAGTTTTGAATCATGGACAACCTAAAATTTATGTTGTCTGGGACATTTAAAAAAACATCATCATCATCAAACAATGTCTCCCCTCATCATATTATAAGAATTAAAAAATGATTTTGTCATCCAAAAGAACATAATAAAATTTTCAAAGTGTTTTTGTCTTATGTTGGGGGTTTCTAAATTATTTTTATGCCTTACGATGATTTTTTTTAAAACAAAAATTACACTGAGTTCACAAAGACATACTCTAAGTAAAAAATTCAATCTATTAGTTCCTTTTTTAAATTCATTCCTTAGTATAATGTCATTTGTTTCAGTGATTTCATATGATGGGTTTAGAGACAGACATTGATTCCTTAGGATTATGATTTATACTTTATATATATTCATACATTAATCCCCAACGGCTTACAATATTTAAGAATTCATATGATTTTTAAATAAATTCTTACATCCAATGACATTTAATTTCACATTGAAACCCCAAAACTCTTGGACTTCTCAAATAAACTGATAATGACTTACTCAAATTCCAAAGAACCACTAAACTAAATAAGAATATATTTAATTGTGATTAAATTATAAATATATTATCTATCAAACTATATATAAATCAAATGGGTTATCCTTAAATATCATAATATCCTCAATCATTGAACATAATTGATCCACATTGTGTACAACCTAATAGCCTCTCTGATTGTAGGTTCAATAAAAAAAAATCCTATTTTTTCATTTATTCATTCTCCACCTTTTAATTTTTTATAATAAATTTAACATAAAAATAGATTCCTTTATAATCATTTATGTCAATATATCTTTGGATTATCACCCATACTCTCCCACATTTAAAAATTGAATTCAAAGATAATAAAAAATAATCGATTCTCACCAATTTATAATCAAAATTTTAATATAGGAGGATCACATTTAAACAAAACTATTCAACCTCTATGAAATTAACCTTATTAGCATGTAAATTTATTCCACTTCTAGGTTCCAAAATATTTTCATGAGAGAGTTAAGTTACCACATGTATCATTTAAATGTGTCTTCAATTAAACAACTCAATATATACATATGAAACAGAATGTAGAAAATAAGGGAGGTCAATTTAGATATGAAATTTGTCAATAAAACACTTATAATTTTATAAAAATCAAATTTTAACTTCTTTTGGGATATTTTAGATTTTGGAGAATGTTAATAAACATCTTATGACATGAAAAAATGCAATAATTCATGTTAATGATGATTCCCATATGATTATATAATCACTTCTCCTTGATGTGAAAAACATATAAATTTTATGAATAGTAATGTGGGAATTAATTCATACCTAAAAATACAGTTTCAATAAAATATATCCCAAATTAAAAAATCCCATGAAATGAGTAATTTAGAATATATTGTTTCGTTTAATATAGCTACATCAAGGGATTATCTCATTTTCTTATTATTTTCAATTCAATGCATTAGAGAACACACACACACACACACACACACACATATATATATATGGGAATAAAGTGGATCAAGTGAATCTTCTTAGTTGGTGTAGTGAAAATATTCCTTCTCAAACCCTGAATCTTTTTATTAGTATCACCAAAAGAATCAAATTTCCTCTTTCTTCCTTATCCCTTTATTTTTCAAATTGTATTATTTACATAAACTAAGTATATATGTTTTATTTATTCATGTATATTATTTTTAATGATTTTAATTATGTGATAAATTATATTTTTTATTTCCATTTTGATCAAAACATTTAGCCTCTTCAAACTAGGTTTTCTATAATGATACAAAATTCTTTTTTCAAATGCTCTACCTATTTTGATAATGTTGGAAGCTCATTTAAAACGTAATTTGTAATATAATTAGTTATTAGTGGTTTTTTATTGTGTTTCAAAAGATGAACTTTCTCAAAAAAATAATTCCATGTACATGATAGCATTCTATACAATATTATTGTATATGTCAAATAGATTTTCTTCAGTTTTACCTTTCCATTATTGGACAGATTGCTCCTTTTAGAATTGGTTTTCATGGTCTTACGTTAATGGTTTATTATTTTACCTCCCATTAATAGTCGAATATATTATTTGTGTCTTTTTTATTACACATTCACCTTTGATCATTTTCATATTAGGTGGGATTCTTCCACACACTTATTTATTTATTTATCCACCATGGAAGACATGGTTCTCATTGTTTTATTCTCTTAATTTTGTGGCCTTCTCATTTGATCATTAAAATATTTTGAGTTAGATGATAGGTATAAACAATCCCCATAAAAATGAATAATTTTAATAAAATTATCATATAATTTCATTATGAATTAAATTTTAATCTATGTGGATATATTTCACTTAATCTATGTATTATGTTTCATTCTCTAAGTATTCTTCACAATTATAGTTTTACACTACAAAAACATTGGGATTATATTTATATTTATACTAAAAAATTATTTTAGTAATTCGTATCTTTGTTGTAACATCCGGTTATTATTTCATGTAATCCATTGTTCATGATTTATTATAGTTTTTATTTGTGTTCAATTCAAGGATTCGAATGAATTTAGAGACTTTATTGTTGAAAATTACATTATTTATATAGATGTATTCTTTTATGAATTAATTGACACTATGTATAATTATTTCTATGTACTTAAAGGGGTTTTACCGAGTGTGATGAATTCCAATAGTTGATTAGAGCTTTTTTTAATTAGTGGCATGTTTTTTATTTTCATGGTGATTACACATATTTTAATGAAGTTACATGCTATGTAAATTTCATTAGACTGATAAAATGAATTTGGATTATGGAATTAGGATTACATTTTATGTACTTTGAGTTCACATAATGAGATGGTGATAAGTGTGTTTCATGAGATGGATAACATTGGGTTTTTATAAAAAGGTGATGCATTTTATTAATTTGAAGACTTTGTTGAAATTCTCATCATGTAATGGTAATAAATTCCAATCAATTAATGTTATATGTGGTATTATATATATTTATAATTCACTAAAATTTTATTTTACTATGAAT
Source organism: Viscum album (assembly GCA_963277665.1). Lineage (NCBI taxonomy): Eukaryota > Viridiplantae > Streptophyta > Magnoliopsida > Santalales > Viscaceae > Viscum > Viscum album. Next base: position 116,345,687 of record OY728160.1, on the reverse strand, counting down.
TATCACTCACTCAACATAGATCACTCCCTAGGTGATTTTGGAGATGACCTCACATTCTAGATCACATGATTAATGAGTGATCATCAAGGCCATTGTTGGAGACACTTTGAGTTAGTGTTCCTTATGGTTCATCAACAATTTTTTAGTGGACACTGTATTGGACAAATTATTGTCTTTAACAAGGCTAGAGTGTTTTTTCTTTAAAAAATTTTCATATTTTTATTAGGTATTATATTTCAATGGATAATATCTGGGTTTACAATCACCATTGTTGAAGGTAGTTGGATCACATAGTTTTGATGAATGTGTTTAATTGAAATTGGTTTATTTGATAAAATTATTATTATTATTGATAAATTACTTGGGGTTATTCCATGAATTTAATAAATTTGTTCATTCAATTGATTTATTGGATTGATAAATGTTTTAAAGGGTATTTATTTAAAATATGATTTATGCACTCCAAGTGTTAAATTAAATTCTTGAGTATAGATGTTTTTTGAAATAGGTTTTCAAACACTGAAGTGTATTGGCCTAGATTAGAATTTTTTTAATAAATTATTAGCTTGTTTTTGAAATAAATTTAGACATGCTTGGAATTTTTGGATCCTTGGATGAATCGTGAAATAGACTTCGGTGACATTACTGTCTATGTCCCCACTTGGGGTTATTTTATTAATATAAAATGAATATTTATGGACTAAATATTGGTTAGATCCAATGTTTTGCATGGTTTAGGATATTTTATTTCTATTATGTTTGGTATCATAAGATATATTCTAAATGATATTGTGCTTAGTCACTTAAGTATTTTTATTACATGATGGTTTCTATAGTTTATTCCTTATCATAGATTTTTATATGAGGTAGTATAAAAAGGGTTTACATGAAGTTATTTCCCTAATATCTATTTACTTTATTACCATATTGCACATATTTATGATTTCATATTTTATCACTTCTACTTTTTTTTGGCTAGAGAATAAGAAATGATTTTAGGAGAAAAAGGGAAATTAATATACTAATGGGTTTGGGATTTATAAAATTTCATAGTAAAACTCTTTCTTAAATATAGAACAATCACATTATATAAATTCTACCATATGTAGTCTTTGTAGTTATTTACCATTGGGATTTATGATCACACCCTTCTTTTTTTTCTTTTGGGTTGTTGTAGAAGTTGTATTATAGGATACCGTTTAATGTAAGGGAATCTTATAACATATAAGATTCCCTTTTTTTCATTTCATTCAAAGATAGGGGGTTTGCAAGTGACTTTTGGTCAAATATTGATTTTTCAAACTTTTTAGTTTGTCATGTTTTGGATGGGATTGAAAGATTGGTTTTTTTAAATTCTTTTCTTCTATCTATAACCTGTTTTCATGTATTTTTTTGTTTATATTGAATATTTTTTCCATTATCATTATTTCACCATAAAATATGATAGTTAGATAGGGTGTGATAATTGGTTAACCTGGGTTGGTTTATTGCAATTTGGTTTCAGAGGAGGGCCCAACATTAAGTTTTGTAACACAACCTCATTTTGGATATATGTATTGGGTATGAAGAAATGAGGACAATCAAAAGTTAGACTGTATGTGAGGAAATGGTGTAGCGACCCGAGCCAAGAATCCTAGAAACATTGTCCACTACCATTACATTGTCATGATTATATATAATATAATCTTGATGGACCAATCAGTTTAGTAATCTTGGTCAACCAGATACAAAAAATTATTCTTGAATTAAAAAATATTACATTAATTTCTACACAAATTTGTTTTTGAATTAATTAAATTTAGGATAACAACATTATTCTATTGATTGTGTCCTTACATATATTTTTTAGTACATTTCCTCGAATCCTGGGGAAATGAATCAAAATTAGGGTGATCTAAAATATTAATTAAGGGTAATGTATATATACAAAATAATGAATCTATGTGAACAATTATTTTGTCTTGAAAAATAAATGAGCACAAATACCATGTATTAAAAAAACTGATAAAAATTTACATAAAAAATTTATAATAGTAACAAATAGAAATATATGCCATCCCAATTTGTATATAAGGAAAAATAATTTTGGAAATGTATGAAACAAAAACAAATTCCATTTAATCAATGAATTGATAATTACAAGCATCCAAATATATTATCATGTGAAATTATCATTGATAATAAATAATGAATCATAATGAAATGTGTTTGAAGGAATTGATTAATTATTGGACATCATGTGTAAGGAACATAAGGACAGATATTCTCAAGATATTTCCTCTAAATAGTTTATAACTACAAATAGAAACCCATTTAATTTGAGAAACATATTCATCACATGATAAATTATCGTATAATCGATTATCTATATAATTCTTGGTATCCATCAATCATTTCATATCCAAAGAATTCATCATATAAACTAATCAATTCAATCAATAGAAAATATAACCTATAAAATATGTATATTGAATAAAATATTCTCATATAATAATATATCTTAAATAATCTGGAAACTGTCAATGTGTAAAACTAATGCAAAATGGAATGTGGTTAATGAAAATATAATATTATTGATAAAAGAAATAGATATTTTTGGTGAAATCCAATTTTCTATCCCAAAAGGTGATTGAATATTTCAAGGGGACTAAAGATTAAATCAATGATGTTAATGTAAATAAAATCATTGGATAAATAAATCCTAAACCATAATTTGGAATAATAAGGATGGTGTCAACAAAATTTGTCCAATATGGTGTAAAATGATGGTTTTATGGAATTGTTTCACACAAAAAGAAGTTCTTTTAAAAATTTATTGAGAATAATATTCTATGTTTTGAAAACCCATTTGAATAAACCCTTCATTGAAAATAAATATAAAAATATAATTATAAGATTGAAATTATAGTCCTTTAAATTAATATTTTATTAAATTAAGCTGTGTAAATCCATAAATATAATACAATGAAAAACAATCATTTTCCGTGGTAAAAAGTTAAAACAAATGCCTTGGTCGGAATGTGACATGTTGATTTCTTCCAAAATATGTGTAAAATACATAATGGGAAAAAGTGAGTTTACTAAATATATATGAAAACGTTAAAATATTAAATCATTTTTATAATACATGGATTTTAGTATAATATAGGGTCTATGAATAAGAGATAAATGATGTCGGGTTTTGTAAAAAAAAATTCTAATACATTATAAGTACAAAAATAATGGGAAATATGGTAATAATATATGAAAAAGTAATGAATAACAATATTAGAAGAAAATAAAATAGGTTACAAAAAATGATCTACTAATTTACTATTATCAAAATTCAAATGTAAAAAATTCCAACAAAATGAGATTGTAAGGTATACACTTGAAAAGATTATAATATTTGAGTGAGAATCAATCAATGAGTAAGTTATTCATGTCAACTATAAATACCCATATAAAAGAGAAAATACATAAATATATATTAAAATTCATTATATGCATAATCATAGAATATTAAAGATATTGACTAATTAATATAAGCCTATGAAAAAAAAATTGGGTTATAAAATTATTTTCCACCTTGTAACTTTTAACTCAAATCCCCTTAAATGAAATAATTTAAATTTTATCGCAAAATATCTTGTAAAATAAATGAATAATAATATTTTATGCCAATGTGGTAGTATTTTCACCATATATAAGAAATTAGGTGTAAAAAATATGGTTATTATTTCCAGATAATGTTATCAATCATAAAAAGAAGTGATATTCCATGATAATCATTAAAAGAATTCTCCTAGAGAATAATCCCTAGAATTTTCAAATTGTCCCATATCACATTGAAACATTTTAATAATAATCTACATGATGGAATTAAATGAAAATGAAACATATAATATCATGAGAATAAGGCAGTTCATGTTATAAAATTTTAAAGGGGAAATACATACATCATATTATAGATACTAGTTTAATAACAAAAAATATGTCTCAATGGAATGTAAATTGAGATAAATTACATGCACTTATAAATATTGGGTTTATCCTGTGCCATAATTTTAAAATTTCTAGCTAAAAAAACTATAAAATACCCTATTTATCAGTAAAATCAAATGTGTTGTAAAATAGGGCCTTTAATAGTGTTTTTTTGTGTTGTTAAAGGGGGACCTTTATAAGTTATTGTAAAAAGTTTCTAATAAATTACTCCTTTTATAAGTGTTAGTAAAAATTCACTAAAAAAATTGGTGATTATTAGTGCTTTTATAAAATCAATAATATTGGCGGGGCTTTATTAGCACCTTTAAACTAGTGATGATAATGGTGGGGTTTTTAGTACATTTTTAGTTACACTAATATTGACCCCCCATTTATCAGTGATTTTTTACTACTGATGATAAAGGAAATATTTAAAACATAATTATATTTCATTTAAAAAAATATGTTAATGTATAAATTTATTTATATTGATACAAGCATAATATATTTTTTAAATATGTTTAGATATTCGTATATAAGCATTTACACAATATATGTATATTCGATATTTAGTAAAAATCAATTATAATGTAATTAAAAAATATTTTCAATTAAATTTTATTAAATTAAATTCGAGTAATAGTCATTTAATAAAAATTTGATGATAAAAAATAAAAAACTTTAATTAATATTGAAATTATGTCGAAAACGTAACTCAAACATCAAATGGGCATAAGTTTTTATTTAGGAGTCTGTTAGGGCTCTACCACATATAAAATTGAGGCTTGTGATTCTATCTATACCTTAAATAATAGTATTTACCATTAGTCACATTTTTTAAGTCCATAAAAGTCCCCTATGAAATTCAAAATATTATTTTTGTTTGGAAACCCTATTTTTTAAACCGTCGATGGATTTTGTTCCCTTGATTAAGGGGGACTTTTTTCTATTTACCAGTGGAGAATAAATTTATTCTCTATAATTAAATTTATATTGATATTATGGCCTTGAATGTTTTTCATAATGTAATATTATTGATTGACCCCTATATAATTATATAATCATGTGTTTTATATATTCACATATAAATATTTTAATTTTATAAACAAAAAATTTAACATGTTTACATATAAAATAGATATGATAATATATATATATATATATAAATTTATATATAAGTATATATATATATAATAATATGATATGAAATATATAAATATAAATAAATATATATACATATATCATGAGATGTAAAACAAAACTGTATAAGTTTGTTGAAAAGCTAATGGTGTATCAGCTGGATGTCTCAAGATTGAAACTCACTAGTGGTAGGGGAACACATGGTAGAGTGGGATTATCTAATGTTCTAATAATGGGGAGGAGAAAACAAATAATAAAGGGGTAGGGGAAGCACTAATAAAGGGGGAGGGTTTGTGAATGGAAAAAATGTATACCCTTTATCAACACTGCCTTTTTCATCCTTTTTTTGTGCGGTTAAAGGGGGATTTCAACAGAATTAACAAATACCAGATAAAGGTAACCTTTACTAGCTCAAAAAAGAGTACTTACAAATTACCCGTTTAATTTTGATAAAAAAGATGCAAATAATGCCACCATTATCATAGTTTTTATAGTGATGTTAATGGAAGCCTTTATTATATATCATTAATAGTTTTATTAATAAAAAACCATTAACATAGTAACATTATCAATGAATCTATAAATCTAATAAATCCATTTTACTAGAAATTTTGAAGGCCTAATTTGTATTAAGGTCACCTTGAATCATACTTTTCTCATCTATCATAATATTTTTCAAAAATATAATTTTATTAATTATTTACCTGATTCATATCATTTTTCATGTTTTTCATTTTTTTTATATCATTAACTACTAGGTTGTATATAGCGACTTAAACAATTAATTTTACATCATGTGTTTCTAACCATATTCATTTTTTGTATCAAAAACAACTTTGGTAGGTAAACTATTGTCAAAGGTATCATTATAGACCATCACAAGAATAATAATCATGATTTAATTATCATATTAATATATAATTTTTAATTATAAAACAAATAATTAAATAGGTTTTTGTACAATGAATCAATGTTACGATCATAGAGATGATAAGTTGTATGTATGCATGGGTAATGATCTCATTTTTCAATGATTATTATTAAAAGAAGGTAAGTAGATTTATATCATTCTATAATGATGATTATATCATAAATAAAAAATTATTTATTCATATATACTTATATATATAATTATTATGATGAAAAATGAATCACAACATGTCGTAGTGACGGTATCCATATGTCCAGAAAAGACATCATTAGTAATTAAGATTGTGAATGGGTAATGAAAGAATGATATATATTATAATTACAAAATTTCAATTATTTCATTAATATCATATATGTTTTTTTCTATATCACATATGTAAAATCATATTAATACATTACATGTATCATATGAAATAATTAAATTTATTTTAGGAAGAGGTAGTCCACCCATCCACAAATGATGTTATCATTTTTATATAAAATGTAAAGCTTAACAGAATGTGGTAGTACATAATTAAAAAAGAACTAATACGAAGTAAATATCACTTATATCATATATAAAAATATATTCTATCATAATTTCCACCATGATATGTGGAAATGAAAAAATGATCAATCATCCTTTTGTGAGGTGATAGTTCACCATACTAATAAAGAGTATATTCATTACTCTTAAAATATAATTGTGGGTTAGAGTATATCAAACCCTTAGAAAAAACAACATAGTATATTGTGTATAATTTAGTTTTATATAGGAATTAAATAAAAATATTTTAGGTTGTGGATATTGGAAATAAAATAAATGTTCTCAAATAATGATGTTATATCATAATCGAGTAACTGCATTCGGTTTCAACCAAATGGATTCCTTAGATTGATTTAATCCATTGGGGAGTCTCTTAGTTTTAGTGTAGTTATGTAGGGGTTATTTTTCTTTAGATATTGGTTGATAAAAATTTTATTTAGATATGTCAGGATGTGGGAGGAGAGGAAGCCTTTTATAGTGGGGGAGGAGTGGCACTCTATTAAATTTTTTGAATGAGAAATAAACCCACGTTTTTCTTATAGATAGTGTCTCTAAAAATTGTTCAATTTGTATAAAATTTCTTATTGGGTAGAAAAATTGATATCTAAGGGTTAGTTTACATGTTTTTATGTCATTTTGGGCCCCAAATCTTAAGGTTTAGTCTTTTATTAACCTTAACACATCCTTAACCATTTTAAATAATTTTAATAACATTCCCAAATAATTGTTGTCATAAAATTTTTATTAATTTTTATAGAATATAAATTATGATGATTTAATAAATGGAATAAACATTCTCGAATTACAGTCTTATAAGAGGATGAAATTAATTTGAATTGAATATCATAGATGAGATAACAATGTGTGTTTTTAATGTAAAAAATGTACGGCAGTGTTCCTAGTTTGTATGGTGAATTTAAAAGTGAAATTAATTCCAAAAAAATAGAAATTGGAATAAGTGATAAAAATATAATCTAATTAATATTTAAAAATATTTTAAAATATAATTTTACCTTATAAATATTTTAGGTGAAGAAGATGGTTTGAATTAAAAATGTGAACTTTTAATTATTCATTAAAAAGTGAAACATCACCAAGAAAATATGAAAACAAAATTCTGTCCAAATTTAAATGTTTCTATGTCAAATATGATATTTATTTTTAAATATATAATCAATAAATGTTTTCAAAAAAATAATTTGAAAAAATTTTTCTATTAAAAGGTGTGAAAAAGCCTTATTAAAAATAATGGGTTTTATATGAAATTTTGGGTTTTTTATTTTTTAATTTCTATCAAATATATTATATAAATTTAAAAAATATTTTATTTAATATATATATATATCATTAATTTCACTAACTATATATAATTTTATTATGGTAATAGTGGGTTTTGAGCTTAAAAATAGTTTTCCATAAAATATTCACTTTATATTCTATTGGTTCCTACATTTATTTCTAATAATTTTTTTTAAATGTGTTAGTTGTGTATGACATATTTCTTTATAAATTACATTATAATATTCCTAATGACTATTTTATGGATTAATTTATTAAATAATTATATTTTAATAATATATTATTGTTCGATAAAATTCGGTCTTCTGTGTGATGCATGCTAACTATGTGTCACCTGAAAGGAAACGTAAAAAATATATTTAATTAAGGTAAAGTAGTAAATATATTATAAATTAATAGGATATTATATTCCTATATCATCATGGTGCCACGTTTTATAAATGTTATCAAATGGAATTTACTATACTATATTTTTTGGGGTTTTACATTCTCCCCACCATATGTATATTGCACCCTCACAATTTAAACATCATCTTAGTGATAGATGGACTAATATTTTATAGGTTTGATATCAATCCTTGTGGGAAGTGTTCATAAAACATAATATATAAATGTTATAATTTGAATTACCAAGGTCACATGAACTATCATTTGACTAGGTATATAAGTAAAAGAACATTAGTTTCATGTAAAGATACATATGTAGAAAAAAAATGATTTATAAGTTAATAGATTCAAAAAAAATTAATGTATTAGTGGAAAAAAAGTTAAATCCATTTCTTATTGTGTAGTAATTCTCTTACAACCAAAGAATATAAAGAAATATACTCCCATGATATGTTGTGATTTCATATAAAAATTTTAATATTTTAGTTATGATTTTATAAAATTCTAATTCATACCTCACTTCATGAAATGTATATCCAATCATTAATATTCATGTAAAAAATATAATATACATTTCTATAGGATCTTAAGGCCCATAAAAGATTGAAAAGTAAATCTTTTCGTCAGTAACAGTTTTCGAAAACAATATGGTTAATGGATTAATATCTAAAACTGAAATCTTACACTGCCGATTTATCATTAATTATTATTCATGAAATTGTTCAACTAAATAAAATGAAATATTATCGAGAAAATTGCATAAGATAGTTGTTAACATTAAACCGTTATCATCCTTCGGTCCCAAGTTCAATTCCAGCGGCCTTTTTGTACATGATTGGTGTTCACCATTCATTCATATTTTCATCTAATAAAACCATATTATTATAATTTCAAAAAATAATATGATTAAAATACATGAAATCTATTTAATAACTGAATTCCATTTTAAATAAGGATTTCAGTAAAAACCCAATACAGAAATACTTATCCATTAATTTCCCAGTGGAATTTCTTTGTTTTTTGTTCTATTTATTATATCATTTATATTATTTATAAATCATTATCCTTTTTTTCAATATTAAATACCTTATAATTAACATAGGTTATAAATTTTTAAAAACAATTATACTAGTTTGTGAATAAAATGTTTATTTTCTTGAACATATCCCTAGGAAGTTTTAAACCATGTCCACAGTGAGGCCCATTATTGTGTTCTAGGTAGCACTGAGTTAGGCCCAACAAACCATTTTTTTTGTTCTTACTCCGATGTACATTTTTCCTGAACAACATCCACATATTGTGTCCAGACAAGGATTCATCTATAGGAATACCCACATAATCATTACTTTACAAAAATTATACAGTGTTCATCTATAATTATGATCAAATTATACCTTAGGATTATGTTTTATGACCATCATTTTCCAGTATCCAGTTCACAAGGTTTCTAATATACATCCTTTTGATACCAGATTTCATTAACTGAATATGGAATCCTAGAGAATGTGGAAACTACCATTAAATTTGAATTTTTAGAAGGAAACAAATCAAGAATGACCTATAAATTTTTTATTCATGGTAAACTAGATAAATAAACAAGTCTTCTATTAAAAATAACTACACTAATTGTTGCCTAGTTTTTAAAAAAAATCACATCGAGGATAATAACATTAAACAACCTTGTGTATAATTAAATTTATTTCATAGTATAATTTATGATATATTATGTAAAGGAAACATACTAGTGGTGTGGTTATATTCTCAATAGGTATAATGTATAAGATAAGTAATATTGAATAATGGAGAACAAAAATTAGGGAATGATAAATAACTAAACACACACAATATGTATTTTAGATAATAATAAGGAATTACATAAAAAATATGAAATAGTAACAAATGGAAAAACATTCCATTTTAATAACTATATATGGAAATATAAATATGGTATGGTTAAAAAATAAAACACATTATATTTAATCAATCAATTAAAAATTAAAAGAATTCATATATTTTTTCATTTGAAAATAACATGGATAATATATAATTAATCAAAAATAAATGTCTATGATGAAAATGATTATTTATTAGAAATCATGTCTGAGGTCCATGTAGACCTATATAGTCAATATCAATCCTTTAGAAAGATTATAAAAATGGATTGAGACCATTTTAATTTTCAAAACATATTTTTCCCATGAGAACTTATTACTGCAAAAAATATCTATATTATTTCAAGGACCAACCCATTACTTCCTTTTCAAATCATTCTTGATATTGAATATGAATTTTAATTAGTAGAAATTATTCCCTATTAGGTATCCATATTTAATAAATGATATTGATTTATCAATAGTCCCCCAAATAATAAAATAACTATAAAAATTTTGTACACTAGGTAAAATTGTATTCATTTTCAGAAAAAGTAATTTCCATGATATTTAAAATTGATACATTATGGGAAATTCTATGTGTAATTATCATAAGCAATTAACTATTTCAATGGGACTAACAAATAAATAAAGGATGTGAAAGTGAATACAATACTTTTCCAAATCAATCATACAACATCTAATGGAAGAATAAGGATGGTATCAATAAAACATATCCGATGTGGAATAAAATAAAGTGTTGTATCAAATGATTAATTGAAGTAAAAAATTATATTTTAAAAACTTTGTCGAAGAAAATATATGTTTTTTAGGAAAACCCTTCGGAAAAAATATTCATTCAAAATTACTTTGGAAAACATTTTCATTAAAACTGTGCTTTTAATACTTTAAAGAAATCTTCGATAAAATGAATGCCGCTAAATTAATATATGTCATATGTGGTAAAAATAACATTCTTATTGTGTGAAAAAATGATAGAATGGTTCCTTGATCAGAAAGAAACTAGATGATCCATTAGAATAAATGGGTAAAAGACAAAAAATATAAATTTATTTTACTAAATCAATTTCAAAATGTTAAGAAAATTGAAATTATTTTAATAAAACATGGTTTCTAGATGTATATAATTTCTTCAGCTAAACATATAAATGAAGACTATATTTCGTAATAACAATTTCTAAAATATTTTATGTACTAATAAATGGGAAAATGGAAATAACACTTTGAAAAATAACTGAATGACTATTAGAGAGGAAACTGAAAGGATTTAGTTAAAAAATACAATAACTACCATGAAGGAAAAATCATGTTCAATTAATCCTAAAAATAATGTCATTGTATGTTAAACCCTAGAAAATATTATAATGTTTGAGTGACAATCAATCAATGATTAAATTATGTTTATAATCTATAAATACACATATTTACGATTAAATACATAAAAATATAGCCATAACAACTATAAAGATAATCATAATATATTAATGACAATGAGGTCGAAATAAATACTAATAAAAATAAATTTTATTCTGAAATTCTTTTCCACATGGTAATATTTTAATCAAATCCCATTGAATGAAATAATTCAAATTGAAACACAAATTTTACTAAATAATTAATGAATCATGATATTATATATTAATGTGGATTTGTACACCATATATAAGAAGTTATTTTCAAAAAAATAAGGTTATTGTTTAAATATGAGGTTAATAGTCACAAAAATAAGTGATATTTCAATGATAATCAGTAAAAATATTCTCAGGGAGAATAATATTTAAACAGTCCAAAGTGTACAACACCACATTGATAAGTTTCAATCAAAATACCCATAAAATAATAATATTAAATGGAATGTAAAATATCATGAGAATAATTAGGTTCAAGATATAAATTTTAAAGGGAAATATATACACCAAACACAAAAACTAGTTTCATAATAACAAATAATCCCCAATGGAATGTAAATCGAGAAGAAATACCATACCTTGAATCAGTCATATCTCCTGTATCACCATATTCAAAAATATTACACATATGTTAATTATTTAATGCATATATTTTTCTTCATATTTCTCATTAATTTTATTCCATAGATTACTATGTTGTATTTAACCACTAAAACAAAAAATGTACATCAGGTGTCTTGGACCAAATTTGGTTTTTGTACCCAAAAAACATTGGTAAGTCATCCATGGTCATAGGGGTAATTCTATAAAATCACAAAAATATTAATCATGACATAATTTTGATATTTATATATAAAATAAACATTTAAAACCAATTGTTAAATATTATTTGGATAAATGAATAAATGTTGAATATAGGGAGACACGAGGTTGTATGTACGCACGAGTAACATTATCCAATTTCAATGGTCCTTATTGAAAGAAGGTATGTAGAATTATATAATTCTAGAATGATCATTTATTCATAAATAGAAAATTATTCAATCATAAATAATTATATTTAGAAATATATAATTATTGTGTTGGTAAAAGAATCATATCATGTCGAGTACGTGGTATTTCAAACACTCACAGACGCCATTATAAATTTTTATGTGTTATATGAAAATAAAGAAATTTATATATATTGTATTTATAGATATGTAATTATGTCTTGAATATCTTATAGGTTTTTCTTATTTCGCAGTTTTTTATTAAAAAAATTATGCATTCCATGTATCGTGTGAATGAATCACATCACTTTTAAGAGGCAATACTCCATACTCCCACAAACGAATTTATAGTATTTTGAAAAAATGGTAAGTATACTCATATATGATACAATGGAATCAAAAATATTAAATAAATTATATATATCATATATATCATATCAAAATAGATTGTCAATATTAATTTTCACTTTGAGGGGAAACAAATGAAAAACGAACATTAATCATTTCATGGGATGGTAGTTCGGCATTCACATAAATTGTATTTTAATTACCCATTATATTGATATTTATGTGAGTTTAGGTGTAAAATATATCATAAAAAATATTAAATTTAGTATAATATCTTTTATATAATCAAGTAATAATATGGTTTTAGTGGGTGGATAAAGTAAATAATACTATAGAGCTTAAGTAAAAATGTTACTTTTTAATCGAGTAACTCCTTTTATTAAACAAAATAGATACTTAGAGATTCCTTATAAACAAGATTATGATTCTAGTATAATAGAAATTATTTGGAGGGTAAAATTTTTATGTTATTTTTTGAGCCAATTTTTCTTTTGATGTGTGACGATGTAGGGAGGGAGTAGACCTTTTAATAGTGGAGGAGGAGTGGCTATCTTTTAAATTCCATGGAATGGAATTCCAACCATTCTATTACCAGAAAAGGGGTCTCCCATAATGGTCCATTTTTAATAAAAGGTATTTTAGGTTTTAAATATGGCTTCAAAATGGACATTTGAAAAGTTTCGAAGTCATTTTGGGTCCTTCAGATTTTGGTTTAGTTCCTTATTATGTTTAATTTTACCATAATAGTATTACTTAATTTTTATTACATTCAGTAATGTACTTCGTTAAAAGAAAATTTTGAATTTTTAGATGTTTTGAATTATGATGATTCTACATATTGAACTTAGTTTTTCTAAATTACAATCCTAGAATTGAGAAAATTATTTTTAAATTTAATTTAGCAGACAAGACAATAATGACAGTTTTTGAAGTTAAAATGTATGAAAATTTACTTTGTTTTTATAGTGAATTTCAAGGAGAAATTTATTAAAATGACATCAATTTATTTTATTTATAATAATATAATCTAATTACACATTACAAAAATTAATATATTATCATACCTTATAAATAAATTAAATGAGAAAGTAATTCTGACATAAAATTCAGTATTATTTAGTATTTGTTAAATATTAAAACATCACCTAAAATATAAAAAATTCACCCTAACAATATCTTTATGTGTATATATAAAATATTATTTTTTCATGGAAATATATAAAGTATAAATGTTGCAAAAATTGAAATTAAAATAAGTTCTCTTTTTAATTGTGGTAAAAATTCCATAATAAAAATGTAGTTTTTATGTGAAATATTAGGATTATTATTATCTTAGGTCTATCAAATCTATTGAATAAATATAAACAATATTTTAATAAATAATATATATATAAATATATTTAATAAAATTCCCTTGCTAATTGTAATTTTATTTAGGTAAAACACATTTGTGAGCATAATAATATTTTTATATAAAATATATATTTTTATTTTAAATTGGTTCTTATATTAATTTATAATTAATTATTTACAAGTGAATTAGTTATGTAAACAATATATTTAGATAATTTGGTTAAACATATTCAGAAAATATTGTTTATTTTTTATTATATTAAATAATAATATTTTAAAAATATATTATTATTTGGTGAAATTCAGTCTTGTGTGCGATATGCGCCAACTCATTGTCATGTACATTGCAACCAAAATAACATTTAATTTATTTAAACTATTAAATATACTGTAAATAATTAGGATTTTATTTTCCTTTAAATTCATTGTGTTTCATGTCATAAATTCTCTCTAATACAAATTACTCTTATAGAAAATTCAGGATGTTAAAAACGGTTCATTGTCATATCACCTCCAAGAATTGACCATATTTTTCATGGATGATGGGGGAATTAAATACAAGTTTGATAGTTTGGGTTTAAGTTCATTTTAATGAACTATATGAGAATTTTTATTTAAATTGAAATATTCTTTTTTAGGTAATGTCATTCATTGTTGTAATTAATAATTTCTTTAAAATATTGTTGTTTTAATCCTCTAGATTGAATTATAAGTATGGTCCTATGATTTTTTATTATGATTATAAACTATTTGGTTATTTTATTGTGTTTATAAGATAATTCCTCTACAAATATAGATTCCATATGAGATATAGGAGGCTATTAAATAGGATATGCGGGGGAATCCCATAGTGGAACCTAGATAATTAGAAGTTGTAATATGAACTATTATGACATTAGGTCAACTATGTGTAAGAAACCCTATATTTATTTTGGATCATGGATCTAAATTTACTAATCATAATCATCATATATTCATTGGTGAAACGGTTCTGCAAGAATTTCAGGTGTGCCTTGAGCAGATCTACTGTATCATCAAATTATTGAATATTCATTATGACTATATGATGTTTTTTCCTTGTATTTACGCGAAGGACTAGGAGGGAGATGGTGATAATCAATTTAGCAAGATAAGTTACCAGGTAATATTACATGGGATTATTTCTATACAATTATTAATCATTAGTTTTATCCAGAGAAGTTACATAAAGAAAAGAACATGGTGATTCTTACCATAGAAAAGAGGGTTAAGACTTTTATGGAGTACTGAACATATGTTGTTGAGTTGGTGCATCCTTCACCTATGCTTATCACTAACGAGTTCATAAATGATCATTGTTTTGATTTAGTAATGAGGAATCATGTTATAATTAGTTTTATTTTCATGAGTCTTCCAAATTTTTTGTACGTTATTTATAAGGTGTCTTTAAATGAATCCTACATAAATTGAATAAAAAGATTGGGTAGAGTGTAAATTGGAGTTGTTTTTATCCTGGGTGTATATTCCAACCATAAAATACATACAATAGGTATAATATTTTCATCATGAATAATCTTGATGATTTTATCCAGCTAGTAACAAATTTTTTCAATTAGTGTGAGGATATTGGTCATTCAAAGTCAAATTAACCATAGGCTCTCACAGATTCTCATATTTATGTAAGATCTATGCATTAGAAAATATTTTGTGATTGGATATCCAGGGAATTAAGTTATTACCCAAATTCTCCAAGGGATCATATGTTCCTATTGGGGCATCCAAGGCGGGTTGGACTTATCCTAAGACAAATGGGGAAGTTCATATTATTGAGAAACAATATGTAGGAGGTGATACCAGATATTTTTATCGAGTGGAGTATGCACTAGTGGAATCAGATATAGGGCCAGCTATAGTAAGAGGTACCATGACTATTTCTTCTTCTATGGTGTTACCTTTTTTCGATATACATGATACATATAATTTTACATATCTAAATATTTATCAAATATGTGGGATAGTATTTTGAGATTTTTCAATACATTATGGATCAGTCCTCGCATTTGGGAAAGTGGTATGAACAAGGTTTTATGTTCTCTATGTGTCATGTGATGGAAATCAATTTTGAGGTGGTAAGGGAAATTGTATTTATTATTATTAATGTCATTCACATTGTTTTTTTCATGGCTTTTATGATCAATGATAAGGATCAATTAGAAATTTAATTCTGTTATGTTATGTTCTTATCTTCTGATGGGGTCACTAATGTTTTTCCAGCTGAGTGAAACTGTATATTGGAAGGATCCTAGCAAGTTGTTCATTATGGTGGGGGATTATCATTTAATTTGTTACATATTTTTCTTCATGTAGTTGAACCTTTTAGTAATTGTATACATCTATAAGTGGTGTGTTTATACCTTGAGGTCATTATGAATGGTTTTAGTGTTTTCCACTACAAATAGAAATAAATTTTATCATTGAAAAGTTCATTATCGGAAACATTATTCCACTTTTTTAAGAATGTATATGGGATCCTAATAATTTTTATTGTATATAAAAAGATGAATAAAGTGACTATTAAGAGGAAATATCATTTTCCATATATTGATTGTAATTTTGACCTAAAAAGAGTTCCATGTTGGTTTTAAAATATTAACCTTTTCTTCAGGTAACACTAGTTGAGTTTCCTATTATAGGATATACATGATACATAATTTATGATCTGTTATGGTCAATTTGAGTTTCTGGTTATTCCATTTTGTCTCACTAATAATCTAATGGTGTTTATCATTTTTATGAAACAACTCTATTATCGATTCATTGACTCTTTTTTTATGTTTTTTAATGATATATTGGAATAATACAACTCATGGGAGTAGAATATTAACCATTTATATACCATTCAATGAAACTATAAAGAACAATGTCTTTGTGTTATTCTTTAAAAACACGAGATTTGCACATGTCATGTGAACTTTCTAGGACATGTGATATCTGAGAGGGAATTAATAGATTATCCTAAGAAGGTATAGGATATTATGTACTTTGAGAAACCAATTTTGTTTTTGATATCCAATGTTTCTTAGGTTTGTATGGTTATTAAATGTTATTTTTAGGATTTCTCCAAGATATCATCAATGATTATTGGTTTAACCAGTAAGGGAGTATAGTATGAATAGAATGACAACTATCATGGGATATTTAAGAAGATAATTGTGAGGTTTAATTAAATTTGATTATAATTATTCTATAACATGTTTTGGAATATGATTGTGACCCAGAAATAAAATAATTTAAAATTACAGCATTTTAGATGAAATTTCATTCCATTATGAATGTACATTATTTTAGAACAGAATAGTTTAGTTTCATTGAAATTTTTTAACACAATATAATAATTTTTTGAATGATATTAAAAATATCCATAAAACATTATCCATTTTAGTACTGATACATAATAAATTTCATAATATCCTCAGGAATGGAAATATTATAAATGGAGATCTCAGATGCCTATGAAGGTTTAAAAATGATATATGTAATTATATCCTTGGAATAAGGGTGAGTTAACATGATAATAAAATTGAAAATTCATATAGTTATTTTTAAGGAACATACACATGAATCATGTCATAATGATTATAAGTTCATCAAAAATGAATCATAAGTGTGTCGAACAAATAATAAATTAAATCATAACATATGAATAAGGCATGGAATTTTTGGTAGACACATAATCATATTATAACATTCCGTATAAGTAAAATAACATTTACAAAATATATCATGAAACATTATGGGAGAAACACCTACTATATAGGAACCACCATTATCCCCATTTAAAACCCCTTAATTATAGTGGAGTGGGTTCAATCAAAAAATCATATTAGTAGTCATGGATTACTCCCAATACCATGTTATTAGTGCAGGTTCACATCAAATCACATATTAGTAGTCAAGGATCACTCCAAAATCCATCGTAGTAGTCAAAGTTTACTCCCAAGACCATCTTATTAGTCAAGGATCACTCCCAATACCATCTTAGTGAAAAAATTACATTAATAATCCAATTTCACTCATCGTTCCATCCATGAATATTTCATGAGATATAAACCATTACCCAATTCATTAGAGGGAGATATAGGTATCATTCATCACATAATGAAATAACACATAAATGTGAAATAAGATAATATAAAATTCATCATTCCATGACCCATAACAAGATACAAGTTTCATAAAAATCATATCATAACCCTTGAAAAGAAATGGGTGTGATAAAAATTTAATCATATCATAACTTGTTAAAAAGTGATAGGTTTCATTATAATTGAAACATATAATAACGCTTGAAAATTAATGGGGTTCATAAGTTTTTTTATTGTTTTATTACCTATTGAAGTGTAACAAGATTCATAAAATACATGACATCTTTAACATAAACCATGAAATGGAAAATTTTGAATGGTTTAATTAGATCATATACCCAATAAATCATAAACTATATTGATGGGGTACTTCTTAGATACGTAATGATTTTTAATGATAACATTGAGATTTTTTTTGGAAAATAATTTTTGACTGAATATAAATTTTTAAGGCATAATTACATTCAATATTATTTTATTTGAAAACCTGTATGAAAAAATATAAAATAATTGTTAAAAAAAATATTTATTGAGGAAAATATTAATACTTTAAAAAATTTGTTTTTGAAACATAATACATTTTGATAACCTATTTCATAGGAAAAAACCTTGAAATATTATAAAGGATAAATTGAAAACAATTTGAATTAATTTATAAAAAATTAATAAATTTTTCTAGAAAATGATCTTAATAGTTTTTTTAAAAAATATTATTTATTAAATTATATGAAAACATGGATTAAAAAAATTCCTACAGAAGATAGAAGTAATGTCAAATTTTTTTAAAACACCATTATAATTATCATAAAAAACAATGTGTGTGATAATGGGATGAGTAAAATAATATATCATGAATAACCATGGGATATTAAAAATTCATTAGATTTTGTTATAGGTGGATAAAATGATTTCATCAATGTATGTTTGATAATTAAAAAAAAACAATTAAATAAATAGATAATAGAAATAAACTCTTACCCCCTTGGTAACATTATTTCATAATCAATATGAGATAATAATCGTAAATTAAGAATAGAATATCAAGATAATAAGTATATTCATGATAAATCATGTATAATTGAAGTATATACACCTCATGAAATAATATTGATTCATAAAATTATATAAATACTTGAATATTATGAAATATAGATAATTAAGTAAATTAAAAAATTAAGGTCAGTCTATACAACAAATAAATAAATGGCTCATGAATATGGCCTGTATCTAATGACTATAAGAATGTGAGATGAAATCCCCTTAACTTAAGTCATGATATTATTCATACACATTATAAAATAATATATAATTAATATATAATTAATATTCAATATAAACATGACAATATTATTATATATCATACCATATATTATTTTATTATGACTTTATATTATCCTTTTATTTTGAATTCCACGTTAGTGATTTGATTCATGTAATAATAGATTTCTGTTTTCTTTTCATATTGAATGAATGAATTTAAATAATATATATATATAATAATTAAATATATAATATTATTTAATATTAATCATATATCTTTACTAAACCCATCCATGTTACATTCCATGTAATGTGTGATCAAATCATATCGCTTTAAAGAGGCGGTAGTCCACACATCCACAAATGAAGTAATCATATTCCCAAAAAAATGAACAATGAATTTATTTTTTATGTAATATTTCTACAATAATAAATAAAACATAGAATATATATATATATATATCATATAATAATTGTTTTTATATCATTATTTAGATCATTGAATTGTTGTAATCGAATAATGAGTGGCATCGGTTAGTAAGGTATTAGTTCACCGTACACAAGAATGATGATTGTGTATCCCTTTTGATGAGAGTGTGTATGATTTTTGGATGAACACATAAAATAAAAATATATTGTTACATTAAGGATAATGAGGTTAAAATGTAATCCGTGAGAAATAATAATATAGGTGGTGGATAAAAAATAAATCCAATGTTCTTGTTGAAGGAAGTCACCCCTTCTTTGGTTAACCCCATTTGGTTTTAACCAAATGACTAGCTTGATTTCATTTATGACCATTATGAGTAATATTTAATGATAGGAAGGAATTTTGAATTTTATTTAGGATTATTTTGGATAATCCTATGGTTTGAGATGTGTGAAGATGTGAGAGTGTTTGAGTTCCCTTTTATAGTAGAGGAGTCAAATTTTTATAAATATTGAAATGTGAACACTATAGATTTTTATCCCTTAAATTATATCCCTTATATAATATTAATGTTTACATAAATGAAAGGATATTTTATAAATATTTCCATACAATGTATTTTCTATATTTTTCATAGTTATTTGGAAATCAATGTTAATGTTTAACCGATAGGTAAACTCATATTAACCTATATTTTTGTAGTTAATTTTAATTACATTCACTAGTATTATTGGTAAAAAATTAATTTTACCATTCAATAAATTATAAATTATGATTATACCAAATATAGAATCTAATATTATAAATTATTAACATATATTAGATAAATCTAATTTAAAACTAATATCATAAATGTGACGAGGCTATGAGTATTTTAAGCGGAAATGTTCAAAATTTTGAAATGTTTTTATATCAAAATTAAAATTAAATATTAATTTAATAACCTAATTTTCTTAATTGATTTATATTTGGTATAATTATACATGAGAATATTTTTAATATATAATGACACTCTATAATTAAATAATATGAAAATGCAATTTTGAATTAATATTCAATATTTTTCATTTTTCATTAAAAAAGAAACATCTGAGAAAAATAAAAAAACATTCCTCCTAAGATAATTATTACATTCCAAATTAAAAAATTATTTTTATTTTATAAAATATAAAATATAATTTTTTCAAAATATAGATTAAAAATAATCACCACATTAAAAAGAGGTAAAATTACCTTTATAAAAATATATGTCTTTACATGTAAAATTGGTTTTCTTCTTGTCTATTGTATAGATAAAAAGAATAATATGAAAGTCCCTTATAAGAATTAATTATATATATATATATAATAATTTCTCAAATGTAATTTAATTAATTAATTTATGTATAACATTTTGGATAGAATAAATATCGTTGACAAAAAAATAGTTACTATATTTTCAAAAGGGTTTTATTCTCATTTTGAGTTATTTGGGAGTAAACTAATTCTTCTAATATAAATTTTTAAAACATATTTTTATTTTTTAATTAATCTTCTTCAAAAAATACATTCCAATGGCTTGGTGAAAATTATAATTATATTTTAATAATAACAAAAACATTATATTATTGTTCTGTAAAACTGAATCATACATGTAAGAGAAGCTATCAAATGAACTCAAAATTATTTAAAACAAACTGCCAATATTGTTTTCAAAATACCAGAATCAAATAATGGTTTTGTGTGTATGACTTGAATGAATTTTATTTGTGTACAAAGAAATAAAAAATTAGTGATTTCATATGAGAAAATTTATATTCAGTTTTGTGAGAAATGAAAATTATCAAAAAGTTTAAATTAATTCAAAATATATATTTAACAACATCCAAGGGTGTTACATCCTACCACTTAAAATTAATTTTACGCTAGAAATTATTCTTTTTAAAAAAAATGTTTTTATATTATAATTTTCATTAATAAAAACTCAAATTGAAAAAATGAATACTAAAACATCAATTACAAAATGGAATGCTGGAAACATACCTGTTACCTAGAGTAACTCATGACTGGCTCTCCATATAGGATAACAAAGATTACAAGATGAAACATGGATATAGATTATAAATGTAACTATCGGGTTATAATGGATAGTGATATAGATCATTGATTAGTACAAGTTGGTGATCTATATAAATTATTAATAAAACATTCACCATGCACTAATCTAAAGAACCATTTGATTCATCAGAATTGAATGTACTAGTATAATTTTGTTCCCCATATTATTTTCTTAGAGGTAAATAATTTTCAAAAGGATATACACTCATTTGATTTCATTCCATTTCAAATACACAATCACAACCTTTTGGATGTCTTTAAAAATTTATTTTTCACCACTTATTCAAAAAATAAAAGTGAGTTAGTTAATCCGGAAGCATTAAAGGATCATAATTTCCATATATAAAGCTATAAGTTAGTGGATATGTCCACAGAGATCAAAAAAACAAAATGTTATCCAATTTTATCAAATATGCATAAATCCCCATGTGGGGAGAAAATAATTTAATATCTATACCCTCATTTGATGTTTAACATAAACCATTATATATATTATAATCCTTGTAACCCTTCTAAAAGATGAAGGTCCAAATATTTATAAATAATGTCACTAAAAAATCGTACATCTAATACACTATATACAATAAGGTATCAATTGGATATCACATTCGAAACATATGAATTCCTTTATCATGAATTCTATAGAAAATTGGTAATAACCTATGTTACATTACATAAGTATTGAAAACATGCATGATTTATTATTCCAAATATCATTTTATATATTCTATAAAGGTCATAATCTTAATCCATCATAGCACATGTTGCTTTTATTTAAAAAAAATTGTTTATCAGCATTGGGGACCAAAATACTATCGAATTTACTTTATAAATATCATCTTCATTTTAACCAAAGAAAATATAATTTTATCAACCTCGGAAATAAATCAAGGGCTTCCTCCCATTAATGAGAATATTAATTTTCAATGTCATCATCTCTATTGAAAATATATTTTTTTAATATTTTAAGAAAAAATTATAACAGAGATTAAATTATATTTCATGATTCATATAACAAAATCATTGAATTCCAAAACATTTACACTTAAATAAACAAAATTTAGTATTAATTCATTACTCTTAATTCATCATCTTATTCCTTAAAACCCATTTCAAAGAAAATGAAATATAAATCATGTCATAAAAATACTAAACATCAATCTAGTGATTATTCTTATGTACAACATAAACAATAGAGTTAAAACATACCATACCATTCACATGTATTTTCCGATCTCAAATCATAATTAGTATAAAATATACTCATTCGATATTCCCAATTTTAAACATGAGAGTTCCATTCCAGACATCATTTCTTAAATATATCATAATTTCCACATTTGAAGCATTTGATGTTAACATTGTTCCTTCTAGACCGCTCTATTTATGGACAACATAAAGTGCAGTGTGATAATCACTTATAATAGGAGAAAACCACATAATAATGAATAATTACTTATAGGAATCCTAAATCATGAAAAATTCTTTTAAATATAAGTCACATTATGCTTATCCTTAGATACATCCATAAAAATCTTCATTATAATAATCCCTATGTATCTTTCCAAATATATCTCATCCTATTTTCTAATGGTTGACTGAACCGTTACTTTAATACTAATTATATTGACCTAGGCAGAAGATAAATAGATATTACATCATTATAGATGAATATTCATATCATTAAAAAAAATTACATTCCTCAAGACTATAGTAGTTTAGTATATTTCGAATCATAGAAAAAAATATTGTAATTTAGTGAATGTTCATCAATATATATAATGAATTTATTCAAATTTTGTACTCATTCAAAATACCATTCTTCAGAACCTCAGGGAAGGAAACATAAGAAAGGTTGAGCTTATATTCTAATGAAGGGTAAATGAATGAGATCGGTAATATTAAAACAATCCTAAGGGTATTAGAACACGAAAATAAAATTGGGAAATCATACCCTTAACGTCAAATAATATAAACATAAATCAGGGAAAATTATTAGATGATCACTAGACAACAATTATAAAAGAATAAAGAGAATCAGACATGAATTCATAACATAATAATAAGACATACAACTGTGGAAAACACAGAAGAATATAAAATTATTCGATAAATGACAAGTCTCATGGCTAATATGTATCAGGGATCTTCTAGGTGGATATAGATACTTGGCGGGGAACACCACCATACCTTGTTTTGGACCGTTAATTATAGTGGAAGGGGTTCACTCCAAAGACCATCAATATTGTTAAAGATCACTCTCAATACTATCTTAGTTATCATGGTTCCCTAACAATTCTATATTAGCTGGAAATGTATTTTATGAAATCGAGTTCACTCCCCATTATAGCCACGTCTATCCCATGTGATATAAATATTTATCTAATTAATTAGAGGCAGATAAAGGTCCACTCACTACATTATTAATGAATACATACTTGTTCCAAAATATAAAAGACCATCATCATATCATGACCCATAAAAATAAATGGGTTTCATAAAAATTATATCATAATCGTAGAAATGAAATGGTTACCATAATCATTTCATTATATTATATCATGTGGAAAAGAAACAGGTTTCATAATTATTTCATCATATAATAACCACTAAAATGATATGAATTTGATAAGTGTTTTAACATGGTAAAACCCATACATGGGAAACGAGTTTTAGAAAAAATAAAAAATAATAAAAATAATCCATCATATAATGAATTAGAATGGTTTTTGTAGATAAATTGCCCTATAAATCATAAACTATATACAAGGATGTTGTCTTATAATCGATTTTTTTTAAAATGAATACATGAATCAATTTGAAAATAAAATAACCATTATTTGAAAATAAATTATTTAGAAATACAAATTTTTAACATATTTTTCATTTAAATTGTTTTGAAAAAATTATGAAATAATAAATCAAAATAATTTAAAAAATTTCATAAAGAAAAAATATATTTCTGTAAAAAAATCATTTAAAAAAGTCTTTTGAATTATTTTTGAAATAACCATGAAAAATAATAAAGGAATCATTGGAAAAAATTCAAAACACTTTTTAAAAAATAATTTATTTTTAAATCACTATCATTGAAAAACATATTAATAATTCCATTGAAGAACGTTTATACAATCTTTTTACAAAACTTGTTTTTTGAATAAATCAGGCTTCCATACGAATAGTGAAATATGGTGGGATTTTTTCTAAAAAATCATTCATAGTTAAAATAATTAAAAAAGGGATAAAATGGTAAAAATACATGAAGATATTATAAAAACCAATTATTAAAAAATAATTAGTTTTTGTGAAATATTAATCACAATATCTAATCAATAGAATCATGATTGTAAAAAATTCAGATAAACGATGAGACAGAAGTAATAACATCAAAAAAACATGGTAACTATAAATCACAATCCAAAAAAAGAGAATAAAATTATATTACGAATATAAGAAAATTATAATAGGTAAATTCATGAATAATAATCTCAAAAATTTGTATATACACTTTATAAATTAATATAGGATCATAACATAACATGTTTCTCAAAGAAGGAAAATACAAAAAAATAACATTTTCTATTTTGTAACTTTTGAACAATAAAACCCATGTAGGATATATCATAAAATTAAAATTTATGTGAACATACATTTATAGAATATAATTATATAATATATTCATGATAATTATATCCAATATATAAATGAAACGAGTGGTAAATAAAGCATAAGTCCTTCAGAAATAATAGTGAGAATAGAAATCCCTTTATGGATTGAGTAAGATTTGAATCATGATCCCAAATAAATAATAACATCAATTGAAACATTAAATATCATAAAGTAATGATAATTAATGATATGAAAAATCTCATGGTAGTATATACACCTCATAAAATAAATTTATGTGGAATATGTTGTGTTTCTCATTAATATAAGAAAATGAAATGAAATTCCCTTACCATAAGTATTGAATGTATTCATCCATGTTATGAATTTATGTATAATAATTATAAAATTATTATAAATATACCAATGAAAAAGTTTCCTATATATCATACCACATATTATTTTTTATGACTTTATATTAACTGTTTCTTTGAAATTTTATGTTAATGAAATGTTTTGGGTAAAAATTGATTTGGTCTTCATATAGAAATTTATTTATTATTCTTGATACTCATACATTGATCATGATTTAAGTAATTAATGAATATACAGATAATTTAAATATCTTATATATTCATTTTATAAGAATTTATAACAATCTATTAAATATATAAATATTAAATTGAATTTATTGTTCATTGAGATGGTAGGTTATACGTCCACATTAATGTGGTTTCTATTTTGTTATAATATTTATTGAAAGAAAATAAATCAAAAATATGGCTATATATTATCATTAATATAGAATTATTATACCCTATATATGATATATGTTTACTAAACCCATCTTTAATACATTCAATGTAATGTATGAATGAATCATATCGCTGTAAATATGCAGTGGTCAACACATCCAAAATCAAAGTTATCGTATACAAACTAAATTTAAAATCATGGAGGTATGTGTTATATAATAATTAAAAAACATAAAGAAAAAATAAATATAATATATATCATTTTAAAATAGTAATTAAATCATTATTCACACCATTTAAATGTTTTAATGGGAGAATAAACTACATCAGTTCATGTGGTAATAATATGTTGTATACCTGAACGATGATTTTGTATCCCATTTCATATAAGTGTTTGTGAGTGTAGATAAAACCAAAAATGTAACAACTTATTTATATATTTTTAACTAT
Source organism: Viscum album (assembly GCA_963277665.1). NCBI lineage: Eukaryota > Viridiplantae > Streptophyta > Magnoliopsida > Santalales > Viscaceae > Viscum > Viscum album. The sequence goes on along the minus strand of OY728160.1, from coordinate 116,318,726 downwards.
TTGTGAGTTATAATTTTGTTTAATAATAATAACTTTATTGGTGGAGATAGAATTAAAATAAAAGGGTATGTTGAAATATGTTACATTTTCTTTGGGTAATTGTTTTATGATTTTCATCAAAGGACTAACTTGGTTTCTTTTCCTCCAAAAGTGAGGCTTCTATGATTATAGTAGAGAATTTTATATCTTAATTTATAATGTTATAAATGAGAAAAATGTATTTTGATTTGAGAAATGTGAGGGGGAGTGGAGGGTGAGTTCCCATTTATAGTTGATGAGGAGTGGCTTTATTGTAAGTATAAATAAGTAAACATTATTAGAAGGTATCCCTTACATAATGCTCCTCCAATAATGGTCCATGTTGTATATAAATAATTTTAGGTCTAAATGTATCCATAAAATTTATTTTTGTCATGTGTATTGGTTTCCCCCATTATGTTACGGGATAACCACTACATAATCTAGTTTCTACCATAATCGATGAATTTAATTTTAATTACATTAAATATTATTTTTATTCTAAAAATAAGTAGAAAATAATATAAATTGTAATATCATTAGATTAAAATGATGTATTCATTAATTCCATATTCTAAACACATATTTGTATGAAATTAATTTAAAATTAATCCCACATATGGGATGAAACATCAGGGTTTTAAAGTTAAAATATTCAAAAGTTTGAAATATTATTATATTCAAGTATAATGTGAAATTATTTGAAATGACCTAAATTGTATTAATGTATTTTAAAAAATATCTAATTAAAATTTAATAATAATTTAAAATATAATTTAAATATACCAATAAATTATAACAATATTAATTTATCAATTAAAATTTATAATTTTTTACTATTCACCAAAAAATGATTCTACTCAAAAAATAATAAAATTCACTATAAGGAAAATTATACATTCATAATTAAAAATATGGGTTTATTTCATAAATTAAAATTTTTAAAATTTTTATTTGTAATATTTAAAATAGTTGTTCCATAAAAAGTATTTAAAATTAACTTTTATAAAAATATATATATTTTTCAAAAAATTGGATTTATTAGTATATTTCTCTTGAAAACACGTTAGATGAAAAATTACATTTTGAGATAATATAATATATATAAATTTCATTAAAGATATTTATCTAAAGTATTTTGATTAATTTATTGATGTAAAACATGTTTTATGGAAAAAATACAGTTTTTGTGAAAAAATATTTCTTATAATTTCAAATGTGTTTATGTTCATTACTAGTTAATTAGTCTCCTGAAAATTATTCCTATATAAATGTGTAAACCATATGATAAAAATATAATTAATATAATTTAGAAACACCATTCCACGTTCTATGTGGAAACTAAAATTATATTTTAATATTATTATTTATATTACATTGATATTTACTGAAACAAGATCAGGTGTGTAATGAATGTTGTCAATGGAAATCAGAATTGATTATTACACAAGATAATCATAGAGTTTCATGAACTAAAAAATAATCTAACTATTGCTTGTAGAATAAGCTAAGATTTGTTTTATATACAAATAAATAATATATTTTTTCTTACATATAATACTATATATATTTAGTTATCCCTAAAATGAAAAATATATAAAATTTTAAATTAATTAATAATAATATTTCAAAAAAACCTCAGGGCGTTACTCTTATTGTGATTTTTATGATTATTCTAGAATATGTTTGGAATATATATTTATTTAGGGGAAAAATGTTGTGGCCTATAACGCATCCTAGTTAGGATTTCTGGATAAGAACTCCCCAAACCATGATCTTTAGTGAGTAGTAGTTATAGATGCACTCAAAATATACCAACACTAAATTTTTTTGGTGGTTTTATTTGTTTTTCTACACCATATTTTACCTTTTCATCTTTTTTCCATGTTTGTTTAGGGATATATGTATTTCTATCATGTTCTAGGTGTGATGGGGGTAAAATTTTGATTTGTTTCTTGGTTTAGTTTTTACCATATTGTTGATCTTCAGTTCATTATGGAGTTCCAAGAGAAAAGATTAATTTTTGAGGTTTTCTTTATCCTATGAATGGTTTCTGCACTGTTTGAGTAAATCATTTTACATGATCTAGAGAACCTTTCAGGCCTTAATTATCTTCTAGTTATGGGTGAACGACCCAGTCAAGGTTGGAAAAATTATTTTGTAAGTGTGCATAGAGCCAGTATCACATGTTAGCACCATCCTGCACGGTTGGCGCATGGTTTACCAAACTATGTGACCAAACCATGTGACATTCCCATAACATTAAATATGTGACATTTCAATTATTCCGAAATATTATTTTTGACCTCAATCCACAAAAATATATTTTCTATTGTTTATGAAACCCTTATGGGACCTTTCACCTTGATCTTCAGTGATCCTCCCTTCTTGTATGGTGTAGATGTAGAGATTTTTTATTGTTTTGGTCCTGATATGTCAAGGTAAAATCCTATCATCACCTACATCTTCATTATTAATCAATTTCTTCTCATGTTCCTCTTATGCCAAGTTAATTTGGACCTAGGTTTTTTATTTCCCCTTGATTTATGTTAGAGTTTTTGGTTTTTTAGGGTTCCCCTTGTATCTTCTTTCCTTCCCAAGTCGTTGCGTTGTGGTTCCAGGTGTGTGTAATTGATGCGCAATGGATATGAGGTCGGTTTCCCTTTTAATTTTATTTTCAATTTTATAATATTTTATCTCATGAATTTAACAAATGCCTTATACGATAATATTTATTTTATGCCTTTGGAATATTTTTTGGGTGAGGAAAGTGGTGTTTCATTCCTTCTTATTTGATAAATAGTGTTATTTTGTAAAATATTTTTCACCAACTGTTCCAAAATAATTCCCTATGGTATTTTTTGAGTAAATTGTGGTATTAAAATAATGTTTTCTCATTGTTAATGAATATTTAGATTTTTAAATGATTCCCCTAGGTTTCATTAAATACATTCATTTTTTTAAGAATAATAATTGTGTGAATTTTTCTATTGAAATTAGTTTGACATGAGATGATGGATTAAGGAATGTTTGAAATTTTAATAAAACAGGATTTGTTTTGTTAATGTGTCATGATTTCTATAAATCAGTTTTTAATATATGGTTTTGAAATGTCAAGCAGTGTGTTATGACATTTTGGTAAGACGATTTGTTTCATCTAAAAATTATTGTTTTGAGAAATTATATTTAGGCTCATCTGGAACATTTAAGAATTGTTGGGAATATATTTATTATGAAAACCCAAATTGGATAATTCCAATTACTAATTTATATTAATTAGTGGGAGATCCTCTTTATGGAATCCAAGGGACCCATTACTCATTTATGGATTATAATGAAAAGTGATTTATCATTAGAGTAATTTAGGGTGATTCTTGTAGTGTAAATTATTATATATGAAATATTTGAAAATGATTCGTTACTCAGTTTTCATTGGTTTGATCACCCCCTTTTTATACATGATTCATGGGAACGTGGCATAGTGATAGAATTTTATAATTATGATTGTTGTACTTTCCAGATTACAAACTATGTGGTGCCTCAATGTAGGTTGATATATATGGAATATATCAATGGGACTTTCCCATCGATCTGTTTTGTATTGGGGTGGTCGAGGGTATTTAGTTTTTTTCGATATCCCCAGGTAAATAATTCTCCAAGGTTTGGGTCTCATATATTAATATGTTTCAGATTATTAACAATCTCCATGTTTCTCCCATTCCTATTGGCAGTTAGTTACATATTATTGGTGAATGAGATACTGGGATACAATTACGTGTTTCTCTCCATTACCCTTATTATGGTTTTATTGTAGTGTTATCTTGTGTGGTGAATTTGTTTTAAAGAGACATGTTTCATACCAAATGTTTTTTTATAGTATTATTAAATTAAAATCGTTTTTTACTATCTTGTGCTGATTTAAAATTAAAGCATCACTTTCCCCATAAAAATGATAATATTTTATTTCTTGAAATGAAGCATGATTTTTTAAATGGAAATAGGATAAATTGGGAATAATTTTTTTATAATGGAAAATTCGTAGAAAATAATATATTTTTATAATTTATTTTAAACAAAAAGATGATTTTCTTATATTTTTAATGAACTGAATGTTGAAATGACTATTTGGGAATGCCTCCTTAGTTTTTTTACTCAGGCCTGTAGTTTTTGTTTTTTAGTTTGTTTTCAAGGAATCATTGTTGCCTTCATTTATATGAGATATGGTTGGTATCACTATTGTAGAGTGACCAACGAGGTCACATGAAGATATTATTGTGGTTGTCAGGTTTCAGTTTGAGATTTATTGTATAGTTTGGTTTTATTTTTCACCCATATAAATTATGTTATTTTGGTTATATATTTTTATTGGGTCAATTTTTTTAGTTTTTTTTAATTTAGTATATTTATTTATCTCTATATAAATCATTCCATGATTTATTTTATTGAGTCCTGACACCAGTTTCTAGCCCATAGGGATAAGGAACTCTTTTCAAGAAAATCCACAGATTGAATTTGGTGACCGGTTAAAGGTTGACATGGGTTGGTTTGTGAAAAACATTATCAGATTAGGATGAACATTTATAGTAACTTTCTTTTCATAGAACCCTTTTTACAGGGGAATGACAAGGTTGATGTAGTGGGACATTCAAGACATGAGTGGTAGGAACATGAAGGACATCATGATGCCTTCCGTGTTTTGATCTTCATGATTACATGTACATCTTGTTTCGTTTGTTTCATTGGAATTTTTGGATTTATTTTGGTATATTAAAAGGGATTTTGTATAGTTTCGACTATGATATCACATGGCCAGAAAATCCATGTGTAGTTGGTGGAATAATTCTAAAAGGATCTATGAGGTGGTGGCGTGTTTGGCATATGGATGCCAACTATTTGGCCAAGCCACCCACAAACATAAGTTTTCCTCTATGTGAGATTCATTGAATCTTGTTTGATTAAAATTTTATTTTCAAAACCCACGTGTTTGAATTTTGATTGTGGGTTTTTAGGGAAAAGTTTTGGTTTTTGGAAAGTGGTAGAATGGATTTTCATATATAACCTTGTGGAAGACCTTATAAAAATAAATTTTATAAAAGGACATGTTGGGGATAATGGAAACGATTTAAAGGGAATGAATTTTAATTAACAAAACATGGGGTTTATGGAAAAAAGTTTCATGAAAGAATATATGTTTTTTGAATTTTATTTAAATGGAAGTGAGTGAGTTTTCTATCAAATGATTTTGACGAAATGGTAACTATTATTTTATGAAATATGTATTGTGTAAAATTAAATAAGGAGGGTGTGAATGGAATGCATGGATTATATTTTAAATAAATTTATGGATAGATTTTAATGTGTAGCTTTAATAAAATAGAATGAATTTATAGTTTGTGGGATTTTAATGTATTTTTATGACTTATTAAATGCGAATTTTGTTTTGACCATTATTGTTTCCATGTTCTCCCATAGGCACATATATAAGATATATTTTCTATGTAAGTGCCCAAGTTTTACTGAGATGATATATTATTAGGGTGTCATGGAATGTGCATGTGTTAGGATCCATGGAATACCATTGGTGAGGGTGATACCCACCATCGTGTTTTAATTAAATATTTATTTATGAGGAATGTTGTGATGTTTTTGAAAAATCTATAGTAGGGTGGTTGGTTTTCATGTGATTTGGGATATGTGAATTATGAGTGGTTTTGAGTTTATATTCATGACTGTATTTTTGTGTTATTTTGATGTTTAGTAAATTTTGTGTAATGATATTGGGAGGTTTTTTTTCTTATGGTCATTGATGTTTATTCAGGAAGAGTTTTGGTTTATGAGTGGTTTTTTGGAGCTCTTGGTTTTCCTATTGACAAGTTCTCTCAGAAAGAGTGATTCAAAGAATATATATTTGATAGCTATGGTTGATTCCCAGTTAGATAGAATTAAATTTTACCAACTTATGGAATTCATAAACGAGTTTCAAAAGATAAATCCACCTCTACCAACGTTACCCTATTATACTTGCTGTGTTAGAGAGCTCTTTCTTCTCAATTTAAAGTTCCTTTATAATATGACGATTCTTCTTCTAGTGGTGGTATTTCATGGTGGGGCACCATTTATAATAATATATGGATGATTTTTTGTATCTCTTGAAAACATCAATTTTAATGAAGGTATGTGTTCCATTTCAAGAACCATGAAATTTATTTTATACCATATGGGGTTGTATTAGGGGTGTGAATATTCCATATTCCTATTTTTTTGAGGGTGACTTGTTAAAGTAAGTGATTTTATTTGTGTTATAATATTATATTTCTTCTTTAGGTTCTATGTGGTTGTTATTATAAGTAGAAAAAGGGTTTAAGATTAGGGATTAGAAGAGATTGACTGTGAGGTAGTGGATGCTTTTAACATTAGTGATATAAGTAAGGGCCTCAGAGAAAATCTAACGAATAATCAGAAATCCTAGGGTTGTGTGGTGTTCGGATAATATCAATCATTTAACGTTCTGGTGAGTTATTTTCGATATTTTTATTTTAGTCTGCTTATTTCTACGAATAACATATAGTTAGAAAGGGCATGGTGGACTTATCCCTCACACAATGTTTGAGATTTTCCTTTTTGCGGTGAAATTTTATGGTTAATTTTCCTTGGATGGGCCACCCATGTAAATAGGGCATGTCTTGGGTTTGTGTCCATCTAGGGGTGAAGATCTGTAGGTTATTTTTCAGTTTTGGTTTCAATGTTCTATACATTGGCCCCCTTTACTCCCTTCCCCTTATCATGGTGTTTTTTTCTCTCCATGGGGTAGCTTTTGAGTTTGTTTATTATCGTCAGTTCTTAATTGTGGGGAGATCCACTATGGGTCTCATTGAAATCTATACTATAAAATTTCATTGATAGGTTGATTCAAATGGTTGACAGTATATTCTCCCTGGTTAGTGAAATATTTTTCGTTTTATTTTGGTGTTATTCCTTTTGACATGAATTGTTTTTTTCTATGTTTCCATTTCAGTTTAGGTAGAATTTTTTCTTTTTTGAGTTTTCCCTATTATTGTATTCAAATTGTTATTGTGATGGTTATGGCACTAATTTCCAATTTTCTCATGTGAATTCATTTTGTTTTGTTTTTCCACTTCAAGTAAGAGGTGTATGATCTATTAGGATGTGGTTTGGATTTTCTCAGCACGAGAGGATGGGTAATTTGGTTTTGATAATTAATAGCCATTGATCGATCAACTAGAAATATTGGTCGGTTTTCGAGGGTGGGAAGCCTTAATTGTCAGTTGAATTGTCCGAAACATTTTTTCGTTTTCATCTTTTGTTCTGGTTTGATTGGAGATCTAATGTTTTCTCAAATATTATTGGTGTGAAGGGGAAGATATTTTTAAGTTATTGTTCGTATGGTATTAACCTTGTGGATGTTCTTTAATTCATTCAGATGTTCATATTGAGATGTTGTGTTTTGGAGTTTGGAAGTACCTAATGCACGATTTGCACATGGTTTGAGGAAACTATGTGACATGCTCTATGAACCTATGTGTGGACTATGGTACATCAAGTTGAGGGAACATAACCTACGGATGGTTGGAAAAATTGTGTGGTAAGAATTTCAGGAGCCATATACTCATGGTAGACCCATCCCATATGGTTGGTGAATATTTTGACAAATTGTGCTGCCAAACCATACAAGTTTCCCAGATCATAAAATTGGTGAAATTATAATTATTCCCCCTATAGATTTTTAACCCCTATCTATCCAAATCTCATCCCTCTATTTTCTTTGATCCATAGGGGACTCTCTACTTGTTATCTAAGGATAGTCCCTTCTCCTACGGTTTAATCTAGAGATTCAACATTGTTTGGGGCTAGATATCTCAATTTGAAATCATGTCATAATCTCCCTCTTCCTCTTTCATCTATTTCAACATTAATTACACTTACACATGTACATGTGGACCTAGGATCTATATTTACCCATGTTTTATATTTTGTGGGTTTGGGTTTCTTATGGTTCCTCTTGAATATTTATTCCTTATAAAACTATTTTGGTTTGTTTCTGCTGTGTATTTTCTATGTTCCAAAGATTTTTTTGCTGGTTTTCCATTCACATTACTTTTTTTAATTTAAGAATCATTTTTTTAATGGTGTTTTCACATCCCTTATATGAAAATATTGATGTGTGGCTTTTGAAATTGTTTTTTGATTATGAAATGTGGTATTCTATGACTTGTTATGTGATAAATAATGTTGTTTTGTTAAATTTTTCACACTAACTGCTCGATGAAAGGTCATATTGGATATTTTTTTTTAATTTTTTGTGGTTAAATAATGGATTGTATTTTTAAATAAAAACATGGATTGTGAAATGATGAATTTGGGTTTCTTGAAAGCGTTTCAAGTGGTATTAAGTTTAAAATAATTGTTTGTTCGTATTTTGAATTTGGTTCGACATGTGATAATGGATAATTTCCCATTTAGTATTTTTTAAAAATAGATTTAGTTTTTAAATTTGGTATAAGTTACTTAAAAGAATTGTATTGTAAATTCTGGTGAAATGGAATGTGGTGGGTTTTTACCTTTTGGAAATATGGTTTGTTTCTGCTAAAATTGATTGTTTCATGAAAAGATATTCTAGCATGTTTTTCACTTTTGTGAATTTGGTGAATGTATTTATTATAAAAACCCACCTTGGATAATTATCTTTCTATTTTATGTGAATTGGTGGGATGTCCACGTTTTTTAATCCATGAGACCCATTACTCATTTACACATTGTAATGAAGAGAGATTTATCCATGTAGTGATTCACAATGATTTTTGTTGTGTAAATTAATATATATGATAAATATGAATGAGATTAGATTCTCATTTAGAATCTGTTGGCTCACCCAATTATTTATACATGAGACACAAGAACTAGGAATAGTGGGAGAATTTTCTATGATCAATTTCCACACATTCTAGATTATTCCCTTGTTGGAGGCCCATAGTAGGTAGATATATTGTGTATTGTGATATGGGATTTTCCTAGTGGCCATTACATAGTTAAAGTGGTTAGGAGTGTTTATAGTGTTTCTAATTACATCTTATTAGGAATGATTCTTGGGATGGGTCTCACAAACATGTATGTTATGGATTATTTAGAATCTCTTAGCTTCTCAATAGTCTAGTGGCACATAATTACTTATGATGGATAATTGTGATTATTTTTTAATCTTATGTGCTTTTCTCCAATAACCTTATTATGTGATTATTGTACATCTATCAACTATAGTGTCTTTCATAAAAGTGACAAGTTTCCTGCCTAATGTTTACAAAAAATTATTTAAATGTAAATGTTCATTATAGACATTTCTCACATTTTCAAATTAAAGCATCAATTTCCCATAAAAATTTTTAACATTTAATTAATTAATATGAAATAGGTTTTTCTTTTTGAATGAGAAAAATGTAAATAAAACTTGATTTATTTTAAAATTGGAAACACATGGAAAAACCTATCCTTTCTATATTTTATTTCAAAAAACAAGTTAATGTTTCTTTTATTTTAATAGAAGCACATTGGGAATATATTTTTCTTTCATTCCTAAAGAGATTCAATACTCACGCCTATAGTTTCACTTAATTTTAGTTTGTCGGGAATGAAAAAGATTGGTCATGGTCTTCAAGGGATATGGGTGGTCTATGTGTTTGAGAGTGACCATCATGGGTCAAATGGTGATATTGTTCAAGTTTTTAGGTTTCCATTTTAGTTTCATTGAATAGTTTTGTTGTATTTTTCTTCCCTGTAAGAGTTATTAGCTTGGAAATGTATTTGGACTAGGATTTTTTGTTTATTTTATATGGATTATTTTATTATTTAATATTGGGGGAAATCATCTCCTCTGGTTACTCTATTGTTGCATGACACTATGTTTCTGGCCATGTGGATCAGAAACCCTCTTCCAGCCATGCCACAGATCTAATCGAGTGACCGATTTAGGGATGACCAAGGTTAGTTTATGATGTGTATTTTGAGCAGAAGATCCTGAAATATATTTTTTATTATAGGTATCAAAAATTTCAATAGATAATCTAGGTTGAGTTCATTATGAATTTTTATTTCATATTCCATACACCCATGAGAAGGGAAACGTGGTTGTCAATGCGTTGAGATGAAAATTCTCAACACATAAAGTGAATGAATCAGTTATGGTGTTATCATTGATGAGTTTTTTACTTAGATGAGCATTAGAGTTAAATATTTTTGTGGATAGGTGTTCTTGGACTTTATGATTGATAAATATTATTTTAATGGGTGATTTTTTCATGATAAGGTTACAAACACCATGTTATAAATCATTGGTAAAATTATTTATATATTAGGTTGATAACATTTGAGGGGTATTTGTTTCCTAGTGGAAGTTTTTTCTTACATGGTCAGTTCATTGTTCTATTTTCACTAATGTAGGATTTATTGGATAGTGGAAACTAGTATTGTTTTTCTATGAACCCTAGGGATACCAATATGTATTGTGACATTAGATATTAGTAGTAGTTATTGGTTATGAGGTGGTATGTTGTGAATTTTTTATTGAAATTATTTAAAAACTGATGAATTAAGGAGGTATACTACAGACCTGTGGGTTTGTTTCATCCCTTACCCATTTTAGAAAGTAAGTGGGATGATAATTCCATGTATTTTTCTATTGGATTACAAAACTGTAATAGTTAGAAGGATGTGTTTTGTGTGATCATTGATTGACCTATAAAATAATCACATTTCATATATATCAAGAAGACAAAAAAAGTGAAACAACATATGAATTGAATGTCTAAGATAATATGATACATCTTGGGGTTCTCTATGATGTTTTATTTGAGAGGTACATGTGGTTCACATTAAGGTTCTATAATGGTTTTCATGAGGCATTAGGATCCTAGATGAATTTGTTCAAAGATTATCATCCGAAGACAGATGTAAAGATAGAGAGGGATATACATGTTCTTGAGGATATACTTTGGGGTATTCTATTGTATATTGGTTTCACATTGAAATGAAATTTCCTTTTTCAAATAATTCCAATAAAAATATTTATATGGCCTCAATTATGATGGCACCCTTTTAGTAATTCTATGGATGGCCCCGTAGATCTCACTTGTGATATAAATAGTTGAGAGATGGGTATTTGGTTTGGAGAAGTCATGTTCTAGAGACAATAAGGATGGTTTAGTTGATCGAGAGGAGATTGATAAAGACACATAGTCATCATAAATATTATATGAAAAATCATCATCGAATGATGGAGTTTGAGGTTGTAGAACATCTTTTTCATAGAGTTTCACCGATCCTATGATATATTATGTTGGATACGATTTTAATATGGGTATTGAGGTTTTTGTTACCATTTTATATCATTGGATGAAAGGGAAATGTGACCTATTAGTTTGATTTTGTCTCGTTTAGATCTTTATCCATGACATGTTTTATGATTCTCAACTAAATAGGTATACAGCTGATCCTTATCATGCGATTTTTTGTGTGGATTTTTATCTTGATACTGACACCACTACAATTGTGGGTCCATTTCAGATTATGGATCTTTGAGAGAAGGTACTACATTGAAAAAACAATTCCTCTCATTTGGGAACTACTGCGGTACAAACGAGATTACCATTAGAAGTGGGATATGGAGTTTTTTAAGAGTAAAATGGCCTTAATTTTTTGTGAGTTTAGTAATATAATGATTTTGTGGAGTTACAAAACATTTATGGGGAAGGGATTATTATAAATTTACCCCATATTTTTCCAGTAAATCCTTATTAATTATTATTTTATGTTCCTAATTTTTTTAAAAATGGAGTCTTTTTATAAATGTGTGAATGGCCATTCAAGGTTCTCACTGACATCTGAGATGGCCGAAGGTGATATGGATATTTTGTGTAGAAATAGAATGTTCTATTTTTCTTGGTGATTATACGTCATGTAATGAGATGATAGGCAGTGTAATGGTCTTTGGGTAGATTACATGAATATTGTTTATGGAATAAATTTTACATGTTGTCTATTTGGGTTTGAATTTATGGAGTGGTTATAATTTTGTTTTTCTATAATAGAGATTTGATTTTTGTGTTTTTAGTCTTTATGGAATTTCTATAATGTAATGAGATTACACACTATCTATGATTCTTGAGATGTGGTTTTTGGGTTCCATATTAGTGATTAACATTTAATTTGACCATGATGCATCACTGTCTCAACCCATATATCTACCTAAGATGTTTTTGATATCTTCTACCATTTTAGATCACTCGTTCGAAAAACAATCATCATGGTTGTTGCAGTGCACCTCTCATGGTATGAATTCATTTTTCTTATTAATTCCATTGGATTTATAAACTTCATTTCTTATCTATATTGTTAATATTCACTATCTGGTAGTGTTTTATATCAGTCCTTTTTAGTTTTTTTAATGCCTTATTGTTCGTAGGCCGTCCTCTTGGTTTCAAATCATTTATGTTGATGGAAGCTAGGTTTATACATTTTGGATGTATTTTCTTTATAAAATGGTTTAATTTAATAAATATATTATAAATATTGATAAATTTTTTTGGTTTTCTCATTTCATTTATGTTATTTTAGTATTTATTTTAAAGATAACTTTTTTGAAGGGTTTTTTACAACTTTGTTTTTCATATCAAGTGTTGGATTTTATGATTTATATTAGATTTTGATTTGGAAATGGTTTTTTAAGACACCAAAAGGATTATTTTTTCATTTTAAATTTTTTATAAATTATGATAATTTTTATAAAATTTATTTTGATGATCGTATCATTTTAGGAGATGTAAGTGCATTAGGAGATTAACAAAGTCAACATTAGTGTGTGTTGTAACACAAGTGGTCTTTTTGTTGATATTGATTGACTATAGAGGGACCGAAAATCAGTATTATACAAGTTTTTATCCATGTTTAAGATATTTTATCTATAGAATGTATTGAACCATAGTCTAGTGAAAAAATAGTGTTCTTTGTCCTTTACGGATTATTGAAACATGAGTAGTAATATCATTGATTGTTTCTATAACTCCTCGACCCAAGTAACCTAGCTTCGGCGCATTATTACAAAACATTGGAATGATAAAATAGGATCATGTTAGGAAATACCGATTTGTTTAGTAGCTTCGAAAGTACTAGATACATAAATAAATTTTACAAATCATTATGAAATAAAAAACCAAATTGTGTCCCCTTTGAACACACTTATATCCATTTTCCAAACCCTGCAGGTTAATAATAATATACTTCTTCAAATTCTGGTAAAATTAAGATACAATATAGGGGTGAGCTCAAATGCTCTGTGAGGATAACAATATTGAAGATACTACCATAAATAAGCATAAACATTTAATGCTATGTATAAGACTAAAACACAATCCTTTTAAAATTAAACATCAGCATAATATTTAAAATATAACTCAAATTATGACACTTACATATTCCCCTAGATATTCAACTAGTCAAATAATCACATGTAATAACAATAGTTAATTTCATAATGATGGAATGCATAATTCCGGACATCATAACCACATAGTCAACGCCTCATGCCCAGACTAAAATACTTTTTTTTGTTGGGGCCTTGTGCGAAGACACTACTTTGTCTCATAAGACCTACCAATGCATCAGGGAGCTATAGAGGGCTCCACTCGTCACTTACTAAGTCCAATGCATTCCTCATATGAAAATGTTGAAACATAATCTATTCATTCATATTAAAACTAGCATAAAAATTGTCAATATTTTAACAAAAAATAATGAATTGTATAAAAATAGAACCTCCACAGTCAAACAAAACTCATTCAATACAATATGGTAGATTGTATTATAATAAATCATCCTCAATCAAGAATAATGAATGATATTGACTGATTAAAATAATCAGTAAAACTATTGGAGATAAATAACTATTTTTTCTTGAAAGCATTTAAAAGCCTCAATATTTATCAAGATGCTTTTCAAAATATTTTTTTAATTAAAAAGTCCCATACAACTTTGAATCTTTTTAAATGGGATTTAATTTTTAAAACTTTATTGTACGTATAAATTAATTCATAACACCATTTTTAAAACATGGCCATTAATATGAAGATTTAGAAAATTAAATCATTAAATCATTTAAAATTTTATTTTTCTTAGAGTTCATAACCAATTCAGAGATGCATGAATACTGATAAATGAGGTAATAAAAACAAAATATTATCATGAGAATAAATTGATTCATGATATACTATGTCAAAGTACGATATATACACTATATAAAAGTGAATTGGTGCATAACAACAAAGTAGCCTAAATGTAATGTAAATTGAGATTAAATCCCTTATAAAGATTATATCATGGGGTTAAGGATAAATCAATGACATAATTACATGTGAAAAATATAAATACACTGAATATGATGGGATATTTTGTTTAAATAAATCATAGGACATTCGCTCATATTCTTGTAAAACAACATCAATGACATGGATGTATAAATCAATGAATCAATATTGTGTTAAGATTACTCTTATCATGTTATTATAGATGAATTGAGAATTAATAAATGGGTTTATTATGTGTATAATAAGTATATCCACACAAAGGGGAGTTTAAATTACTACATAAATATATAAATAGTGATTTTACACATAATGGTGAAGTTAAATAATCAATGAAGTTTCTGTAAATCCCAATGAGTGGAAATCAATATTAAAAATTCCCTCAATGATTTGATAACTTAATAAACATACACCCCATGATAGAAGGATCATACAATTAAGATTTTAGTACCCCAAAATTAATTTATAATACACATATATTAAAAAAATGGGCAGTACATACACCACAAATAAAATTAATGGCAATATAGCATGAATCTCATTTAAATAAAAAGTGAGATGAAAACCATTTACCTTAAAATTTATTTCGGTTGTGGGTAAGTTTATTCAACTATATAATGGATAAATAAATTTTATTAAATTATAAAATAATCACATAAATAAATATGATATCATATATGATATTATAATATTTATTATTTAATAATATTTTAGTAGAATCAATATTTATGTTTTTAATTGTTTTGTTTTCCTTTATTTGTTTTTTTAAGTACTTCATGTTGGTAATGGATAGAATTGTTTTGATTCATATTCCAAATTATACTGAGATATTAAACATTATTTTATTTATTAAATAAAAATTATTCTTGAATTGTTATGATGGGGATTGAATCTCATCGCGTTCATGGAGATGGTAATCCGTACGTATGCACATGAGACAATATCATTCTATTGACGGTGATATTGTTTTTAAATGGATGGTATATTACATATAAAGAACCATTAAATATTATATTTATTATTTACATTAATTATACTCATTATTATACCCATCCAAATAATGATGTGTTAAATAAAAAACTACACCACGATGTGGAGACGGCAAGCCATACGTACACATGTATAGTGTATTTTTCATTCATATGATATATATAATAATAAATATGGTTTTAAAATATTTATAATAACATCACAGTACATATAAGGTACTGATGATATTATTTTGGTATGGAAACTACAATGAAATATTAAGTGGAAGATGAAAATAACATTAAAATAAGTGATAAAATTATTACGTCTTCTTCAGGTGCATCCTTTTGATTTGATCAAAAGGGATCCATATGATGGATTTATGATCAATGTATGGCCTCTAGATTTAAGTTAAGGTTTATGGGAGGATATTTGAGAATGTTTTGGATATGATAAATGTTTTTGGATGTGTGATTTTGAGATAAGGGGAAGTTCTCTTTTATAAGAGAGGTGAAGGTCGCTTAAGGAAATTCATGAAATAATATTTTATTATAAAAAATTTTCGTTTTCTAAAGCATACAAATATATTTATTTCTAGTCTATGGTAGGTATGGTTCTAAATACTCTCAAAAAATAGATTTTATACAAGTTTAGTTGACCATTTAACCCTATCTTTTAGATTTATGTCTTAGTTAAATAGTTTTTCTTTTACAATGTCTACTTGTATTATTACATTACCTGGTTAATAAACATACTATAAAGTAACAAGAGAACACCAAGTGGCTCATTAGTTACATATATATCATTATATAAGTCATTTGGACGAACTTTAGTTTTTTAAGACTGTAATATAATTTACTAAAATAGAATTTTGTCTTAAAAACTCATTTTTGTAAATTTTCACAATATGTTGTATATGGATATTGTGAATGTCATAACAATCATATTCATTCAAAAAAAATACCTTTAATCAACCTTTATGTTTTATATTTACCTATTAAATTTGTGGAATTCATAAAAATTATCAACTTACATTTTGTTTAATATTTATAACATTAATTATTTTAACCATTCATTAATAAGGTAATTAATGCATCATCATTTTGTCATTAATAAATTTAATTATTTATCGTTTAAAATTTAAAAATAAAATAACACGTTCTAGGAAATAATTTTTCCTTTATAATTTTTATGTATAGTCGAATTCAAATTATCTATAACCATATGTTAATAATGTTTTTATTATTAAAATACGAATTTAACTCTTTTAACTCTTTTGTAAATAAAATATAATAAATGTACAAATATAATCCAAGGGGACCAAGAGGATCATATTTTATTCATATGGTTTATTTTGGTTGAAATAAACCTATCCAATATAATTAGGACATGTGTTAGGGTAATAAAAATATCATTTTTTCTTTTAATTACCTTATTTCCATTCAACCGTGGTAAATAAAATTCCAAATTTACTATTCATCAAGAAAAATTCATCATATTGAAAAAAAATTTATAATATAATATCAACCATGTATCATGGATTTTTGATATTCACTTCACATATGTGGTATAATTTTGTTTTATGCAAATTTGCAAATGGGCCTTGATGGAGGGTTAATGGCGTTAAAGAGTGCTATAAAATTTTATATATCTATTATTATTATAAAATGACTTCAATGAGTTAAATTAGACTAATATAGGTTGTATTTATATATTTTGAATTTAAATTATAATTAAATTTAAAATTTTTATTTAAATAAATCTTCTATAAACAATATGAGAGTGTTTTTCAATACTAATAAAAAATTGAATGTTTTTTGAAAACCAAAAAATTCACCAATTGCTAATTTTGATATTCCAAATTAAAAAATGAGGTCTAATTTAACAAATTTAAAACATAGATGTTGTATTAATTAATTTATAAATAATTCCTTTTTCCAAAACCGAAGAGCAGGTTTTTTAGAAGTTAAAACTCTCAAGAGATTGATATGTGTTTATGTTTAATTTAAATATAAAATTACATCCGATGACCATCATGGGATTAAATGATAAAATATTATAAAATCATTCTTAAAAACCATTAAAATATATAATTTGAAACATTAAATTGTTTTTATTAAAAAAGTGGTTTTCAATTAAATTTTAGTATTTTTCACTATTTTTATAAATATGAAAGTTATCAGAAAAGCACAAAAATATATCTAATCTAAATTATTAGGCCCCGATTCAAAGGACGATGTCTATTTTTGGAAAATTGAATATATAAAAGTGTCAAATATTTAGTTTCTAAAGAGGATATCCTTTAAAAGGCCATGAAATTGCATTTTTCGTAAAAAAAACATATTATATCTAAAAAATTGAATTTGATTTTCAATTATGTATAAGAAAAATAAATATTGATGTTACAATTATATGGATTATATAAAATTTAAAAGGCAGTTAATATTATTCAACATCGCTTTTTGAATAGCTAGATTGGTAAGGCATGGTGCGCTCAAACATGGTGTTGCGTGTAGGAAAATCTATTGAATTATTTTATTGAAAATTACTTACTAAGAAATATTTTGGAGTTACATTCTTCCCCCTTCTAGAAATTGAATCCTCAGAATTTTAAAATTGGTATTGGAAACATCATTGAAAGTCTCAAATTAGAAAATGAGTCAACGCCACTATCACAATAAAATAACGAAAGAGAAGTGCCATGGTCACCTGAGATAACCCATACTATGAGAAAATGTAGGAAAACATGGATATGTAATATAAAAAAAGTGTCAAGATCTTATAGAGGGTGATAGAAAAAATGATAAGGAGAAAGATAACAGCCAGAAAACCAAAAACGTGTAATTGGTTAAACAGTCATTAGTTTTCCATTAAGAAAAGGTAACATTCAACAATTTTTAGATTAAAGTTCCATTTCATAATATTGAGGAATTTATTTTTGATATTGACTACGAAAATAAAGAGATATACATTATTTTCATGTGTAGTTTCATCCTTTAATAAATTTCTACCACTTACTTATTTTTTCTCAAAACGATGAGCTTTCAAGATGGCTTGGACACACTTGAGGTGATAAAATTAACTTCTAGAGAATTACATAATCACCAAAGGATGAACTGTATATTTCAATTTTATTTAGAGGTAACCATTACCAAAATGGTTAATATTAGATTAGATGATCCCCAAAGATCAATAAATTCTATTCAATAAAAAATTGAAAATAAAATCATTCAATATTATACAAACTATGATTGAAACCCAAAACACTGAAGAAAAAAATTACATTGTATTAAATAATAAATTGTAACATTTTCTCCAAATAATAGAGACTACTCTTAAAGTATCATTATGATGTGTAAATAACCAAATAAAATATTCCATATGAAAGGTTAATAATTTTATTTAATAACATGAATATCTATAAGGCCATAATAATAACATACATTCTTCTAAAATAAAAATAAACCATTAATACTCAAATAAAATACGATATTATTCTCTTTTCCTTTGTAATATACTGTTCCTAATAGAGTGAACATCTTCAAAAATAACATGTATCACATAATCACCAAATTATATTCATATACTAAGGATATCCTTGTGAAAATAGATAAGATCTCGATTCAACTTATTATTGATTTATAAAATCATTTAATGAAAATGAATTAGTCACACTAACAAGGGACTTCCCGTTGTCCAGCGGTAGGTGATAAATACCATTTTCACTTTGATAGTGGGTTTGATTCCGGCATCTTTTTCCAATGCGAAGGGTTGTCACACGGTCTGTGTGTTTTCTTTTTTTTAATCAATATTTTATAACATTTCCAAAATATAACCATACCAAAATTTAACCACAACTGTTATCTCATACCTTGATTTTTCATCACAAAAATTAATAACATATAATTTACTCATATTCAAGTATGATATAAACCCAAAAGGTTCCTTATAACTATATCCCAAAATGTTAATTTTTCCTCAAATTGAATTTTCACTCAAAAAAACTTCTGGGCTATACATATAAGAGAAATGTCTTCAAATTCCATCCCATCAACCAAGAAAATTAATACTTTTAAGAATTTCTCCATCATTTTAGTTCCACATATTTTATTTCTTGACCAAGTGGTTATCCAATAGAAGAGTGCATTGACTTGGGTAAGGCATAGGTCCATTATATTTACTACAAATGACTGTAAATGGATTTTTAGGATTATATTTATTCTCTTCCATATTATTATTCATTTATCCTGATAAATTATATAATTTTTTCATTTTTTTCCCACACACAAATCATTTCATTCATCCATTGAGACACTTTCTTTAGTGTTTCTTTCCACATATCATTCATGATGGAAAAAGATCATTCTTTTCTCCATAGTCTCCAATCCTAGCGCTCTTATCAATCTCCACATCTCTCTTCTTTGTTGAGTTTCAGAGTTGGTTAATGTATATGTTGTAGATCATATTTTTTGGGAAACCTGCTTATGCTTGAACAAGATATCTTTTATGCCTATCAACATTCCATTTTGATTATCATTTGAAACTTCATGCCCAAAATGTACATCATGTTAAATATTATTATGAATTCCTTGGAATCCAACCATTGACTAAAAGAAGAAATCATAGTGTGATTAACAATAATTAAAACTCATTTTAATAATATCATGTCACATTATTTTTAATCTAAATCACCTTAGGATTAACCAAGGATATTTATTCTCCTCTTATATTAAAATCAATCAAATTGGTTTGTATATAAAATGTGAATTATCTGAGGAATATCCACTAGGAATGTCATAACCATTAGTGTAGCAAGGCCCATGTTGTGCTCCAGTTCCCATTCGAGTCTATCTCAAAGTGGTGTATTCCGATTTTACCCCAAGATACATCTGTTCTAGATCTGCCTCTACCTGCTCGTCTCCAGACAGGGATGTACTGCAAAGAAAATTCACAAAATTTCTACATTACAAAAATTATAGGATGTTCTTCTATACTAATCCTAAACATTTTTTAGGGTAATGTTCTCTAATCATAAATTTTATAAATCTAATTTCCAAGGTTTGTACTAATCATCCTCTAATACCAACTGTAATTGTTGACCCTAGTAACCCAGATTTGGTGAATTATTACATAAAATTATCATGATCACAAGAGGTCATGTCTCTAAAGATAAATTAGTTTAGTAGCTATGGAAGTACTCAATAAATATATAAATTATACAGTATATCGTGAAATAAAAAAACATCTTTGAGTCCCCTATGAACACACTCATATCATTTGGTATATCCATGCAGTTTAATAATAATATACTTTTTCAGATCCTGGTAAAATTAAAACAGAATAAAGGGGTGATCTCAGAATCTTAGTAAGGATAACAATATAGTGGAATCTATTGTATATGAGCATTAACATTTAAGGAAACATATATGACTACAACACAACACATTTAAACATAAAAATCAGAATAATATGTCAAAGATAAATTAAATAATTCAATTTATATATTCACATGGATATTAGAAAATTTAATAATCACATGTAATATCAATAGTTAATTTCATAATGATAGAATAAATAATGTCAAGCATCATGACCACATAGTCAAGGCCTTGTGGAATGACTAAAAATAAGAATTTTTTCAAGGCCTTGTGTGAAGACACTATGTTGTCTGATTAGACATAACTAGGAATCCATGTTCTGTAGAGGGATCCTTCAGTTAATTAATATTTCCAATTAATTCCAAATATTAAAAGGTTTATTCATGGCCATAGCTTAAATGTTTATGCTTATATACAATATTTTCCACTATATTGTTATTATTAATGTGCATCTGATCTCACCCCTTTCTTTATAACAGAAGTCATGTTAGTTATTGATAGGATGTGTTTGAATAGAATAAAAAATAATAAAAATATATTAAACATTTTCTTAATCATAAAATGAAAATTATAATTGAATGGTTATGATGGGGACTGAATCTCATCGTGTTCTTTGAGACGATATTGCATACGTACACACAAGAGAAAATATCATTCTATTGATGGGGAAACCATTTGTAAATGAATGGAATATTACATATAATGAATAATTAAAATTTTATATTTATTATTTACATCAAATATACTTATTTTTATACCCATCAAAATAATTAATTGTTGAATAACAAACTACACCATGATGTTGAGACGGAAAGCCATATGTTCTCATGTATGGTGAATTTTTCATTCATATGATGGATAGAATAATGTATATGACTGTACCATATTTATAATAATATCATAGTATAAAAACTATAGTAGAGTTATTATTTTTGAATGTAAACAATAAAGAACGATGAAATGGAATAAGAAAAGAAAGAGGTGATGAAATTATAGCCTTTTCTTGAGGTTCTTCATTTTAATTTGATGAAATGGTCTCCTAAGGTTGTCTTTATGATCAATGTAAGTCGTATACATTTAATTTAGGGTATTTTTGACTATATTTTTCCAGGTATTGATAGATGAAAATATATTTGGAGATGTGATTTGGAGAGAAGGGTATATACCCTCTTAAAAAAGAAGTGAGTGTCATTTATGGAAAACATTGAAATATTATTTTATTAAAAAATAATTTCCATTTTATAGTTGCGCAAAATTAATTTATTTCAAGGATAATGTGGTTATGGGTATAAATCCTCTCAACCAATAAGTTTTAGATAAGTTTATCTCAAAATATTAACATTATATTTTATATTTGTCTCTTAGTTAAATAGTATAACTTTTACAATGTCTTCTTGTATTTTTATATTACATGGTTAATAAACATACTATAAAATTTCAAATGAACCACATGTGAATCTTTAATGAAATATATATTATTATATAAGTTCTTTGACAGAACCTTAGTTTTTTAAAACTATTCTATAATTTAATAAAATGGTATTTGTTCTAAAAATTCATTTATTTCAAATTTGACACTATTTTGTATTGTTTTTTTGTGAAAGTCACACCAATATTATTTATTCAAAAAAACACATTTAGCCAATGCTACCATATCATATATACCTAGATAATTCATGGAATGAATCAAAAAACACAACTTACATTTATTGTAATATTTATAACATTTATTATTTTAATATTTTATTAATAAGGAAATTACTACATCATCATTGTGTCATTATGAAATTTAATTAGAAAAGGTTCAAAAATTATAATTTAAACCCGTTTTATATAAAATATTTATGAATTTATTATGAATATTTATATTTTAATTTATATAATGTATAAACCTATATTAAAAATGTTTTGGTTATTAAATTTTGAATTTAACACTTTTAACTCTTCATTAAATAAAATATAATAAATTTCCTAATATAATACATATGAATTAATGTGGATCTTATATTATTACAAGGATGATTTTCGTCGAAAAAAACACATACAATAGAATTAGGGAATGTTTCAGGGTAATTATAATATCATTTTTACTTTTATGTACCCGATTTACGATTAACTGTCGTAAATAAAATTCCAAAGTAACTATTAAGAAAAACTATTTTAATCCTATTGAACAAAATTATAATTATTGATTTCAACCACATCTCTTGTATTTTTTAAATTCAATTCACTGAAGCTGTGAAATTATGTTTTATGAAAATTTGCAAATTTGCCAAGAAGGGTGGTAAAAGGCATTAAACAGAGCAATAACATTTTATATATCTAATCATAATATAAAATTACTTCAATGATTAAAATTGGGAAAATTTATATATTATATATATTTTTTATTTAATATAAATTTAAATTATAAATAATTATTTATATATAAAATTCGGGTTTACAGAATAACACAGTATTTTTCACTATTCATCGTAAATTTATCATTTTTAAAAAAATAAAAAAATTTAAACAAATATAATTTCGGTATTCCAAATACAAATATGAGGTATATTTTACCAAATTGAAAACATTAAGGTTTTATTAATAAATTTAAAAATAAATCATGTTTTCTATACCAGAAAGCAGGGTTTTTATAACTAATAACTATTCAAAGATTGATATGTGTTTATGTTCAATCAAAATGTAATATTATTTCTAATATAAAAAATTGTACTAAATTATAAAAATATAATCTAATTATACTTCCAAACCATTCATATAAATAATTTAACATAATAAATAATTTTAATTAAAAAAGTAGTTTTATGTTAATTTTTTTTTTATTTTTCACCATTCATGAAGACATGAATGTTATTAGACAAGCACCCAAAATTTATCAAAACTAAATTTTTTTGTACCACTTATAAAAAAATTTATTTTGTCTAATTTAATATATTAATTTTTTAAATATTATATTTAAAAATGGTTTTCCACTAAAATGTGGTAAAATTGTATTTTTTGGAAAATACATCTTTTCTTTGAAAATTTTAATTTGTTCTTATATTATTTCAAAAAAAACATAATATTCATAATAAAATTATATGGAGTATATAAATTCGAAAATTCACTTAATAATATTCATAACCTCCTTTTGATGGGCTATTTTGGCAAGTTGTTTTGTGCTCAAACTCGGTGTTGCGTGCAGTAGAAGATATTGTATTACATTAAAGAAAAATAATTGCTTTGAAATCATTGGGTGTTATAGTTTCTTACATGTTTTTATATGAGGTTATATCACGTAGAACTATGTGGTGGAATATTATATATTTTTTTTTATTTTATACCTAATGATTCGCTGATGTATTTTACAATTTTATCAATTCTAATTTTCATATTACCTTTTAAATTATATGAATGTCTATTATAAAAAAACCAAATGGGAGATGATTCAAAAAGGGGTTTGGATTTTAGTAATATTATTTATAAAATAATTTTGATTTAAAATAAAAAAAATAAATTCTGAATATTAGTTCCTTTATAGTCTCTATTTTGGTATTATGGATGGATTTTCTATCGCACCCTAATTTTATTTTGGGATGTTTTAGATGTTATATTACATGATACATGCAAAGGGAATGTAATATCGTATGATGCTATCTTCTCTATTATCATTGACAACGTTGAAGGGAGGTATAGAGGAAACTATTAGTCAAAATGATATGTTTCATACTCTATGATTTTAATTTTTTAAGGGATTATATTGTTTTTTCATATCTCATATTTTTCCATTTGTACATTGGTTTTATATCTTGTTTTTGTTATATTGAAGTATTGTTTCCATTATATTTGTTTCATCTCACCTTGTGATGGCCAACTCAGGTCTAAAATTTGGCTGACCTTGGTTGGTCTGATAAACTTGTGACCAAATGTACAACATCAACCAATTATCCTTATTTATTTATCATTTGGTGCAATTTATCTTTCATGGAGCCGACGATAATTATGGGTAGAAACACAACATGTTTTTTTATTTTAGGGGGTATTATTTCCTAGAATTCACCACCACCACCAATGACTTATATTTTATTATATTAGAAACATTTTTCCTTCCATAATTTGTGTGTTTTCCAATTTATCTAGTATCACTTGAATAAATATATTCAAAACATATGGATTTAACATGATTTGGGTTTAACTGTTTCCATGAGCATGCTGCTGAACCTTTTCTAAGTGATCTCTTATTATTTTGGCCCATATTTTGAGTTTTATTTTTGTAAGACACATTTTTTTTATATTTTTTTGGAAACACATATTTTTTAAACTTATTGGAAACACCCATCTTGGGTAGATTATGGATTTACCAGTTTTATCACCACCTTTAAATAATTTATCCTATGATTGATTTTCTAAAACACATTTGGTATTAATATTCTTCCTATTAATTTTTAATATTTTTATATTAATCCACATGAAATGATCTATTTTCTTTTATGTAATTTTATTGGTATTTTTTAGGCATTATATCTTGTTGGACTCCATTGATACCAAGGGAAGATTTATTTGATTCTTCTCAATCTAAGATACCATCCTTATAGATTTTTCAAACTAATACATTCTGATTAATGTATAATTAAACATTATCTTTATGAATTTAATAATAATATTCCTATATTTGGATGTATTTCTACATATTAATGATAATTTAGTGATATAGTTTCATTTTATCAACTAGCTATCTATGTAAATTTCTATTTCAATGACATCAATAATAAGTAGAGACTTTTAATCATATAGATCCAGGTTAAAATAAAATAAATATGTGAAAATTCTATATGGGATCTTTTTCATGTAACCCAAAACCTATATTTAGAGGTGTTAAATATTCTTTCTCATTAATAAAACCACACTATGTACCTTAAAAAATTGGCCATTACTCAATAATCCTAGAGTTTTTAGTTATATTTTTGGCCTCTTTCATCTATATATTTATTTTTGTTTACTCAAAGACCACCAAATATTTATTGATAGGAATATGTATATATTTCTCAAATTGAATTTTTTGAAACCACACATTTATATGGTAGTTTTAGGTTTTTCATAAATTTTACTTCCCAAATATAGAGATCATTGAATTTTGAACTATGATTCTGAATCAAATTTTTTAGGATAGAAACCATTCATGAATCCATATTTTATGGGGAAGGTGGTCCAATTGATGATTTGATAGCTAAACGTGATGTAAGAGGCAGTTCAATGTGGTTGAGTAGCGATAATACGAACTGTATAAACCACTATCTATCCATTGAGTCTATTAGTTGTGACACCCCAAGCTTCCACATTACGCTTCCCTTTGAATAATACATTAGCGTGTGTTGAACGCAACATTGAGTTCTAACGCACACCACAACCAATTAAACTAGTCGTTATGAATAGTAATACCCACTTTTTGAAATTTTATAAATTTTATCTTTCAAAATGGACATCATTTTTGGATTCGTAATATAAAAATTATCCTATGGTGAATTTTTCTTATTTTTAGAAAATATTAAATTATTAATAAATAGTGAAAAATACTAAACATTAATTAAAAATAACATTTTTATTCCAAATAATTTATAGTGATGAATTATAATATTGAGATATTTTAAAGTATAATTAAAATATATTTATACCATTTAATTCAATATTGGTAATTTATTCTAATTTCACATTTAAACTAGACACAAACAAGTGTCAATCTTTTGATAGTTATTATTTCATAAAAAACACGCTCTTTGTTTTGACAACATGAATTGATATTTAATTAATTTATTCCTCTTATGTATATTCAATTTAGAAATATGGATTGAATATTTATAATCAGGTGGTACAAATTGTGTAAATAGGTGTCTTTTATTTTTGGACATTTTGAATAATTACTTCAGGAAGTATTTTATTTACCATGGTTAAAGCGTAAATCCAGTAAATAATGGTAAAAAAATAATATTAAAATAATATTTAATTACCCTAAAACGTGTCCTAAACCTATTGGTTTATACATTTCCGACCGTAGGAATCTTTGGGTAGATTTTTGGATTCCATGGTGCAACATGTAATTGATAATGACACTTTATATTTATTAAGATAAAGTAAATACAAAAATGACATAAGTATATATCTTTTAGAAAAACAATTTTTACATAGGATTATATATGTTATATTTTAGACTATAAATATTTATTATAAATAAATAAAATATTTCCTAAATAATGGTATTTTATTTTTAATATTTAGATATTGAATAAATAAATTTATTTATGACACAATAATTATGCAATATTTTGTTTATTAATGAAAGAATCAAATAAGAGGTATTATAAATGTTAATATAAATATAATTTGAAAGTTTTGATGAAATACACGAATTTTATTGGTTAATATGAACTGTTACAATTTATTAAATTAATTTTATTCGAATTTATAAAGTTTTTATGACTTTAACAAAAATATATTTTTAAATAGTGTCAAAATTGACATAAATGAGTTTTTAAAACAAATATTATATTATTAATTGATATTATATTCCTAAAAACCTATTCTTAGACCAAAGGACTTATATAATGATATTTGAATAATTAATGGAGAACTTGGGGGTCTCTTAGAAGTATTTAGTATGTTTATTAACTATATAAATTAAAAATACAAAGAGACATGGTAAATGTCAATCTATTTGAGTTAGAGTTAAATCAAAAAGATAATGTTAATATAGTGACCACAACATATCTAAAACATATTTTTGACTGTTTTTTGACCTATCCCCACCTTATCCTTTAAATAATAAACTTTTTAGCCATTATAAACCGAATATTAATTTATTATAAAATAATATTTCTAACTTTTTCTAAGGTGCCCCTTACCCCTCTTATAAAAGTCTACTCCCCCTAATCACTAATTCATACCTTAAAATCCTTTTGGCTTGGCCAACCCCTACTAAATATCCTCTCAACATCCCTCACATAATCCTAGAGGCCCTCCTTTGGTCATAAATCCTTCTTAAAGAGCTTTTTTGATCAAATCAAAAGGAAGAACCTGAAGAAGAGTTAATAATTTCACCAACCTCTTTCATGTTCTTTTCTTCTCCCACTTATTCTTTTTTGTTATTTCAATTTTAAAATAATAACTATAGTATCATCTATATACTGTGAAGTTATTATAAATATGGTACAACCATCTTCATTATTCTATCGATCTTTTGAATGACATGTCATCATACGTGCTTACGTACAGATTACAGTCTCCAAGTCGTGGTGTAATTGTTATTCAATACTTTTTCATTTGGATGGGTATAATAATGATGTGTAATTAATGTAAATAATAAAAATAACATGATAATGATTATGTATATATGATATACCATAAAATAATGTATTATTTTAATATCAAAAGAGTGATATTGTCGCTCATTCGTATGTACGGATTACCGACTCCACGAACGCGATTAGATTCATTCCCCATCGTATCAATTCAAGAATAAATTTTATTTGATGATTACAAAAATGTTTAGAGACATGATATAATTCTTTATATGAATAAGACACATCCCATCCATAAAAAATATGTCTCACGTAATAAATAATATAATGGAAAATATATATGTTAACACCTGAAACGACGATAATACTAAGATATTATTAACAAATCAATGTTTAATGATTATATATGATGTCATATTAATGTATATAATTCATATATAATTCAATAAATATTATTTCACCATTATATAGGAGGTTACCTACCCTCTAACGAAGAAAATGTACAAATTAAGGGGTTTCTTATCTCACTTTTAATTCCGTGAGATTTCCATTGTTCACCACATATTTATTATATGTGGTGTTTTTATTACACATGATTGTATTAATTTGGTAATAGAGTTTAATTTATGGATATTTAAACCATCATTATATGATCCTTATTTCATGGGTTAATGTTTTTTAAGTTACCAAATCGATAAGGGAATTTGAAATTTCAATTTCCACTCATTCGGCATCCCACATACTTCATTGATTTTTTTACTCCATGATTATGTGAGGAATCACTATTAATTTTCTTATGTCATAATTTCCACTTCCCTTTCTATGGATATACTCTTGATTCACAAAATCACTCCATTGATAAATTCTCAAGTCATCTATATGAACTTGATTAGAGCAATTTTAACTCAATTTATGTTTGTTGAGTTAAATATTACATTCATTGGTGTGGTTTTTACAAGATTATGTTTGAATGTCATTTGATTGATTTACACTGAATATCCTATAATATTGAGTGTATATATATTTGTAACACATAATTATGTCTTTGATTTATCCTTAACCTAATGATATGGTCTTTATAAAAGATTTCATCTCAATTTAAATTCCATTTAGACTTTGATGTTGTTATACACCAAATAAATTTTATATGGTGTATATAATGTACTTTTTACTTGTATATCAGGAGTCACTTTATTCTTATAATATCATAATTTCATTATTACCTAAATTATTTGTATTTGATTATCTCTATTTGGGTTAGGAACTCTAACATAAATATCATTTTAAATGTTTTAAATACATATTATTCAAAATATTTATTATTAATGTCCAAGTTTTAAAAATGGTTTAAATGATTTATTTATATGGACATTGATGATTTAAAATTAAAATCCATTTAAATTTTTCAAAGTGGTATGGGATACTTTGATTAAAAAATCTATTTTTAAATGGCTTATTGACAAATAGTGTGACTTTTAAATGAGTTATGTTTGACAGTGGATGTGGTATTTTTATTCCATTAATGGTTTGTGGAAAAATTATTGACATTATATATGCAAGATTTAATAAGAATGTTTATTGTATGTTTAAACCTATTCATATGAGGAATGCATTGGACTTAGTATGTGATGGGTGGAGCATGCTATAACTCCTCGATGTATCGGTAGGTCTAATGAGTCAAACATGTTTATTGGAACAAGGCCTTGACAAAATATTATTTGTAGTCTTGGCACAAG
This sequence comes from Viscum album, assembly GCA_963277665.1. Taxonomy (NCBI): domain Eukaryota; kingdom Viridiplantae; phylum Streptophyta; class Magnoliopsida; order Santalales; family Viscaceae; genus Viscum; species Viscum album. The sequence continues at coordinate 116,288,985 of OY728160.1, read as the reverse complement.
GCATTGACTATGTTGTTATGATAGTCTGGTAACATGCATTCCATCAAAATGAAAGTGTCTATTGATATTTCATGTGATCATTCAACTAGTAAAATATCCACGTGAATAAGTAAATGGAATTATTAGATTTTATATATTCCATATTATGCTGATGATCATGTTTAAAAGTCTATTGTTCAGGTCTTATACATTGACATAAATATTTATGCTTATTTATAAAAGTTTCCTCTATAATTTTTTCCTCACTGAGCATCTGGGCTCACCCATTTCTATGATTTATTTTCCCAGGATGTAAAAAGGTATATTATGACTGACATCCAGGGATAGTATATGGGATCTCAGTGTTTTCTATGGAGACAATGTTTTTGTATTTATCCATTTAATGATTTAATGTAAACATTATGAATATATCTAGTACTTCCAAGGCTTCTAAACTAATCGATCATTCGAGACTTGATCTTTTATGAACATGCCAATGATAGGTAATAATGCACTGACTCTGGGATTCTGGGGTCGGGGCATTATAGTTGGTATCATAGGAAGTTTAGTAAAATACTTGGAAACTAGATTTAGATAAATTATGATTAGAACACATAGACCTCAGATGGCATTTGAGGATTAGTACTAAATAACTTTCTAAAATTTTGGTATTGTAGAGATTTTGTGAGTTTTATGAGAAATATATCCCTGTCTGGATATAAGCAAGTAGAGGCAGATCTGGCACAGATGTACCTAGGGGTGAAACCCGAAAAAACATCTTTGAGCTAGACTCGAATAGGAACTGGTACACGACAACGGTCCTTGCTACACTCTAGGATACGACACTCCCAGGGGATATTCTTAGAATAATTTACATTTTCATTACAAACCGATTTGATTTATTTTAATATAAGATGATAATAAATGACCTTGGTTAATCCTAAGGAGTTTTAAATTGAGAATATGGTGTCATGATGTTATCTAAATAATTTTATGACTACTATTACTCACACAATGATTTCTGGTTTTAGTCAATGGATTGATTCCAAGGAATTCATAGTAGCTTTGAGAATGATTCACAAGGTGAGAACATTGGTGGAAATGAGCAACAAAATGGTATGTTTATAGGCGTAAAAGATATCATGTTCATGCCAAATTAGTTTTTAAAGAATATGATCAATAACATATATATTATACAACTCCCAGACTCAACAAATATGAGAAAGGTGATTAATTATAAGAGCTCCAGTAATTGAGCCCATGCATAAATGAATCTTCAATTTCCATCATGCATGAAATGTGGAAGGAGACACCCAGGAAAGTGTCTCAATGTAACAAAAATTTGCTTTACGTGTGGGACAGAAGGACATAATGTGAATAATTCTGAGGAAAATTAAGAGTACTATGGAAGAAAATAAAAATGGTCCCATGAATCGATTTACAGTCATTTTCCGTAAATTTAGGGGACCTAGCCATTACCCGAGTGAATGCTTTATTCTATAGGATATTTTCTTGTTCAGAGAAGAAGAAATGGGGAAATAAATGGTTGGAGAAAATTTTAAATGTACTAGTACTCCGGTTTGATAGGATTAAATTGGAATAATATTCTCTTGTATTTGTAACCCTGCAACTTTTCATGGGAAAATAATATTTTAGGATGTCTTGCTTTTTCTCTTGTGGATATAGTTATAAATAACCATTTGGTTTTATACGATCATTGGGTTTGAGGCCATTACAAGTTATTATATTTTGGGATGAAAATGAAAGGTATGAGATAACATTTGTGGTTAAATAATTTTATGGTTATATTGAGGAATTTATCTCATTTTGGTAATGTTATAAAATATAATTTTGAAAAAGGACAACACCCAGATCGTGTGACAACCCGTCGCGTCGGGCAAAGCTATGGGAATAAAACCCACAACCAAAGTGTGATTTTGATTTGTCGCCTACCACTGGACTATGTGAAGTCTCTAGAAAGTGTGACTAACTATTTTTTATTAAATTATTATATTGATCAATAATATGTTTATTTGTGATATTATGTCTTATCAAATGAATACCCTTATTATTGGAAAATGATTCGGTGATTAAGTGATAAATGTTATTTTGGAAGATGTTCACTTTATAGGAAACACTACAAGCCCACGGAAAATAGAATACTATGGTATTTCATTAGAAGAGTAATGGTGGATTTTTTTATATGTTTTTATTGTGGATTTATAGTGATTTGGGTTATTTATGGAAATTATTAACCAATAATAGAGAATATGTGATTGGGTTAATTATTTTTAAGAATTTGACTTTAAGAGTAATCTCATTTGTGGGATTATCAGATCTTATACTAACCATTTTGGTTTTGATTAATCTCTAAAGACAAGGTAAATATATTGTTTATCCTTCGTGGAGCATGTGATTCTATAGAAGTTGATTCTAGCTCTTCCAGTTTGACTATGTCTTCTTGAATAATCATCATTTTAAAAAAATTAATTAGTGGTATAAATTTATTAAATAATGAAACAAAAAATTAAAAAGTAAGTATATATCATTATGTTATTAGTCAATATCATAAATGAATTCCTCATCTTTATATAATCTAATTTAAAACAAAAAAATGTTGTCTGTTTACTTTTCCTACTGGGAGACTAATGACTATTTATCCCATCACAAGTTTGTGGTTTTCTTGTTGTTAACTTTCTCTTAATGATGGTTTCTATCCCTATAAATCATATCTTGACACTTACTTTATCATCAATATCCTTGTTTTTCTACATGGAATCATAGTATGGGTTATCATGGGTGAACATTGTACTTCTCCTTCTTTCTTTTAAAGTGATAGTTGTATTGACTATTTTTATGATGTGGGACTTGCCATTATAATCCCAAGAATAATTTTAAAAACAATTTGAGGATGAAATTATTTGTATGTGTGGAGAATTTAAAACCCCATGCTTCCACAGTATTCTTCACTTTTAATAATAAAGTAGCGTGTGTCGTACGCAACTTTGACTTCTAACACACTCTACAACCAATCAAACTAGCCGTTATGAATAATAATACCCACTTATTTAAATTTTATAAATTTTAACATTCAAAATGGATATCATTCTTTGATTGAGAATATAGAAATTATCCTAGGATGAATTTCTGGTATTTTTTAGAAAACATTATAATTTTTATGAATAGTGAAAAATAATAAACATTAATAAAAACAACTTTTTTAATCCAAATAATTTATAGTGATAAATTATACAATTGAAGGGTTTAAAAGAATAATTAGAATATTTTGTTACCATTTAATCCATTCATGAATGGGGTCTCATTGTTTTTGGTTTGATGGTGGTTGATAATACGATGATGTTCGACGGTGGTTTCATGTGTCTTCAACGGTCTCTGGTACTGGTGGTGCAAGTCGGTGAAGGGAAAATGCAGTATCCATCTGTAATGGTAGACATGGGTGTCGAGGTGATGATGATGCGATATGATGACAGTGAACATGTATTATCAAAACATGTGCATCTGTAACCGGGTGAATAATGGTATTTGCGAGATATGTTGTGATAGGGTCTTTGACTTATGAAACAGGCGACATGTTGATGGTTTTGGCGCGGTGATGCTGGCTTTATTTGAATATTTTTTAATTTTAAATTCATAAAAGTTTAATGTGTCTTTTTTGTCCATCTTCTAGTTTGATTTTTTTTGTTGTAGGTTCCCACTTTCCCTCGAAGTGGTTTTTTCAATAAAATAAAAAAAGTGATTAGAGGGAACAAGTGTCAATATTTTGATAGTTATTATTTCTTAAAAACACGAACTTTGTTTTGACAGCATGAATTAATTTTAAATAAATTTATACCACTACTATGTTTTGAATTTAGAAAAATGGATTCCATATTTATAATTAGGAGTTCCAAAATGTCTAAATAGGTAACTTTTATTTTTAAATCTTTTGAATAATTACTTGGGTAAATATTTTATTTACCATGGTTAAAGGGTAAAAAATAATATTATAATAATATTAAATTACAGTAAAACATGTCCTAATAGTATTTGTTGATAAATATCCGAAAATGGGAATCTTTGGGTCGATTTTGGGACCACATGGAACCACTTCTATGTCATAATGAAACTTTTTATTAATTAAGTTAAAGGAAATAAAAAAATGACATAAGCATATATATTTCAGAAAAACATTTTTTACATAGGGTTATATATGTTATATTTCAGAATATTGATATTCATTAGAAAAATAAAAATATTTCTTACATAATGGTATTTTTTTTATAATTTTTAGACATTGAATAAATAAATTTATTTATGACACAATAATGATGCAGTATATTCTTTATTAATGATGGAATCAAATAATTGGTATTATAAATGTTAAAAGAAATACAATTTGAATGTTTTTATGACATACACGACTTTAATTGGTTAATATTACATGTAATTATTTCTTAAATTTATTTGGATTGAATTTATCACGTTTTTAGGACTTAAAAAAATAAATTATTAAATAGTGTCAAAATTAACATAAATGTGTTTTTAAAACATATATTATATTATTAATGGATATTCTATTGCTAAAAATTTATGGTTTGGAAAAAAGACTTATATAACGATAGGTGTATTATTAATTGACCACTTTGGGGTCTCTTAAAATTATGTAGTATGTTTATTAACTATATAATATAAAAATACAAAGAGACATGGTAAATGTAAAACTATTTAACTAAGAGTTAAATAACAAATAGAAAGATAATATAGTGACCCAGACCTATCTAAAACCTACTGTTTGAGTGGTTTTTGACCTATATCCACCTTAACCTTTAATGAATCCAGTTTAGAGCCATTAGAATCCTAATATGAATTTATTATTAAATAATATTTCTAGATTTTCCTAAGGTGCCCCTCACCCATCTAATAAAAGGGAACTCCACCTACTCACTTATTCACACCATCAACGCATTATGTCTCGGCCAACCCTGGACCAAATATCCTCTAAACATCCATTACTTTATCCAATAGGAACTCCTTTGGTCATAAATCCTACTTAAGGATCCCTTTTGATCAAATCAAAAGGATTAACCCGAAGAATAGGTAATAATTTCACCACCCTCTTTCAAGTTATTTTCTTCTTCCAATTATTATTTTTTGTTATTTCCATTCTAAAATAATAACTCCAGTATCATCTATATTCATTGAAGTTATTATAAATATGGTACATCCATCTTCATTATTCTATCTATCCTTTTAATGACATGTCTCTATACGTGTGTATGTACGAATTACCGTCTCCATGGTGCAGTGTAATAGTTATTCAATACTTTATTATTTCGATGGGTATAATAATGATGTGTAATTCATTAAAAAATAAATATAACACATTAATGATTCTGTATATATGATATACCATCCAATTATATATATTATTTTAATATCAAAAGAGTGATATTGTCACTCATGCGTACGTACGAATTACCGTCTCCACGAACACGATGAGATTCATTCCCCATCGTATCCAATCAAGACTAAATTTCAATTGATGATCAAAAATAATGTTTAGATAAATGATATAATTTTGGATATTAATAATATACATCCCATCAACAAAAAATATGGCTCAAATAACAAATAATATAATAGGAAATAAATTTGTTAACACCCAAAATGACGATAATACTAAGATATTATTAACAAATAAATATTAAAAGATCATATATGACATAATATTAATGTATATATATTTTTTATAATTAAATAGCAATTATTTCACCATTATACATGAGGTTAACATACCCTCAAACAAGGATAAAGTAAAAAGTAAGGGGTTTCTTATCTCACTTTTAATTCAATGAGATTTCTATTGTTCACCCCTAATTTATGGCATGTGGTGTATATACTAAACATGATTGTATTCATTGTGTAATATACTATAATTTATTGATATTTACTTCATTTTTTATGATCCTTATTTCATGGGTGTATGTTTTGTAAGTTAACAAATCGATAAGGGAATTTGCAATTTCAATTTCCACTTATTCGGCTTTACACATAATTCATGGATTATTCTACTCCAATATTATGTGTGGAATCACTATTCATTTTCTTATGTCATAATTTCTACTCACCTTTCTATGGATATACTTTTGATACACATAATCACTCCATTGATAAATTCTCAAGTCATCGATATGAACTTGATAAGAGTGATTTTTACTCAATCTCCATTTGTTGAGTTAAATATCCAATTCATTGGTGTTGTTTTTACAAGATTATGTGTGAATGTTCTCTGATTAATTAACAAAGAATATCCTATAATATTGAGTGTATTTATATTTTTCACACATAATTATGTCGTTGATTTATCCTTAACATAAGGATAAATTCCTTATTGGAGATTTCATCTCAATTTAAATTCCATTAAGTCTTCGTTGTTGTTATACACCAAACCACTTTTATATGGTGTATATAATATACTTTGACATTGTATATCATGTATAAAATTATTCTCATAATATTATAATGTTTTTATTTCGTCAATTATATTTATTCAAGTGTCTCTCTTTTGGTCAATAACTCTAACAAAAATATCATTTTAAATGTTTTAAAGATTTATTATTCTAAATCATTCACATTAATGTCCACGATTTAAAAATAGTTTTAAGTATTTATTTATATGAACATTGAATTTAAAAATTAAAATTCCATATAAATGTTTCAATGTGGTGTGGGACCCCTTGATTCAAAAATCTATTTTTAAATGGACTCTTGACAAAAAATGTGACTTTTAAATGATTTCAAGAAAAAGGGTATATTTCCCTCTAATAGTTTGATTATTATTTTCATCTATGTAAATATCCTTCATTATTATCGATTGAGGTTAATCTATTATAATACAATCTTTTATATTGTATTGATTGTGTTATGTTTGACTAGGATGTGCTATATTTATTCCATTCATGATTTGTGGATAACGTATTGACATTACGTATGGTAGTTTTAATACTAATATTTATGTTATATTTAAACCTGTTCATATAAGGAATGCATTGAACTTAATAAATGACGGTTGGAGCCCTATATTTCTCCTTTTTGAATCGTTTGGTCTCATGGGGCAAAATAGTGTCTTGGCACAAGGCCTTGACAAAATCTTATTTGTAGTCTTGGCACAGGTCCTGGACTATTTGGTTATGATAGTATAGAATTATGCATTCTATCATTATGATAGTGTTTAATGATATTGCATGTGATCATTTGACTACTAGAATATCCATGTGAATAAGTAAATGGAATTATTTGATTTTATCATTTCCATATTATGCTAATGTTCAAGTTTAAAAGGAATTTTTTCTAGTCTTATACACTACCTTAAATATTTATGGTTATTTATGAAAGTTTCTGCTATAATGTTATCCGTACTGAGCATATGAGGAAACCCCTTTCTATATTTTATTTTACCAGGATGCAAAGAAGTATATTATGACTAACCTCTATGGAGAGTCTATGGGATCTCAATTTTGTTTATGGAGACAATGTTGTTTTATTTTTCCATTTTATGATGTAATGTAAACCTTATGAATGTATCTATTACTTCCAAGGATACTAAAATAATAATTATTTTTAGACATGATCTTTTATGATCATGATAATGATACGTAATAATGCACCGATGATGGGCTTCGGGGGTCGGGGTGTTACATTAGTGGGTTGGGTGTGACTTGGAGGGAAACTGACAATCTAGTGGCCCAATATTTCTATGTTGGTAGAAGAAAATGTCATAAATATTTATAATATTACCCTATTGTTTTTAAAATGGTTAGGATACCCTAATTTTGTTTACATTGCACACATGTATCCACATCCTCTCTCTTCTCTTTCTCATATGGTTTAGAGTGGAGTTACTATGCGTTTTCAGTTATAATGTAATTTACTTCCCCTCTCCATCCTAAAGTCACTTCTCCATCCTCATATATATTACCCGGTGTCAGTTATATTTTGGATAAAAATGGTTATTTTATGGGAAAAATGTAATGTCAGCTTATTTAGATGTGGAATTATTATAGAATTGGAAAAGGATGCCGTAAAACATCACCTTCCAACTATAAATCCTTATTTCTTTACAGGTTCATCTAAATGTGGATTTTTATAAACATTTACATTAAAATATGTTTTGTTAATTGTATAAATGGATTTGGTTCATAGTGATTTTATAGAGAATGGTATTAGGAGTACTTGTTGAAATTTTCAATGGTAATTGGATTTTCTTCTGATGGAACATGACATACCGATGAGTTTCTACAAATATTCAAAGTTAATCTAAATTAATTAATTAATTTAAAATTTTATAATTATTTATTTATTGATCTCTTGTTCATGTTAGTTGATGAGTTCATTAAGACATCTGTTTTTAAGGATGATGTTATAAATATCTATGAGAGATTTGAATGAGATACAAACTCTGGGAGATAAATGGAAATTCCTTTAAAATGGTAGTTGGGTTCACCTATAATCCCGATGGGTTGTGTTCTATTTTGTACTGCTCGCGGATGCCTAGACAAACCACCTACAATTATTAGCCAAGTTATTATTATTAAAAAACTATTAAATTAATTTTAAAAGTTCTTGTATACGTGGATCAGATCATTGGATCAATAAAACCCCATTTTTCTTGCTTGATTCATCAATAGCTGATAGTAGATGATGGGACTAAATGGATATCGAGATTCCTCTAAACATAATGAGATGTGAGTTTGGAGAAAATGAAACTCACTAGCCAATTAATAGTTGTTTTAGACACATGTATACAACCATTTTTTGTTGGAATTATGGACCATAGGCCATGAATGATTTATAGTACCCTCATTTTATTTATTCTCATCAATTTGGGATCATCATGATTAGTTCAGGATTATCAACCCACTACCATACAATGTGACAATGCTTAGTTGGAAAAATCTTATCTTAACCAGGATTGGGTTGGGTGAGAGATCATCATTCATTGGATTGAAAGTACTATTCAAAGGCCTAACACTATTTATTTTTATGCACTTTTAATATCATAGTTGGACAACATGGGGGATCAAGACTATATGGAAATTGTGTATCATATTACCATGTTGTATATACTCACATGCCTTTAAACATGGATTGGGTAATTTGATTTATTTTGAAGAGGAATTTAATGGGATATCCCAGTTATATAAGGTTAAGGATATGATGACACAACTCAAACCCTAGGGCCCGTTCTGTGACTACCCCAAGTGGGAAATCCATTGGCTAGGGGATAGTGACTAGCACTGAAAAGGCATATCTAAAATAGGAAGCCATTTTCCTTTATACTTCTACACACACGCACCCAACCACATCCTTACACCCAAAAAGTGGGAAACCGCTATACCACTAAAACAAAGTTGAGTTCAAATATAATTGAAATTAAGTAGGCATAAAACAAACCCAACATTGAATAGAAAACAACCATTTCAAAAGAAAACTATGATGACCATCAGCAAAAAAAACCCTCCTGCTCATGAGAGTAGTGAAATTACTGGAAGCTGATGTAGTATGTGCTACCCACCTGGCCCTACTAGGCCCCAACTAGTCCTAGGCCCCCATGTCCACTGTCGTTACGTCCGTCTGTCCCATCCTCCCAGAGAATCTATATTGAAACTTAAATTGTCAATAGATGACACAAAACATGTGGGGATATCCCATGCAGGTCTGAGTATAAAACTTCTCATTATGGACACCGAGAACCCTGAAGGTCTCTCAACAGTTCACAAAGGAAAACATCAAAAATAATATACCCCAGTGGTAATACCACCAAAAATTACCTCAAAACCATAGATTAACATAGAATACATAGATGACCCCTGGTATAACATAAGTATAAAAGTAAATATGATTAGTGGTAATGCTTGATCATTTTATTCTCTAAAGAGGCTCTGTTGCTGACCTGCAGAGGGTCACTAGGTGAATACCCACAGGGGATCGCTAGGTGCTATCACACAAGATATTTCTAGGTTCTAACACAAAAAGGATCATTAGGGGATCACCCATACTTGATCACTAGGAGTTGACACACTTAGGATCTCTAGGTGTTGACCCAAGTAGGATTCATCTAAATTCATCACAACATATCCAACAACTAGATTACTACATATGGAATGATTGATTCTAGGATGATATTATCCTCAATAAATTAGTCTTACATAATCCCCCAAAATGTTTCACATAGATTAACCAAAAATTACCGGCTTGTCGTAAGTGTCCCAATGTAAAATATGACACGTCGAACAGACACCCGACATGTAAGATATTGAATTTTTTAAAAAAAATTATCTGGATGTATTTGAGTTCCATCCAAACCATCTATATAACAATTTTATCCAAAAATCATGTTGAGTATATCTGGTGGACCACCTTGTCTCTTGGTTTCCATGACTACTGATGGCGTGTCAAATAGACGCCTGATTTGAGTGTTACATGTGTTTTAGTTATTATGGGATGGTTGTGTATGGGCCTGGTCTAGCCCGGTCAGACTGACCTGACCAACATGGACTGGGGGTCCCATGTACCCATAATTATATAGACACACTCGAACTAACACGGCTTGGGTCAGGATTGGTCTGCTACGGCCTCGCCACTGGGCTATGCCCAATGTGATTTGCTGGACTCGACCCGAGATGGATTAGGGGATATCCCAACGGGTCTCTTAGTGACCCGGTATAGTCCAACCCAACCCGAAGGGCACGTGTCCACCCTAATGGAATGGTTCTAGTCTTCTGGGGGTTGGAATGGCCCACATGGGATGTTGGACTAGATCATTGGGTGGTTTGTTCCCCTCCGAATCCGCCTCACTCGGAAATAGAAAGATGTTTAGTCTAGTCTGCCGACATCACCCCATTGGTTGCCATGGGGAACCTTCTCTACTATGGTATACTGATAGTGGCCCACATCACAGGACGCAGCATGGTGCCTCATCTACGTCCCATTGACATTGTCGAGCTACCTCATCCGTCACCTCTAGCCAGAGGCTCCTCCCACTATATCGCGGCCCAAGCCGGATGCTGACTTTCTCCAGTGCACCGTTATGGGACTATTCTACCCTCCCATGGCCCCTGCCTCTCAAAACCATAGTCATTCGATGGAACCACCTTTGGAATCTTCTGCAGAGCATCAGGTCCGCACTGGTAGTTCGTTCTTCTTACTGGTTGCGCAAACGCACTTTGGGGAATTCCCTCTCTATCACGAAGATATCAAATATGCATTCCTATTGATTTTAGAGTTTGGACATGAAGAACAACCCTTGCGGAGGGACTCAAGACTTTTTCATGTTATCATGTTCCCTCCACATTAGAAATTTATAATCATGGGATGTTCCCGGATTTTAATATGAAAAAAATGATGGTTCAACCCTAGATAATGAGTTCCAAAAAGAAATATCATCATCCATCATAAAAGCACGAATCACAAATCAACATGTTTGTGGGTTGATCCATGTTCGTAATTTATAACAAAATAATATTTAAGAACATTTATATATTAAACAACCCCTACCTCATTGATTATCGATCCTGAATAATTTGTGCTCTAGGTTTCATGATGTCAACATCGCTTCCATCTCAATTCTTCAGGTCTTGTCGAAGAGGATGAAGTCTCTTTGACGTTCTTTGTTCTTTGTGGGATTTAAATTCTATAGGTGGTTTGTTAGATAATCCCCACATTTTCATTCACCATTCTCCAACGTGTTGGTTTAATAAAAATATTCATGTCATTGTGTTTCTATTATGCTGCGACATTGTGACGTTAAAATATTTCATTTATGAAACAAAATCGATGTAATGCTTACATTGTTACATTATTATGTTGTGTGATACAATAAATTAATGAGAATAATTAATTACCCTGTCACCACCTATTCAGTGCACCACAATATCATTTTCCTATAACTAACGGTGAGAAAATAATTAAAATAATTCCATTAAATTATTATATTATTTTCTCTCAAAATGTCCAAAAAATAAATTTTCAGATCTACCATGTCTGGCTGATGATGAGTAATTTATAAGTGAGTCTCATAATTTCTATTTCAATGTTTCCCTTTTATTTTTGATCCAAACACCTGTTTAAAGGATATAAAATCCCCCTCACATATTTACAGAACGTACCTAGAAAAAAAGTTCAAAAATCGTTTCTGGGCTCACTAGGCCTCATAATCACACACTATCAGAGCGTGCTGTAGAGACTCGAATCTTGTCGTACATGGAAATTACATTACTTTTGCATAATACTTAATAAATAACAAAAACAGACACACAAGGATCATAATAGTTTAGGGTCTTTGGAAACATGGAATATAAACATCTAATCATGTTAAAAGATCTTCAACAACTCCCATAATGATCTTCCCCTTTTTGTTTCCTTACATAAAACCTTTCTTTATTTCTTAGGGAAAATAAAAAATAAAATGGGTGAGCTCAAATGCTCAGTAAGGGCAAACATAGAGAACATAAAACAGTCCATAAACATTTGAAAGCAAAAACTTGAACATGAAATTTAAACATCAAACTCTTGAGTAAAGACATAAATTGTGGAAGTACATAAGGCATATATCATAATGGAACATCAACTGTGATAAAATATAATTGGAATAAAACATGTAATTTTGGAAACCATTCAACACATGTTATGATTTATATAGTATCCAAGGCATTACTGCCAAGACCATCTTAGTGGAAAAAGTCTCTTTCTGAATCGAGTTCACTCCTCGTTTCGATCCTGTAACACTGAACCAGATTAACTCACCGTTCCAGCCATATCTATCTCATGAGATATAGATCTTTACCCAATTCATTGGAGGGAGATATAGGTCCCACCCATATCATAATTAAATCATTCTAACTTGTGCCACAACATAAACATAAATCATTCATCATAACCCAATGAATAAACTGGATTTCATAAACATCATCCCATCATAACATAATACATACAAATAAAATGGATATCATTTCATCATAGGAAAAGTGAAACCATGTAAATAATTATACTTGAAACATACACATATGAAATAATGTCATCTTAGATGGAAAATGGTTTTGATAAAACAATTGAAATGAATTCTTGAGGAAAATATCCATTCTTCTTCAAAATCAGTTTCTTTTCACAAAACGTCATGGAATTTTAAAAGAAAAGGATTTTGTTTAAAATATTCATGAAATCTTTTGGAGGAAGCTTCTTGAAAATAAGGCTTTATAAAACTGTAAAAATCCTATCATGCTGTATAAGTTAAAAAAACATTATTCTCGTACTTGTCCGGAAAAGTCAAAAAGTACCCGGTAACGTAAACAAAAGAAAGATTCCTTACATACCATATAGTAAAAGTAAAAAATGGATAAAAGGGAAATTAAACATACATAAGGACACTTTTATAAAACATGGACATGGATGATAACAATAACCCCAGTAAATACTTACGTATAACCAATCTTGGATAAAAAAAGAGATTTGAAAAATTATCTCTTACCTTAGGCCCGATATGCTTCATACGTATCCGAAACTTCTATAAAATTATTTAAATAATGTCATTGCCTTATTACAGAATCATATTCATTGTTATTATATCATATATGGTTCACTTATGACTATATATTACCCATTCTTTTGTAAATTCCATTTTAAAGAGTGTTTTGGGTAAAATCGTTTCATTTGTCGTCCGTGTATTGAGTTGTAATTATTCATATGATTACTTAGATCAGGATTAAATAGATCTAGAATGTAAAAAATAATTTTATATAATATATATTCAGAATATACATATATATAATAGATTGATAAATGGAAAGAAATACACCGTTCATGGAGACGGTAGGCCTTACGTACGCATGAACATTGTTTTCGTTTCCTCATTGAATAGAATGGAATTAATTGGATGACATACATATATATAAATAAATACAGTATCATTATTATGTCATATATTTCATTATTACTTATTATATATACTTTATAATCATTCATGAATGGTTAATCATTGAGAATGAATCTCATTGCGTCGTGGAGATGGTAGTCTGTACGTACGCCCAAGTGATGATATCGTTCCCATAATAATTGAATTGAATTGGAGTGGATGATACAATATATAAGAATCAATATGATGTTATAATAACTGTGTATTGTTATTCTTTACACCATTATATCCATCCAAGTAAGGTGGTTGTGGAAAAACAGATTACACCACGGCGTGGTGATGGTATTCCGTACATACTCACACGTGATGATTTCATTTTCCGTAGAATAGATAGAAGGTGAAATGGGGTTGATTCATATTTATAATAACATATCAGTATATTATTGAAACTAATGTTATTACAATATAATAAAACAACTAAAGAAGAAGAAGTTGAGGAAGAATGAAAATTGAAAGAATCGGTAATGGATATTACCTCTTCTTTGACACGCCTCTTTGAAACCTCCTCTTAGGGTACTAAAATTAGTCTTTCATGAATACCAGGACCACTAGTATTTTTATAGGAAAGTTTATAAGGGAAATGGATAGCGGTTGACCGAGCTTGAAGGCTCAAATTTGTGTAAAGATGAGAGGGAGGAGGTTCCCTTTTATAAGGGAGGAGAGGGGCACCTATGGAAATCTTAAAAATATTAATTTATTATAAATATAACCCCACATTAAAACCTCCCAAAATGACTCATATTCAAATATTAGATGTTATAGGGTTGTAATATCATCATCCAATAAAATTTAGACATGAAGGAAATTTATTTTAAACATTATCAACTTAATTTATCCTTATTTAATCTATTAAATTTTATTTGTGGGAATAAGATTGTAAATTTTAAATTGTTATAAATAATTACCTATATGTAGTGAATTATCCATAATTAGATAATTTATTAAATTTTCGACTATATAAATTTCAACTATTAATTTTTAAATATTTTTGTGATTTTTAAACAATTTAATAATATGTTATTTTTATAAAATAACAATAGTGTCAATTTTGACACTATTCATTTATTTGAATTTAAATAAAGTCCCCACAAAGGATATATTCAAACTCAAATATTTAATAGGTTCCTAACATGTCATAGTAATCTAGAAAATTGGTGGAGCACATTAAATAGTTCATATAATATTTATTTTACTATTTGTAAAACCATTTCTTTGATATTTCTCTTAATAAAATAATTACTAAAACATTTTTGTATAATTATTATATATACTTATTTTTTGAAATTTAAAATAAAATACTATTATGAAGTTAAATCTTATATCTTTCATAATAATACATTTAGTCGGATTTATCTTCTAAAAAACCCAATTTTTAAAATGTTATATTTATTAAATCATGATGGTTACAACTTTGACATAATATAAAATAAAATAATATAAGCGTCATAAACACTTTTATAAGACTCCAAACGGTCCTCTATTCATTCATTATATGATTATGGTGTATATATACACTACCAATAAGTTTTTTTCAGGTTTTAGTGCCCTTTAATATGTATTACTATTTCAATAAAAACAATATTATTGATTTTTTTTACTAAATAAATAATTTCTACATCATTAATGTATAAACCAAAAATGTAATTAAATAACTCATAAAAATTACAAATAAATTACCATGATAAATAATAACATTTTAGATTCCAAATGTGTATTTATAATCGAATTTATTTTCTTTATAACCTTATATTAAAACTACTTTAATTATTAAAGTTTGAGTGTGAATATTTCACATTCCTTTAAATAAAATAAACTAAAGGTCGTAATCACCTCCAAGTGGGTTCTAATGGATTCAATTTCGTCCAAAATATTTCTTAGGACGAAATATAATCATCAAATTGTATTAATACAAGTGTTAGAGTAACTTTATAGTATTATATTTACCCTTAATTACCCGATTAACCTTTTACTATGGTAAATAAAATTTACCGTAGTTACTATTCATAATGACCAAAAATAAAAAGTAGTTTATTAATATAATTATGACCCACTGATTCCAAATATGGAATCCAATTTTCAAAATTTAATACATATATGTAGCAGAAATTAAATTAAAATTAATCCCATTGTCGAAAGAAAATTAGTTTTTGTTTAAAACATTGCCAAAGATTGAATTGGTTTAACCTACGAATTCAAGGTAAAATAAATGCTAATTACATACATTAAATTAAATGGAAAAAATATTTTCTATTTATACTTTAAACCCATTCAATATTATAATTTAACAACATAAATTATTAATATGATATAAGTTGTTTTTAATTAAAATATTGCGTGCTTTTACTATTCATTAAAATATGAAAGTTATCAGAATAATATGAAAAATTTATCCAAGGTAAAATTTTATATCCTGATTCCAAATAAGAAGTTTTTTTTGTAAAATTGAACTTATAAACATGTAAAAAATTAAATTTAAAATGGGTGCGCCACCAAAAGGCGACAAAACTGTTTTTTTAATACTAATTCTACCCAAAAAATTTATTTTTTTCACATACCATGTTCTAGAAAATGTGTAAGATGAAATAATAATGTTATAACATTCAAATTTTAGTTAATACTATTCATAACTGCTTGTTAATAAAAAAATTATAACCATATATCATTGTTTAGTGAAACATAATATTACGTACAACACACGCTATCAAGGAAAGTCACTATTGCGTGTAGTGCAAGCCAAGTCAGGGTTGCATGTTGTGCAAGAATCCTTCACTGTTTCATATAACAGAATCCTTCCATATTTTATTTATACATAATATATATATATACACACACACACACACACACTCAATGTTGTGTAGAATGACTATTATAAAACGAACTTGAAATTGTGTGTAACACAATCTAAGAATAGTGTTGTGTATACTGCAGGCTAATACGGTGTTGCGTATAGCAAAAGATAATCTTGTTGTAGCATAAAACAAAGACATCAGTTAAAAAGAATACTTATCATAATATATCATGTTGTTACACGTGCGGTCTTGAAATAATTCCATATAAATAAAATTAATTAAACTAAATTTCTTATACATTAAATTCTCCTCACACTATAGATTTATATCCCCAAAGTCCGTAACCAAAAACTAAACAAAAAGATGGCGATACTTAGCACGAATGTGAACCTCCCACTCTCATTTTCTCTCTTAGAGGTTCACGTGCTATCACGAACTCACACTAGAGGATTCAACCACAAACATATGACCTACTCCAGTAAATAGTATATCTCCAATTGGAACTATGCAAACACCACCCCATCACCAATTTAGCGCTTTCCCTAGTAAATAACATGTGATGGATCATTCACATACATCTTCAACTATGACACATGGAACACATCATTCACCTAGTGCATCTATAGTGAATGAAAAAGGTTGTACGCCATGTCTCTAACTCTACTCAGGATCTGAAAATGTCTGATGAAACACAGAGATCGATTTATGCCCCGACCAATTCTCCATAATCCTCGATGTGGTTATACCTAATGGGAAACATGATCACCCTACTCAAACTCAAAGGGACTCCTCTTGTCGGCATAAAACATATTCATGCTATGTACAGTCCTCATCTGGTCTTGGATGACATGCACCATCATGTTTGTTTCCCATACCAACTACTGACCCATGAGTGATTACTCCCCTGGGTTTGTCTTGTATAGTGGTGATCTGCAAGGCTTCATGTACGAGGCCAGAAATGGTACTATTCCAATGGTGGAGTGATATCCGATTTTTATTCCAACACCACTGGTGGTATGTGGTCCTCCCAACTATGACCAAATTGTAGGACTCTTTTATTAAGAATTCCCTCTAGGTTATTCATTTTTCGCTCCATTCGACCATTTTTCTAGGGAGGAAAATGTTTTCTCAAATGAATCTGAGTCCCAAAAAACACATGTAATCCCATCCCCAGCTTGGATTTAAAGAGAGCATCTCAATCTGAGTTGATTCTCAAAGGCACCCCTGGATTTGCACTAATTCTTGGATGTTTAACCATCTGAATCCCACTACCAGTCCCTGCTCTCGGATTGGAAGAAAGTGTGCCGACATGGTGAGTCAGTCAGTGATCACCCATATGGAATCATGGCCCCTGGATGTACGTGGTAACCATGGCCAAAATTACATCGAGATATTGTCCCTTTTCAACTCTAGTACCTTGAGTTGTTGGTCCAATCATACTGAAACTTGATTCTCTACCTTCACTCACTGACAAGTGAGGCATCACAAAATGAACTTGTCTAGCACATTCATCATCCTTGGATTCCAATACTAAAATCTTTGGTCCGGTTACAGCTTTTCATTTCTAAGATGTATTGTCAAAGGGGATGTACGGAACTCCATCAACACCTCGTCACACAATGTCACTAGAATTATGGGGTACCCTCTGAAAAGTATTAATTTCTCACCAACAATAAAAAAATCTATCAAAAATATGATCTGAGGTTATTTGAAATTGTCGGGCCTCACTGTGTACATCCACAAGTAGAGCATCCCTGACATGCTGAAAGAGTTGGAGAGTGACAGTCATAGACGTCATGTAAGCTGCTCCATCGCTATCTACGAAGGAAATATGCATCACTGCTAGTTGATTCATCTCCTCAATCAAAATATGAAAACAATATCTCTTGATGAGGGTGTCTTTAACCACGTTCCCCATCCCAAGATTATATAATTTCTCAAATTTATAGTCCTGGAGGATCTCCAGCAATCACTATTGTCCCAAGAATAGGTTGTTTTTGGAGAACAAATAACTGAGACTCTTGTGGTCGGAGTATACTATAAACGGATTACCCATCCGGTACATCCACCACATCATCAATGAAAAACCATTGTTTATATCTCCTGGTCATGGGTAACATATTTCTATTTATGTTTCCTCAACCATCATGAGCATTAGGCGATCACTACTCGCTCCTGCATCATGACACATCCCAATCTGGTATCTGATGAGTCTTATTATACTACATACCTCATACCCTACTTTTATAGTCTCAAAAATGGTATCAAGTTAGTCTTCGATGTAGGTCCATGAAAATATAATGGAATTTCAATGTCCACAGGTAGGGTTGTCACTTATGAGTTAAAGCTGATAAGGGGGATGCTACTCCAGAAATGTCGGGAATGAACCTCTGGTAGTACCCACCCAAACCAAGGATGGTCTGTACCTCAGCCACACTCCAGGGTGCTCCCAAGAATGTACTTCTTCAACCTTCACCATATCCACTACATATCATGCCTCATAGATGACGTGTCTTGAATTGGGACCTCCCGAATTCAGAATTGGAACTTTGAGAGCATACCATAGAGCCGGTGTTCTCAAAGCACATCTATGACTATCTGTAGCTTTGTAGTGTGCTTTTTATCTAACACTAAGTACACCAAGATGTCATCAATGAAGACCACCATGAAATGATCAAGGAATGGCTAGATTATCCAGTTGATGAGTTACATTAACACTACTGGGGCATTGGTCATGCCCAAGGGTATCACCAAGAACTCGTACTGGTCTTACAGGAATCTGAAGGCTATCTTAGGTAGGTCTTCATCCAGTACCCAAGATGATGATATTCTAATATGAGGTTTATCTTTGAGAACCATATCACTCCATTTTGCAAATCGAAGAGGTCATCAATCCGTGACAGTGCATACTTGTTCTTCATGGTCACCTAGTTTTGGCATCGGAATTCCATGCATTGCCCCAAGATATCATGTTCCTTCTTGGAAAAAAATAGGGGATTCCCATGGAGAAACAATGGACCATAAAAAACCCTTCCACTCCATGTCTTGTAGTTTTACCCTCAACTCACAAATATCTACATTCGACATCTAATGTATTGGTACAAATATTGGTGCTTCCCTCAGTACATGTCCATACATATGTCTACCAATCTACGAGGATTTTGTCCTAGGAAATCATCATGAAATATGTCCTCATATTCATCCACCATAATGGAAATATCTGACTCCCCTCGTCCACCACAAAGAGGGAGAGGGTAACTAACTGGTGGGTGATTGGGTTCACCCTCACATAAGAATGTTAATAATGTGCTAAAAATGGTCCCTTCACCCATGTGAAAGAAAACCTTGTCCCATCCTCACAGTCACACCATAAATTGCACCTAAAAGATTTGATCTAGGAGTGGATTTTGGATAACTAGTCTATATCCAAGATGACGTCTTAAGTTCTGAACACATCTACTATGAGATCCCGGTAAAAGCTCTCACCTCCTAGAGTAAGATCACACTGCCAACACCAATGTGTAATCATCAAATCCCCTCCCATATGAGTATTTAATCATAATTATCGAGCCAATGACACCACCAGAATCTACGAGCTCCGAATGAGAGCCATGGAAAGTAAGGATTGACTTTCACATGTGTTTATAAGAACTGAATCATGGATAGAGAAGACATATA
The DNA here is from genome assembly GCA_963277665.1 of Viscum album. NCBI lineage: Eukaryota > Viridiplantae > Streptophyta > Magnoliopsida > Santalales > Viscaceae > Viscum > Viscum album. Next base: position 116,268,570 of record OY728160.1, on the reverse strand, counting down.
TCATACAACTAGTCATCTCTATAGCACCGTGGGAATGGGGATAAATCTCCAGAAGATGGCCCTACTCCTATACACTGACTCTCGGAGATTGTGGTGGACCTCCATGTGGTGGTTGTGGTGGTAGTACCTTGAACCATTGTCCAATGCATACTGCTTGGCCTACTCCCCTACCAAGTCTATCAACCTACATACCTCCTTGATAAAACCCCTTTTGCTGTCTCGACGGTCCATCGACCACCTACTGGTCCACCTTGCATGGAGTTGGATAGGAGTGAGCCATGTGACCCATCATATATAAAAGTAAAAAACTCTTTTTCCACGATTACCTCCTCTACCTTGTGAGCTCTGCACCTTCGACCCTGCGTCTTGGGGTCATCATTTGGAAGGTCTACCGCATTTGGGCCTCTTCATCATCTTCATACTACGTGATTTAGATGAATCATCCACCTGTCATCCGGTGGGGGATTCCACCATTGGTGCCTTTTAGGATAAGAATATCTCTACCATTAGGGCTCTCTCTACCACTCTTTCCTAGGATGGGATGCTAATAGAAATCCTTGACACCCTATTCTCCTGTATGATTACCTTATCAATAGCCCGAGGAGTAAAGATAGGGTTTCATACCATGTCGGTGGGGTAGAGGGAGAGGTAAGAAATCCTCAATGAGTACTGAAAAAGGGCCAGGTTATGCTACTACAGGTGCAATAACTTCTGAATACACACATATCGTAGTGTCACTGGTAAGAACTCTTACATGAAGAGGCTCTCGATGTACATCCATACAAGGGTCACCTACATGTGTGTCTAGACTGTCATTCACCACCCCCTCACAACTGTGCACTTAAAAAAGGATAGTAGCTTAGACTACGAACTCATATATCAGTGTCTCTAATTATAGAGAAACCCACATAACTACCTCTTTCTAATCCTCCCCTGCCTGAGGATCTGTCTCACCATGAAACCTTGGAGGCCCATATCTCTAGAACACGTGGAATGTGCTCTATCGGCATGAATTGTTTTAGGTTGTGGCTGGTAGAAACTATAGCTCTCTGGGTGGTGGTGTTACTACTACACCCATATAATGTGCTATAACTGTAAGGGTTCCCTAAACTAATGCATCATCCCTCGGTGGACCATCAGTGTGACCACTCACTAGAATCATGGTCGATTGCTTTTGAGATGGAATCCCTTAATGAAAGAGATGTACCACAGTCAATATGTTATACCCAGTGAGATGAGTCAAAATAGATCAAGAAAATAAAATTTCCAAAAAACACGAAACTATTGTTTTCATGTTCCATGGAAGAATATATAATTCAGGGTACTTATGAATTGATACATTAGCCACTGCACAAACACTGGACTCCCAAGACTGATATTCGAACTCGAGACACATAACAATCTTTCCCATAGTGAAAATACAAAATATTAGTTCTTTTGGAAGAACCGACAATCCTATGATACCAATTTTTCACTACCCATGCCTCGGGGCCCGAGCCAGGTCTACCCCAATCCCACCTTCATTTGGATAGGGGATGGTGACTAGAACCTGAAAGGCATATTTCAAAAAGGGAAGACAATTGACTGTAAAGCTGTATACCCACCCACACATAGACAACCACATCCAAACAAACTAAAAGAGGTAAACATGTATACCAATTAAATCAATGATGAGATCAAGTACAAGTTAATGCAGGATTGCTAGAATAAAAACCCAAAAAAGAAATGAAAACAGAAAAGCACAAAAGATAACTCTGATGGAGATATGTGGAAAACCAAACATGATTGTGAGAGTAGTGATGCTACTAAAAGAAAAAGTAGTATGTCCTATCTTCCTGGTCCTACAGGGCCCCACCTGGTCTAAGGCCACCATGACCATCATCAGAATGTTCATCACTCTTGTCCCCTTGCGCACCTATGTTGAAACATTAATTTCCATCACCAGTCACAACACTTGCTGGAGAAGCCAATGAAGGGGTGAGTATAACAACACAGAGTCAGGACCATGAGACCCCATAAGGTCTCTCAGTAATACCCAAATCAAAACACCACAATAAAAATACCATAGAGGTAATACCATAAAGGTAGACCTAAATAACATAGCATAATGTAAAATACACATCTCACACCTTGATTAACATAAGTATAGAAATAATGATGATTATTCGTAAAGCTTGATCATCTTATCTATCTAGAGGCTCTGAAATTGATATGCCAAGGGCCTCATGGTGATGAACCATAGTGGATCCCTTGGATCTGACCCACAGAGGATCTCTAGGTGCTGACCCACAAAGGATCTCTAGGTGATGACCCATAGAGAATCACTAGGTGCTGACAGACACATGATCTGTAGCTGCTGACCCACTCAGTATCACTAGGGGTTGACCCCCACAAGATCACTACTCTTTTATCATGTCATAGACAACCACTGGATTCCCGCACTTAGCATGTTTAATTTTTGGAGGATCCACTCATCAAGCCATCAACCGTACAACATACACCATAAATTTTCACATAGAGTAACCCCAAATTAATGAATCATCATAATGGTCCCAATGCAACAAATGATATGTCATATGGACTCTCGACCTTTAGGATATGGGAATTGTTGTAAAAAGGGCCTAGTTGGATTTCAGTCTGATCGAACTGACGTACAACAACATCTTCCTGAACTAACACGGATTATCTTAGAAGGAATTTCTCATTGAAAGGGTCTCACCTCTACTAATAGTGCATTAATCAAACTACTGATTTGAGATACATGACTATTTTACTTATCAAGGGGCAATTACATCTAGGTTTGGTTCGACACGGTCTGACTGACTCAACCAACTAGGCTCAGGGGGTCCCATGTTCCCTGGTTTAATTAGACAGAATTGATTAGACTGGGTTCATTTTGAGGTTAGTCTTTTCCATCCTGGATAGTGGTCCAGGTGTAATGGGACATGCAAGACCCAGCCAGGGTTGGATGAGTGTCCAGCCCCCTAGGTTTCCCAACAACCCGGCCTAGTCCAGTCCAGACTGAAGGAAATGGGTCTGACCTTCTAGTGCAGGTCCTGTATAATGGGCAGTTATTTCCCCACCTTGTTCGCCACAGGCAGACCGGTCTGCCTCACTGGGATGTGGCCAGATGCCACGTATGTTCATCTGCTATAGCACCGAGGTTCTCCACAGTGTGGATCCTCTATCTCGGCCGAGCAACCACAACCCGCTGCATGGGGCCTGGCACGGTGCTGCTTCAGCGACCTCCAGTCACTGGCCGAGTAGGTGGCTCCTCCCATAGTTTTATGGCCCTTCCTCAAGAATTCCATCAAGGTACATCGTCCCCTTCCCACGGCATCCGCTACTAATGCTGTCGTGCTAGCAGACTCTTCCACGAAGCCCTAGGTCTGTTCTGATGGTCTTTTCATCACGACCCTCCTCCTTCACAGTGAGGGGAATACCCACTCCACTGATAAGGTCAGTAATCCATCATTTCATTGATTATAGTGTTTGGAAATGATGAATTTCCTAGGCGGAGGGGCTCAGGACTTGTTCATTTCGGCCCACACCCTTCATATTAGATGATTAAATTAAAGGGAGGTCTGATGATCTTAATTCAAACTACAATAACAATTCAACCTCAGATAAATAAATCCAAAACGATTACTCACCATCCAATATAAACACATGAAAAATTTATCAGCCCATTCATGGGTTGAATCATCTTCATCATTTCTAAAAAAATAATGGGCTATAACTTTTAAAAATTAAACTACTCCCTACCTCATTGACATTCTATAAAGAAGGATTTCTGCTTGAGGTTTCATGATTGTGATGTCTCTTATAGATTAACTCATTGAGGTACATCTAAGGCAACCAATTCTCGCCGATTTTAATCGTTATTTATTGGAGAGGAAAACTACTAGCGTTTCACAGATAATCTTTACAGGTTCATTCCTCATTCTCCCAGGTGTTGGTTTAATAAAATGAATCACATCACAAGGTTTATGTTACGCAGTTAAATTGCACCGTTATACTTTTTCATTTATTAAACTGCATTACATTTACACATACATTATAAAATTTTTACGCACTCTGATACATGCCATTAATGATATTCATTAATGATCCTCATCTCAACCTGGTCCCTACACTATAGAATTTCCATCTTCCACATAATAGTTAGAATAAACAAAATATTTCATTTAAATTCTTTAATTTTTTTAAAAAATTATAAAAAATATTTTTTGAATAGCCCTTATCGCCTAAAGCTAGTCATTTATAGGTGAATATATGCATTCTGAGTTCAACGGAGCCTTTATATTTTTGAAATGAGCACCAAATAAAATGATAGGAAATCACGCTTGCATTTTTTCTGAATATTCCTTAAAAAGTTCCAAAATCCATTCCGACATCACTAGTCCTCTAAATTACTTGTTGTTAGAGGATGCATCCTTGAAATAATTCCATTTAAATAAAAAAAATTTAACAGAATTTATAATACATTTCAAATGAAGTATATCTATGCTCGAAAGATTATAAAAACATGATAAGATTGAGATAAAGGTTTCAATGATCATTTGGTGAGAGATCATACTCTTATTAATTCTCAGATTAGGTTAGGTTGTGTCAAATGGTATGCGGGTTCCTGTTGATTGGAGAACTGGTTATTACATTTAGAAGAATGAGGTTCAATGGTGGTTATTGTAATTCATGATGGTGTGGTGACCTATATACTTTAATGAAACAAAGGATGTACCCTATGATGAATTTTATTTTTTGAAATAAATTATATTGGAAAAATATTCGATGATGAAATGGTCAAAGGTTGTTATTATTGGGGATGACATAAGCATGGAATATAATATTTGGAAGACTTATTAGGATGTTTAACCTATTGAGGTTTTTATTGAGGTGTTTTCTAAGAAAGAAAATGTGGTGAAAGGGTTCACTATTTCATGATCATGTGTGGTGATTTTTTATGAGGTTAATTTTGAAGAATGTTGTGGGGACCATTCTCATATGGTTTTAACAGTTCTGAAATGATATTTTGTATCACCACTTATGTATTATTTTGGGTTTCCTCATCTTTTTATCCCAATAGGGGGTGGGTGGATAGTTCTCCATGATGATCAAGTTTTTGATTGGATAAAGTGATTAAAAAACTAATATAGTGGGGAGATTCTTATTAGTCACAGGTGTTATCAAACAATCATGGTATTGTTATTTTTTTGAGAGGACAGATGGTGGATGGATATGATGGATGTTATATGCCAATGATTTAGAAGTTCTATTTTACAAATACATGTACATTATCAACTAGAGCCACAAAACTAAATTCTGGAACATTGTGTTTTTTAATTCTCTTAATGTGATCAAATCTTGAATACTTTAGTTCACATATTTAGAGAAATGATGGTAAATATTTTAGTTAGTGTTTCAACCATGAAATCAAATATGATGATTGTTATTGACTAAAGGGGATGTATACGAATTATCTTAACAAAAAAAATTTCGAATGTTCATTAAGATCATGTAATGAATGAATAATTGAAGGAAAATGTGAAAACATTTTAGAATAATTTGGTAAATCGATGTTTGAAAATAATTTTCAAATGAAATTGGATTTAGTTTGTTATAAAATTCATTGTTCATTCAGTTTTGGATGTGATGAGTTACATTTGAGGGCTGCTCAAGGAATCCAGGAAAATTATGATGTTATTGGGATTTGTGTATGGCCATTAAAAACATGAATGATTTAGAATAGAAGTGAGAACAAGTAGATGTGTTATAATATTTAATGGTTGTATCAATTCATTACAATGGTTTTAATTTCATAGTAATGTAGGTTTAGATTATAATGATTTATTTTTTGGGAGGGAACTCCATATAATTATAATCATCTGGTTACTCTATGTCCTATTTTGGGGAACAATCTATGCTAGGGGCCACATCGATGAGAAACTTTTAGTGTGTGAGAATATATCGAGGTGGGTAAGTATAAAAAATGTGTTTTGTTAATTTTTTTTGTTTTTTCTCATGGTTTATGGGTTAATATCCTTAATGTTTTGTGAAATTTTATAAAACCCATAGGCATTCTGTGGTATGATGAAAATTGTTTCACTGGATTTCAATATATAAGAAGGTAAATATATAATAATAGATTAACCCTATACATCTCCATGATTATTATTAATATTTTTGATAGGTTATCATAATTTTTTTCCATATTAGAGTTTAGAGTTTGTGTAATATTTAATTTTTTAATTATATATTTTAATGTTTCATTAGTTAAATGTAAAATTTTCATCTCTGATTGAAAATTTAATTTTGAATTTTAATACCCCTAAAAAATTGTATTTGATGTGGAATAATTTCTCATTGTTCAATATATGTGTTGGATTAATACTATAGAAATCACGATGTTGCTGGGATATTTTTGTGAATACAGGATGATCCATCAGTTGGGAAGTGTGGTAGGCAAGCTGTTGTTGTAGGCACCACTGACTAGCCGGTGGACATAATTGGGGTAAAATATCATTACTACCTTGAGTTTTTATATTCAAAATTACCATTTATTTTTTCAATCATGTTTCCAGAGAACCACTCCCATCTCCACTTATCTACCATTTATGCGATATTTTGGTGTTTTTGGGGAAATCACAAGGTTAATGAACCTCTACCTCTTGCTATAGCTTATTTATCACCCTATCCCTAATTTGATATTTTTTATATTTAGGTTTGAAATGAAATTTCACTTGATAATTTTTCAATCGAACATATTTTTATGGGGATTTTGTATAGCCTTGGAAGAGGATGTCGAGATACAATTTTCTCATAATAGTTCTCATCATTTTATAAATGTTACATCACACTATGAATTTTTATACGATTTACATTAAAATAATATTCATTAATTTATTTTGATAATGGTTCTAAAACATAGGTATTTTCCCAGGAATGGTATCTAGCGTCCCTAGTATTCTATCAATGGTAAACATTTTTTAGTTCTTGTCTAATGCGATGAACTAGTGACACTTCACCAAATCTACTAGGTGAAATTGAATTAAATTCTTTTTCATAATTGTTTTAATTATTTATTAATTTATAATTAAATTTAGTTATGGGATTAATTCATTGAAATGATCTAATATGATTGATGATGTAGCAAGATAGACCTAAATGGGGCTTATATTAGTTTTAATTCCTTAGAGATTAATGAAAAAAGTTTTCTAAAAAGTATGTTGTTATTCATTCTATCCATATTTCTGATGACCCTTTTTGGAATAAATGTGCATCAACAGTACTTCCACTGATCCTGATTCCCTTTATAATTTTATTAATTTATATTTTTAAAATAATTTTAAAATTTATGGAATCAATTGGTGAGCACTAAGGATTTTCAAAAACTCTTATATTGCAGCTTGATTCATCGAATATCGATGGTCTTTTCTAGGAATACTGAGATGTAGGGAGGCTTACAACCCTCTTAAGAGGCGAGGATTGTAAAATGAGTCTCATTAACCCAGGAGTATGATTTTAATAAACCTCCATGATAGGGGTGATGTTGGACCAAGATATCATATTCTATGTATGCCTTCATGGACCTTGTTTTTTTCATCTAAATTATTTAGACATATCATGATTAGTGCAGGATGAGAGGTTACAACACTTTCTATGTGACTTGACCTATAATGATAGACCCTATGATGACTGGTGTTGAGTTGGGTGAGAAGACTACACCAAATAGACCATGAGGATCAATAATGGTCATGTGACACCTCTTGATCATTACCCTTGCAGCGAGACATAGTATAGAAAGTGAGGTCACATTAACCAATGATTGATTCTAAGGGACATAATATCTTTATAGAAACATGTGTCGACCAGAGACCTAGATGGGATCAAGGACCAATTAATGGATTCCTATAAAATATTATGATAGTGGGGACCCCAGTGTTTCCATGTTGAATTTTTGAACTTCAGCTGGTGTGTATGAGATGATCGAAGGTGTCACCATAGAAACTGAGTTGAGCAGCTGTACCTGAGGGGTAGTGGATAGTTGATATTAGAATGGGTGTTATAATAAACCTTATTACGTATTTTATTAAATCATATAACCTATAAAAGGTGTGGTTAATTGTTTTGGATACACAGTTGGGATTCCAAGATTTTGATTTTGATTCATAGTCATTAGAGTCTCAATGTTGGATCTGTATACCTAGGCTTCCATGGACTGGAGATAATACAAAAATAATAGATTCCATGACGATTGGCATCATATATTTGAGAAAAAAAACATTTGGATATTGTTATGGTTATTTATTCCATGTAATTTAGTGGGTTGAATATATATTCCTAATATGGGTCATGGGATCCCTAATTAAATGGTTATGGATTTCAGTGATTTTATTCAAGATTCATGGATATGAATGGGATTGGAAAAAATATCCACAAAGTTATGATGATGGATTCCATTAATATTGAGCATGGTGCATGTATTATCATGGTATTGTCACCTTATGTATGGATGATACAACTAGGGAAACAATAGATTAAAATACTAGATGTTACATTAGAGACATTATCATTATGAAATGCTCCACGAAACCCTAGTACAATCCAAAGTAGGATTTGTTGATATGGATCAAGTACAAAAGGTTTGATTATTAATATTATATATTTTTTTCTTCAATTATTATAATATTTGTATTGTACATATAACATGAACATATCACTTCATATGATCTTTATTATGAGGCCGCATTGGTGTTTCACTACTATGTTTTTTATGTAGTCCATTCTTGGCCTAACATAGTAGTTAGAACCTACATCAAAATATAACTTAATTATTGTCCTAGGATGGGTTAAGGCCTAGCTGTGATCAAGTGGTAGGGCCCAAATGAGTTCATAGATCTTATAATGAGGTTTGTCTTAGATATTACATGGATTCAACAACTTATTTTATATTGTTATTGTTTGTATACGTGATCGTACTAGTGTGTGGTATGTATGGTATGTAATTTCAGGTCCTTAATACATTTTAGTCATTATATGTTGTTTATATTTATTTGATTTATATTAGGATTATTTTTTATTTACGAAACATAGTTTTTTGAACCATAAATGTTCACATTGACACATGGTGTATAGCCTCGCCACTTTAACACCATAGACTCCCTAACTATTTAGTGGCATCTATTGTTCAAGGATTATCATATATTTCAACACATAATTCTAGTCTATTTAATGTTTATAGAGTGAGATGATTTGATATGTTACAAGGTATTCCATTTGAAATCAACACATTTTATATATTAGGAATATCACAACTGAATAATTTTCAAATCATATTATAGGGAACTAAATACACATATTACTCTTTTTTATAAATTAGATGGTTAAATTCATAGTTAACAGGGATTTGATTTCAATTTATCTAGCTAGTAAAGGTTGAAGACACACATAATTGGTGTTGAATAAGGAGTTATTTTTTTCCAAATTCAAATTATTTCTTTTAATCCATTGGGATTACATTATACTTTAACATCCACTACTTCTTAAAATTGTTGAATGTTTTTCTATTTAGATAAAATTTCTCCTTTATGTAACGATGAAAACTGTAATATATAATTGTAAATTTTATAGGGAATTTTCTCCACCATGGAATCCAACTAATTTCTATTCTTAGGGTATTAAAGGAAAAAAAATCTCCAGTATAAGAGAATAAATATTTACTAGAGTAGTTGTATATTTATCATTTTGATTCTAGAAAAAACTATTTTATATAGGTGTGTGTTTGTAAAAGTATTCATAAAAATAATTTTCATTATCCGACAGTTTCCATTTTATAATAAAATCCCACATATTCTCTTAAAATCATCTTTATCCTCTTATAGTAAATCACCCATTTTTCAAAGGGATGTCATTTTAAACTTAAATTTTATCGACATCCACACCTCACAACCTTCAAATACATATACATATTTGTGTACAATATATTAATTCAATCTTTAAAACTCCATGGATAACATCTAGATGTTCATAAACTTCTTATCATTACATTCATATGATTTTCAGAAAATTAGTAATAAATGTTCAAACATAAACACAATCTTCAATTTCATACATCCTGATATTAATGAAAAATCATCAATTATTTTATTTACTTCAATATTTATTACATAATGTTTCTCAAACCTCACTTCAATATATCATATCCCCTCATATTCATTGATCACACAAGATAACACCACACATAGGGGGCTTTATTCAGTTAATTTTTTTCTTTTTTGATTACCTAAATTTTTCACCTACATGAATGGATTAATTTAAGGTGTCCTTTAATTTTTTGTAGCTTTATTTGGATTACCTTGAATATTATTTAATAGAATCCACAAATAAGTAATATAAAATAACCAAATTTATTATCATGATATTTCATTAACCCAAATATTCAACTCAATATACATTCCAAAAATGTGATCATTGACTATGAATCATATTTCTTTTCACTAAATAAATTATTTTTCGAATATATACTTCACGAATGACTACAGTTTCTACTTCAACATAAAAATTGTTCTTGATAAAATTGTCTCTTTATTTTATTTTAAATACTATATAAAATATAAAAAATTGTTCAAAGGTGAATGAGGTTACCCTATTTTTAGACTGATATCTTAAAAGAATTTTTTATAGATTCATATATAAATATGTTTATAGAATATTGAATCTATAAAAAATACTTTCAACCACAAAACATGCATCACTACATGATCAAAAAATTAATTTGGATCTTAAGAGAAGCACAACATAATTAAAATTTTTATTACTAGGTTTATAAAATAAATAGTTATTAAACCATTTCATGATTGGGAAAATGTAAAAATTAATTTATCAAATACTCATTATTAGTCTAGAAGTCTTACACTTAGTGCCTTTTCCAAATACATTTCTAAAAAAAGTCATAAATTCCTCAAAAGATATAAAATGAGATCAAATAATTATGGTGAATTCTTATATTTATGAATTTTGATGTAGATAAACTCAAATTATTAATCCATGAATACTTACACACATAATGAATTTATACAATATATTGGAAAATTCTTAAGATCATGGAATTTCAATTTTTAAATGAAACTATAAATTTCCATAACTAATAATACAACATTAGAATTACATCCACTAACACTAGGATTCCATTAAACCATACATGAATTAATATAATGGTGTGTAAATAAAAAATAAATCATACATCGTACATGGTAAAAATCATATGGATTCTACTTCTTCAACTATTTATCTTCATTATTCAAACCTAATTTTCATGCATATGACATAGACAGGTAGGTTGGGCAGCCATAAGATTAACTATAAACTGTTATTTATTAATAAAAATTATTCAAAATGATTAAAACTAGGATTGGGCACATATATCACCTATCATATCTAGGAAATAATATGATTAAATCAATATATGTTTTGCTCTAGAGAATCTATCTAGCCAGATATTCTAAAGTCTTTTACTCTACTTTTAATTGTATTGTTTATGGTAGAAAATTTTATTTCATGGGTATACATTCATGTTCCTCACCAAATTTCCCTAAAAATATTTTGATATGTATATTTCATTTCAAATAATGCATAACAAAAAATACCACAATTGTAAGTAATGTACCATATTTCCACATCCCCATTAGATTGTTTCTCTCACACCCCAAAGTATAACTACATGTTCCCACATAACGTCTATTAGTCAAACATCACCCCATTTATAGACATCATATCTCTTCATGTATATATCAAAACTCATTAAAACCTCATCTTAATAACCAATAGTATGACCAGAGCCAGTTAAATTCCATGAATCATGAAATATACTTCGTGTTGCTACAACCCATGCATGTACACCTCTTGGAAACCATGGTGATAAAAACGATGTAAATGTTTGTTACATAACCTTAAGACATGATATCCAACACTAATGGTATAATGAATTATGTTCCATCACCACCCCAATAAACACATTACCTATACCTTATGAAACTAAACCCCATATTTTCATATAAATAATGTTGTGTTTAATAGATTACAGGGAAGATGAAGATGCGGTTAATCTATTCCCTCAAAAACCAATATATTTTGGAAATAACCTATAAAAAATACATATATGTGTCACTGATATAATGAATCATGTGATGGAGTGTAATAAATCATAAAATGTAATAATATATATCCCATGTAAATACAAATGGAAAATACCTATCATATACTCAACATTAACTATCATCTCGTGACATGCAACAATGTTACCACTAAAGAACATAAGACTACATTCAAAACATTAAAAATGAATCCAGACTCATAATCATTATACAATAATTATTAAAAAACGAAATAAATATGGATTTATTAATTTATTTAATTACAATATTACTCATTTTCACAATTAACATTAAAATTTCACATTCTCATCTCATTCCCCTCATATAATTACTTTAAACTATCTCATGCTTCATTATTAATTCATTATCAATAATTTAAAATCCTTATGATTATTAATTAATTTAAATTATTATTTTATAATAATAACACTCTATCCCTCAACCAATTATACAATAACAAAATAAACTAATTGTAAAATAATAAATAGTTGGAGGAATTATGAAATTGATAATAATAACCATCACATAATCAGCAGTGAATGAAAATAACCATATGAAAAAAAAGACATTAGAGACCATCATTTAACCCATTCCACCTAAACACATCAACAATCCTTTTACAAAAACCTTAAAAATATTAAATCCCTTATGTTATATTTATCTATCAATTACCATCATCCTTAACTCAAAATAGGCAATAAACAATCATTTCTCTCTACCTAAATTGTACATACCCCTTTTAAAGAAAACTGTAGTCATCAAGAACAGTAAGTGTCTACAAAAAAGTGTACTTAATCAAGGTGTAAAATATTTCCACTCATAATCACTAGTGTAAAAATGTAAATAAAACATAGTTGTTGATGCCTTTGCGGACTATGAATGGCCTCAGTCCACAATAAGAAATTATATCACATACAAAAATAGCATTAACATATTTATTTAATCAATTCATTTTTCATAGTATTTAGCCAAATGAAATATTTCAAAATTTTATATCAAATAATAGAACAAAAACTAACCATGGTTCAATATATTCCTTTATATTAAATAGTTTCAAGGAAGAACAATGACAAAATTATCATGAATTTTAAATTATTCTGTTCATCATTACCAATTTTGGGTTCATTATCTTCTTTTTAATAATATAAAATTTTAAAAATAATAAAAACTAATTTGAGGTAGATAATATACTCACTAGAAAATTATAATACAAATCTCAACAATGCATCAATAGATATGATCATAATGACCCTTCTAATTAATTATTCATTCATTTTCATACTTTTTTAGGTTAATTTAACTATATTGAATGTGTCTGTAAATCTAAAAACATCCACATTGACACATAAAAAATGGTTGACAAAAAAATTCCCTATCTTCATTAGATGTTCATATTTATACATAATATAATTGATGAATAATGATCAACAACCACCAAACTCAATTTAAACCGCATTAGATATGATGAAAAAATCCCACCATCAAGATGTTCGCAAAACCTTACTATAACCAACGTAAGTCCAGAAAAACTAATTATAGAAAAGAATTATCTCATGTTATATGCCGATAATACGATTTTATAGTATAATATGATTTAAAATACTGTGATCTAATGGTCTACGTTTTTTTCTCAAAAATGAAGTGGCATGTGGTGTGGGGAGAGGGCTAATTTTCAACATGAGTATAATTAAAGGGATTGAAATTAAAACAAAAAAATTATTGGCAATATATTTATTGACTATGATCATAGAACCTCCACAATACCATAGAGGATGAAAATACCCATATGGAGTATCCGGTCAAACATTGAACTATTTATTTATGATTTAAATTGGTATAGCCCAATATTATCATCCTCATTAAAGAAATATTTTCACACCTTCAATCAAAACCCTGAAAATATCTATAGTATGGTAAAGTAAATTTTGAATTCAATGGATTCTACCATGTACACCCATCATAGTATTGGTAAAAATACCTCTCTCTTTTTAACTAATTTACCATTTAATTTTATGTTGTAAGATCCAACTCACAATTTTGTCTTATATTGTTCAATAATTGTACCCTTGATCTCACATTCCACCACCCTTTTATAGGTGTGTTTCTAGACAACCAATTTCATACAGTTAAATATCAAGACCTCCAGTTTCCACCACTTATTGCACTATGATGTGGGGGTTCCACCTAGATTCACTTTAGTGTAATAGAAAAGGATGATTCCTTAAAAAATAACTACCCTAAGAATTTATCTCGATGCAGTAGACCATGAAATGAAAATATACTTTAAATAAACAATTTCTCATAATATAAAACACTAAATTTGACATACCTTACTCAGAACACTAAATAAGAATCACCACATCTAGCACCACAACCTCTACCACAATGTGGTAGAATTTTAGATTGATAGAAACTAAAAAATCAATTATAAAAATCCCCAAAATTCTATCTCAACAACTCAATGTACTTGGACACCATGAATGTGGAGGTTTATAAAATGGGGACCTTATATATATCTTAATGTTTTCTTAAGAATCTAAAATAGTATGTAATATCTATGAACTGTTGGATGGATTTCATTGAAAATCTAATTTTATTGTAGTATCATACAATATTTCATGATAGAAGGAAATGGTGAGAGATTCAAAATTATATCATTGGGGAAATTATAAAATAAATGTATTATTTTTTTATTTATAATATTTATTCATTGAATAAATATCCACATAAATTTTCTTACTTTTTACCCATCCATGCATTGACGCATTACATAGAAACTTTTTTTAGAGAAGTATCATGAATGAATGTGATCATTGGACACTTCTGTTATCATATATACATTATACATACCTTTAATAAATCACAAATTAAATAATTAGAAATTAAAATGATATGATAATAAATAAATAATATATGGATAATTTGATATAAACATGTATTAATGAAAATCCATAACATACTTTGAATTTACTATGTCATGGTTTTTTCTAGAGTAGAACATATCATAGTAAATACCACTATATTGTTGTTCCTTTTATAGCACTAATTGCATTATAAGATAATGAATATTGGTTGTTTAATTATTTTTCATCCATATAAGATATAATTTTTTTATTTTGGATTATTTTTAAATGGGACTAAAATATTAAAATTAATCATTTAATTGTTAATTAATTATTTATAAATTTGGTTAGAATTTTTCCAAGATTTATAATTCTATAAAATTTTATGAATTACATCATATATTTTATATGGATTGATGAGCATAATAATGTTTTTCAATAGTGTGAGAGAAATTCCAATTCATATCTCACATTCTATCATTAATTTTAACCTATGTTTATAGTTACAATGTGTAAGAGTGAAGCCTTCTTCAACATTAGTTGATTAATACAAACTATGGACTGTCAAAAGAACTGTGTGTCTATTGATTTTTTATATGTGATCACTATCATGCTCTTCTATAATATATGTGATGGATCAGTTTCATGAAAATGAGGTATGTCCATAATTTATGTTTTATTAACAAAAATAAGTGTTTAGGTATAGTTAAAATGTTGTCTTAGTGTTTAGTTTGTATTCTATTTTGAATTTTTATGCTCAAATGGAAAAAAATTGAGATGCTCTATGATATTCCATTTATTTATTTGTAGATAATTAGAAATTCCATAATTATAAATTTTAATCGAATTTAGATGAGTAATGAAAATAATTAAGGAATTATTATATGATGTTTAACCTTCTTATAGAATATTATTTATTTAATTATTTATTATTTGATTATATTTTATTTTATAATAAAAATTATAATATTATTTAAATCAAATATTCAATATTTATAATTTTAGAAATTAATTATAATTTTCTTGAATTAATATTTTCATAATCTTATGTTTCGTATCATGTTTCTAAATTCTTTGGTTTTTTAATATCTAATGAAATGTGTTTTGTTATAATTCAAAATGTATATATAATATATTTTACTATATCTTTGGAAATATAATTTCTGTTAAAATTAAATATCATATGTGAATATAAATTTTAGTTGATCAAATATCATATACATTTAAAAAAAGGATTACACACTAAATTTACCTTATATTTTTCATGTATCATATATGAAGCTTTAACACTATATGAAATAATGTATAATTTTAGAGACATAAAATATCATACATATATCAAGTACCATTCAAAATGAATAACTTTTTTTTTCAATATAATGTTTTATATTGGATTTTTATTTTTAAAATTATTGATAATTATGTTATAATTATTTTTAGTTAATATATATCTATGGTTGAATATCCGAATTCTAATATGGTTTATATATTAAAATTTATTAACTTCCTATGTATTTTTGATATTTTTTTTCTTGATATTATATAAATATTACAAGCATGATTAAGGGAGTATATATTAAAATTATTATTAAATGATTATTTTAATACTTTTAACTATTTTATTATTGTACATGTTATTTATATTTTAAATATCATTAAGGAAATTTAAAGAATGATTCAATTTAATAACTAATTGTTGGTAATTTATAATAGAGGATGATGGAATTTAAAGGGGGGAATAGTCATTTTTATTTTACATATTTGTTGACCAAGTAAAACACAAGTATATTCTGACTTGAATTTTTTTTATCTTAACTATTGTAAATTTTGACACAAATTTTAAAAATTTAATTGTTCAAATATTTTACTGAGTCATAGGTGTATTTCCCAAGCTTCATAATTCATGAGTTTTTAAGTGTAAATAAGAAAATTCGTACACCGGTAATTTTGATTAAAACGATCTAGTGGGTTATTGTTTTTTAATTTTTAACAGATATTGATTGTGATGCACTATATTTTATCATGGGTTATGCCACTCTTAAATAGAACCAACATATTCTTTCCACAAAACCAAATTATATTCAATTATTATCTTATAATTTTCCAAATATATGTCATATTCATGGACTCTAATATATAATATAAGTATCTTATCTGTACCTAAATAGTATGAGGATATTGGTTTTGGGATACCGATTTAGAATGTCCATGTGTTAGATAAAATATTATTAAAAATTTAGGTTAGGTATAATCCTATTTTTATAGTTTGGTTTTCAATTGAAACTATAAAATTCCTTTATTAATATTATATTTTTATAATCATATTCTTTAGTGTGAAGAGTAGAATAAGAATATTTAGGATTTGAACTACTATAATGTACTTTTATCTATTTGTACTTAATTTAGATTGAAATCTTTACACATCCACTCGATCATTTTTGTAATGATTGGATTGTTAAATGACAATAATCGAACAAATTCATAAATATGTCATCGGGTAATAGTTATATTTATGATTGAATATTTACCCTATTATCTTGACATCAATACATGTGGGGCATAATAATTGGTATTCGACTGTATCCCTTATGAGGACAAGTTTTATTTCATATATACAGAATCATGAATCCAATTCATTATCAAGAAAAAGTGATAGATTCATTTCCATTAACACATATCATGATTTTTCAATATTGAAACATTTAATACCACCTCATTTCAATGAATGTTATTATGGTTAGTGGAAGGACATAATTCAATAATTTTTCAAAAATAAATGTATTGAATATTAATAAATAATTTCCATAAATTAAAAATCAACAAAAGTTCATCATGATAAATTTGTTGTTAACGATCCTATTAAATATTTTTTGAGTTAAAAAGTATTGTATTTTCATTATTATAAATTCATTAGTAATGTTTATTGTCAAATTTCATATTTCAAAACATCTTCTATAATATAGATGAATTTAATATTAAATCATAAAAAAACAATAAAATTTAATAGAACCAAGATAGGTTTTTATATTGTTGAATTTCAACTATTAAATATGTTTGATTAGGAATAATATATCGATGTGTATAAGATGACTACTTTTATTTTGAACCATATGTAATCACATGGTGAAGTTATAATGAATCTTTTTTTATTAAATGTATCATTCAATGTTTACTAGTGATGTGGAATTATATAATGAATTTTATTGAATAATGAAATTATTTTTTGTAATAAACCATGATTTATATAATATAATCATTACATCAATTTTATCTTGAATGGAAGAATACTGATAATGAACATTATAAAAAACATGGTAATGGATTTAAGGACACCAAACCATGAATTTTCTAACTCTTATTGTAATATCCTAATACGGTTTCTAGGAAATAAAAAACACCAATTTTGATCATGTTTTGTTTGGGCCTAGTTTTAGGTTACGTCCGGTAAAATTATTTAAAATTTGAAAGGTCATTGGGTTGTTCATGAATGGAGAAAGTTGTTTAAAAAATGTATACATTTATAGTGAAAACCATGAAAACCGAGGTAGTGTGGTATTTCCCAGTTAGAACCTGATTCAATAAATTGTTCCCCCACTGTGGAGAAACCATAAAATCCCACTAACATGGTTATATAACATGGCTGCACAGTTTGGAAATCTATGTGGACCCCTCCCATGAAACTGAGCATGTGGATTTTTATTTTTTCGAAAGTCATCAAAAAATACCCAAAACTCTATTTCATCCACCTCTCATACGTAATATAGGATTGGACATCCATTCATAAAATTGTATCTCTAATGGCCACATTTTGTCTCCTCTAAAACCCTTATGATGTGAATCAATGTGCGGATTGTAAATCAATCCTTAGTGAGTAAGAGTATCTTCCCCATTCTTTCTCTCCCAATATATACTTCTATCCTCCTAAGGGTATGTTAAATAATTCTATTGTTAGAGGATAAAATCATTAATATTTTTGATCATGAATCTAGGATTAATTACTAGATAATCCTTTTTAACATTTTCATTGGAGTTTCACATTACGACAATTCGGTTTTGTGATCACGTGATCTATGTTAGGTGGTTTTGATTATGATTTTCGAAAACAATTTGACACAAAATTGTATGATTTAAATTAAATTTGGTTCTTAAAATTTATTTTCATGAAATTTGATTATCAAATTCCAAATTCTTGTGAATTAGGTAACTGAATATGATTTGGCATGATATTTGGGAAAACCCCCAATTCTATTGAATTTGGCTCTTATTTTTGAATATGACAGAACATTATGTGAAAATGAATTGATAAATTTAAATTTATAAATTTAAATTTGTAAAATTAATTGTGAAATAGATTTCAAATTTATATTTGATTAAATTTTATTAAATATTTTTTTAATAAAACATTTGGGTTTATCTTAGAAAATGGATTAATTTGATTAAAACCGCAGTTTCATCTGATATTCATTATTACATTTCCTTATTGAGTATTATTCATTTTTCTGGAATGATGTATATAGCATTGATGGTTGAAATGGACCTTTATGGTAAGTCTGAGTTTATAAGAGTTTATTATTTTCTATTAGTGGTAATTCAATCAGTTCCCTTAATTGTAATATGATGTTGGCCGATTCTCATGGCAGTACATGATAATTATGTTTTTTTATACAACAAAAATTTCTTGGAAAAGGCCCATTGATTTGTTACCATTAAAGAACACATGTTCCCTTAAAATATGTTTTCACTAAGGCACCCAAAATATGTGGCTCATGTGGACACTCCGGTTACATGAATATGTTCAATCATGTCTATTCTTCTCCCCATAGTGGCATGATATCTTTATCTCCAAAATGTACTAAAACACAAATAGATAAACCCTGAAAAAGTGGATATAGCCACATGTATCTAGAATAATGCTTCATCATGTAGTGCAAGAGTATCCATAAGAATATAAAATGAGTCAGATAACTAAGAGGGTTACCATCACTATAACATAACCATTAATAACTTCGTTACATGATAATATTTAATCTAATTATTATATTAAATCCTAAAATTTAAATCATGCAAAACATTATATAGAGCTTTTATCTTATTGGATAGATGTGAATACACCATTGTGATCGAAGAGTGGGAATGGTCGTTAATATCATCAATGTGTTTTCTTGTTATAATAGATTGATCAAACATGGGATTTTATAGAACATAATATGTTACTAAATGATGTTATATTTAGGTGAATTAGATAACTTATAATAAATCATGAATTGGATATTATAATTTAAAGGTCTCATTTACATCACCCAATGGGGTGTGTTGAATATTATATTGAATGTAAGACCTGAGGTATAGTAGAGATGATATTTATTATCCAGTGTAGGGGAAATTAATATCCGTGTTTTAATTTAATATGGAGTGGGATTCTGTGAGTGACGATATCCATCTAGTATTCACTGATTTTCCAGGGTCCTTTCCTTTTGTCAGCTCTAGTTTACCACTTGTAAGGGAGGTAGATTTTCCTATGGATTTAGTGTCATTTACTTAACCTGTATCTATTCATTATTACTTCATGATACCAAATTAAACGAAATAGATGAAGATGATGTAGGTTGACCATTTAGATATAATATTTATATGCCTGATTATGTCTCCTTTGGCGGCTCCAGTTATCTTTACTAATATTTTTGTTGGGTCACATTTCCATTATGCTGATTACTAAATAATCACAATATTCATAGTAAATAAAAATTATATGTTACAATGGATAGATGATCATTTTGAGAATTTGAAAAAGATAATGTGGGTTTAATTATTGATCATAAATTTTCTTATCATCAGTTTAAGATAATATAATTAAAAATTCATAAATATAACATTCAAAAAGGTATGACCATTATTATTACCTTTGCAATCCCTTTGGTACAATCAATACTCTTATAGTCTTTATGATTGGAATGAACTTGAACTTCCATGAGTATCGTGATACTTTTGTGGTGGTATTTGGGGATGATATATATTTTTAATATATGTTAAATGATGATCATGTTATTCATATGAGTGAAGTTATGGAATTTTTGAGGAATAATTTACTTTATGATAATATTTTGTAAGGTGAATTCAAAATTCGGTATGTGATGTTTTTAGGACAAGTTGTATCAAACATGATGTTTTAATTGATCCTAAAATTTTTAAAACATTTATAACATGGGATCATCTATGAATTTTGTATTATATTTTATGATTCATTGGTTTTGTTGTATATTATCACCATCTTGCAAATGAAATCTCATAATTGGTTCTCCAATGACTTCTCCAACTTATAAGTGATTCATGTTTTCATGGGTTACATTTTTTTGTATTTATTTGTGGAGTTAAATTGTCTTTTGAGGACTATACTAGTTTGGCTTTTTCGAGGGCCTAACACATATACGTGGTCTTTGTTGATTCATTAGGTTTAGTTTTAGAATGTATTCTTATGTAGTGTGATCATCTCATTTCCAACGTCTCTTTATCGCATAGGCCACATGAGAAAAATTATCTAACTGAGGAAAATGAGTTTATAGTTGTGATGCATGTTATTAAGAGTTGGTGGAATTATATTTTAGGGAATGGTTTACACTATGTCATTAGTATAAGAAAATGAGTTATATCTTCCCTAAAAAATGTTTGAATCTACACCATACATGTTGGGTATAATACGTGCAATATTTTAATTTAGAAGACGCCTATACCCAGATGAAAGTGAATATCATCACAAATTCCTTGTGGGGGAATCATTTAACTTTGGCTATCAAAGAACAATTAAATGAGTGAAACTTGATGGATCTGTTCTCATAGTAGCAATTTGGAGTCTGGGAATTAGGGGTTGAGTTTTCTTTGTCATGTGTTCAACTGACACTATCTCTCCTTGAAAATATTCTTTAGGAACAACAACTTGATGATGAGTTTCGAAGAATTAGAGACACTCTTTATGGCTTGGAGACCATTATTGAGTTTTCATCATCAAGGTATGTTCTTATTTGTTTCATGAATAGTTGGAATGAATTTTTTCAAAATTAAATACTATTATTGGGGACATCAACAATTATGATTGCATAGTTCACCCTTGATCCATGAAGATGTTCTATGACATTCGATGATGGTCGTGGTAACTATGAAAGGGACGATGAGTTTCAATTATTTAATCTCATGTTTATACATTCCATAATGTCATGGTTGAGTAGCATAAACCCTCATGTATTCATCAGCCACATCTAGTTTTTAATTATAGGGGTGATGATATCTCTACGGACTTTGTGGTTTTGTTTCCATATATCCAATTGAAAAATAATTCCATATGGGTTTTTATCGACAGGTTGACCAAATCAGATCACATTATTTCAATTCAAGATACATCCATTATTGAATTGTTGTTAAATCTATATGCTAAATATATAATACATTTTCATGGAGTTGGATATGATATATTTTTTTTATATAGAAAGTAGGTTTAATTCTTGTTTTTTGAGGGGCCTTTACTAGGAACTGGGATCACAATTTCACTTGATAATGTCTTACCATCCAAATTTAGGTAGGCAAAAATAAAGAGATATATAAATTTTAGTTGATATGATTCGCACAAGAATTCATGACTTTTTTGGTTCATGGGATGACCATTTTTGGATGGTTGAGTTTTCTATTAAAATTAGTTACCATTATATTATCAAAATGCCAATTTTAGGCCCTGTTTGGTCAGCCTATAAATCACTATTTTGATGGATAGAGATCAACTAATGTTATTTGGTTGGACCCAGATAGGTTTAATAGACAACAAAAATGACTCAGTTGATTTCACCAATATCATTGATGGAACAAAGACAGTTGTAGTTTTATATTAATTTCTATCCCAAATCATCGTAATTTTCTATTGGTGACCTGGTATTCTTGAATGTTTCACCCTATTTGTGTCAACACTGACATCAGAGTTAATGGAAACATTCTCCACGAAATATGGGACCTTTTATGTTTTTTATAATGGGGAAAGTATCTTACCATTTAGAAATTATACCACAACTGAAATCGATACATAACATACTCCACGTATCTCAGCTGTAGAAATATCTCTCTAATCCAACTCTTGTTCTGAGTTGGAGTGATATTGACATTGGGAAGGATTTACCATGTTATACCATATAGTTAGGATAGTTGACTCAAAAACTATTGTTTTTTTGGAGGATGATACTTGTGGTTGGGGTTCCATGGATGCATTATTATGATACTCATGTGACCTTGGATAGAGAGGTACTGATGAGAGAGTAGTTTCCTCATCTTTTTGACATGGATGCTTCTTAATAAGATTTATGGGGATAATATGTTTCTATGGTGTCGAGGATATAACTTTGTGATACTATTTTCAGGTACTCTTTAACCCATATTTTCACCATAAATTGGTTGGGTCTCATTTCGTTGTTCTTGGATAATATTTCCGATATTTTGAAGGGCCCTTCAGATGTGCATGGTTGGCACATGGTTTTCCAAACCCTTGTTCCATGCTACTAAGAATCTTACAAACCCAGATATGGAGGGTTTTCATAGTTGGTACATGGTTTGATAAACTATCCCTCACTATTTAGAATCATTGTAAACCCACCATCTGGGGCACATAGATAAATAATATATTTTTAGAAACCATGCGGTCCCCTCTAATTAATCATGCATGAAATATTAAATTACTCTAAAAATTAACTAAAAAATTTGGGAACTCATGTTCCATCCCTCACTAAGTTCTTACTCTGATTTGTACTTCTTATTTGGTCATTGATTATATCAAAGACCATTTTAGATCCACTAAATATATTCCAAAAAGAGATCAATACATGTAAATCATCATTAAATCAATTCACTACAGGAATTCCTTCCTCATTCCTTCTCTCCCGCACTATCCTTCTCTCGTCCACAAGTTTTGTTAGATCAATATTCTGTTAGAGGATCTAATTCTTATTATTTAAAATCTATAATCATATATAGATTCATATTTCTCCCTTGCTGACATTCTATATTGTAGTTTCTCGTTGTGTGTCTTGTGTTTAATTCTCTAGTGATATAAGGTAGGTGGTTTCATTTATTATTTTCTTAATATATTTAGCTATAAATATCATGGTTTACATTATTTTTCTGGATTTAAATTTCAAGTATTTAAATTTGTTTCTTTAAAATACCAATTCCATCATATTAAGGATTTGAATTAGAATTGGCATGAAATTTCTGAAAAACTTTCAATTCCATTTATTTATATCATATTTATGAAATTTAACGGATCATTCAGAAAGATTAAATTGTGGAAATAATATTTTTAAATAAAAATTTTAAATTTATTTATAAAAATTTCATTAAATATGTATTTTAAAAAATTTCCCAAATTTTCTTCTATATAATTTATTTGGTTTATCCTGGAAATAGCATAATTTTATTAAATCACTCTTACGGTTTTTAAATGTAAATTATCATATTGAAATTGAAAATGGGTTAAATACATTTTAAACTACGTGGAAAAAAATTCAATATTAATTTTTATGGTTTGATAACATGATATCCTAGGTAGATACTGATTTATTGGGAAATACACACTATGCTGAAATTTCCTTAGCAACAAATTGATGAATTTCAACACTCTCATAAACATATAGGGGGATTTTATCCACACATGGATGTTGGTTATAATTATTCATCCAGGGTCATAGGGATGTGAGTGGACATTACCATTATCATCATATCTATGTGTGAGGATCACATAATCTCAAACTATCATACCCCATAGAGGATGACCATGTTTCTAATTTTTTATTACATTTAAATATATTCTATTTTATTGCAACCTAATTTACACTTTCATTTTGAATTAATATAAATTTTTTTATATTATAGTTTTATTAATACAATGTTTAGAAAAATTTTCTATCAAATTAAATGTAAACAATGATTCATTTTAAATATTCTCAAGAACTACCATAATTATTTTATTAAAAAATGATTATTTTTTGTTTAGTTAATAATACCTTCTTGTTATTGAATCTATAGTGATACCCTATATATATATTTTATCACACCCCACCTATTACTTTGGGTATTTTTAGATTATCTATATCCAGGTTCTGAAAAAAGTAATGCACCACTTGGCGGTGGTTATTCTTATTGATCCTTGTGTCTTGATGATTGTATATATTGGGGCATGGGTTTTTATCTTCCAATTTTCTGGAAGATAGTGGTCATAATCTGGGGTTTGAATCACAATTTTTTGGGTATTGTTTTCCCAATGGAGGATTCTTTTTATAATACTAAATTTTATCTCATTATTCTACTTTTTATGTTGGAAAAATATTCCCACCTTTTCTGTGTATAATTCTAGTTTCTAGTCACAAAACCAAGTGGATTTGAAATGACCACCATGCCATGTCTAGACCTCCATGGGTTTGGGGGTAACAAGGTATCTGAGATGGTTCATAAATCGTCTTTTGATTGACTAATTTCTTCATTTTTTGAGTATAATGATTATTTAAATCCATAATAATAGTTTTATATTGAGAAATAATTAATATGATATGTGACCAAAATAAGTGGTAGAATAATAATAATATGATCTTTTATTTGAAATTTAATAGAAATTATATAAGTTATTCTGAATTTAATAACGTTGGACACAGAAAATATGAATACCAATGAATAAATGTTCTGTGATAATAAATGATAGAGAAAAATTATAAGTAGATGGATTTAATGGATTGTTCTACATTCATTTAATATTTAAACTAATTTGATTAATTATGATATTAAAAGAGAAATTTCAATCATTCAATTAATATTATGTAGTATTTATCACCATCACTAACAAATTATTCATATGATTTGGGTTAATATAATAAAAAGTATACAATATTTTTTTGGTTAATGTAGATAATAATAATATTTAAAATTATAGTGTTGAATCCTCTTAAATTATATATATAAAAATACCTTTGTTTAAGTGGGAAATTAAAATTATGATATGTTTTAGTAAGAAATAATAATAATTTATAAAAATAAAAATTATCAATGATATTTTTAAAATATAGATTTTATTTTAATTAAAAATTAATCATTTGTGAAGAAATTTTTTTAATGTGTTGATTCTAAAATTATTAATCATTCAAAATATATTGAAATGATAAAATAATAGTTTTAAAATAATAATTAAGATGAATAAAGGATAATAATTTTTTGTGGTGATTTATATACATGTAATACAAATATATTATTTTGGAAAATTTGTCTTCATGTATGAATGATAATATCTATGATAATATTGAATCTATAGAATATGAAAATTCAAGTCTTATGGATGAAATCATTTTATTAAAAGAAATGTTTTCTATGTTTACTTGTGGAATTTAAAGTTTATATGAAACCACAAGACATGAATAAAATTCTTGAAAAAATAAAAAATGAAAATGTCATGGATATGATGGGACACAACCCTAGATGTAAAATATTCATATTTTTAATGGTATAACTAATTGTATTTCATTTTTTGATATGTTTTTTATTTTTTTGGTTTAGTCGCTATGATATTAATTTTTTTTATTAATTTTTATTTATTCAATTGGTCAAAATGAATTTAATTTTTTTTATTCTTATAGAATTAAAATAATTAATTTGAAAACATGTGTTTCTAAAGGTACTGTTCAGAATCATATTCAACCTAATTTTTTCTAGATTATGAAGTAAGTATATTTTGACATAATAATAATTGATAAAAATTACATTCTTAACATTTAGGTTGTTGTAATGATGTAAATTTTATGTTTTTTTCTTCCAATGAGATAAGAAAATATATTTTTGGATCCAACTTTTAGGAATATTATTAAAAAAATTCACCTTTAATTATTTTAATATTATTTTATAAATCATTAAATATAATAACATGTGTCATAGAGATTTCTACTTCAATGATATCTTATGGTAGTATTTCTCATGGTTTTTTGAAACAAAAGTATGAATTAAAAAAAATAATAATTTCTATTCTGAAAAGTGTAGTATCAATTATGTGGAAGCTTTAATATTTTATTTTTAACTATTATCATTTTAATAACTAATTTTAGTTGGTTTATATGTTTTTATAATGAATGAATTAAGGGGGAGTTTTGATGTTCCCATGAATTTATAGACCACTATGTGTGGGGGTTGAATTAGTGGAGATCGTTTACAATTTCAATTCCTCTTTAATTAACCATTAAAATTATTGTTAATATTTCAATCTTCCAAACTATATAACTTCGACATAGATGATTGAAATTTTATTTAAATAAATTAAGGAATATATTTTTTATATGGCTCTATCTTAATGTGGGTACCTAGTCCATGTTAAATTGACTTGAATTAATCCATGTATATCTAGAAAATAAAGTGAATACCAATGATAGAACTCCTCTGAAGATACTTCTATCTCAAGATAATAAATATTAATGTTTATACAATGTCATATTATGTGTTTTTTATTAGAGAAGAAGAAATATATGAACATTTAAAACTGATTACTAAATACTCTATATGTAAATTATTTGTTCAATAAAACTCCATCCTAAAATCCTCCGTCAAATTCTTCTTTATCTCATAATAATGCACTACATTATTTAGAGAACACAAACACTCCATGGAAAACTTCATTATAGTGTCCTAAATCATATTCATTTAAAGATGTTAATTTAAATTATTATAAATATCTACCTTTAATATAGTTAATCATAATGAGTGTAATACCCATATATTATAAAATAATACTTTGTTCAATAGTGAATATAATTTCAATATCATGAATTAAGGAAATAAAAATTATTATCATTTAAATTTTATTGTTAAAACCTATATGGTGATTTAATGGTGAATATATGGTCAACCACATTATAAAAATATGAAATAATTATTTATATAATTTATTAATAAATAATAAATCATAATATTATTTTAAATAAAATCATTTTATTGTTCTAAAACATGATTCCATAGAAAAATGATTTATTATTCATTTTGTATGGGTGAGTTATAAATACTTTCTATGAAAAATTAATATTATATGATATAAAATGTAGTTAAATTTTTAAATAATTATATCAAAACTAAAATATTATGATATTTTGGGGTTTTTCTAAAAATATTTTTTTCAATTGAATTTTAAAAAATACTAATTTTCATTGATAAATGTATTATTATTTCATGAATTTGAAAAGT
The DNA here is from genome assembly GCA_963277665.1 of Viscum album. NCBI lineage: Eukaryota > Viridiplantae > Streptophyta > Magnoliopsida > Santalales > Viscaceae > Viscum > Viscum album. The sequence continues at coordinate 116,240,339 of OY728160.1, read as the reverse complement.
AAAATTTCATTTTTATTTAGGTTAAAATTTAAATTTGATTTATTATGTAATAAAAATTCTATTAATCAAATTAATATCATTTTTATGGATTATTTTAGAATAAACCATTATTATAGTTAAAATGATTTCTTTAACCAAACATTATTTCATTGGGTTTTCATTTAAATTTTAAATTAATTTATATGAATTATAGAAATTTAATATATAAAAAATGATTAAATTTTTAGTATTAGGGGGATAATTTTTTTTAAATAAAACCGTGTTTTTCATTTGAAAAAATAACAATAGTAATTAATTATAACTAGGGAAAGGGTAAATGAGATTGTTAATTTTAAAAAATATAAGGACTAACAAATGATAATCAATCTTGAAATCATCGTATTTTTTATTCTTATTTCATCTATTACCATAAATTATTCTACAATATTGAAACATTATTTCATATTTATATGATTTTAATAAATTATTATATATAATTTAAGAATAATTAAAAAAATCCACTTTTCATCTTTTAATATCTATATTATTTTTTGATACGGATAAATATATAATATGTTCCCTTATTCTTAGTAATATCAACTATGAATGAATTTTTTATCATTTTAATATATTTTCGAGATTTATTTGCTGAATATTTTCATAAATTCTTATTCGATGTCGATCTGAGTTTTTTTAAATTAATAGAAAAATGAAATAATTAATCTAAAAATATGAAAATTTATAAAAATAAGATGAATTAGTGGGTTCAAAAAGTTTCACAAATTCATATAACTAGTTAAATTTATTATAATTTTTTAGATTCTTATGACCCCATTGAATTTATGTATTTAATGTCAAATAAATTAAATAGTGTTAAAATTAAAATTCATTATTTTTAAAAATAAATAAACTTTTATTGAATGATTTAAAGGATATATAATAATATATTTATCCAATGCCATGATACATAGTTTGAAACATCAACTATGATCCATATATTGTCTTTTTTTCATTTTACGATAACATTTTTAACACATAAAGTTGATTAAATGATAATATTTTAATAATTGAAAAAGAATTGATAGGGGTTAAGACTAAATTATGATAGTTAAAAAATAAATTACAATTTTTAACCTTTAATTCAATGATAGTATTCAACTATTTATAATAACATATTATATTTAAATAAATTTATATCTATTTAATGATTAAAAAATAATATTTAATAATTAATACATTCTGAAATTCCATGGATTCCCTTCTACTAATTATAAAAGGACACCCCATTTCTATTTTCCTTAAACCACGTTCATCAAATGAAATTTCTTAACCATACCCAATTACACAATCAATATCAATGTACATGTTCAAGAGGTTATTTTCCATGGAAAAAACGACCACTAGGTTGCTTAAGAATATATATATATGAAATATACTAAAAAAGAAGTGATTTTCATTCACTATTATTTCAACATTATGTCTCTTTCCAGATAAAATATTTATATTTTAACCATCTTAAAATAATAAATTTAATATAATAAATAATATGTTTTGTTATTATGGTTATTTGAAAACCATATTCCACCTCTTTTCAATCTGAAAAAAATGAAAACATCACTCAAGAAAATGTACGTTGTACTATCTCTACGTTGTGGTGTAATTCATTATTCATTACCACTTTACATGGATGGTTGAAAAACCAGATTTAGTATATAAATATTATTTATTACACAATTTTTATTTTATAATTTTAATATATTATATACATTTTTACATTCAAATCTATTTGATAACAATAATATCTCTCATGAATTTATATGGAATACCACTTACACGATGCAATGCGATCACTTTTGCATTTACACATTACATAGATGATAATAAGGATAGTTGAATTGAATTTATAAAATATACACACACATATATATATATACAATATAATCATTATCTTATAACTATAATTTATTTTTTACCTTTATTTTTTCCATCTTTCATGATGTGAAAACTATATAAATGTGTACCTATAACTTACCATCTCCATAAAAGGAGTAATTAATTTTTTAACAATATATATTATAAGAGAATATAAATAAAAATATATATATAATATATATAATTTATAAAATTTCTAAAAATCATTATAAAATGGATCTATTTACAATTTTTAAGGACCAACAATATCAAATCAAAACAGACCTGAGAAAAAAAATTAGTTAACAACCAATATAATGATAATAGTATTAAATTCTTGAAAAAATAGGTGGTAATATTTTATAAATTGATCATATATGATATTAAAGTATATATATGGTCTGAGTATATAATTATTATTATTTTAAATTTATTATATAAGATTTTGAAATAATTCATAAGGCATGCCTGACGTGATGCATAGAATTACCTATATCAATAACCAATCACCCGGTTATATCACTACATCATTGATTAAGTTATTTAATGATTTTTTGAGATGTATCCTTGAATTTCTATATGTTTTATATCGATATTTATTGTTTGGATTTCAATTTTTCACACGTAATCACTTCATTGATTAATTATTACATCAGTTATATGATCTTCATAATAGATTTCATCTTAATTTAAACACCATTGAGACATATTTGGTAACATGAACTAGTTATTTTTTATTTATTGTATATAATTATCATATAGATACATAATATGGATATATATTTATTCAACAAGATTAAGTATTTTATTGAAATTAAACCTTATAGTGGAATTTTTAAATGAAAAATATTATATTGTTTCTCTTTTTGATCGTGTTTATATATCATCCATATGTATATTTCTTCCAAATAGTTTTAAGAAAATTAAATTTTATAAATATAATTATTTATTAAGGACATTTTATGTTATCATTGAAATTTTAAAATTTTGAGAGGAAATGTTCTAAGGTTTTCCAAAAGTGTCATTTTTCACATTTATATAAAAAGTAAAATGTAATTTCCTTCCTTTTATTGTATAGTGAATTAATGGATGTTCACACTACCATAACTATTTTACACACTATCAGATCTTTTCTTTATTTTAAATGATTTTATAGATAAAACCCTTTATAGAAACTAATTTAATTGTTTCACATCAAAAGATATACTATTCATTAAGGGAATATATTTTTAAAGATGATATACTATCTTGATAAATTTGTTTTCATATTTTATCACTTGTAAATTTTGTTTCAATTAATTTTCTCAATAAACATTCACTATGTCAGGATCATTTCAAATTACATTTCTCTAAAATTACCATATCATTTGAATTGTGGATATTATTTTTTCTTAATATGTATATGACATCTATATATGATGATTTACAATGAATGCTATTAGTTTTATTGGGGAAATATTAATTTAATGTATTAAATACTCAATATATACATTAATTTATAAGATATATTATTTATTAATTAATGTAATTACTAAATATTTGAGGAATCAATTAGTCATGCAGTGAATGGTGGGGACCAGAATTGTATATCGCCTTAATATATCTTATGGTCTCATGAGACAAATTAATTATAATATTAAATGGGTTTTAGTGTATAAATACCTTTAGTTTCAAGTTTTATTGTATAAGACCATGGATATTGAGATATAATGATCTCCATGATCATGACTTCTTATAGTATACCATTACATTATTTAAAATTCACTTATTTTTAGCAATGATATTAAAATGTTGATATTATCGATGGATATTTTATGTATAGAATTTATTGATTAATTTTTACACGTGTTCTCTTATTTACATTTTCCTTTTTTATTATGCCTTATTTACTCATGATATCATATATTGTACATAACACCATTTGAGTATCTGAGCTCAAATTTTATTCCTTCACTTTCCTTAGGATCTAATGAAGGTCATGATAAATAAATATCCATCATTACAGAATATATATTATTATATTAATTTTATATTTCCCATTTAATATTGGAATCAAGTGTTTATCTATTTCTTAAGGACTACTAAATTGATTAATATGGCATAGTGAGATCATAGTATCTTGTAGTAATATAATAACCTCGGTACATTCTTAAGGTTATTATTGTCAAGGATTTATAGTTGGTCTTAGAGGAGCTGTTGTGGATACCGTGGGTACTATACTCTAAAAAAACATGTCCATTATGAGAATTATGATGATATCTTATAGTATTTTATAACATAGATCATCATGGGGTTTTTATTTTATGAATCAATATTTATGATGATTATGATCTAACTCGCTATTTTCTTTTATTCAATGGTGGTTCTAAAAACATGAAAATAAATAAACGACCATAAAAATTATAGGTATTTCTATATAGAACAATGAAATAAAGCTATTATTGGAAATGATATGATCCTAGTCCTAGTATGTTAGCAGGCTCGAGTTGTGAAAAATTACATTGCCCGAATAGAACAACTCGTTGTTCCACAACATGATTCCAATATATTGGACAGCATAATGAAAAAACCAAATATATTTTTGGGTAACTACTAATACATATTTATTAAATTAATAGATTTAATATATTAGAAATATTATCTAATATATGAGATGTGAATAATGTGAAAATCTTATTTTGTCGAAATAATTTTTTAGAGGAGATTATAATAAATGTTGGTATCTTCACCAAAATAAAATAGTGGAAGAAGAAATTGAAAGCATGGAATATTGAATTATTAATGTTCATTTATTGAAAAATAATTCCATTCATAATATTGAATTGAAATAGAGAGGAATTTCCACAGAATAATTAATGTGGAAATAGTATGGTAGAGTATGAGGCTATGTTAACTTGATTATATAGGATTTATTTGAAATAAATAAAATATTCAATGAAGATTGTTGATTTAAATGATAGGATTATTTTGTGTATCAGAAGGTAACTTCTTTTGAGATTTTTTTCATAATATGATTTTATAATATCGTGTTACATTAATATGGAGAAATAATTTTCCAGATCCTATGTCATTATGGGAAATCAAAAGGAATTGTGGTGGAAAAATTTGTTATAGGTGTCTATAAATGGTTGACCAGGATAATAAATTTTTATAAAATAAAAAAAGACACTCATAATCAGGGATTCAACTATAAATATATAAGGCATTATTTAAACTAGTTCTCAATCATCAAGGGAACTTATCATCGTACAATCCATGGGGAGGAGACCATGCTGATAATATAAATATAGTTGAAATAGAATAACTAAATTTAATGTGTATTTTGAAAAAAAAATTAACAATGTTATTTGGGTTAAAAGATTCATGAAACATATACTGATTATAATAAAATATTCTCTCATATAAGGATTTCAAAGCATATGTAGAATGATACTAATAACCATGAAAATTGAATTAGTGGTACGATGATATTTTTATAGAATAAAATAATTTGTGAGAAATAACCCATCTATGTTTATGATATATAGTTAATAATATTTAGTTTGTTTAAATAGAAGTCTAACTCTACCAAACTAAAAGAGATAGTATTAATGATTTAAGAAATTGCTAGTGATTGGATAAAATATTAATTTATGATTGAGTTTACTGAATTTTTAGATTTATGTGATATAATAAATATGGATGGAGTTATTATTTAGAGGTAGTTATATTTTTATTATTTTATATAGTGATTTAGGTTATTAGTATATTTCAATTTAATATGTGATAAAGGTATTCACATGTTTGGAGTGTAACACTAAGAGATTCTTTATATTATCAGGGGAAAAATGTTGTATCATATATTTTATATTAATAGGTTTAAAATTTTGTTACAAATATTTTAGAGGATTCCTCTGGTAAAATACATATGATATGGAATAAGTTAAATTTACGAGTTTGTAGTTGAGGTTTTATAGATTATTGTAATTTTTTATAATACACGTAAACCATTTTATTTTTTGTTTTTTTTTAAAATACCTAATGATAAGAGGAATGAAATGTAATTATTTTAGGGATATTATAATATATTAAACATTAATTATAGTAATTTATATATTAAAAATGTAACCATGGATATTCGTTTATTGGAGTAATAGTTGTTGTGTAAATAAACCAAAGAAAATCCAAAAAATAATATTCTGATTATGAATGACAAATATGGAATTTATGTATATTTCCTTTCGTTATTAGTCTATTTGTTAAATGAAATAATCAACAATATGAAAATGAAAATGAAATTTTTATCCTATTACAATTATATCTGATGAATTTTTTACCTTTTAACCCATCATAGATTTGTGGTTTTGTAGTCGTCAATATCCTACAGACCATGTTGTCAATTGAACCTTATTAATGCATCAATGTCTGTTTTATCCTATATTCCCAAATTTTCATATCATAATAATTCTATGTTAATTGGTAATTGAGTTTTTATTCAAAATTACCTTCATTTTTCCCTTCCCATATTTTTATGATGAATTTAGGTTAAATCTTTTTGTGATGTTGGTTTTCTTCAATGGAAATTACCAATATTAAAATCTTGATTACAATTCACAAGATCAAAATTTGTGGTTTCAATTTATTTATGAGTATAGAGAATATAACACATTGTAATTTTAAAGGAATGATATTTTCAATAGTGTATACAACACGTAACACTAGTATAAAGGAATAATATAATAATATAATTTAATTTTGATGGTTATAACTGATCCATTTAATTGGTGGGTATGAATAGTGTTAGAAAAATTTAAACATATGTATAATGGTTTTCTGGATGAAATTTCGGAATAAGAAAAAATTAATTAATTTTCAATATAATTATTTTATGCATCAAACAATCAATTTAATAAAATATGTTTTTATTTTTCATTTCAAACAAGGGAATTAGAATAAATTAATATAAATATTTTAAACTGAATTTATTTACATGAACGTAATATTTGAATTCATCATATAAAAAAATCATTGGGTGAAATGTTTTTGATTTTTCTTATATGTTTTAATTTCTAGTAAATAGGGAAAAGTACAGATTTTCATTAGAAGATATATATTTGATTATCCCATTTTCAAATCTCCTTTTTTTAAATATTATAAAATAAATATTTTTATAATATATTTTTAATAATTCATATAAGTTAGTTTGAATAAATATTTTCACTCACATCATTATATAATAGTTTTATACATAAATTGCATTTTTTTTTTGAAAAAAACGGTGTTTCATTGCACTTTTCATTTTTATTTTGAATTATTTTTTCCCACTTATAGTATTTAAATATTTAAAAAAGAAAATATATATATAATTAAGAGGCATAATTTTGATAAATATTTCACTCTAATTTTATAATATTGTGAACAGAAACCATGTAAAATTATATAGACCCCATTAAAAGAAACTTTTGTAGTCAAGGTTACCAATTATGTGATAAGGACAATAAAATGACACTAAAAACCGAATTTATCATATTATATGATGTTATTTTTTTCAATAAACATCCATGCTTCAAATATAAGGAAAATATTCTCCATCATTTTTTGATTTTTACCTTTATAAAATTTGAGTGAGAGATAATGAAAAAAAAGACACTTCTTATCATTTTATAATAATAATAATTCATGATTGGAATAATTAAAAATTATTTTAATTTATAATTTCTTTTTCAATATTGAGGAAATATTTTTATCAATGTAATTAATTTCTTTTATGGATTGAATAATTATATTAAATGTATATAAAATTGCAATAAGATATTAATTTAATTAATTTAATTATATAATATAGGATTATATATATAAATTAAAAGTAATAAGAATTGGTAGAATTATTATGTTAAACTAATTTATTATAAATGTATCACATTTTATAGATGTTATAAATGTTTTTATTGTCCTCTGTATTATTGTACTGATAGTCAAAATAAATATATAGTGTGAAAAAATAAATCAATGAAAGTTTATTGAAAATAATATTTTATTAAAATATTTAAAATTCATAAAACAATTCTATTCAGTAACATGAATGGGATATGGTTTAAAACATCTTCCATGGTCCATTTATGTTTATTTTGATATTTTAAGATAACATTCTTGACTCTTAATGTATTCAAACATTTTATATTTTGGTAACTTTCAAATGGGTAAATATGGGTTTAAATTAAAAGATAAGGCGGAAAACATTAAAAAATAATTAAATTTATATTTAAGATTGGATTTATTATAATATACACCTTATATTATGAATTTATAAAATTGGAGACCATTTGACATATATAAAATAAATTTTATTTATTTAATACTTAATTAAATCCTATGAATTCCCCACCTCCCACGTAAAAAAATATATGTTTCTCTCTTCTCATTACAGAAAATTGAGTAACCAAGATCGAATAAAACATTCTCAATTACCATATATACATCCTTATACATGTTATATAGGTTCATGAACATCCAAATTTTCATCCCTAATTCTTTTACGTTGAAATATATAGGACGCGTACTGAGGAATACGTAATCATCTTTACCAAAACATTCATGCAAATTTATTCTTCTCAATTATCATAATATTTTGAAACAGTAATAAATAATATATAATGTATAATAAATTTAATTATATTATATTATTATGTTAAAACCATTTTCATCTCATTTTGATCCTATTATTGAAAAAGAATCACTCCGGCATAAACACGGCTCGGTGTCTTCATATAGTGGTGTAATTCATTTACCCTAACAATTATTCATGGATTGTAATAAATATAGATATAATTAATATATATGATATTTATGGAATAAATTTTCATTTTAAATTAAAATATAATTAATTTATTCTTACCTTCCAATATTTTTGAAAAGAATAACGTTTGTTATGACTACGTGTCGACCACCACCACCATGGAGAGATGTGATCTTTTATTCATTTCCAATTTACAAGGGGTGTAATAAGGATTCATCTAATTATTATATAATATTTATATATAATATATAAAATGATACTTAAAAGGTGAATCATTATTTTCATTTCATTTTTTATTCCATTAAATAGAGAAAAAAATTTCATTCATTTATATGACCTATTATCTCCCTTGTCGTTGTAATATATATTATCCAATTATACATATCATAAAAGTATATAAATATATATATTGAATATACGTGAAATTTATTTCAGAAATAAAATTATATTGTTAATGGATCCATTAAAAATATACAACTAATGAAAAAATACACATAAAACTAAGTTTATATCATCTTCATTAAGGATTATAATGAGACATTGTTAAAAAATGTGCTAAAATGGTATAGATGGATCATATATGATATTATATATATATATATATGATTTTTAATGCAATTAAAATATATATAAATATGTTATACATGAGGTAAAAATAACTCATGATTTTTGTTGAATGCGAGGTATGTGATATTTTTAACTCAATTTTTATTAATTATGTTATATCAATTGTTGGTTGATTATTTTATACCATGATTATGCGAGAAGTAATGTTTAAATTTTATATTTTGTGCTTCCACATGTATTTTTTTAATTTAAAATATTTCCACATAATAACTTGGTTGATTTATTCCCTCCTATTTACCATAATAATGGTGTAGAATTTCATTACAATTCATACTCCATTTAGGAATAGTTGATATTATTAACTTATTTATATTTCTATAGTGTATATAAATTTTTTCAAGATGATTAATGATTTTATAAATTTTATCCCTTCATTAAGATGGTCTTAAACAAAATATGATCATATTTCTCATTTTTCATAGAGTATATTTTTCATTTATATTTATATATTTCATAAATTGTTTTATTAAATAAATTTTTATTACACAAATATTCAGATTATTTTATATGTTTTGAATTATTTCAAATAGAAAATAAATTTTTGAAAATTATTTTAAATATTTTGGTTCTAATATCGTATATTAATTAAAATTGTTTATTTTAATACAAATTTTACTTATCTAATAAATTAAGGGTCGTATATATCGGTTTCAAATTTTTTGGTCACAAATATTTTATTTAAACATTAACTTCATCATGATTATCCTAAATTAAATTTCTCATAAATGTAAGCATTCATTAATCATGTATATCATTTTGGATTATATCATATTCTATTTATACATAATTGTTTTTACATTTAATGTAATTTAAATGACTAATAATATATTTATATTTAATTTTGTTCACTAAAAACTGAAAAAATCGATAATGTATGTTGTTTTTGAATTTAATTAAATATTTAATATATTATGATTACATTATACATGTATAGAAGACCGGGGAACAAATTTATATATCCTCTCAAATAATCGAAGTGTCTCATGAGAAATTTTATTTGTCCCAATTAACATTAATTTTTTGTACACTTTTCTATAGTATAAATTATAATAGAATAAGGTCCTGATAGTCATTATATCACGATGTTATGTATCATAATGCCAAATAGTATGAATTTCATTCATTGTTAATTTATTAATTAATTTCCATGATATTACTATATTGATATTATCTATGTATTATTTTTTTCATAAGTTTTTAATTATATAATATGTGTTTTTAGTTATTTATCAAGCCATAATTATAATTCCATATATAATCCTGATAGCTTCCATTTTATATAACTTTTACAAAGCATTTGATCTCATATTTATTTGTTCCTTTCACTATTATATAATGAACACTATTATGAATAATACCAAGTCTTATGTATTATTTTTCATGATTTTTATTTTATATTTTTATAGTATTATGGGGATAATGTATATATCTTGTTTATACCAAACTATTGAACTGGTAGATCATGCTTACAAGGATACCATGAATCATTTACTAATGTAATAAATTATACACCATATTTGGTTTATAGGATTTTTTGGTGTTATAATTTACCTAAACCCCTTTATGTACTCATTATTTCCATTAAAATGGAATAAAGAAGGGATACAAATTGGAATTTCCTACTCAACTCAAATTTCATTTGACAAACTACAATGAATTTAATCAAATAATATTCAAAAAAATTCATCATTGATTCCTCAAAATATAGAATTATGTAACTCATTAATTCTTCCAAATAATTAGATGGAATTACGAATGTTTAAATTACATCTCATTATCATCACTATGTTTCAAGTTTCAAAATATGATGTTTCTCTCTTTGATGTTGTGTGACAACATCACTATCCGATTCTTTATAGGAACTATTCCATTTTGTAATAATTAGGATAATGATTCATTGTCTAGAACCACTGGGTATATAAAAAAATTTCGGATGAACCCAACATTTTATTATAGAATCAAGATGACTTCCCCTTAAAAGACTTCATATTTCATTTACTGATGATGTTCACATTTTTTTAATACACTAATCTCGAAATTTCACCATATAATTATTTTCATTTGTTTTATTCATCATATGATGTTCATTTAGTAATATAATTAGTTTTACTACATCATTATTCTTATCATGTTTGTATGATAAAGTGATATTCCTTGATAACATGATCATCTAATTTCTTTATCATGTGAGGTTTATAATTATTAATTCGATAAAATGATGTTATCTACAAGGTACATTAAATTTATTTATTATATTCAATTACTTGTTCCTGTTCATCTTGATAAATTGAACTATGTTCTGGGACTTTATAACAAGAACACTGCATAGAAATTATTTATCTATAAACGTTATTAGTAAACTCTTCATAGAGCACGAGAACAGTTAGTTATCTTGATGGAAGTATCATTATTGATTGAAAAATTATCTTTTGATTCGTTTGATAAGTATTTATTTATTATTATAATTATAATTCACTTATTTTCACATGAAACTAAAAAATAACTTATGTAAATGTTGAGAATAATTAAAAAAATATTAAAATAATACTTAAAAGAACTTTAATATTTTTATTTGGATTTTGTTTTGGAAACATAATCAATAAATCATTTCTAAAATTTCATAAACCAAAAAAACAATACAAAAGATATGTAAGGATACCATAGTAAAGGATTATGGAAATTTTTATTAATTTCATCTCTCAATTATATAAAATTTTGTGGCTAGTCATTTGATAAACCCCAACCCACCGTCAATCAACTAAACATCTAGAATTATAACATCCAAACCTATTAATCAATATTTCTGTGATAACAACTTATTAAATTTCCAAAAAATATAGATTACATTGTTTTACATTCCCTCTCCCATTAAAAAATTAAAGTAAAATTTGTATTATTCAAGAACATTTTTAAATATGTGGTGGAGGTTGAATATGTATTTTGAGCCTCAACTCATTAAATATTTTCCTAAACAGATCATTTATGATAACATCTAAATTTTTTTCTTTTCTCAAAATATAATAAAGACATGAATCCCCAATATGTTCATTATATTTGATGAAATGATATTTAATATTAATGTTAATATATCGTTATTTTCTTTTAATATTTTTAGGGAGATCAATTATATTTTGAATATCATAAATAATATTCTATGGTATTTCAAAACAAACACTAAAAATCATAATGATGATATTTCTTCCACGTTATTTTTATATATATAAATATATACGTATTGATTACAGTTCCTCTATAATCAATTAAATTGAATATTAATTTTAATATGACATGTCAAAAAAATTTCTAAAATGGCTAATATTCGTCCTATTGTTGATTTTCAATCATTTCAATATCTATCACATTAAATGGAAGGGATAAAAAATATTTTCAATTATTTAAACTGTATCAATATCCACAAATAAATTTATATTCATTTAACATACTTGATAACTTTTTATTAAATATTGTTTTTTTATTTATATAACTGTTATATCATTCAAAAAACATTTCAAAAAATAATATATGTTTTCTCGATGTGGTAAGATAAAGTGAAAATATAACAATCTTTCAAAATTTATTCTGATTAACAATAGTCCATGATTCATATATACTCATACTTATATTAATATAAATATGTAAAGAATGTTTCATTGTATATTTCAATCCAATGTTTTATTTTAAATACCAAGAATAATTTTCATGTGACATGAAGATGTACCCTTCATCATATTAAACATATAATCAAATAAATAAAATCAACTCCTTATTCATTTAAATTTTGTTGTTCTATTTCATTTATTTAGTAAATTCTTCATATGAATTTTCCATTTCAAATTAATAAATTATACAATCAATATGAAAAATGCAAATTAATGACCAAATAATCATCCATTTCTAATACATGTTGAAATAAAAAATAAATTACTTTAGCAAAGTAATACTACTTCACAAAAGTATCATGATGTGAATACATAGAATGAGGGTCCAATTTCAATCCATTCAAAGATTTTTTTATTATACAGTACATGGTTCCATCATTAAAAAAATTTAATTGATTTTATGTGAAAAAAATTCATTAATTTCTATATTAAAAACTAATGACTTAACATACAACTAGAATATATTTTAATTTTTATGATCATCAACAACCAAAATCATTATATAGTTTCAAGATGTGTAATGGGGAAAAATTCTTCAAAATAAATACCTTACAGTTGTAAAGAACCATTACAAACATACTATTCATTATCCCTAGAAATATTTTCTTGTCTGTTGAGATTATTTATGAACACACACTTTGTTCATATAACATTATTCGATATTGGGAGATAAATAAAATTTAAGGTATTGAATTTATAAATTTATTCTAACTCTTAATTAATGGAATTTACCCATTCTATATGCTTAACCACTTCGAAAAAAGATCATGGTCCCATATAAGAGATATGTAATGCCTGATTCTCAGACAACAATTTATTTATTGTACGAACTAATACTTCCAAATTTCCAATGATAATTATTGGATAGTTTTATATAATGTCTATAATTTTTATTGTTTTCCTTACTTTTTTAATTTACTCATTACTACAATGATCAGGATTAAAAATTATATTATTGGGGTCACATTTATATTACATGTCATTAACTTTTCTATATGTAATCATTCTATGATCCATAACACTATCGATATAATCTTCAACATCTTATGTTATAGTTGAATGGATTCCAATGAAATTTACATTAATGCAATCAACCAACACATGTAGGTATTTATTCTGTCACTTAAAGATAACTTTTTTGGATGAATATCATATGAGAACCCACCTTATTTTTCCTTAAACATTACTAAATCTATTTGTTATCCCTATAATGCAAGGAATACAAAAACATTGATGTATGTCAATGAACTTTTTTTCTTATACCACTTTTCCTAGCTAGTCATTTTTTATTTATGTGAAAAAAAACCTCTAATTTAAACATGTATATTTGTACAAAAAAATCATTATATAAAATTCATGACTGGTTATATTCAATTAGCATGATTCCACCCACATCAACTATATTTATATTTTTTCATTAATATGCATCATTTTCTTGAGTAATGTATGGAGAATATTATTGGGGGATAATTCCATTTTTCAGAGGGAATTAAAAGAGTTAGTTATGTACACATTCCTAGTGTTTGTTCTCAACATCTGTATATATATAAAATTTTTCTTCTCAATCTATCTTCTAAAACTTTTGACTAACATCACAGACTCTAATTGATGTTTTATTACCATTATATTGTTCAGTCGAGGGAAATCATGACATAATGTACAAACTTATAAATAAAACATAATTTATTGATGTATAATATACCCACATAGACCAAAATGTTTATGATAAATTGACCCAGTGGGATTTATTCTAACTTCATAAAAATTACACAAACAACCCTTCCTTTATAACATTCTGTGAAAATATTATATTTTTTCTTCTTCGGCTTTCCACATCAATAGTCATATGTTAGGAACGACCAATTTAAAATATCAATATTTTATTCATTTTCATATATTTTAGATAAATCCTAAATGTCAGTTATTTTTCATAAGCTATCATTTTATCAAATTCCTTTTATTTTAAATATAATTAACTTACCATAGAAGAATATCTATGATATTGAATATGTTGATCAAAATATAAATAATTTTATTTCTAGAAATCGAATATATTTCCCCATGATTGATTTTTAACATCCAAT
This sequence comes from Viscum album, assembly GCA_963277665.1. Taxonomy (NCBI): domain Eukaryota; kingdom Viridiplantae; phylum Streptophyta; class Magnoliopsida; order Santalales; family Viscaceae; genus Viscum; species Viscum album. The sequence continues at coordinate 116,225,304 of OY728160.1, read as the reverse complement.
GACATAACCCCTACATCTTCAAGAAATATCAAGATGTTTCCTCCTATTACGTAGTTTTTTATCCCCCCTTAGATATTGGGATCTCATAGGGAGACATATATTCTGATTAAGTTTATATTTTTTTATATATCCACAAATAACAATAATACATGTTATTATTTTTTCATTTATTGATGTCATATTTTTCCTAGAGATATATATATTGATATTAATTATATTTGTTGATATATTATTTTTATAATGGTGGGGAAAAATTATAATCGATTTAAATTTTAAATTCAATAGATACCATGTATTTCTCACAGCCTTTATAATCTAAAGATCTTATATAACTAATTATTAAACTGATATGTTTAGTATATTTAAATAACAATTTATGTTTCTTGGATATACATATCACATGAATTTCATGATGAGTTCTTTCACCTGCTTGATACCATTAAACAATTTCCCCCAAATATTTATTAAAATTTTCATTTTTTATTCATTATATTTTCAACCTCAGTGAATAGATATGTTGTGTTACATATCTCTTCTTCCATAGTTGATGTTATTCCATATATAACATTTAATATTTTGTATTTTTATGTATCTTTTGAAATAAATTTATTAATTTTATTTATGTAAGTGACTTCTTTCTTTGTGAAAACAATTTTTAATTATTCTCATTTTTTTAATTTTTCAAAAACTGGTATTTGTTTTGGTTTATTTCACAATACATGCCACACGATCTGTTCATAGTAGATGTTCCACAAAAGTTTTCATCTTAATTATTCTAAGTATATCTCATTCTATAATTTTGATCTATAAATGTTATGAAAATATATATAAATTATTCTTGTGAATAATTTTTCATATATATTTACACATTTCGTTTTTACTCAAAATACTTATTTTTTTCATTGTAGTGGATTTTTTAATCCTTAAAATGGACTACATAAATCCTAGAGATGTTTTTATTTAATTATTTATAAAATATTTTCATTACTATTACCATTATATTTCCTATATCATTATTATATGGATATATTATCTTAAAAAACAATCCTCCTCACTCATATGATTTATGTGATAGTTTATAATTATATCGACCTATACCATTTTAATAATGCCTAGAGATAAAAAAACATACTCCTATTATTTTCTTCTACATAATTTTATAGTTTAATGTGGATTATTTACTCAATAATTGGTCATTTTATTTTCATATTAATCTTCTAATCAATGTCGACACCCTCCTAACTAATGTTTTTAATAATATAGATTTCCTCATTTTATAAAACACGTGTTTCGTAAATTATTGTAAGTTAAAATATATTTATCTTATAATATAGGTACATTATAAGTAAACATTTTTATAAATATCATCATAAATTATTTAATAATTGTTAAATATTTCAATACTTTTATGAATCATCAAATGTTGTTGAAAATTTTATTTACTCAGTTGAAGAAACAAACTACACTATCTTCTTCCATCATCTTAATATCATCAAACATGGTTCTGTAAATTCGGTTCCTTAACCCTTTACACTTACATGTCACTGATTGATTAATCATTTTTATTCATAATTTTTTTTCTCTATTTTTAGAGACATAATCATCATATAATCATTGTTATATAAAGACTTATGAATAACATTTTGAGCGTATCCAACAATGTATCATCGCAAGATTACAGATTATATATTCACATAATAAATTATTAATTCAAAAACATTCTTCAGATGCATTAAAATGATGGACATGATATATTAGTGATCTTAAATATATAGTTATGATAAAATATAAAATTTTTATAATATTATTCATAAATAATATTAAAAATTGTTAATGATTAATAAGGCCACTGTTAAAGGAAATAAGTTTGTTTAATAAGTTTTTTATTTTCAATATATTGATAAATAATAATATTTACAAATTTTATTAGATAAAATTAAATTGCATTAAATTTTAAATATCAATATTATCAAATAATTATGTTTTTAGAATTTTGGAAAAAAATCATGTTTTAGTATGATATTAAATTTTATGAAAATTATTATTTTTATAATTTTTCCTTTTTAACGAATAGAATAAATGGAAAAAACCATTTATGTTATCAAATTTGAAATAATTAGATAAAATTAGTATTTTTTAAAATATATCTCTAACATGATAAACAAATGGCCAATATTTTTAGAGGTAATGTAAATAGTAACATTAATAATGTAAACTATTTATTAAATTTTTGTTTATTTTACATTAATATTTGTAAACATAGGTTATTAATTTATTTAAATGTTATATAAAAAAATTAACATTAAAATAAATGAATTTTGGTGATAAAAACTGATATTAAAAATTTTTCCTCTCACATATGTTTTTAGATTAAAAACATATTTATCTTCGAAATTATTTTTAGGTGTTAAGAAGGTTACTTTTGAAATTAATTTTTCTTCATCTACATAATCTAATATGAAAAATTTATTATCATATATTTGATTATTATAATCAAATTATATTGTAATATCAATATTAATAGAGTGAATTTTAATTAATTTTCAAGGTTGATATTAAATGTTACCTTTAAAAATGAAAATTTCATTAAAAGGAAAAAAAGAATGAAAAATGGCTATATAACTCAACGATTTTCCAAAAATGAGTGATTGGGACTATTTTCAGACATATAATCGCCCTAATTCCATATTTAAATTGTATATTGGCATCCATAACCATGATTAATGTAATAAAAAAATATAATAATTTATGGTAATTCCAAACTATCCTTCCCTTCACTTTTAAAAGGACACATAAGAGCCCCTTATTTAAAAACCGGTACATTTCAAATAATTTGTGAAACTATTTAAATGTTCCAATCCATGAATCATCTCACGAGAACCATAACCCTGTTTCAAACATAATTATCATAATCCCTTAATTTGATATGATAATTCAAGGTAAAATCAATGTTCCCAATAGGAGTATTACTCTCCTATTATTATATAAAATTTTCCTCTTCATAATCAAAAATATATATTTTAATTTAATTAATTAAAAATCATATATAACTATATATTTATAAAATTCAATTATATTAATTTAAATAAATTATTCAATCATTCTATATCTTCGACTAAGAAAACAAAATCATCGATCATGTGCACATACAGACTACCGCCTAAATGAAAAGATGTTGTTTGTTTTTCATTAAAACATATTTTGGATGGAATAAAGAATTATTATTAAGAATAATAATGTTTTCATGTAAATTCTAAAATAATGATGTGGTCAAATTTAATTTATACATTCACATCATCCATCCATTATTAAATCACACTGTTAATTATGTATATGTGCTGAATAACACCTCTATGAAATTTGTGTATTATTTCACATTACAACCTAACATGGATGAACATATAAATTTAATTAAAATATATATTATTATTTTCATAATCTTATAATAATTTACCTAGTATTAATTTTAATATACTTTCACTCATTCCATCCTTGTGGAAATGAGTTAATTAATTATGCGTATGTGCATACTACCTCCTCCAAGAACAATATATCTCATATATTAACAACCCCCAACAATAATGATTCTAAAAATAAATTTTAATAATATATATGATATATATTAAATTTATAATATTTTCTATATTTAAAATTTACATTATATAATATTAAACTATTACAAATTCATTCATTACTATACACTTCTGTAATAAAAAATTTACCACATATATAAGCAATGTTGTAATATTAATATATTAAATGATTAATAAAGGTTATATATGGTCATTGAAATTTAATTATAATGTGTTAAAGAAATTTAAATGGATTTGAGTTATAATATTAATATCTATGCAATTTATTTAATATCCCCTTCATTAATTAAAAAGCACTAAAACATGTTCTTATTGGTTTCATCTTCAATAGTCGTAATTAAAAAAAATTATAAAATTAATGTGGAACATTATAATAAATAATGAGATATATATTATAGAAAAATGGTTAATCTTAGCCTCTAGTCAATCGGTCTGGCCCTTGGGTCCTACAAGGATTTTGGGCAAGCCAACGCCTTCAGGGAAATTGTATCTCAAGTCCTTCAGGCCACATGATTACAGATGTACCAGTCAGACTACAATAGACAATGCATTAGATGAGGAATCAGGGAAGAAAAATTACCTAAAGCAGAGCTAACTATAATTGGAATAATGAGAGAGTATGGCATTTCCTTTGGCATGAGGCCTGGGCATCTTTGCATAGGACAACTAGCCGACCAACCTTGCGAAAGTGCAGTGTGGATATATTTAGATATGTTAGGGAGGACCATTTCCATGTTTTCATGTCATGGTGATTCCATCAATGACCTACGGTTCATGTAATTTTATCTAAGCCTTTGGTCCTTGTATGGGATCTACCACACCCCTTGAAAGGTGGATTATCAAAAAAAAAATGAACTCATTCATGCTATTACAACCAAAATCCAATCATTGTGATACATTTTACTATATAATCTAATTTACTTATATATGTTCCTTATTACCCATAATTGATATGTTATAATAAAATAAAAACACTTATATTAATTTAATTTAATTCTATTTATATTAATTCTTTAATAGTTTTATTTAAAATGTTTCTAAATTTATAAAAAAACCATGACTAATGTCATGATTCACTATAGTTTTGAAATTTCATTCTGATTTTGATATTCTATTCTTTCATAGCTACATAATATTTTCATATGGTTGATTTAATTTCTCATTGGGTATTTTAATTATACTCATTAATAACCCCTATTTAATGCAATAATTTATCAATAAAATAATGTTGTTAATAATAATAACAAATATACATTATAAAGGATACTTTTCTTCCATTTATATTTTTTACCTATAAAATGTATTCAATAATATGTTCAAGTGACCAAAATATTTCCCCTCACCTATTTTCAATGATTTTTTTGTGATCCAATTTAAGATCTATGTTTCATTAAACAATTTTAATGTCTTTTTTAAAATTTTTTCATTATTATATTAAAAAATCATTATTCTACTAATTTAATGTTTTAAAATTATATAATATAACCTATTCTATTTTTTTTTTTGAAAATCATATTTTATTCTAAATGTAATTTTCTAAATTATTTTCTTTTTAGATCCTTTAAATTTTTTATGGGTCATATTCAATAGAAATGAATCTCTTTTAAGTATGTTCATGTGAACAAAACATTCAACAATCTTTATCATTTTCTAAGATATTTTATCACTACTGTTTCATGTTTTGAAAGAAGGAAATTATACTTTTCATTGTAAAATAAAATAATTATTTTAAACATTTTTAAATAAAAAGGGAATTTCATATTTTCAATTAAATATTCCCAATGATTCTATGATTTTTATTCATATTTCTCTTTTACATGATCATGTGTAATAATAAAATGATATCATACTCTTTATTTATATGTATGGATTATTAATCTTTCACAAGTTTATCATATCATGTTTATGGTAAAAATATGTAATGATTCTTTTGTGAATTTCTTAAAAATGAAACAAATACCACTTTACTAACATTGGATTTTATGATATGTTGATTGAAATCACGTTGAACACATATGTATGAATTTCATCATTTGAAAGGTAGATTGTATATTTTATATCCTCCAATGAATTTTCTAATCCTTCCATATCAAGTGATATTGTTTCCAAGAAGTGATCCAAGATATCTATGGTGTGTGTGATGTTATCCAATAAAGTTATGTTATGTAAATATTGAATAGAGCCTTGAATTATTCTTATGAATTTATATTTATACAGCCTCTAAATTACTATGATTATATGATCATTTTTAAAATATATATATATTATATAATATATTAATTCCATTCCTCAATGAGTATAACTCCCCTTATTATGATAACATGGTATAACTAATATTTCTCATTTATACATTATTATTATTTTTACCAGTTCTATGAATTTGATCTCTCCAATTTCTAATGTGACCAATTTATTTGGTTTTTAAAGGAATGTAATATTTGTGATAATAATATAAGATCTAATTATTTTGATAATTTATTAGTGGTATTTAATAATCCTTATATATTTATTAACATCTTATAACTAGGAAGGAAAAGTCCATATTATGAGAAAACCTAATATTTTTTTGTTTGTGATTTATCCAAGTTCTGTATTAATATAAGGTAAAATTTAAATGGATTATAAACGAGTGAAATATATTATAATCAATGATTTATAAATAACTAGTTGTTTTATGTTATGTTCATTGAAACCCCGATCTAAGAGCATTATTCTGAGGGTACTACAATCAAACTTGAGATTTCTATTGTCAAAAACTAAAACATGAAATATTTATAAATGGTTATAAACTCTATAGTAGTTTCATAAGTCACCAACAAAAAAATATATAAAATACATGGTGAAATTTAATCAGATCCATGATAAATATTACAATCATAGGTATGAACTGATTTGAAATTTTCAATGTTGAGATAATACATGATAAATAATGTAAGAATTTTATTGAGGGAACCAATAAACAGATGTAAATTATTGTTCCATAGAATGTGTAGAACAATATGGGGGTGAATTAGATGTTATTTTTTACAATTTTCATTCATATAAAATTAAGCTGTAGAACATCTTATTTTTTAAATCCTTTCATCCTTATAACTCACACATTTATTTATTCAAATATAACTAAAAAATTAATTTCAGATTATTTTTTCAAGGATTATTCTCAAAGTTGGTATATATTAATTATTTCATCGACTCTTATAAATCTATGAATATCAAAAATATAATTCAAGTGAATTAAAATTCTCCAACCCCCATGAATATTTTCTATATCGTGATAGGATATATTATTGTTTCCCTCCTATTATATATTTAATAATACAGTATTGTAAAATAAATACAGGATATTTGAAAGCTACTAAATATGGATTATGTATGTAATTTATTTGTTTATTCCCAATCTATCTATAAATCCTCCTTCTAGTTCTTCTTTAGTTTTTTGTCCCCATCATGTTATTCTCTATCTGATCCACACTGTTTAGATCTATCGAACATTCCTTGAATCATGTGGTTCTAGTCACTTAAATCTTATTGTTTCAAAATGGATCACTCAAATGATCTTAAATATTTATGTCAACTATCCAAAATTACAATAACCATGCACTACTTCATATAATCATACTTCCCCCAAAAATCAATAAATAATCACCAGATGCAAATTCGAATTTCCTACTAAACGTAAATTTATTTTGAGACCATGAAATGACTATATAAAAAATTTGAGTTAATAAAATTCATAACATCTTCTTAAAATATCTATATTAAGGATCTCTTATAATTTCCAAATAATATTGGACATATTTATGAATTTTTAAATTGTAAATTAACATTTTTATATTGTTTTGAGTGAAAACAGTGAAAAACCGAATATAGTGTAATAAATTCATCATCTATTCATTGTATGTACACCTTTATATAATTATTCTACACAGTACATTTTTCACATAATTTCACCATGGAACCCTATTTTTTAATGATCCCATTATTGGATTTTATAAAAATGAATGATCCCCACTACGGTGCCTTCACATTTCTTAAAACATTGATCTTACTATTAATTCTTGTGGTTATCATAGATTTCCCAATCTAATTATATATATAGGTTTACTACATATAAAGATGACAATCTAATAAAATATTATGATTTCGAAAATCTTTAATCTTTTCATATTCATCCAATAATGTAAATTTTACATTCCATTTATCTTCAAAATTTTATACCAAGGGAGATGCAGAAAAGTTCATCTGATAAATGATTTTATTTATGTTGGGAATTATCCTGAAATCCTCTAAATGATCATCATTTTAGGATCACCTTCACCAACTAAAATTAATCATCTAAATTCATAACACAAACTATGTAATATACTATCGTGAAACATCATTTTTTACTCAACATGAATCATGAGAAACATTATTAATAATTGTGTTTGAATGATTAATATTTACCAAATAATCATCGAACATAGTAAGAGAATTATCACAATGTTTTTTGTTAGGTAGAAACTAATTTTCACATCAAATAATTCACATTATAAATTTTTTCAACAAATATAAAAAATTTACAAAATCAAACATATGGTTATTAATGGGTTTTTAGGTTTTTAAATTTAATTATATAACATATTGAGGAAAAATGTTTTGATTGATATAATTTTTAATGTAAAATTTGTTAATAATACATAAATGAATTGTCATATAAAAATGAGGTAGCTATTATTTTATTAATATTATATAATGGTAGAAATTTTTTACATGATAAAATTTAAATGCATTTAATGGGTGAGGGGAATTTTGAAATTATTTGACTTATACATCAACATTTAATAATATAAATTATGAAAGGGAGAAAAATTTATATATATTATTGGTTTTTAAATTATAATAAATTATATAATTATTTAGTGATGACTTTCCTAATCATTTATTTATGTTTTGATAATTAATAAATTTCACTTATTCATTTTTATCCTAAAAACATGATTTAATAAATGAATTATGGATTATTTACTTGAATCTTAAACTACTTGTAGAATATATCCTATTTTTTAATTAAAAGTTTGATATAATTGTTTTTATATAATTATGAATGGAATTAATATTTTAAAATTTTATTCCATTTTTATTATTTTATTAAAAAATAAATTTTTATTTGTCAATTAATATTCTGGAAATAATATGATTATTTTAATTTTGTTACATTCTATTTGTTTTTAAAAATATAATACATAATGTCTTTTACTATCATATAAATATTATATCATATAAATTTTACTATATATTATGAAATTTAGTTTTTTGTTTTTTTCAATATATAACATTGATATATTATGTTTTTTTCATATATCATAGATCTCTTGAAAGATATCTTTTGCACTTAAACTATAAATTATTTTTTAAGTAAAATACCAGAAGCATTAATATCATAAAAAAGTGTTTCTATCATGAAACTAAAAAAATAATATAAAATTAACTATCATATGAAATGATGAATATATTCTATTAATGAAATGTATTACACGATACTTAAGTTTTTTTTTAAATTTTTTATTTAATTTTTTTTTAAATTATGGTTATTTTAATTAATTTTTTATGACTGTTTATTTGAATTAGAATATATTTTAAAGTAGTTTAATTAGGAATTATTATGTAGAAATTTAAATTTAATTATTAAAAGACTAAAATCATTATTATGGGTAAGTATATTATTATTATTAATTGATTATTTGAATCTTTTGACCTTATTATTAGTGTAAATGATGTGTCTCTTTAATTTTGTATTAATGTAATTTAAATATGAATCCATAAAAAGAAATACTTTTTAATAATTTATGATCTTGAATCATGGAATTTAATGATGTAAATAGAAATTAATATTTTCCCAAATTAATTGTCATAAAATATATTTATGATGTCACATGACATTATTTTATTCTAAATTATTCTATAGATTAACATGTGTTCATAGATCATCAATGTTTAAATATATTATATGGCATAGTTCTATTATTAATGATTTAATAGTAATATTTTTTGATGAGATAAAAAGATAATTACATCACAAATACTTAAATTTGAAACCATCCAATATGCCCATTTTTATTATTTTCTCATGTGATTTGTGCGTGTTAGACAATATTTATACATGAGTTATACCGCCCTTGTAGCACCACCGGTTTGATGTATGTGGCCTTTGTTTATACTTTTTATGTGTTTAAAGTGCATGGGATGAGTTGGGAAGAGGATGAGAGAGGTTGGAATGGGTTTGGGTGAGTTTGGAGACTTTTCTCTGGGTTCACGGTTTGAGCATGGTTAGTGGAAACCTTGCGGATTATCAAAGAAACTATGAAGGGGAGATAGTAGTCTTTGCATGACGTGCATATGGTTTTCCAAATCATGTGAGGAAACTATTTGGACCCTTTCTCTCAAGGTAGTAGCATGCACATGTTTAGAGCACGGTTTGACAAACTGTGAGAGCTAACCGTGCGACCACATAAAAATATGGTTATAAGATTCGGGATCCCTCAGGCTTAAACTATTTCACTCCAAATTTTCTCCCACTTGATTTTAACTCGGTATTTTAGGTTTTCAATGGTTGGATGGGCTCTCCCACTCATTATTGACATGATTCAAAGGTGTTTCATGGCAGTTTGAAGGTAGTTTCTCCTGGGTAGGTCTCTCCTCTTGTTTTCATGGTATGTTCCTATAGATATACTCTTCCATATTTTTTGGATTCTATATATACAAGTGTTGTGTGTAGATCTAGGGTTTTTGTTGCCTTGTATTATGTTTTTAAGGCTTGTGAATGTTAGGAAAGTGGATATTGAGAGGTTTCGGTGGTGCTTCTGCCGGATTGGAGGTGTGGTTACTCGTGGGTCGATTTCTTATGAACCCTAATGGTAGGTGACTTCTCTCTCACCTCCACATGGTTAGAGATACTGGTATTGGTTAAAATTAATTTTTGGTGCTTGAAATTAATTGTGTTTTTATGTTGAAAATTGAATATAAATCCATTGGGTGGTGTTTTAGGGATTTATGGGAAAAAATGGGTTTTATGGTGAAATGTTATTCTTGTGGATTTTAAAATGGATATTTTAAATTGGGATGATTTGGTTGATTTGTGAAAATTATTGATGGAAATGGGTTTCATTAAAATTATTGTTTTATTGAAATGTTTTTTGGCATGGAAAATGGTATTCAATAAATGGGTTATTTATTGAAGTGGATTGATATGCAATGGAATTGGTTGATTGCATGTGGGTGTGACCTTTGTGGGATATATGCTTCGCATTGGCCTGTTTTGAATGTTGTCTAATAGTGGTGAGAATTACCACAATAAAAAGGGAGTGGATGGTGGATGGAATGTCCACCATCAAGGATAAGTGTATAGGAAGTGCCGCTTGTTGTGAACGGGTGAACTGGTTGGACGGAAGCTCCACCGTTTGGTTGTTAGGGTTGTTGTTTTATATATTGCTTTCCAAGTTTTAAGTCATTGTGCTAATGTGTGAATGATGAAATGGATTGCGGATATTTAGTTTGGATTTCCCTTTGGGGTTTAGTTTTTGTGTGAAATCGTTTGGTAAGGGTGTGGTTGTCTTATGGTAATGGTAGCAATTGAGATTATTTTATATAAACTGTTTTATATAAATGTTATAACGATTTTATCATAGTGGCGGGTGTAGGGAAGTAATTTGTGGAAAACCTACTATGTTTTAGTACTCACCCCCTGTTTCATAATGTTGGAGTCTTTAGAGATGTTGTGTTTCATGACATGGGTAACGGTATGGCATCACCCTCCTTTAGTGGATAATTGTGATCCCATGGTGGATCTTGGAGTGTGGAGATTATTGTGGAGCTGTGGTGGTGCCATGGATCATGTGGTGTTTGGTCGTATAGTTTCCACAATGTACTCTAATGCTGTGTGGACATGTCTTATTGTATTGGTTTTGAGTTGTATTGCGGAACAACTTGGTTTTCATTTGAGAAGGCGTGGATGGGTAATTTAATTGACATGCATCATATAGTGGTTGTTAGTGGATGTTTTGGTTGGTTGTTTATTAAGGGAAAATCATTCCCCAAATTCATCTTGAATCCCTCGACATTTATTACCAGCCATCGGAGTCTTGGGAATGTCACTTATGACCATTTATCCCTCGCAAACATCTCAAAACAATGAGGTAGAGGAGGGGTGTTATAATTGGTATCAGTTTGTTCGGTCCTTTTGAGTTGACTCTTAGATTTGGTGTTGACATTCGTTGTGGTGTATTCTTTGCGTCGGGATTGTATCAAGGCGTAGGCTTGTCAAAACATGGAATGTATGATATAAAAGGACATATCAAACCCTTTTATGTTATACTTCATGTTACCAGGTAGTTGGGTACATAAGTGTTATGGAGACACTTAAAGGCATTAGATATCTCTTTGTCATGGGTGTAGAAAATGAGATGTCCATGACATGCATTATAGAAATAACTTCCCACTAGGATGCATATTTCATTGATTTATAATTACTTATGTTGTGATATGAATGTGTGAAATTTTTATGTGAATAAATTGGTATTTTGAAAATGGTTTGGTTTTCAAAATGTTGAAACATGGAATATGAGGAAAAGGTGAAAATCCTTTTTCTGATAGTGTTGTGTAATGTGATTTGAAATGGGATTTCGTGATGTATAAGGATGTGAGACTCATGGTTTTTTTTCTCTATTTATAGAAATGGCACCGGGTATGTATCGTAGAGACCAACCAGAGGAGGCAACTGAGAATATGGTAGTACCTGAGCCTCAAGTGAACCAACAACTAGTGAAATGTATAGTGAATGCTTTTCAATCTATGGAAAGTGGGAACAAAGTGGATGAACCAAGGCTTGTGGATCATGTGGTTCAGTTTTAAAATAAGAATCAACCCACCATCTAGGAGATTCAGAACCATAGAGGGTAGAATCATAGTTAAATATAATGAACAAGATCATCGAGTTCTTGGGAACACCAGTAGAGTTTAAAGTGAAATTGACCACGTATATATCGGAAGATCTTGTCCTTCAATGGTGGGAGTTAGTAGTCTAAGTGGGGAAGGACCAGATAATGACGTGGGTAGGATTTAAAAAAAATTCAATAAAACAGTCTACCCACAAATGTTCAGAATTCAGTATACGACATATTTCATCATTTTGAAGAAAGATCTTATGTCTGTGACAGAGTATGCATCTATGATTATGAACGTAGAGAGGTTTTCACCCGAGGTGGCAGGTAGCACGTCACTGAAGGCAAGGATATTTGAATCATTACTAAGGGAAGAAATCCATTCAAGTATAGTGGTGTTGTTTATATATGGTTACAAAGAGATGGTGAATAGAGCCTCTTTGGCTAAGCATGATTTGTTTAGTGCTCCAGGTGGAGGAAACATGGTGGTACCCATGGGAAATAGTGGTAAATCTAATTCCGTGTTCATGAGAAGGAGGGACACCTATTCCCAGGGTGGGAAAATAGCATATAATCTGACAGCACGATCGATTAATCTTCCTCCAAATCCCTAGAGCAGGTTGGTATGTTTTCAGTGTGGTTCTAGAAGCCACATCAAGCGCAATTGTACGAAACAACCACAATCATGTTATAAATGTATGAAAATGGGGCATATGTAGTCTTATTGTTGGAATTATCCAAGGTCGGGTGCGCGTGACACTCCTTTGGGATTGCATACATCATATGGTTCGACAGGACGTGGACAACAGCACACCCCATGTCAGCAGAGTAAAGCAGGTCATAGTGATTCTCAGAATACCACGACGCCTCAGCAGGGAAATAAAGAGATGAGTGTTGCAAGAAAACATGTCTTTGGAGCTGAGCAGGTTGTGGTGGATGATCAGTCGGGACCATCCACGATGCGAGGTACTATTCTTTTAAATTCTAACTTGATACAAGTGATGTTTGATATGGGTGCTTCACACACATTTTTGTTTCACGTGTGGTCAATTTTCTGGGTTTAATGGAAGAAATAATTCCATCAGTTTTAAAACATCAAAATCCTCTGGTTCGAAGATAGTTTCGAGCCTTCTTGTGTAGATCATGTTGTATCGTTGTGGGTGAGGTTATGATAACTTGGAAATTCACATAGCTTGATATGGATGGGTATGATGTAATCCTGGGAATGGATTGGCTGGTAGATTTTAAGGCCCTAATCGATTGTAATTCACAGATAATGGCTTTTACGACACACAATGGTGTTATACATCTATTTAAAGGAGTGTGGCATGAAAGGAAGGGTGCAATGGGTTTTTTGGCACGTGTAGTGGGCATGTTATCATATCATTTGGTGGTGTTGTCATTCGAATTGGTAGATGGTGATTAGAAGAGTATTCTTACAACAATGGTGTATTAGTTCAAGGATGTTTTTCCTGAATAATTCTCTATGTTACCTCCCGTAAGAGAATTAGAGTTTATGATTAATCTAATTCTGGGGACTAGTCCTATCTCACTTCTATCTTACTGGATGGCACCTAATGAATTTCAGCAATTGATTGTCCAGTTGTATGAGTTAGAAAACAAAGGGTTCATCCAGCCTAGCACATCTTTGTGGGCAACACCGATGTTGTTTTTGAAAAATACGGATGGAACATTGAGAATATGTGTTGATTATCATAGACATAACCAAGTTACAGTAAATAATAGATATCAACTTCCAAGAATTAATGATTTATTCGACTAGATGAAGGGATCCTAGTGGTTCTCCTAGATCGACCTAAGTTCGGGATATAATCAATTACGGGTGAGGAAGCACGATATTCCAAAAACAGCTTTTAGAAGTAGATATGCACATTAAAATTATATGGTTATTCCATTTTTTCTGACAAATGCGCCAATAGTGTTCATGGAATTCATGAAACCTGTATTTCATAGATATCTGGATTCATTTGTGGTGGTGTTTATAGATTATATTCTGGTGTATTCAATGATAAGGGTGGATCATGAGCAGCACTTGGAGACAGTGCTGGGGAACTTGAGGGATCAGTAGTTGTAGGCCAAATTGGCAATGTTTGAATTTGTGATACAGGATGTTTGTTTTTTTGTCATTGTGATTTTTAAAAGAGGTGTTTCGGTAGATCCATAAAATAAATAGCCTGTAATATCGTGGAAAATGCAAAAAAAATATGATTCAGATATATAGATTTCATGATCTAGCTTTGTATTATCGTCATTTTGTTCATGATTTTTCACGTTTGGCTTAACCAATGATAGCTTTGAAAAAAAATGTTTTATTCCAGTGGAATGAACAGTGTCAGTAGTGTTTCGAATAGCTAAAGGTTCACCTTATATCAGCCCCAATCTTGGTATTTCTAGAATTAGGAAAAGGGTACGTAGGGTATTGTGATGCATCAGGATCAGGGTTGGGGTGCCTTCTCATGCAAGAGAATCATGTGGTTGCATATAACTCGCGACAGATGAGGTTTCATGAGAAGAACTACCCAACTCATGATTTTTAGTGGGAACCAGTGGTCCATGCTTTGAAAGTGTGGCGTCATTATCTCGACGGTGATAAATTCATGGTATATACAGATCATAAGATCATGAAGCACATTATCTCATAAAGGGATTTGAATGTGAGGCAAAGGAGATGGATGGAATATCTCTAGATGTTTGATTTAAAATTGATGTACACATCGGGTAAGGAAATTCAGAGGAGGATGTATTATATTGAAAATCATATGCTCAGGTGGTAAAACTGGCAAAAGAGTAATGGCATTTGATGTCGATTATAGCTGAGATACTGTTGGAATATGAGGATTAGGGTGATAGAGCGCTCTTCTATCTAGTTTTTCTGATTCATGACTTGGTTGGAATAGTTAGAGAGGCACATATATCTTATTCTGAGTGTGGAACTATGGGGTCAAGACTCAATGGTGGGGAGACCATTGGGGGTTGGGAAATGAATGTAGATTCAGTTTTATGTTTTCATAATCGTATGGTTATACCCGTTGCTTTTCAGGAGGATCTTCTAAGGGACTATTATCATTCTTGGTGGGTTGTTCATCCTGGAATTTAGAAAATATATAAACCGATTAAGGCACTGTTCTGGTGGGCTGGTATGAAAAGAAGTGTCGCTGAGTTTGTTTCGAGATTCTTGACTTGTTAGAAGGTCAAGGAAGAGCATCAGAGGCCAGCATGAATGTTTTAGTCTTTACCAATACCTATTTTGAATTGGGAACAAATAGCGATTAATTTTGTCACAAGTCTCCCAAGAACGGTCTGAAAGCACGATGCCATTTGGGTGATAGTGGATGGGATAAAGAAGTCAGACCATTTCATCCTGATTTGTGAATCTCATATGGTGGAGGATCGGTCCAAAATCGATATCCATGAGTTTTTAAAGGGGAATGGTGTTCTAGTTTTGATAGAATCCGATAGATATTTAAGGTTTACATCTCGTTTCTGGAAATCCTTACAGTAGGCCTCTGGGACACAGTTGACTATGAGCATGTCATATCACCCTCAGACGGATGGTCAATATGAGAGGATGATACAAACTCTGGAGGATATGTTACTGGATTGTGTCATAGATTTTGGTGGCTCGTGGGTGGAGAACTTGTCGTAGGATGAGTTTTTGTACAATAACAGTTATCTGGCATCCATAAATTTGGCTCTGTTTGAAGAGTTGTATGGGCGATCATGTTGTTCTCCACTATGTTGGGTAGAAACAGTTGAGTCCTTGATGGTGGGACTGAGCCTTGTCCAGCAGACTATGGAGAAGATCATGTTGATCAGGAAGAGAAAGGAGATGACTCATGGTCATTATAAATCGTATGTGGATCAACATCGACGGTCGTTGTCGCTCAAGGTGAGTGATTATGTTTTCTTGAGGATCTCTCATAGTTTGGTACATCATCGGTTTGGGAAGCAAGGAAAGTTATCTCCAAGCTATATAAGACCTTTTGAGATTCTCGGGCTTGTTAGTGAGGTGACTTATCATTTGGCTTTTCCACCTAGGTTTAGTGTGGTGCACAATGTCTTTCGTGTGTCGCAGTTGAAAAAGTATCTATTGGATCGTGACCATATGATTCTAGGGGATCATGTTAAGCTAGAACAGGATGCTTCATTGGTGAACGTGCCATTGTGGGTTTTGGATAGGAAAAAGAAATTATTGCATGATTAAAGCAACAGTTTAGTTCGTGTCTTGTGGAATCTTGGTCAGATTCAAGAGGAGACTTTGGAGCGGGAGAAAGAGCTGGTCGAACAGTGGCCCAAACTCTTTTGGCAATGGGCGGGTTCAATACTATCTGTGGATGGAATGTCCAATTGTGGGGAGAATGTAGAACTCCCAGTTTTATGTTTGTGGTCTTTTTTATGATTTTTATGTGTTCAAAGTGCTTGGTATGAGTTTGGAGTAGTTTGGGAGAGTTTGGAATGGTTTTAGATGAGTTTGGATACTTTTCTATGGGTGCGCGGTTTGAGCAATGTTAGAGGAAACCGTGTGGATTATCCAAGAAATCGTTTAGGGGAGACAGTAGGCTTTGCACGACCTGTGCATAGTTTTCCAAACCGGACAAGGAAACCATTTGGACCTTTGCTCTCAAGGCAGTAGCGTGCACATAGTTAGCTCACGATATGAAAAACTGTGTCGGCTAATCGTGCGGCCACATAAAAATAGGGTTAAGTTCCGGGGTCTCTCAAGCTTATCATATTTCACTCCAAATTTCCTCCCACTCGATGCTCACTTGGGATTTTCTTTTCTCAAGGGTTGGAGGGGCTCTCCCACTCGTTTTGGAAGATATTCAAAGGGGTTTCAAGGCGGTTTGAATGTGTTTTCTCCTAGGTAAGTCTATCCTCTTAGTTTCTTTGTGTGTTCCTCTAGATATTCTCTTCTCTCTTTCTTGGTTTTCTTGTTCTACATATGATGTGTGTAGATCTAGTGTTGTGGTTAACTTGGATGATGTTTTTAAGGCTTTTGAATGATAGGTAAGGGGATCAAGAGTGGTTTCAGTGGTGCGCTCACTGGATTGGATGTGCGGTTACTCGTGGGTCAATTTCTCGGGAATCCTAAAGATAGTTGGATTCTTTCTCGACTTCACATGGTTAAAGATAATGGTTTTAGTTACAATTAATTTTTTTATCTTGAAATTAATTGTGTTTTGATGTGTGAAATTTATTAGAAATCCCTTGGGTGATGTTTTTGGGATTTTTGGAAAAAGGGTGTTTTTTGGTGAAATGTTATTCTTGTGGATTTTAAAATGGAGATTTTAAAATGGGATTCTATGGTTGATTTTTGAAAAGTATTGATGGAATTGGTTTTCAATAAATGAGTTGTTTTATTGATTTTTTTTGGGAATGGAAAATGGTTTTTAATAAATGGGTGATTTATTGAAGTGGATTGATAAATAATGGAATTGGTTGATTGCATGTGGTTGTGACCCTGGTGGGTTATTTGATTGGCATTGGATTTTTTTGAATGTTGTGTGAATGTTGTGAGACGTACCACAATAAAAAGGGGATAGATAGTGGAATAAAGGGCCACCATAAAGGATAAGTGGATGAGATGTGTCGCTTGGTGTGAATGGGTGAACGAGTTGGAAAGAAGCTCCACCATTTGGTTGTTAGTTTTGATTTGTTGTGCATTTCTCTTCAAGTTAGATGTTTTTGTGCTAATGTTTGAATGATGATAAGGCCTATTTTTTCTTTTTTTTGATTTCCCACGGTGGTTTGGATTGGGTGAAATGGATTGGTAAGCATTTGGTTGGCTTATGGTACTGGTATCACTTGTGATTATTTAATATAAACTATTTAATATAAATATGCTAATCGTTTTATCCTAGTGGCATGAGTAGGGAACTCATTTGGGAAAAACCTACTGAGTTTTAGTACTCACCCCCTACTTCGGCATGTTTGTGTCTCTGCAGATGTTCTGTATCATGACGTCGGCAAAGGAAACTCATCACCTTCCTTTAGTAGAGCATATTGATCTCTTGGTGGAGCTTGGAGCGTGGTGATCGGTGTGGAGCTGTGGTGGTGCCATGGATCTTGTGGTGTTTGGTCATTTAGTTTCTGTAGTGTAGTCTGATGTTGTGTGGACATGTTAGGTTGTATTGGTTTTTTATCTATATTATGGAACAACTTGGTGGTCTTTTGGGAATTCAAGATTGGGTAATTTAATTGACAAGCATCATATAGTGGTTTTTAGTGGATGGATTGGTTGGTTTTTTCTAAAGGGAAAATCGTTCACCAACTTTATCTTGAAGCCCTTGGCATTTATTTCCAGCCTTTGGCATCTTGGGAATTCTGCTTAAGGCCTAGTATCCCTCACCACCTCCTAAAGCCAATGAGGGAGGGGCACAGTGTTACAACCCTTAAATATTAATGATGGGTTCTATCCCCCAATGAAAAATATAGTGTGACACATGCTGTTATTTAATCTATTAAAACTCACTAGATTGGGTTTTCCAAAAAAAAATCTTGGGTTCTTTATTTTTGAACATAAAATACAATTTTATGTTTGGGGTTTCGCATTTTAAAATTATATATCCTTTTTAACACTATTATAAAATGGGTTATGGATTAAACCCTTTATAATGCTTTAGGTTTGGATAGAACATTTAAATAACCTTTATCTATTGTAAAATCTTATTCTACAAGATTTTGGTATGAGTATTAGAAGTTAGATCATTAAAATTTTAAGTACAATAAAATCCATGTGTTCTCACTTTACATTATCCCACTTAAACAACTTTATGTTATGGTAATTATTTATTCTAAATGACAACATGGTAAAAAATCATTATTCAACAAATTATACAATATATAGTTAAATATATTTATTTTTATGATAAAAAATTCATACCCATATTATTATATAATATCTCTACTTGAAGAATAATATAAATGATATGTGGTATTCATATTAGTTCCTTACCTTATATAATACATAAATTTTATATTTTGTAAAAAAAATTATTTTCATTCACTCATGGATATATCGTAGTTTTAGAGTTTTAGAGAAATATTTTATCACCCTTTATAAATAAATATGATATAAAAACATTGAATCATATACTTAGTATTAGTTTTCTGAAAACATACAACATTTATTATGTAAAAAGTTATATTTTCTAGACATATCATCATAATTTTCATCATCCACTCATCTTTATCTATAATAATACCTGAAACCCTCATAATTTTTTTTCATAAATGTGGGATGATAAAAAAGTCCCAATTAGCTATAGTGATATATAATGTAAAATATTTAAACTCATTAGCAAATTAATAATATAAAAAAATCACGTTTTAAAAAATGATTGATCTCAAAAAAATATTTTCCATCCATGAAATTAACATCCCTTCAAAAATATTATTCATAAAAAATTTAATGATAAATCATAAAATATAAAATACTCATCATAAATGTTTCATTTAAGATGTGATAAAATAAATTATTTTTTTTAACAAATTTATATATTTCACTTATAAGATATACTATATATTCCCCAAAAAACATTATCTTTTCATCCTACCTTTTGAAAGAAAATGGTTTCCATTAAAGCCAATATATTTTATAGATAAATCACGTAGGTAAATTATGAAATAAATTTTTATATTACACTTACAATTACTCAGAAAAATTGAATCACATACAATTAATATTCAAGTAATTTATTTGGAGAAATCTATTTGGTTAATTCCCTGCCTTTAACCAATGCATTATTGAGTAATATTGTTCTCTCCCTTCAGCATGAGATATATCTGGTTCAAACTACCTCATGAGCTATATGAAACTCACAAGTCAACATAAATAATTCCCAAAAACCATAACACAATTCTATCAAGTCTAATCATTCGTTTCCATCATCATACACATAAAAATAATTATTGTACCTAGAAGAAAACAATTTCAAATATTGAAATATTCATTTCATTTTTACCAATTTTGAAAATACATAGAATAATTGGTAGGGTTGGTTTCATTGAAGGAAACATGAAAACTCTTAAATTAATCAAAAATAAAATTGAAAATTACGTTATATGGGAAAATAATTGATACCACATACATTAATGTAGAACATTATCTTTTCATTTTTTGTCAAAACAATATGTAAAAATTATATAAAATGATTTTTTTGAAAAATATTGAATGAAAATTAAAATATTCATACTATTTAATTTATAATTAGTTTATATTTATTATATATAAATTAATACTATAATTTTACTAATACTTACAGAAAAATTTATTTATGAAGTACATCATTGAAACATTTAAAATTGTAATTTTAATTTATATTGTCCCATACCTCATGTATTAATTTAATTATAGATTATTTATATCTTATATAAAAAAATTTCATAAATTTTTTAATTTTTAATCATCCTTTTAGAGGATTAATACCATATCACTAAACCATTTGTTTTATTTTTTAATGAAATATTTCATTTCTAATCAGTTAAGTCATCATCAGGTATTTTAATCATATTTGACTCATAAGCCCAAAATGAATTTGGTAAGTTTTCTATTGTAAATTAGGTTTGTATTTCAACATTAATAGAATTTTAATATATATATATAATAATAAATTTCAATTATATAAGTAATAATTTTATAAATATCCATTAATGATGGTTTTTATAAATGAACAATGTTATAATCATATATATGACTGGTTATACAAATGATTTAGTATCATTTTAATTTTCAATGATAATTAAACAAAAAATGTAGGTGTCATTATACTATTATCTAATTATTATACCATAAATATAGTTTTGTATCTTTTAATATATATATATATAATCGATTTTATATGGTCATGAAAATCAAAATACATCACTTCATGGGGTGTTAATCCACACGTACACATAGAATGATGTTATCAATATTCAATTTAATGAATGATGATAAATATATGAAACATTTTATTAAAATAATGATAAATATTTCATTAATTTTACAGATATATATATATATATATATATTATTTTCATCATTATTACCAATTTTGATAGTTGGTGTTGAAATATTAATTACATTGGTTTTGGAAGTGGTAGTCATCTACAAACATGAATGACAATTTTATTTCCCATTTGATGGATTAAATTTATTAAAATCTTTTATTTGATTAAAAAAACAACTTTTCATTATATTGAATACAGTAAATCTATTATTTAATCATGTTTTAAGAATATTTATGAGCCCCAATTCACACCCACATGATGATTAGTGAACTTTGGCATGAACAACTACCTGTCAGTGGGTTTCATATGAATTTATCTGCGGATAACCTATGGATGATAAATGGGTTTCATAAGAACATAACATGTGGGAGAAGAATGGGGCCCATAAATATAAAACTAGTTAATCAAAAAAAATGTTTTCGTAAATATCATTCCCTCGAATCATAACCATTCATTGATCGAATATAATGAGAATAATTTGGATCACATCCTATAAAATAATGTATAATGTCAATGGATGTCATTTATGATGGAAAATAATTTTCAATGATTCATTTAAAAAAAATTCTCTGATGAAAAAATATCATCTCATTAAAAAAAATCAATTAAAACATAAATCCTTTTGAAATCCATTTTCTTGTAAAATATATCGACATCATATTATAAAATCGTGAAAATTTTTTGAAAATTATTTTTCATAAAAACCTAAAAAATAATTAGAAAAAAAATTTTACAGCTTTTTTCCTTGAAAATAAATTTAATACATATTATATAAACTTGTAAAATCATAAAATTTGTTTTCATTAAAATTGACCTTTTGAAAACTTATAAATGACATTTTGAAAATCATTTAAAAAACATTTTAAGAAAAAATATTTTTGAAATTACATTTCATTGAAAACCAGTTTAAGAGTGTGAATTGATAGAATACAAGAAAATTTTTTTTATTTAAATAAATAAATTTTTAATCTTTAAATAAGTTCTTCCACATAATTTTGGTGATGACGGCGACTAAATCCATACATGACGAACATTATATTTACATCATATAAATCATATAAAAGATCCTCAACTAGAAATTGACAAGAAGATTCATTCTTAGTAAAATACTCTTTTTAAAGAAAGAAAATAGTTAAAAATCATTTTTTAGGTTCATATGATAAATATATATTATTTATGGAATCTTTTTACAATCATTGTTTTTAGGGAACACTTTTTCTGACTAATGATAGTGGTGAATTCAGACATTAGTATAAAGAATTTCATGAGAATATTATGTAACAATGATTCAAATAATTGTACAATTACATGTATATAATATAAATATATAGCGGTTAATAAAATTCTTAAGAGTTCATGAGATAACAATCATTTATAAATCAATAATTGGAGTATTATAATAAACAATCTCGATAAACAATTAAATAGTTGCAATAAACTATTACAATTTTGGTATCATTAATTAATTATCCCCAGAGGATAGGTATACTACAAAAGACTTATAATAATTTTAAAATTTTAAAATTCCTAATATAATATTTTAAATTAATTATATATACCACATAGAAAAATATAGTTTTATAACACGGATTGTGTCTCAAAGAATGATAATTAAAACAAAACTACTTTATCGATTTGGTAACATTGAATCATAAACCTCATGAATGATATATCAAAAAATGGATATTTAGTTGTCCATATATTTCAGTATAAAAATCATTAATAAATATATGGGTTCAATACACCTAATATATTATAAATAGGTGGTAAACATGGCATCTGTCTCGCAAAAATAAAAAGTGACACAAAAAACCATTACTACTTGAGTAACATTTTAATTATGATACAAATTAAACAATTAGATAAATTTAACACATTAATATCATTAAATAAATTAAATTGTTTATATAAACTTTAATTTGGATTTATATACACCTCAAAAAATATGTGAGTGGTGATAATGACAGGTATCTCAAAGAAATAAAAAGAGAGATGAAATCTGCTTAATTCTTTGTCATGAATACTTTCTCACTCAAAAAAATATCCTAAAAAATAAAAATTAGATTATTATAAATATTTTAAGGAAATATATTATTATATCTAATGTCATATATGGTTTTATTATTTCAATTACTTACCCTCATATTAACCATTTTATTTTAAGGTTTCACTTTGGGTAATATCCTCTTTGTCCGTTGTAATTATTTTGACTTATTATTTGGGATCATCTAGAACATATCATTATTTAATTTCTTCTAGAATTAAAATAATATATTAAATATCATATATATTTAGTATATTTTAATTTATGATATTCTATTAAATATATAAATATGAATTTGAAAACATCATTCATGGAGACAGTAGGTCGTACGTATTCAAGAATGTTGTTTCCATTTCGTTATCATATTGAAGGAAAGTAAGTAATTGAAATATATAAGTATAATATCATTAAAATAAATTTTTATGTTAAATATATCATATATTTTCACTAAAACCATCAATAATTCAATCCGTGTAATGTATGAAAGAATCACATCGATTGGAAGAGCTGGTAGTCCACACATCCATAGAATATGTTTTCGTATTTAAAAATTACAGTAATTAAGAAAAGGTATGTATTATAAAGTAAAAAAAGAGGTATAAATAAATTATATGTATATAATATATATCTTATATAAATATTATTAACCTCATAATTACCTACCATGAATGGTGGTATGGGAAAAATGAACAATCATTAGTTCCTGAGGTCGTAGTTCTCCGTACACATAAACAGTATGTTCGATACCGATTAGATTTATGTTTGTTTAAGTGTAGGTGTAAACATATTAGTGAATTTATTGTATTATTGTTTTTTATAATCATTTAATATGGAGAGTTATTTTGGGGTTTAATGTGAATAATATTAAATATCATGAAAAAAGATGTCACCCAATCTTTTGGTAATTTTTTTTTGGTTTTTACTAAATAGATTCCATGGATGTATTTCATCCGAATATGAGGATTTTAGGATAATAGGAGTTATTTTTATGATATATTTTTGAAAATAATTGTTGAGCTAAAGTTTATTCATATGATTGAGGATGTGGGAATATAAGATGCTATTTTATAGTGGAGGAGGAGTGACACACTACAAAATTTTAGAGAATAGAATTCCATAATGGTTGTCACTATTGAATGTGGTGCTAATAATAGTAAATAAATAAATCACAGGGAGTATAGGGTCTAAATATGGTAATACAATATATATTGGAAGTGTTTAAATATCATTTTGGATCTTATGTTTATGGTCGAGTGCCTTATTATGCTTAATTTCAGCTTAATCATTGAATTTAATATTAATTACATTCAATAATATTTGTGAAAAAATAACACAAAATTATTATAAATTATTAATTATTAATAATTAAAATAGTTAATACACTGTTTTCAATTCCAATAATATAATTAAAATAATTTTATATAAAATTAATATTAGATATGGGATGATAATGTGGGGTTTTAAAGTATAAATGTTCAAAAGAGTGCTAGGTTTTCTTAATTATTTTCCAATGTGAAAGTGATTAAATTGAACTACAATATATATATTAAATAACAATAGATATAATTATAATTTTAAAACAAATTAGAATGTAATTTAACAATATAAACAAAAATTCAAAAAATTGTTCTGAATTAAAATTTAGTATTTTTCACTATTCATTGAAAATGAAAATTCATAGAAAAACACCAAAATTTCAGACAAAGATAATTTTTATATTTTAAGTTTAAATATTCTGTTTATTTTGATATATAAATTTAATATATGTTCCATGTTGTTTATTTAAAATAGGTTCTCCATTGAAAGGTTGTAACAATGTTTTTATAAATGTATTGATATTTACGTGAAATATTAGGTTTGTTCATATCTTATGATTATAATATCTATTAGATTAATATAGAAAATATTTTACTGAACATATAAAATATTTATTTCATTAATATAATTCTATAATTCTAATGAATTTAAATTATTACTATCAAATAATTTTTTGACTATAAAAATATTTTTATATGAAAATATTTCCTTTATATTAAATTTGTTTACATTTTCATTTCTAGATAATTGGTATCCAATGAATCTTTATAATATTTTTATAAATAGTATATGTTGATTATTTTGTAATTTCATATTAATAATAACTAATTTAACAACATTTTTATATTTTATTATATTAAATATTTAAAAATATTTAATATTTTTTTATTCTCTTAAACTCGATAATGTGTATAAGGAAATGCATCGATGAAAACAGTTGTTTAATGTGATGCACACTAAATCATTATAATGTTCATTTAAAGCTATATAAAATTATAGAATAAATTACAATAATACATATATTACAATATACCGAGATATTACATTACCTTATGTGCTTGGTGTTTCTTGTAGAATAAACATAAATAAGTGTTTCATAGAACATAATCCAAACATATAAATTTAGTATAAAACATTTATTCACTATTTAATGAAATGAAAAATATATGAAGTGACTAAATAAATTAAAAATATATATATAAAAAAATCTCGGCATGTTATACTCTTCCCCCCTTAAAGTTAATTTCTCCCCCAAAAATCATCTTGGTTATGAATGGTTTAATACTCAAAAATTAATTTCATTGAAACCCACATTAAAGAAATTAATACTAAAACATCCTTTGAAAAAATAAGTTTGGAAACATAGTGGTTATCCAAATTATAAAATAACATGTTTTCCAAATAGGATTACAAATGTGGGATATGAAATAATGGAGATTGTAGGGATATCAAATTAGCATGTTCAGATGGATAGAGATCGAGAATAAGGTTTGGAGAAAGACTGAAATCAAAAAGTGATAAATCATTGATGATATATATGATGCCATTTTATAGTGGAGGAGGAGTGACACTCAACTAAATTTTAGAGAACAGAATTCCACAATGGTTTTCTCCATTGAATGTGGCACCAATAATAGTAAATAAATAAATCACAGGTAGTATAGGGTCTAAATATGGTAATACAATATATATAAGAAGTTTTTAAATATCATTTTGGATCTTATGTTTATGGTTGATGCCTTATTATGCTTAATTTCATCTTAATCATTGAATTTAATATTAATTACATTCAATAATATTTGTGAAAAAATAACACAAAATTATTATAAATTATTAATTATTAATAATTAAAATATTTAATCCACAGTTTTCAATTCCAATAATATAATTAAAATAAATTTATATAAAATTAATATTAGAGATGGGATGATAATGCGGGGTTTTAAAGTATAAATGTTCAAAAGAGTGCAATGTTTCTTAATTCATTTCCAATGTGAAAGTGATTAAATTGAACTACATTATATATATTAAATAAAAATATATATAATTATAATTTTAAAACGAATTAGAATGTAATTTAACAATATAAATAAATTTTTCAAAAAATTGTTTTGAATTAAAATTTAGTATTTTTCACAATTCATTGAGAATGAAAATTCACAGAAAAATACCAAAATTTCAGCCAAAGATAATTTTTATATTTTATGTTTAAATATTATGTTTATTTTGAAATATAAATTTAATATATTTTCCATGTTGTTTATTTAAAATAGGTTCTCCATTTAAAGGTTGTAACAATGTTTTTATAAATGTATTGATATTTACCTGAAATATTAGGTTTGTTCATATCTTATGATTATAATATCTATTAGATTAATATATAAAATATTTTACTGAACATATAAAATATTTATTTCATTAATATAATTCTATAATTCTAATGAATTTAAATTATTACTAT
This sequence comes from Viscum album, assembly GCA_963277665.1. Taxonomy (NCBI): domain Eukaryota; kingdom Viridiplantae; phylum Streptophyta; class Magnoliopsida; order Santalales; family Viscaceae; genus Viscum; species Viscum album. Next base: position 116,197,959 of record OY728160.1, on the reverse strand, counting down.
CAAATAATTTTTTGACTATAAAAATATTTTTATATGAAAATATTTCCTTTATATTAAATTTGTTTACATTTTCATTTCTAGATAATTGGTATCCAATGAATATTTGTAATATATTTATAAATAGTATATGTTGATTATTTTGTAATTTCATATTAATAATAACTAATTTAACAACATTTTTATATTTTATTATATTAAATATTTAATAATATTTAATATTTTTTTATTCTCTTAAACTCGATAATGTGTATAAGGAAATTCATCGATGAAAACAGTTGTTTAATGTGATGCAAACTAAATCATTATAATGTGCATTTAAAGCTATATAAAATTATAGAATACATTACAATAATACATATATTACAATATACCGAGATATTACATTACATTATGTGCTTGGTGTTTCTTGTAGCATAAACATAAATAACGGTTTCATAGAACATAATCCAAACAAATAAATTTAGTATAAAACATTTATTCACTATTTCATGAAATGAAAAATATATGAAGTGACTAAATAAATTACAAATATATATATAAAAAAATCTCGTCATGTTATACTCTTCCCCCCTTAAAATTAATTTCTCCCCCAAAAATCATCTTGGTTATGAATGGTTTAATACTCGAAAGTTAATTTCATTGAAACCCACATTAAAGAAATTAATACTAAAACATCCTTTGAAAAAATAAGTTTGGAAACATAGTGGTTATCCAAATTATAATATAACATGTTTTCCAAATAGGATTACAAATGTGGGATATGAAATAATGGAGATTGTATGGATATAAAATTAGCATGTTCACATGGATAGAGATCGAGAATAAGGTTTGGAGAAAGATTGAAATCAAAAAGTGATAAGTCATTGATGATATATGTGGGAATTTTATAATTCAAAAATAAATGTACATGGATAAAATTAATTTTTCATCAAAACATTTCCTAAAGATGTTGAATTTTTAGGAAAATATATACTTATATGATTTTTGGACAAACTCACCATATGTTGTTCCTTGATCCACATTACCTCTTTCTCTAAAAAAAGGTTTATATTTGCATCTTGAAATACTAAATTATCATGAGATCAATGATATTCCATCAAATTATTCTTCAGTTAACATCAACATATATTTTTTAGATCAGGTTATCAAATATGCCTAAATCCTCAGGTGGTGAGATAACACATGAATCTTGTTGAATTCATCTGATGTTTGTCATCATTTTCAAATAAATTTATTAAATTAAAACCATTAAAAATGAAAATAATCATTAGATTATTGATTCACCATATATCATAATGTACGATTGGTTTTTCAATGTCTATACATGTAAAAACCCCCAAAGTGTATTCCCTAAAAATAGAGAAATAAATATAATTACCAAAAATCAAATTGGAAAACAAGAATGCATCTTACTCCAAAGAAGACTAGAAATATTTATTTAATCCATGAATTTATAAACATCATCTATGATGTCATTTTACACCTTTTATACCAATCAATATTCATATCTAGTGTAATTAGTGTTATATAGTTTAATTTAACCAAATAAATAATTTCTTTTTCCGATTTCCAAACAACCTTCCAAACACCTTGATCACATTATTTTTTACCTACCATTAATCAAACTATAACTTTTTGATGTCTAATCACATTTCAAAATATCATTTTAAAAACACAATTAAAACACATTCTATGAATACAAATTTTTACATGATTTATATAAAACAATTATTTTAATTACAATATATAAATAATTTATTCATCCATCTCCATTTTTAAACCATTAAATAGGATTCATCAAGATATTCCTTAATACCACTACCCTATAATATTAAATATGAATCAATTTTTATGGTTTCTCAAAATTAGTATATTCATAATTATTATTTATAGTGTACACTATACTTGAATGACATCGAAAAACATTCACATGTCATTAGAGGTATCTTTATCATTACAAGTACAACCAATACTCATACAACCTTCCTGGTTCTCATTAAAAAATTTCAACCTGGTAAATTGATTTAGTTAAACATCATATTTTCTGCATCTATAACATTCAATGTTAAGAAAGTTCCATCTAGTTCTCGACATTGACTAAAATAGGAAAGAACAAGGTAACAAACACTTATTATAGATGAAAACCACTTAATCCTAAAAAAATTACTTATAGGATATAAAATTCATGACACAAAATTTATAATCAACTACACCTACGGTTGGTTCAGGTTAATTCATAGGCAACCTAAGGTTAAATTCTTTATAAGTGTTTGTGAAGAGTTAATTAATTCCCAAATCATATCTCTCGGTAGTGTCAAACCAGGTTAATAGTAACGCCCATTATACTATATGAGGTTATTCCGAGTCAAGCCAAACACACTATGTTAGTGTTATCACCCAAAGATAAATTTTTAATAAATACATATCTAAATTTAGTATCCAAACATAGAGTTCTTTCTATGAAACCACTCTCTCTATCAATTGAAAAAATTCAAACCCATTTTTTTTTTAATTTTCCTCATCCTATATCATAAATTTTCGGACATCTCAAGACATATAATATAAATTATACATATTTATTTGACTAATATTTTTACATCTTATAATCCAAATTTTGACAAAGCCTTCACTTTGATACCAACTAAAATGACCTAGTATTTACTTATATTGATATTACATTACTTTTGAGGAATTAAAAAATCATTACAAAAAAATATTTCCAATGAACACATTAGTTTTCCTACTTTAGAAACATGGAACAAAAATTATCAAACTAGGTGAGGTATCTAAATTTTTTCCATAAAAGATATTCACCTTAGTAATTATAATTAATGAATTTCTTTCTTTACCTGGGGAAAGGAAACATAAGAAATTGGGGAGAATAAATTATTATTAAGGTTAAATAAGTGAAATGGGTAAGAAAATCCTAAATATATGGGTATGATAATGTGATTATGATCGTTAAGTGTTCATTTCATTTTTATAAAATATCCTAAACACAATTAGTTGCATAAACATTTACAGTTCATAAGAAAATATTCAAATGTAAATAAAGACCATAATCCATGAAAAGATAATATATAAATAAGACATGTAATTGTGGTATACACATAATCATATAAAAACCATATGTAAAATATTCTTACCTGGACCTTCGTAACATGTTTTTCTTGGTATAGTCACTCTTGTACCTACTTCGGGCTTTGGATTCCATTGAGCATATGCTATTGTATTGGGATTGGGATGAAATCCCTTGTACCCTATTTTTTGTAGCTTATGATAGCCACCCATGTACCATATTATTTCAGGCTTAGTATTCCCTCTTGTGTACCATCTATTTTCAATATTTTGATTCCCTATCGGGAACCCATTAAGATCATAAAACATTAATTATTACCCAATAAATTGGTAAGAGATATATATCCTATCAAAAACATATTAAAGTCATATATACATGTGCCTCATGTTGACAAAACATGCATCATGTCATGACCCATAAAAAGAAAAGGGTTTTATAAACATCGTATCATACCTAATGAAATGAAATTGGTATCTTAATCATTTTCCACATAATAACTTATGAAATATATATACTTTTCATAATCATATCCTCCTATAATTACTTATAAGATTAATCGAGCCTCATAATATTTTCTTATTGTATATCACATTTATGATAAATGAGTTTCATACGAATATAACATGCGGTTGAAGAACGTGTTTCATAAACATATAACCAGTGATAAATAAATAAGTTTTCATAAACATCATTTTGGTCAAACATAATTCTTTCAGAGAAATAATTTGAAGGGAATACATTGGATAATTTTTTAGAAATCCATGTGTAATAAAAATGGATGTCATATTTGATGGAAAATAATGTTGAAATACCCAATAAAAAAATTCTTGGAGAAACTAAACATGTAACACCCCAAGATTTCATAGTGTGTTATTTCTTCAAAATAATTCAATAACTTGCACTACACGCAACCCTGAGTTCAATTGCACCATGACTTACCAAAAAAAAGCCATTAAAAGTGGTCATGAATAGTATTAACTAAATTTTAAACTTTATATAATCCTTATAATTTTAGAATCGATATTATGAGTTTCTTAGTCATAATGCAAGAACAGATTCATTTTCAGTATTGCACTTTTATCAAATTTTGATAGTGAAACTTTTTTAAATACAATATTTTAAACTTTTTGACTAAATGGAGACATCAAAAAATTTAAAATGAAACATCCCAAGCTTCAACGGTACGCTTTCCTTTGAATAAAACAGTAGCGTGTGTTGTACGCAACTTCGAGTTCTAACACACCGTAACCAATCAAAATAGCTGTTATGAATCGTAATACCTACTTTTTGAAGTTATATATATTTTATATTTTAAAATGGACTTCATTTTTGGATTCGGAATATCAAATTTATCCTAAGGTGAAATTTTGGTACTTTTCAGATGACTTTCATATTTTGATGAATAGTGAAAATTACTAAATTTTAATTAAAAACAACTTTTTTAATAAAAATAATTAATAGTGATAAATTATGAATATGAGTGGTTTTAAAGTATATTTAGAATATATTTTTAATATTTAAGATAATGTTGGTCATTGAACATAATTTTACAATTAAACCGAACATAAACAAGTGTCAATCTTTTGATAGTTATTATCTCTTAAAAACACGCTTTTTGTTTTGACAGCGGGAATTAATTTTAAATTAATTTCTGCCACTTCTGTGTTTAGAATATAGGAAAATGGATTCCATATTTGTAATAAGGATGTTCAAATTGTGTAAATAGGTAACTTTTATTTTTAGACATTTTGAATAATTACTGCGGTAAATATTTTATTTACCATGGTTAAGGGTAAATCCGGTAAATAAGGGTTAAAAAAATATTATAATAATACTAAATTACCCTAAAACGTGTCTTAACCCTATTGGTTGATATATGGTCTACCATGGGCATCTTTTGGTCAATTTTGGGACCCCATGGATCCACTTTTAAGTGATAATGATACTTTATTTTAATTAAGTCAAAATGAATACAAAAATGACACAAGCATATATCATTTAGAAAAACAATTGTTACATAGAGTTATATAAGTTTGATTTTAGATTATAAATATTCATTAGAAAGATAAAAAGATTTCCTACATAATGATATTTTATTTATAATTTTTAGACATTAAATAATTTATTTTATTTATGACACAATGATGATGCAGTAATTACTATAATAGTGAAAAATTAAAATAATTGATATTATAAATACCCAAAAAAATATAATATGAAACTTTTAATGAATTAAACTAATTTTCTAGGATAATATGATATATTAGGATTGATTTAATTTACTTTGTTCGAAGTAATCAATCTGTTATGAGTTTCACAAAAATCAACTATTGAATAGTGTCAAAATTGACATAAAAGAGTTCTTAAAACAAATATTATATTATTAATTGATATTTTATTCCTAAAAATCTAAGGTTCGGCCAAGAGACTTATATCAGGATAGGTTCATCATTAATGGACCACTTGGGGGTCTCTTGGATGTATAGAGTATGTTTATTAACCATATTATATAAAAATACAAAGAGACATTGTAAAAGTGAAACTAATTAACTTAGAGTTAATACTTAAAGATAAGGTTAATATAAGTACCAAAACCTGTCTAAATTCTATTGGTTGAGTGGTTTTCGACCTATCCCCACCTTAACCTTTTAATAATAAACTTTGGAGCCTTTAGAAACCGAATATGAATTTAATATAAATTAATATTGCTAGCTTTTCCAAAGGTGCCCCTCACCCCTCTTATAAAAGGGCACTCCTCCTTCTCATTTCTTCACACCTTCAAAGCCTTTTGGTTCGGCCAAACTCTGCCCAAATACTCTCCCAACATCCCTCAATACAACCTAGAGGCCTTAGTTTGATCAGAAAGCCATCCTAAGGAGCCCTTTTGATCAAATCAAAAGGAAGAACCCGAAGAAGAGGTAATGTTTTCACCACCCCTTTTCAAGTTCCATTCTTCTTCCACTTCTTCTTCCTTTGTTCTTACCATTCTAAAGTAATAACTCCAGTATCTCACATATACTGTGATGTTATTATAAATATGGTACAACCATATTCAGTATTCTATCCACCCTTTGAATAACATGTCACCATACGTGCGTACGTACGGCTTACCGTCTCCACGTCGTGGTGTAATTGTTATTCAATATATTATTATTTGGATGGGTATAATAATGATGTGTAACTCATGTAAATAATAAATATAACATGTTAATGATTCTTTATATATGATATACCATCCATTTATATATTATTTTAATATCAAATAATGTTATTGTCGCTCGTGCGTACGTACGGACTACCTTCTCCACGAACGTGATGAGATTCATTCTCCATCGTATCCATTCAAGTATAATTATCATTTGATGATTTAAAAATGATTTTTAAGGACTTGATATCATTCTGGATATGAATAATATTCAACCTATCCTTTACAAAAAGGTCTTACATAACAAAACATATAAAAGAAAACAAGTAAGTTAACACCAGAAACAACGATAATACTAAGATATTATTATAAACCGATATTAAAAGATCATATATGATATCATATTAATGTATATGATTCTTGTATAATTTAGTAAAAATTATTTCACCATTATACAGGAGGTTAACCTACCCCAACCAAGGAAAAAGTACAAGGTAAGGGTTATTTCACAATCTCTTCATTATCCGAGGTTGTTTATACGTAATAATCTACTGGGATCTCTTTATCATCCACATCCATGTTTCTTAAAAATGTACTTCAAAACATTTTTACTATTTACTAAAATATGAGTTAAAGTCATTTATACCCTTTTTGACTTTTATAAGTGGGTTATAAAGGAATCTTTCCGTCATTTTCAAAACAAGGTCCTTTTTAACCTTTTCGACAGAATTGAGGTAAGAATGTTTTTTTTAACTTATACGGCGGGTGCGGTTATTTTACGCCGTTATAAAATCTTCAAAGCTTTCCTTACAAGCTTATAAGAATATTTTCAAAGAAAATTTTTTATTTTATATGGATCTTAAATGATTTCAAAATAAAAGGAGATATTTCTTTAAAAAGAATTTTGATTTCATCTATGTCAACATCCTTTGATGGATTTTAAGATTATTTGAAGTTGATTTATTATGATACAAAACCTCTATATTGTATTGAAGGTTTTGTGATATGTTTGACTATGGATGTGCTATTTTTATACCATTCATAGTTTATGGTGAAATTATTGACATTTCGTATGCTAGTTTTAATACGAATGTTTACGTTATGTTTAAACCTTTTCATATGGGAATGCATTGGACTTAATAAGTGACGGGTGGAGCCCGCTATAGCTCCTCGATGCATCGGTAGGTCTCATGAGACAAACTAGTGTCTTGGCACAAGGCTTTGACAAAATCTTATTTGTAGTCTTGGCACGAGGCCTTGACTATGTGGTTATGATAGTCTGGCATTATGCATTCCAACATTATGAAAGTGGTTATTGATTTTTGCATGTGATTATTCGATTAGTAGAATATCCATGTGAATATGTAAATGGCATTATTTCATTTTACTTTTGCCATACCATGTTGAAAGTTCATATTTAAAAGGCTTTTGTTTTAGTTATACATTGCCTTAAATGTTTATTCTTATTTATGAAAGTTTCTGCTATATTGTTATCCTTACTGGGCATTTGAGCTCACCCCTTTTCTATGTTTTATTTTTCCTAGGATGTGAAGAAGTAAGTTATGAATGACCTGCAGGGATTTTATGAGGGGTTAATAGTGTGGATTGTGGAAACATTATGTTGTTGTAGTAGTTTTTCATTTTATGATATAATGTAAAACTTATGAATATATCTAGTGTTTCCAAGGCTACTAAACCAATCGGTCTTTCGATATTTGATCTTTCTTGTGATCATGCCAATGTTATGTAATAATGCACCGACTCTGGGTAAATGGGGTCGGGGCATTACAGTTGGTAACAGAGGAAGTTTAGTACAAACCTTGGAAGATATATTTAGATAAACTCTGATTAGAGCACGTAGACCTAAGATGAACTTTGAGGATTAGTATAGAAGAACTTCCTAGAATTTTGGTATTGTAGAGATTTTGTGAGTTTTCCGAGCAATACATCCCTGTCTGGATACGAGCAGGTAGAGGCGGCTCTGGCACAGATGTACCTAGGGGTAAAACCCGAAAACACCGCTTTGAGCTAGACTCGAACGGGAACTGGTGCACGACAACGGGCCTTGCTGCACTCTTGGTTACGACACTCCCGGGGGATATGCTTAGGATAACTCTCATTTTCTTTACAAATCATTATGAAGGGTTTATGAGTATATACTTCCTCAAAGAAAACATTTTTATGATTATGGATTATATCCATAAATAGTTCAATTTATGTTAAGTGTTTTATAAGTATGGGATTATGTATTTTGATTCATAAACTGATCTAGTGTATGCCATTGTTTAGAAATGGCGCCCAGTAGAAGGAATGAGAACTCCAGAAATACACATGATTCAAAGAGAAGGAATGATCATATCTTTCATGGTCTTAAGCTAGAATTTATAAGAGAAATAGTCTCCCATGTATTATCATCATATGAAGAAATAATATCATGTGTTGATAAGATAATTAAAGAGTTTACTGAGTCCTATGGCTTTGAAGGGAATCAAGAGAAGAAAAGGATGTAAGAGAGAAAGATGGATAAAGGGAAAAGGGAAAAGAAGAATTTTCCCATATGTGGTAACTGTGGAAAGAAACACCCTGTAACTTGCCTAAAAGGAATGGGAGTTTGTTATAAGTGTGGATGAAAAGGGCACAAAGTACGTGACTGCAAGGGTAAGAAAATGGTTTTAAATGTACAATGCTTCATTTGCAAGGAGTTTGGACACTACGCGAACCTATGTCCCAGTCATCAGACTATGCCGCAAATGATGTTATTGGATAATAATCAAGTTATGATACTACCACAGATGAAGAGGAATGATTAGAGTTCTTATGTTGATTATGTCAATTGAGTGTTGTATCAACAATGTACTTGTTACAATAATCATGGAGTATATAAGGATTGTACTGCAGTACTATTTCATTAAGGACTTGAGATTGTGTGGAACAAAGAAAAGTGACTCAATAGCAGGATAAATTTTTGGAAAATATATGGTTGAGAGAATGATAAATCATAATATAGTTCTGATACTGAGGTAGTGATTTTGGAATAATATGTGATTGTTTTGGATAAATTATATTGGATATTCTTGACTACCCTGGAACTGATTAATGATTTGTATATTCCATCATTGTTGGGGTTTAAAACATTTTTGGATTAATGACGTATATCCAGCTTTCTATATGGAATAAGGGAGCATGAATGTAATCAATAAGGAATATGGTAATTAAGGATGTTTCGGTGTATTAAAAGAATACATGATGAAGGTATTCATATGCTATTACGGGGTAAAAAGGTTCTACATTATGTTTACCTTACTTATAAATGTTGGACTGTGAGTTTGGATAGAAGTATTTTGGATAGTTCTAGTTTGGATTATTTTGGATTGCCATAAAAGGACAACCCGGAGGTCGGGCGGCAACCCGTCGCGTCCGGCAAGGCTACGAGACTTGAACCCGCAACCGAAGGGCGACAAGGGTGTATCACCTACCACTGGCCCACGAGATTTCTTAGATTAAATAATGTAGTTTTTATTAAAAGATCTGGTAGATGAATTATAAATTCGTTTATTTTGGAACCCTGTACGAATAGTATAAATATAATTTTTTTTACGAGTGAAAGATGAGTTTATGGTAGAAATTTATTAATGGACAAAACTCTAATTATAAAGTAAGTATATCTCCTTATGATCTTATCCAATCTCATAAATAAATTCCTCAATATTAAGAAAAGCAACTTAGAACAAAAATGTTGTCCTAGATGGTTCCTTAAATCATCACTAATTTATGGCTTTGGGATTGTTGGCCTTTTCATAGCCAAGTTCTCTACCACTCTCCATCAGATAACTGATGGTTAGATTTCTCTTCCATATCCATATTTTCCTACATGGAACCCTAGTATGTGTTAATTTTGGTAATCTTCATACTTTCCACTCTTTATTTTAAATAGAGGCCTCATTAATTCATTTTTCGATGTGGGATTTCAACTAAGATATTTTGAAACATCAAAAATGTGTTATCCTAATACCCTATGTTTTGTTGAACCGATGGTATTTCAAATCATCATAGATTGATGAATTTAAGGACCTCAATTATACACTTGTTTGTGATTGATGACCTCAATCACTACCTATAAATATTTACGTTTTTCCTCCGATTATATGTCTCTAATTGCCACCAATGTTCTCCTAATCAAGATCATAATTTGGTGGTGACCGTTTCATTTCAATTTTCCTCATATTAAGACTAAATTTTAGTAACCCAATTTCCGATGTGGGTTTTCCCACAAATATATTTTCTACTTTCAACCTTTTATTTTTGAAGAACAATTTCAAATTGCGAGGACGCAATTTATTGAACGAGGGGAGAATGTAACACCCCAAGATTTCATAGTGTGTTATTTCTTCAAAATAATTCAATAACTTGCACTACACGCAACACTGAGTTCAATTGCACCATGACTTACCAAAAAAGAAGCCATTAAAAGAGGTCATGAATAGTATTAACTAAATTTTAAACTTTATATAATCCTTATAATTTTAGAATCCATATTATGAGTTTCTTAGTCATAATGCAAGAACAGATTCATTTTCAGTATTGCACTTTTATCAACTTTTGATAGTGAAACTTTTTTAAATACAATATTTTAAACTTTTTGACTAAATGGAGACATCAAAAAATTTAAAATGAAACATCCCAAGCTTCCACGGTACGCTTTCCTTTAAATAAAACAGTAGCGTGTGTTGTACGCAACTTCGAGTTCTAACACACCGTAACCAATCAAAATAGCTGTTATGAATAGTAATACCTACTTTTTGAAGTTATATATATTTTATATTTTAAAATGGACTTCATTTTTGGATTCGGAATATCAAATTTAGCCTGAGGTGAAATTTTGGTACTTTTCGGATAACTTTCATATTTTGATGAATAGTGAAAATTACAAAATTTTAATTAAAAACAACTTTTTTAATAAAAATAATTAATAGTGATAAATTTTGAATTTGAGTGGTTTTAAAGTATATTTAGAATATATTTTTACTATTTAATATAATGTTGGTCATTGGACATAATTTTACAATTAAACCGAACATAAACAAGTGTCAATCTTTTGATAGTTATTATCTCTTAAAAACACGCTTTTTGTTTTGACAGCGGGAATTAATTTTAAATTAATTTCCGCCACTTATGTGTTTAGAATTTAGGAAAATGGATTCCATATTTGTAATCAGGATGTTAAAATTGTGTAAATAGGTAACTTTTATTTTTAGACATTTTGAATAATTACTGCGGTAAATATTTTATTTACCATGGTTAAGGGTAAATCCGGTAAATAAGGGTTAAAAAAAATATTATAATAATTATAAATTACCGTAAAACGTGTCTTAACCCTATTGGTTGATAAATGGTCTACCATGGGCATCTTTGTGTCAATTTTGGGACCCCATGGATCCACTTGTAAGTGATAATGACACTTTATTTTAATTAAGTCAAAATGAATACAAAAATGACACAAGCATATATCGTTTAGCAAAACAATTGTTACATAGAGTTATATAAGTTGGATTTTAGATTATAAATATTCATTAGAAAGATAAAAAGATTTCCTACATAATTATATTTTATTTATAATTTTTAGACATTAAATAATTTATTTTATTTATGACACAATGATGATGCAGTAATTACTATAATAGTGAAAAATTAAAATAATTGATATTATAAATACCCAAAAAAATATAATATGAAACTTTTAATGAATTAAACTAATTTTATAGGATAATATGATATATTATGATTGATTTAATTGACTTTGGTCGAAGTAATCAATCTGTTATGAGTTTCACAAAAATCAACTATTGAATAGTGTCAAAATTGACATAAAAGAGTTCTTAAAACAAATATTATATTATTAATTGATATTAAATTCTTAAAAATCTAAGGTTCGGCCAAGAGACTTATATCAGGATAGGTTCATCATTAATGGACCACTTGGGGGTCGCTTGGATGTATATAGTAAGTTTATTAACCATATTATATAAAAATACAAAGAGACATTGTAAAAGTGAAACTAATTAACTTAGAGTTAATACTTAAAGATAAGGTTAATATAAGTACCAAAACCTGTCTAAATTCTATTTGTTTAGTGGTTTTAGACCTATCCCCACCTTAACCTTTTAATAATAAACTTTGGAGCCTTTAGAAACCGAATATGAATTTAATATAAATTAATATTGCTAGCTTTTCCAAAGGTTCCCCTCACCCCTCTTATAAAAGGGCACTCCTCCTTCTCATTTCTTCACACCTTCAAAGCCTTTTGGTTCGGCCAAACTCTGCCCAAATACTCTCCCAACATACCTCAATACAACCTAGAGGCCTTATTTTGATCAGAAAGCCAACCTAAGGAGCCCTTTTGATCAAATCAAAAGGAAGAACCCGAAGAAGAGGTAATGTTTTCACCACCCCTTTTCAAGTTCCATTCTTCTTCCACTTCTTCTTCCTTTGTTCTTACCATTCTAAAGTAAAAACTCCAGTATCTCACATATACAATGATGTTATTATAAATATGGTACAACCATATTCAGTATTCTATCCACCCTTTGAATAACATGTCACCATACGTGCGTACGTACGGCTTACCGTCTCCACGTCGTGGTGTAATTGTTATTCAATATATTATTATTTGGATGGGTATAATAATGATGTGTAACTCATGTAAATAATAAATATAACATGTTAATGATTCTTTATATATGATATACCATCCATTTATATATTATTTTAATATCAAATAATGATATTGTCGCTCGTGCGTACGTACGGACTACCGTCTCCACGAACGTGATGAGATTCATTCTCCATCGTATCCATTCAAGTATAATTATTCTTTGATGATTTAAAAATGATGTTTAAGGACTTGATATCATTCTGGATATGAATAATATACAACCTATCCTTTACAAAAAGGTCTTACATAACAAAACATATAAAAGAAAACAAGTAAGTTAACACCCGAAACAACGATAATACTAAGATATTATTATAAACCGATATTAAAAGATCATATATGATATCATATTAATATATATGATTCTTGTATAATTTAGTAACAATTATTTCATCATTATACAGGAGGTTAACCTACCCCAACCAAGGAAAAAGTACAAGGTAAGGGTTATTTCACAATCTCTTCATTATCCGAGGTTGTTTATACGTAATAATCTACTGGGATCTTTTATCATCCACATCCATGTTTCTTAAAAATGTACTTCAAAACATTTTTACTATTTACTAAAATATGAGTTAAAGTCATTTATACCCCTTTTGACTTTTATAAGTGGTTTATAAAGGAATCTTTCCGTCATTTTCAAAACAAGGTCCTTTTTAACCTTTTCGACAGAATTGAGGTAAGAATGTTTTTTTTAACTTATACAGCGGGTGCGGTTATTTTACGCCGTTATAAAATCTTCAAAGCTTTCCTTACAAGCTTATAAGAATATTTTCAAAGAAAATGTTTTATTTTATATGGATCTTAAATGATTTCAAAATAAAAGGAGATATTTTTTTAAAAAGAATTTTGATTTCATCTATGTCAACATCCTTTGATGGATTTTAAGATTATTTGAAGTTGATTTATTATGATACAAAAATTCTATATTGTATTGAAGGTTTTGTGATATGTTTGACTATGGATGTGCTATTTTTATACCATTCATAGTTTATGGTGAAATTATTGACATTTCGTATGCTAGTTTTAATACGAATGTTTACGTTATGTTTAAACCTTTTCATATGGGAATGCATTGGACTTAATAAGTGACTGGTGGAGCCCGCTATAGCTCCTCAATGCATCGGTAGGTCTCATGAGACAAACTAGTGTCTTGGCACAAGGCCTTGACAAAATCTTATTTGTAGTCTTGGCACGAGGCCTTGACTATGTGGTTATGATAGTCTGGCATTATGCATTCCAACATTATGAAAGTGGTTATTGATTTTTGCATGTGATTATTCGATTAGTAGAATATCCATGTGAATAAGTAAATGGCATTATTTCATTTTACTTTTGCCATACCGTGTTGAATGTTCATATTTAAAAGGCTTTTGTTTTAGTTATACATTGCCTTAAATGTTTATTCTTATTTATGAAAGTTTCTGCTATATTGTTATCCTTACTGGGCATTTGAGCTCACCCCTTTTCTATGTTTTATTTTTCCCAGGATGTGAAGAAGTAAGTTATGAATGACCTGCAGGGATTTTATGAGGGGTTAATAGTGTGGATTGTGGAAACATTATGTTGTTGTAGTAGTTTTTTATTTTATGATATAATGTAAAACTTATGAATATATCTAGTGTTTCCAAGGCTACTAAACCAATCGGTGTTTCGAGATTTTATCTTTCTTGTGATCATGCCAATGTTATGTAATAATGTACCGACTCTGGGTAAATGGGGTCGGGGCGTTACAAAACATACAATTAAATTTTTTTTTCTAAAACGTATGGCCCTTTGAAAACCATTTTCTTTGAAAATAATTTAACAAATTATAATGAAAGAATGAAAATGTTTTGAATACCACATTTTCTTGAAAAAATACAATTAAATATTGAAAATTTATTCTAACAATTTTTATAAGAAAATGAAAAGAAATGTTATTAAAGAATCTTCTAAAATCATTTAAATATATTTACATGAAAACAAAATTTTGAAAACATGTAAAAGATTTATTAAAAATGATTTCAAAATTCTATTTAAACATAAAACATTTTGATAACACTTTTCATTAAAAACTACATTAGAACAATGAATTTCATAAAAATTAAGATATTATTTTCACAAAAAAAATCATCATTTCAGTATTATAATGGAATTATCAAGGGAATATTGGGGATGACATTGGCTAAATTTGTACATGCAGAATAATGCTTTTTTCAACAAAAAAATGATTAAAAACTTCCTTGACCAAAAAAATGGATTGAAGATTATTTTGATTAAAAAAATATGGAAGGAAAATGTTGGGTTAAATATTATTTTAAATTATAAATATATAATTTGAGACTAATTTTTGAATCCTTTTAGAAATCATGGTTTTGATGGAACCGATATTTACTACCAAAGAAATATTTGAAGTCGGACTTTCTTAAAAAGTCTTTCATGGTCATATTATGTACCAAGGAATACTAAAATGGTAACATTACATTGATATAACATGAATATAAAGGGTTAAGAAAAATCTTTATCATTCTTGTGAAATGGATTATAAGATTTCATCAGTGGGACTTAATCATAAAGAGTCTCAATAAAAAATGAGATTATAACAATAAATTGGTACCATTTTGGTACCATTAATTCATGATCCACATAGGATAAGAACACTAAATGAAGATTATAATAATAATAAAATTAATGAATTTGAGATATAATATTTTTAAGGTATTATATACAACACAAAAAAAAATTGGTGCCTCACATGACATGTATATCAAAAAATGCAAACTTGAGGCAAAAATACATTACTTATTTGGTATATTTTGAAACATAAACACCATGAAATAGATAAAATAGAATGGATATGGTAATTTAATTAAAAATAATTATAATATTCATATAATACTTATATTGAATTTATAAATTCCACATATAATAAAAAGGTGGTTGACTTGGCTTATCTCAAATGGAAAATAAAAGTCAGACAAGAAAACCCTAAACACTCGAGTAACTTTCAAATTGTGATCCCAATGAAATAATAACAATAATTTATTATATTTATATCAATACAATATTATATTAACGATATAAAATGTCATATATAATTATATAGACCAATCAAAATAAGAGAGTGATGATTATGGCATGTATCTCAGAGAAATAAAATGTTAGAAGAAATCCTCAAACTTTATGAATTAATTATCATCATACTAATAAAAACTTCCTATGTAATAAATATAATATTATTATAAATAATTTTTTGAATCATGTTATTATATATATATATGGTTTGATTAATACTCTATATTCCACTTTATTAACAGTTCTTTGTTAAGGTTTAAATTCGGGTAATGCCAACATTGTTGTTCGTACATGTTTGGTCATATTATTCTTGATCGTCCTAAATATATTATTATTTACATAGTTATATAATGATAAAAATTATATAAATATAATATATATTTCATTTATATATTATTAAAATAATCTATTAAATAATGGAATATGAATCTGAATGCATCGTTCATGGAGATGGTGGGTCGTATCTATCCCTAAATGTTGTTTCTATTTTGTGGTCATATTGAAAGAAAGTAAGTAAATGAAATATCTATATATATGTATATAGTATAATTATATTAAAATTGTTATTTTATATATATTTAACATTTTCAATAAAAACCACCATAACACATTCAATATATGGTGTGAATGAATCATAGCGCTTCGAGAATATGGTAGTCCACATGCCCACAAAGGATGTGATCTAAATTACACTTGATGGGAAGTATACAGGCATGTATTATAAAATAATGAATGAATTATAAATAAATAATATATATAACCAATATCATAAATAAATAGTTTTTCCATCATAATTCCCAACCATGAATGGTGGTAATTGAAAAATTAATTATCCTCATTTCGTGAGGCGTAGATCACCAAACACAGAAATAGTATTTTCGTTACCCATTTGATGAACGTGTGAATAAGTTTATATAAAAAATTCCTAAAAATATCTCAATTTATTTTGGATATTTATTTTGTTTTATAATCATTTAATAAGAATATAGTGATGGGGTGGATAATGGAAATAAAAATATAGAGCTCCGGGAAAGATGTTACCTATTCTTTGGGAAAATCCTATGGGGTTTCACCAGAGGTACTCCTTGGATGGATTTGTATCCAAGGGGAGACTTATAATATGATTTAAGGTATGTTTAAAAGTTATTTGGTTATATCATGGTCTATAAAATGTGGATTTAGTTGTGTTAAAAAGTGGTATTAAAGAGGCTTTTTATAGTGGAGGATGAGTGGAACTCCTATAAATTATTGGAAAAGGGAATTCCATCCAGGTTTTCCCCCTTGGAAGTGGCTCCAATAATAGACCAAATTGGATAAAATGGTGTATATGGTATAAATAAGTACATAAAATGGATTTATGTAATGTTTCTAGGTCATTTTTAATTAAAAATAAGCTTTAGTCCCTTTTTAAGCTTAATTTCACCTTAATAGTTATACTTAATTTAATTACATTCAGTTATTTGTTTGGGTAAAAAACAAATTTGAACTTAATATATATTATAAATTAATATGATTAATAATAAGGATTCGATGTTTCCATATTTCAATAACATAAGTGTTAGAAATTAAATATAATTTTATCCCATATATGGGACAACAATATGGGTTTTTAATGTAAAAAACATCAAAAGATTATTATGTTTTTATATTCAATTTCATTGTGAAACTGATTAAAATTACCATAATTAAATTAATTGGTAAATAAATAATATAATTAAAATTTATTGGGAAATTAAAATAAAATTTATCAATATATATAAATAATATTAAAACATAGTTTTGATAAGTCTATGAAAAATAACATAATTTTGACTTAATGATAATTTTTATGTTTCTATTTATTTTATGAAGTTTAATTTGAAATGTAATATTTATAAAATTTCAAAAAATTATATTTAAAATTGTTTATCCGTAAATTGTAGTAAAAGTGCATTTTTCAAAATATAGATTTTTATGCGGAATATTGTGGTTGTTCTTAACTAATTATAATAAAATATATTATATGAATATAAAAAATATTTTATTAAATATATAACATATATATTTAAATAATATTATTCTAAAATTTTAATTAATTTACCTTATATAGGTAAAAAACATTATGCCTACATATATAGTTTTTTATAAGAATATTACCTTTATATTCAATTGGTTTATATATATTGTTTATAATTAATATGTCACCAATGAAATCATACCATATTATTATAAACTAAATATTTTCATAATTAATTAATTATTATTTATAAATTATAATTTAATATCCTGGTTGTGGCATATTATATTAATTAATAATTAATTAATAATATTTTTATTTGGTTAAACTCGGTAATGAGTGTAACCCATGTCATCAAATAAACTAGTTAATTATTGAATTGTAGGATAACTCTGTATCACCTTCATTTCAATAAATATATAACTATAAAATCAACTTAAAATAGTGGATATATTTTAATGTCTTGGTATATTATATATCTGTACATAATTAGTGTCGCATATAACACATTTATAAATTGATGTTGTGTATAACAAAATCCAAATATAGTTCTTTTATATAATAAAATAAATATTCAGTGTCGTGTGAAATGAAAAATATCAAAAAAATGAATTAGTTAATTTAAAAAATATATTTCAAAAATTATTGTTGTATTAAAATTATATTTAACTTCAATATTGATTTTTATTATATTTGAGTGTCCATTACATCCCCTCATGGAATCCCCTATTTCGTATATTAATATTGAGATCCACAATCTAATCAATAAAGATTCTCTATTAAAATATTTGTAAGATTTTTATGTTAGATTTCTTCTCTTCTAGAAGAATTTAATAATGTGAAATTTCGGATTGATTTTCCTCACATGGTCATGGAGATTGCTGAGGTCATATATGATGAATTCTTATTGTTTTCTCCACTACATAAATACATTTTTTCCATTGATTTAAATCACTTTAAAAATCATATTTCATTGAACTTTATATAAATATATACTACTGAAATAATTATTCGATGCTTCAACTAGATGATTTAATGGCCAATGATATAATCAAACCAGTTTTTGTCAGCATGTACTCATATAATTCATTTTTAGAAAGAATATATAAATTTTCATTTATGAATTAACTATATTAATTTCAATCATTGGAAAATCTATAATTAAATCCACTTTTATCTAATTGATTAAGACTTTAATAATTGAATCTTCGAATGATATTTTCTCTAATTGAACATCGATCAATGTTTCTACAGCTTAGGTTATAATCTAAAATATCTATGATTTATATTGAAGCTTCTATGATAACATCGATTCACTCATAATGGATTTTTTACTAACTCATTCCAATGTAATATTTATTTATCTTATTAATTATATGTTCAATTGATACGTTAACTTTTTTATCATTGTATTCGTATAAAATATCTTCATTTGTTTGATAATTATATAATATTATTGACATTAGTTTCTTAATATTATGGTAACACCCTTTGATCTTCACCATTATGAAATGTTAACAATGTATGGATTTAGAATCAAAGAATTTATGTTCTAGGGGAATTTGTTGTTAGAATGAGGCATTTATTTTGATCATGATAAGGTTAAATCTAACATGAATTGTTAAGCGAAAAATAATTTCACTATTTTATGTATCTTTTTATGTCTCCTGGGTTACTATTAGAAATTTATAATGGATAGAGTTAGCTTTTACCATATAAAATTGTAATGGGTTGTTGATCCTATGGATAATTGAATATCATGCATCTTTTTAATAACTAAAATAGAATTTGAAATCATCACCTATTCTGATTTTTCTTGATAATATTTGGGGTTATGTGCTTTGTTGTGATATATTAATCATTTTTAGGAATAAAATATTATTTAGCATTATTACATGGTGTAATATGGGTGTTATCAATAATAGAACAAAAAATAATAATTAATAAACATTTAAAATTTATCTAGTGGTGGTTATGTATTATCTAAAATGTAGGATGTACTTCTATTTAAGTTAGATATTAACTGATTCTATCATTCATAAAATATATTATTAAATCCTTTCTCCAAAAAAACCTATATAGAGAGTATGGGTGGAATACCTTAATAATTTTTTTTTCAACCACATAAATACATAATTCAATGTAAATGAGGTAATGGTTCTCTTATAAGGATATTTCTTTCATAATAATGTAATGAACGTAATGATAAATGGAACCTAAAGAGACTATTTGTTGAGATGAAATTTGAGATAAAGGAAGAAGATGGGGAAATTTTTAAGATAATGATCAATTAAAACCTTCTACCCATGAACATATATTTAAAAATAAAATAGTAGTTGATGATTGTTAGTTAATTGAGATAAATAATAAAATAGGGGTGACCATATTGATTTGACTTTATCTATTAAAGGTATATTATCATTAAATATGTTGTATCTCAAAAAAAACATAATTAGAGGGGTGTTGATGAATTTTTCTCTAATTCTTTGTGGGTAGTCCATTTTGGAGCCACTGAGATGTACTATGATATGAGTAATTGATCTTAGTGATCTGGAATGAGACCTAACAAAGCATACTTACTTTAATTATTTTACTTTTCAAAATATTAATCTTAGTCATCAACATCCAAATTATTTTTATTAGACTTTTCATGTTATGATGTTTAATTGGGAAGATATATCTATGTATGTCACCGTCTATTTACATACAATATCTATAAATACCCTTGAGTTTCCAAACAATCACATGAGAATTTATTATATATTACCCTATATAAATGGATATGTAGGAAGGTTTAGAACTCTATAGTTTTGTAAACATACATGCTTCAAGTGTTTTAGATTTTAGAGGATTATGAGAGACTATTCTTGTATTTACATAGTATTTATATGAAGATAACAATTAATATTATATTAGTATGGCTACAGTTAAAACATTTTATGGTTTCCCAGTCTAGTCCTCCCACTATTAGAATGTGGTGGGTGATAATTTTGTAGTGTGAATAAGCATCATGCAATAGATAAAATAAAACATTAAAATTATCCATTATTGATGCATTATAAATAAGAGATTATAGAATCATTTTTTCAAATATCCTTCCATACTCATGAGATTTTAGTCGATTATCATGAGTTTTTAAGTGTGTCACATTATTTATTTCACATATTAAATAATTAATATATGAGACTTTCTGTGAGATATTTATGTCTTATATAGGATATTGAATGGATTATGATGGTTTCATTCAATTTGGATTTACCTCTTATGACGATGTAAATTTATAAAATATTTAATTTCACTCATATAAGGTATTTCCATAATGTTCCCTATGATGTTTTAATAATGAATTGTATGGAGTTATTAGTTTATATTTATATAACTGAGAAATTGATGTAAATTATTGTATTAAAAAATATTGTTTTACAATGGAAATATATTTCGTTACATTAGTAATAATGTAATTTTGAAACAAATCATTATAGACATGGGAGAATGGATATTTTATTATAGTGTAATTATCACATTGTTTCATCGAGAAACCATAATCTTGTTGAAATTTGAGGAATAGTATGAGAAATTATGGGGGTAAATGTCACACTTTTGAATTAATCTTCTTTAAATTAATTTATTATATATATTTTCTTGTTAATTTTTTCATTATTAAGGAAGAATTGTTTATTTAACTAGTATATTTGATCATTTTCACTGAAATAGGGATGTCAATATAGGCTGTGAATATTTTCAATAGAGTTATTATATTCATGGGGTTGAGTTTCATTGGAATTTATACTATATATGGATGATAATTTTTTTTGGAAACAGTATGATGTAATGTCAATATTGAATGGATCATGAAATATTATTTTTTTGGGATTGTATTATGTATTATGTAGAACTCCTTGTGATAATATATTATTTCACTAGGTTTTGGGGGTGATTAAGAATCATATAATGGCATTGGGTCATCATATCATGATGGGCACGATGTAGGGAAGGATATACCTTAGAATTGTTTTTATATTGAACCCTTGAATTAAAAATATTCTAAGTCATATATGAATGGTTTTATGACATATATAGTAATTTTTTTCAAATCCCATTTGTATTTGTCCCCATTTCTAATGTTTTCCTTAAATGTGGAATTGGAAAAGTTTTAAAATAACTTGTGCAAAAAAGTGTCCATATAGGTAAATTATTTTTTATAGGTACCCAATTTATATTATATGTATAAGGGTTACTAGACCTAATTCATAAATATACTAATATTAAAGAATATAATTTTCAATGTATAAAGGTCACCCTATGATATGTAAGGATTCTCATTATATAATGTGTAAGGGTTACCTTGTGGTAAATTTATGGTCACCATTTATATAAAAGTTATTTATGTTTGATGGAAAAGTGGTTATGTCTGGAAAGAGTTGTGGTATATAAGGTTTTATTTGACCATGGACATAAAAAGTTTATCAGGAAGTTGAAATTCGATAATGAACCTGAGGTCTTATGGTCCATTAATACTAATGGGAACCTAGAAACGTAAAGGTTATCTAGTGGATTCTATTTGAAAATGATCATATGTCTACATGATATGTAACTCTGAATTAGTTATGCTAATATTCATAATTTTTTGTCATAAGGGTCACACTACTATAGAGTTATGTGTATGTGATTATAATTTAATGGGTGTGGGTTGTTCAAGACATATACAAATAACCCAAACCAAATCCATTACATGGACTATTCCTGATGACTCTTGAAGAGGAGGAATAATAGATCTAAATAACATAGTCTTCAAGCCATAATTAATATATATATATATATTAATACCAAATCATTCCATATTTTTAGTGGAGCTATAGTATAAAAGTTTTCAAATAATATCTTTGACAAACAATAACCCCAAGATAAAATTAATATTCAACACATGGTGTAGTTCATATCCTAATTTTTTTGAAAAAAATTAATAATTAAGAAATGGGTCAAAATATTGTATAAAATTCCAACATTATGGTTCATTATCCCTAAATATCCTCCTCAATTTTACAGAGTCTTTTTCATGTCAACCATTTCTTTCCATCTCTATAAATTTTTTATCATATATTTCTGCATCAAATAAAAATGTGACATTTATGATTCAAATCATGTGGTTAGGGATCACATTCCAATACATTAGTGGGTTTATATATTCCTATAATGGTTTAATTTCATAACGGTGGTTTTATGAGTTATCATTGTTTTAGGAACCATATTTGAGTAATTTTTAATAACACGTTGATTTAAAAAAATTTAGATGATTATATTCCATATTCGATGGCTTTTATAAATTTTCTACTTTTTTATAAACATCATAATTCTCCATGGATAATTAAATTGGTCTAAGGGTATGTTTTCTATATTGAATTTATTAGTTCCAACTACATGTTTTATGAATGGACTTTGAAATTTGAATGTAAATATTTGATCATTTTTGGACCTATATAAAATCTATGTTTTTGGGTAGGGAACCTATGAAAGAAACATATTGGATATTGATTAAACATAAACCATCCTATATTGGATCATGTTTAGTCATTATTCTTGTATAACAAAGATCTTATACACCCTAATAAAGAATGAGTACAATATATATAGCATATGAAACACCATCAATGTTGTCACTGTAAGTAGTGGTGATACCCTTAGTTTATTTTTCCACTCTAAAAAATTAAATATATATAGTATAAGAATCATGGGTTGATCATAGAAAATTATAAATATCTAGTGTCCCTTTGGATAATCCCATTATGCATGATTTAAAATGAATATTGTTTTTCACTCTACATCACTAATTATTTATATCGGAACAATATGATTTTTCTTCGAAATTAAAATATTTTTTATATAAAATTATTCTTATTTTTGAATTGTTGGATTCTATAATAAATTTTGATCTTGAAACACTTGGTGGTACCCTGCTATATTATTTATGCACATATCCAATATTCACTCTTTAGTTGTATTTCATCCTTGTTTTTTTATATAGGAATATCTATAGAACCAATTTGAGGAATTATATATTCTTGTTAGTTAAATTTGAGTAAGGTGTGGATTACAAAGTTGTAGTTATCCCTATTGTTCCATGTATATCATTATCAGTTATTTTTGATCATTTTGGTTATTTTTCTTTTAGTTGAATTGTACTACTATATCACACAAATGATTCCCCATTCTATTTTTTCCAATATTACTTCATTATGGGATTCTTTTGAATATATGTATATTCATGACTGTTTTAACTTATTTCTATGTTAAGGGGTTTAGTTTATTATAAATGAAATGTTATATAAATATATATATATATATATATATTATGGGTAAAACCCATTCTAATGATTGATTCATTGATTCCTAAAAACTAGTTTCCAAACTATAGGGAAAAAAATACCATAATGCCTTGTCACACTCTATCTTAGGTTACAGTGTTAGGTGTTGCCTATTTTCATTCCATATTATCTCATTAAATAAGTAAGTGATATAGGTGAATTAAAAAAAATGATGGTATATTCTGAGAACAATGTTATATATAGACTAAAAAATAGTATTTATAAAAAGTATGGTTCATGTAATGTTTACATGTATTATTTACAGAGGATACAACATGTAATTGTTGTTATTTATGTAAATGTATCAATAATTTATTGAAATGAAAAACAATATTTATCATTAATTTATTTGATAAAAATATTTAATATAATATTTAAATGACAAACAACGCTCATAGTATGGATTTGGGTTGTCTATAACCAATGATCTTCATAATAGATTTTGGTTAGTGTTAATATATTAATATTAAAAAGAATGGTGTATTGTTTATTAAATTTTCTAACTCCATTTATAATAAGTATCAAATTACCATCTAGATTGACCAACTAAATTAAGTTAAAATAATCATCCTAATGATATTGATATATATAATAGAATATTCTTCTGGTGAATCGATATATCCTTTAGTTGATAAGCTAAATTGCATGAGAATCGTCCAACAGTAATTTTTTAATACACCATCCTTGATGCAAATCTAAATAGGTTGTGGATATGTATGTTGTTGTTAATTCCATAAATTGAATTTAACAATGAAAATATTTATCTTCATCAAGAAAAAATATGGAATTTGGGACTTTCATTGAGTAAGGTATATTTAAATTCATGGACATGCTTATAGATGTTCTAGGTTACATTATTATATACTTGAATGATTAAAACGAGGTATAATCTGATGATTTAAAGGTATTCACTAAAATTTGAGAACGTATGAGGTGAAATATACTATATTTACATCTTCCATATCATATTATTTTTCAGTGACACAGGAAAATTTATTATATAACAATTAATATGATGTATAGAAATAAATCCTGGGGTGGAAATTTTCATGGGAATCTAAGTGTGTGTTTGATAGAGATCACACCAAATATTTCAATAAATTTACATTTAGTGATTTTTTTCTTATTATCACTGTATTAATATAAATTTAGATGGCTGAATTCATAAATATTTTCATTTTTATAAAGTGTCATATCATTATATCATCATGACATGGGATAATGATTATATTTTAATAAAAAGTGATTGCTGAAAATATGATAGATCTAATTTTTAACCAATGGTAGTAATTTAAACATTTTTTGAGATAGTTAATTTATCTTATCAATATTTCATGGATGTTTAATTTGTTATTTATTTATTTATTTATGTGATTTAGATTTTATGTGTTAATTTAATGAATTTATTATGGTTTACTGTGATTAATTATATGAATTTTTTGTGATATGAATATATTATATTATACTTTTGAGTTATAATTTTCTTTAATTGGATTTTTTTTAGATATATTGAAAGGGTAATTTTAATGAGTTATTTTAAAAAATTCTAAAAATAATAAATAAGTGGATACACATTGGATAATTATTATTATAAATGAATGGTGGGAAAAATTAAATTTTATATAGTGACATTTTTTATTTCTTTATTCTCTCGTGGAATATTTCTTTTGAGATGGTGCTTTGTATATCAATATAATATAGATTTAAAAATAATTTTTGATATCTACCACTATATATTATTTTAGGATTAAGGTTTTTTTCATCATGGAATCAATGTATTGACTTTATCTTTTACATCATTAATAATAATTGAGAATATATCATGGTTTAATATTTTGTAATGGGTATAAATTTAATAATAATCCAAAATAATGAATTGGATACAAATTGAAAATATATTTATGGATATTAAGTATTCATGTTGAAGTGAATATTTTAAAACATAGTTAATTGATATGATATATGTGAAATAATAATAATTATTTTTATGAATGGAAATGTTTTATGAATTTTTGTGTTGTTATGATAATTTGTATTCCGTATACTAAATTTAGTAATTGACAGAAAATATAATTTCAAGTCAATAGATTTTTGAAAGATAAATAAGGATATATAATTAAACATAATGTGATAACTAATGTATATTAATACATAAATGATGTGAAAATTATTATTTTAAAAATAATTGAGATATGATTAATGAATAAATTTTTTGTTAAAAATTTATTAATAGTGGGTTTTTAAATAGAGTTAGTAATTTTAGTAATTATAAAATGAAATAGTTTATTGAATTAACTTTATGATAATTGAAGTAAAATTAAAATATTTTTTCATTGATTATTGGGTGAATTTAGTCCATATATAAATATATTCATAAAAATATATTAAAAAAATATAGGTTTATATATTCTTAGTCTTCTATTTTATAGTATTAATTTTTTAGTGGTGGTAGAAGAGTGTTAGAAAATTTTTAATTGTTAGAGAGTTGAGTTTTATTCATTTGAAGGAGGCCATATCAGGGGGACGCCCTCCTTACACCATGATGTGTACGGGTTTCAATTTGGTTTAGATATTATCATAGTATATGGATATGTTTGATAGAAAATGAATTTTGGAGTTAATTACAACATGATTACTGGTTGTTTATGTCATATCCTTCAATTATGACATCGTGGAATCCAATTTTTTGGTAATCACTTATGTTTGATTAATGGGAAATATATGTAGTGTAAAGGGAAGGTGGAAATTTTAATTTCATTGGATTATGTTAAATGTGTTATGTTTTGGTGTTCACCCTATCACGTTCTTTTCAAGGGTGATTAAAGATATATGAAAAAAAGTATGAATTCGGTGGATGTTAAGTCATAGTGGACTATGGTATTAAGTGGGAGAAAAATGGAAAATGCTATGGTTTGATGATTCTATAGAATAGTAAATGTCAAATACATTTTAAATGAAGGAAATAATTGTTCAAATTTAAACAGAATGTATATATTGAATACTATAGTTCTTATGTTTTTTTATCCAAGTTAAAACATATAATGATGTGGTCGTATTATTCTATAATGGTTCTCTTCAAGATTTTATTATAAAATAAAGCAATATATCTCCAACAGTTCAATTTCAATGCATTTTCTAGAACCATAGATGACATAGGTTCTCCATTTTAGTTCCTTTAGTAAATTTTTGGTGGATAATATGCCATTTACTACATTTTATTATTCTCCTATGATATATTTTTATTTTATATTACATTTTATAATATTTTTTATTAAAAAATCTAATGATAGAACTATTGTAGATGTTTTCAATTGATTTTGGTGTAGTTTGTTTGAGGTCTTAATGGTGGATGATGTGTTATTGCTTGTTGATGATTTTGTGAGACTTAATATATATATTCTTTTCAATTTATATTCTCTTAATGTATCATTATTTTATTGAATATTCATAAATAGTAGTGGATCTTTATTCACAATCATTATTTATTTGGTCAATTTTGATTAATCACAATTTTTTTGATCTATGAGAATATATTGTCATTATAATGATAATAGTATCCTATTTTATTTTATTTTCCCATTTTATTCCCAGGAATGTTATTGATTGATTTAATTTGAGCAAGATATTGTGATTTTTTGATTCTTTTGAAATTATAAACCATGTTCAATTAGATAAAGTATGGAAATTTATTAATGACACATAGGGGTGGAAATGTGGAATTGGTATATAAATTTTGATCATATATTGACTGATAATTCATGAATTATATACAATAATAATTAATTTTTTTTGAAATTATGTTTTTAACTATTAATATTGTATTAAATTATTTTATGGACTATTTTTATTATAGGAAGTAGCTTGGATGAGAGATAAAATGATTTATAGTTTATTTTGTTTGTTATAGTTGGTGTGTCATAGTCTCCTAAGAACATAGATACATGATATAGTTAATAAATTGATGTGGATAGGTTTTATGTAAGATAAATTATTTACAAAACTAACTTGAATTTATTATATGGAATTATTATGTGTTGAATGAATGTAAACGATAAAATGTATGGAAAATGATTAATAGAATATATGGAATGAATAGTTTTTTAGAGCATATATGGTTAATTTTAGTTAATATGGTTAGTAAAAAAGAAAGTGGAATTGGTGATGAATATGAAATTAACAGAATATATTATTTTTTATTATTTTCTTCTGTTGTTTAAATGTTGGATTGTGTTGTGTCTGGAGGTGAAATCAGTTATTGTGGTGTAATGGTGCCTATGAAACCTGTAATATTTTTTTAGGGGAGTTATTAATGGAATTTAATGATAATCATGGACTGTGTTTCCCTAATTTAATATCATTTGTATTTTTATTATTATTTATCCAATAGAAATTGTCATAGGTAATGTGATTGATCCAAATATGAGGATCTGAATATCATGTTTTCTCCAAACACAAAATATGTGGGTGATATAAATGTCTATCTAATCCACATATCATTATATCTATTTAGGACATAGTTTGGTGAAGTGGAAATAATGAAGTGATATTGTTATGTGGTAGTGATGTGATGAGGTTTTCGTGTTTTGACAATGATATTGTGATAAGATTAGGTTTTGTTATGTGGTTTTGGTTTATGTTTTTGGAAATTGATGTCTGGTAGTAGTTATTTTGTGGCTGTGTAGATGTAGAATTCATATATTTAAGGGATATGAGTATCATTAAATGATTAATTGGGATATGAGGATGACTGTATTATTGGGTAATAGGTTTTGGGTTACATTTCATGAAATAATGTCTTTATTTCTATATTAGTATACATGTGGGAGGATTTAGTGAGAGATCATTGGTGATGATTGGATTGTAGTTTACCTTTTGAATAATGATGGGTTTGTTTAATTTCTTATTCCTACTGTATTTACTATTATTCTATCACATTTTCATTATTGTTTCTTTAGGAAAATGAATTGATTATACTTTACCATAACACCATAATGGAAAAAGTAATTTAGAAATAATATCCTCAAGATCAACCATGCATGAAATAAAAAAAATATTATATAAAATTAACAAAACAACATATATCATACAATTAATAAATAATACTATAATTTTATTTTATTTTGATTTGATTATGTTCCCTTAAAGGTATCATGTGGACTCCCTCCATTATAATGTATCAAATGGTATGATTGAATCACTTATAAAATGGGAGAGACTGACATTATTCCGAAGATAAGTTATTATCTAGGGTAGTAATGTGATGAAGAGATGATAGTTATAAATAGAATTTGTTGGAGATTCATATCTCTAGGATAACAATATAGATTGAATCTTCCTCTTTATATAAGCTCGAACGCATGATCTTTTAGTTTTCATAAATTTACTCACATGTTAAAACTGATGGGTAATGTTTTAACCAATATGTGAATTCATTACATGATTTCATCGTTGAAATACCCAAGTGTTTCATTATTTGAACATTTTAAAATTATGATTTCAAATATATAATATTCCTTAATGATATTTCTTTTTATTTCACTACCATATATATCATTGGACGTTAATTTAATTCTATGATATGATTTTTTTTCAATATATTTATTTGATATAGAATTATCATATATTTTGTTTTGTTAAGAAATCAACATAATATTTCAAAATTTATTAATCATGATACACTAATATCATATCTTATGATATATGAAATATATATTATTAATATATATATATTTTCAGAATATATCTATCAATATCCTGCAATCAAGAAATCATTTTATAACATGTTTCAATACCTATTATATTATATCAATTAAAATAACTCATGAAACAATATTGAAAACTAAAATTATATATTTCAAAAATATTTTTGGAAATATATCATAAATCCAACATTTTCTCACATCATCATATGAAATACAATGTGAATATCCGTCAAAATTTACTTTTAGATATGTCTAAAACAGTTGTATAGAATCACAATAAATAAAACTAAATTTCCATTCATTAAACCATGATTTTTTACAGAATAAAGAATTACAAAAATAAAAATAAATATGAAATATGAAATAAAAATATTTATGAAAATATAATACTCTATAAAATAAATAATGCTACAAAATATATAAAGGGATATTTTGTGATCTTCACTAACCATCTATATCACTGTAACTTTCATAACTTGCTAAAATATATATAAGGATACATTTTCATATAATATATTTTGTTGAGTAATCATGTAACAGTTTGACACTTAGTATGTCAATCATGTATAGACATGCTTATATTGTGAATATTGTAAGTACATATTGAGCAAGATAACGAATAAATATCATGTAATTTTTTAACAAGGATGATAAAAACATTTTCCCCACATTTAACAGATAATAGTATCACATGTATTTAATCCAAATGATCAAAAACTTAGTTTATCTCAATCTAGGGAGAAAAATATTTTGGAATCATACATGGGGGAAATATCACCTAATATTATCACCAAAAATTAGAGCAAAAACTTTCCCAACTATCCTTGATTACCCATGCATCATGTCTATCATATGAATTGTATCAAAATATAAATCTTCTCATGATAGATATCTCAATAAATCAAAAATATGGAAATCAAAATATGAAACATTCCCCCTTGTAAAAAAAATATATAGTGTTTGGAATTATTGTGGTATACAAATTTGGTAATCCAGTTTTAAAAACCATGTTTGGTGAATAATGATTATATTTTGTATCCCAATGAATGAACCATATTAATGATAACCACAAAATTTCGTCCTAAAATATAATTTTCCGTTATGAACATCATATAAATATAACTCAATGTTACAATTTGAGGTATCAATTATCATTTCTATCCATGATAATATGAATCCAATATGAAATAATGATAATGTGTATATTCTATTTTAAAAACAAGATGTATTTTATATTCACAATCTATTTTTATGAATAAAAAAAACCATACATAGGTTAAGATTTTGAAAAAAATAATAATATTAAATACTTTATCAATTAATATCTATGAAACACAAATGATTGAATACTGGTGAGAATGTTGAATTAAAATCCCAATGTTTTACTCTTTAATAAATTTAATAAAATGTATTAATCTTACAACATACATTTTTTTAATGTTATGATTTTATTTTCTCTATATAAACACTTCAAATTTCGTCATCATATTAATTTTTGGAACATGTTACATAAATTACATTAATTGAAATTTATGTGGTAACTAATGTAAATATTTATATTAAACTATTTCTGAAATACAATTAAAATTTTTTTATAATAAATTAAATATAGTTTTTATTTTTTCAATATATATTTTTTTTACTTTAACATCTTTTTTTGACTAATTATACTTCCACTAGAGTAATAGAAACTATATTATTTTATAAATTTCATATTAAGATACACAAACTTCTATCAATTTCTATTACACTGATATTTAAGGAAATATTTTATATAAATGTATATGTTCATTTAGATATTTTCCATTATTCAAAACTTTAATTTTATCTTGCGTTATATGAAACACTAATTTTTAATGAAACGAGACATGAAATTAAATTAATAATATTTAAAATGATATTTATCTCCTATACATTGGCATTATTCATATATATATTGTTAAATAAATTATGAATATATATGGTTTACAGATGTATATAAAATTAATTCATTTTTGAAAAATTAATTATAAATAAAAATTGAAACTCTTTCAAAATAAAGAAAATATTTTTTTAAAAAATAATTTTTACGAAAGCAAACATGTTTTACTTCAATAAATAAATATACCCACTATTGGTGAATTTTTATAATGTTATCTATATATTATATATTTGAAAACACATTCAAAATTCATCTTATAAAATTTCAATAATATAATAAGGATAAATCAATTTTAATGCTTAAAAACTATATTTTTCTATACCTTTGTTTTACCGCCTTCCAACGCACTCACACATTTTTTTTACGCTTTTAAAAAATCTACTTGAAATAAAATTATTAACTTTTTATATTAAAATTTCATATTTATACTATCGTTTCTTTAATAATTTAATGAATGAGTGTTTTTTTGGAGAATACTGAATAATATTTAATTTTCATTGAAAAATATCTTTTCATTGAAATTACATATAAATATAATTTATATTTTTAATTTTTTTAAATTATAATACGTCACAATATATATTTATTAATCCAATAAATGGAAGTGTAATTAATATCAATATAAATTTTGATATAAAAGCCATGTATTCTTTTGAATGTCTTCTCTTTGAAAACCCACATTCTCATTCGGTTTGTGAGATTAATTATAAAATAAACTATTTACACATATGTTAATAAAAATAGAGAAAATGCACTAAATATTTGGAATAATCAGAATTTAAATTATCAAATATCTCCAAATTATTTTTTAACAATATTAATAGTAAAAAAAGTAAAAAATATTTTCCACTGTTATGTTAAAATATGTGTTGACACGAGGTGAATCTAAAAAGAAAGTTGTTAAAATAACCATAAAACCTGTCAAAAATATATTTTAATGCCATATTACATCTCAATAATGTATAATACCAAATAATTAACCATTTGGGAACCCTTTTCCTTGATAAAAACGTGGATTCACCATTTTCTTTTAAAACAATAATATGTGTTTCACTCACATTACTTATAAAAGACCTCTTACTCGTCTTTCTTATTCATAACATTAAACCCTTTGGAATGTACAATACATGATGAAATAGCATAAAAACATTCATAATTTCATCCTATTATCCTTATTTTGGGAATAAATCCAACCCATTAAGGATTTCAGTAAACTCTGGAGGGGATACTTTAAGAAGAGGTATCATTCTTCAATGACTGTTTTTATGTTATTCTTTCTTCCACTACTTTAAATTATTATTAAAAAATATGGCAACTAACCAATTCATATTACATATAATTAGATTATCTTTTATTTACTTAATTTTCTACAACCAACCTAGCATCCATCAAATGATTTATGAATTCATAATTCATGTGTATGAAAGATTACCACCTCACAAACCAAGGTGATTATTTTTTATATTACCACTATAACGGTTTTATATAATGATGGATATAAAATATATATATTATATTTTTATCAAATTTATATATATTAGATAATTAGCTAATATATTACATTTTAAATTTATATTCAATATGGTATACGATAACATTTCTTGTGTGTACAATGGACCACCAGCTTGCGATGTGACGTGATTAGTTTTTCTTAATCAAATTACAAGGAATATAATAAAGAAAATGTTAAGGATTATATGTGTTATAAATTAAATAATTATGATATTAATGAAATAATTATCATTATTAAAAGACAAAATATCAATTTATGTCTTACCTTTTCAGACATTGAATGATGATAACATCAGTTTGGTATGGGTGGACTACCACCTTTAAGAAGCAATGCCACTCTCCCATTTCATCACCATAACACATAAATTATATTTATGCATATTTTTGAAGGAAATTATATTATTTAATATATAATTATAGTGATTGTATATAAAATATTACATAAATTTTTTATAATTATCATTGGAGAATTGAATCTTTACTCATTTGTGTGTATTTCTTACCATCTCTATTATCATAACATACTTTATTTCTCAAGAATATCATTACTAATTGGAATTGATAGTATAACTGATGTTTAATATATATTATTATATAATTATTATTATTAAATATATTATGGTACAATGGTCAATGTAATACGATGAAAAAGTATAAATCAAATCATATCTAATGATAAAAGTAATTATTACTCGAAATGTGATTTTGTCATCGAATTCAAAAAAAATGTATAAATTATGGTCATAATTAAATCATATATGTTATAATATGTATTTGCGTTAGTTTTTATAATATAATTATAATAAATATTTATTCATTATACAATAGGATAGAATGTGTACTAAGGTTGTTGAGAACCAATGTAAGAGGTTTCTATTCTATATTTTTTTCTAGGCTACACATACTAATTCACCACTCGTTTATTTTTTCTATATTATATTTTAAAAAATTTAAATGTTATGTCATGAATATTATTTTAAATAACATTGTATGTTTTATTCAATTTTATTTTTTCTTGGGTCTTACGATTCAAAGATAACAGCATTGAAGGGGTTTTATCACAGAATCACGACATTTATTGGGATTGTTTATCATAATATTTTGGATGATGAAATATTTCGATCCATATCCAAATAAAAAAATATTTTTTACTATAATATTTTTATGTCACAAGAATTAATATTTTACCTTTATTTTCCTCTCTATATATGGTCAAGATTTTAAATAATGGTTTTTGTAAAAATCATCTCTATTTCTCTCTTATGTCAAGAACTTGTTTTTCAAACGAAAAAATGTTTTATAAAATTAAATTTTAGAAAAATTAAAATAAAATAAATTATTTAATAGCGATATTATTACTCATTTATTTTAATTTTTATAGTTTTTTTAATGTAAACATCATTTGTGATTATAAACATTTAATATTTTGATTTTACAGAAAAGATGAACAGATTATTTTCATTAATGTGTACGCCGTGAATGGAATTTACCTATATCATGAACAATATATTTATTGATTCATCCTTTATATGTTTTCAAGTTTATGTTCAAGTTATTGTATTTTGAAAAAAATTATTTTTTAACCATTTTATAAGTGGGAATGTTATTTTTCATAAAATTTTTATTAAATAATCTTTCAAAATAATATTCATTTAATGTTACATGTTCATTACATAGTTTATGAAAAAAATATAACTTTATATAAATTTTTCTAAATGGTTTATTTTTATGATTCCATGATTATTTTGAAAACAATTTATCTTCCATGGGTTATTACATGATAAAATTATTATAAAACTAGATTCTTTTCAATGTATCTTTTTATTATGAAATGATTATGAATGTTATCTCCTTTCAAATGGTTATGATTTGATGAAATGATTATGAAACCCATTTCATTTCACGGTTTATTACATGATAAATGTTTTATAGATGTTTAAAACACATTGGTATGATGTTAAATATTTAATGAGTGGAACTGATACCTCCACCAATTAATTGTTTTGTGATATAAGTCTCACGAGATAGACAGAAATGAATGTGGAGTGAACTTGGTAAATTATTGAAAAAATTTCAATATGATTGTATTATTAGTGATAAATGAATATTATGATTGATTTTGGAGTTAACCCATTCCTTTATGATTTTTATAGCAGGGATTCTAGATTACCATGAGAACTATATTTTATGGTTATATATATACAACAATTTTAAGTCATATTCCAATTTATTTCTCTCATGGATCTTGTTATGTCTTATTAACATTAAATATATTTTCAATAACTCAATATTAAGAGATTTTATATCAAAGGAATGGATTTAAATATGTCATTATATTGTTATCATATACTTATGTTCATGTTATGCTTATAAGTATACCTTATTTCCCTTATTAAGTATATGAGCACACAAATTCTTATGTTTGAATTACATAGGTTATGAATGAAGGATTTAAGATTCATATGTTTGTGAGGACTACTAAATGGGAAAATATTTGATGATCGATAATCAATTTATAAGATTTTGTTGCTTTTTTCTGATGAAACGAAACTATTACGATCATCAGGAATGTATTATTGAATTTAATTTATTTTATTATGAAAATAAGTAATATAGATGTATGAGAATCTTTGGTTACAAAAAAGTTAGGAGGTGAAAATAATTTTATATTATTAGTTGTATATAAAATTAAATATAATTATAAATATATTATATTATATAGTATGTGCATTAATATTTTACATGAAAATAAGATTATTCTTTAAATTATGGAACTCGATAGTGGTGGGATGATATCCTTATAATTATAAAAAATAATATAAAAATGATATTTTAACTATACCTTATTCTAAATACAGTATATAAGTTATCATGTATCATAAACCATTTGTATTAAACCCATTACATCTAGGTTTTTCATCAAATACTCGTTTAAAAACAATATCAATTATCAAAAAATAAAAACAACTTGACTACCTAGATTCTCTAAAAATATCCATTTAATATTGATGTATTTTTTTTAAAAAATTTCCATGATTGAGAAACATTTCCATTATCATTTCAATTTAATCTAAATTCCCTATAAATTCATTAAATTAGTTTTAACTTCATATATTCTTATAACACAAATAAATATAAATTTTATTAATTTACCATTAAATTAGTCAATTGATTATTATATCAATGATAGCAGGCATGAACACTTCATGGATATTCACAAATTCATTCAGGTATCCATGATGATTCTATTAGATATATATTATTGACTTACCATCCAAAAAACTAAGGGTTTCAATGACCAAGGATAACTATTTAAAAAATAATATATTTTACGGCATTAAACCTTTATCCAATTGTTATATAAATGTATTTATGATACTAAAACATCACATTCATAGTTTATATATTCTTATTAGATTGAGAAAAAAATGATAAACTATTATTACCATCAATCACATATTTATACATTTCCAACAATTACTATAAAATGATTTCTATATCCAGAATAAGACTTGATGAAACCTCCATCATCACCAATGCATGAAAATATCCTATATTTCAAGAAAACATATGAGAAGATACCAATGTTCCCTTAGTAATTATCAATATAATTACCTTAAAACATTAATTTAATTATCTAATAATATAAAAAAACATCTAGATTTTACAATTGAACTACTTCATCTATTGATAATTCCAGAGGTGGTAACATTAACACATAGAAATTTATTTTTTCAGAATATTTTTTTAGGTATTATAAATATTTAATAAGATTCATACATTATACACTTATTTTATAAAAGATTTATATCATGGGTATGTCACATTATATTCATTATATATGTTTATAAAAAAATATTTAAACATATAATTATCATGTTTTACATTCATTGAATATGATATTTCAATTAACGTAAACCTTCTAAAATGTGGACCCCTTTTAATATATATCATTTGAATTATAATTCAAATAACCATATTTCATTATGAATTACACTCAATAATCAATTAAATAATTCATATCTACATATAGATGATTAAAGAGAGACATTAATTCTACCATAACTCTAATATACCAAATATATAAACTATAATATACCTCTGATTTCATGATCATATATTATTACAAGAAATTTTCAAGGTAAAATAATTCTAAGTTAATTATAATTCCCATCGTGTAAGTTATTATATTTATGTATGAAAATTTATATAAAATTTTTAATTATTTATACTATTAATATATCCATTAATAG
Organism: Viscum album; assembly: GCA_963277665.1. Lineage (NCBI taxonomy): Eukaryota > Viridiplantae > Streptophyta > Magnoliopsida > Santalales > Viscaceae > Viscum > Viscum album. The sequence continues at coordinate 116,160,220 of OY728160.1, read as the reverse complement.
TATAAATTATTAAAATTCATTAATATATTACTAAAAAAACAAATGAAATGTTCCTAAATTTTGAAATTAGATAAATAATTTATGAATAATTAATAAATAAAAAAATTATCAAATCTTTATATATTAAGAATGAATTTGTGACACTCCTTATTGTTAAATATATATAGAAACATAGGACTTGTTTTCAATAGGATACCCTTTATATTTATTATTATATATAATGTAATTTTAATATATGATATGGAATGAAATCAATTGGAATTTTCTAATATGATACTGATATTTAATATTATTTATAAAATGATCAAATCAATTTTTAAAAATCTTTTATAAATTTTATTAATATTTTCTCAAATATAGAACATTTTAATTTGAATAATTTTAAATTATAAATAAAAAAAATCAAAATTATAATATAAACTCCATTATATATTTAGAAATATTTTTTGATCAATAATATATATATATATATTACTCTATTATGTCTAACTTAAATTTGTATATGTAAATTAACATTATTTATATATAACTTGTAAAATATATTTTAATATAAAAATTTAATATTGTGGAATAATTATTTATTATGTATTTCAAAGACAATTTAAAATTATAATAATCCAATTTATAAACACATTATAAACTAAATAAATATACCAAATAAATGTACAAAAATACCATTCATCACAATTTACAAAGAAATTATAATGTATTTAAATCAATACACTATATGAATTTAGAAAAATTAATTTTTTTTCAATATTATATTTTAATATACGACATATATTGGAATAATAAATTGATAACCCAAAATGATTACAATTAATTTTTCATTATCAAATGTACACTATGATTATAATGTATTAATATTTTAAAAAGTTGTTCCTTGATACATTAATACCACCACTATGTGGTCATATAAGAACAACTCACTGGATCCTATCATATGTCATTATAACCTAGCACTAATTTTGAAGAGATACTATCGTATGTTGTTGTTTTTTATGTGTGAGTAACAAGGGATAATCTAATATAGTGTTTATCACACAAAATAATAGATTGTGTGATATTATCCAACTATGAAACATCATATCTATCATGTTTTATTATATAATTTTTATAATCTATTGGGAATATGATACATTTTTTAGAGTTCAATTTGGATCCCTCATACGATACGATTGGTCATATCATACACAGTTATATATAAAAAAAATTGATAATTGAACTCTATCTCCACCTATCATGTCGTATATCATGTGGAATAATCTAATAATTTGTTATAATATAAAATATTTTATATTATTCGATATATCATAATATCTTCTGTATCTTGTGATAATGAATAATACAATATAATGATATATAACATGTTTAATGTGTGTAAATTCTTTAAGAAACATTTTGAAAGTTTATATTAACAGATTTATAATATTTTTTAAAACATGTTTCTAAATTTATCTAATCAATTTTATACAATAGCTTTTTTCATTATGAAAATTCATGGACTCTAAAAATAATTCATTCCCTCTATCCAATATATAAACTATGAAAATCAAGGCAAAATGTCTGTCTATTATATAATCCATGAGTGTCAAGATAATAGTCTGCCTATTTAATCTACATCATGATGTTCCAAAAACTAGTTTTTTTACTTTCAAAAATGTAATTTGTATCCCCATCATATTATAGGTAGTATGTAAGCTATTTTTATCCTTCATTCAATAATCTCTAAAATTATTTAAATCACGCAAATAGTATCACAAATCCACAGGGTCTAGTGTAATCCAAAAAAACCCATAATAACATCCTCTAACTTATATATGGACATTGTATGTGGCTTGAACAATTCACCAGGATAATTCTTTTCCACCATTAATAATTGGATTGAAAAACATTGGGAAAATAAGTGATTCCAATATTCATTTATGGCCACTAAAACTCTCTTTTAATGTCATGGAACATTTTTGACCGACTATGTTGAATGACCCATATACAGGTATAGAATTCCCTCATCATCTGATATCTAATTGATGCATCGATTTATATTCTTTCTTGTACCATAATCATATTGTCATCACACAATGATAATTGTGGTATTGGGTCACCTCAAGATGGTTATTCCCACATCATAGTGTATTATTTGTTTAACTCATACCGTACGTTTACATGGTAATCCAGGGAATGAGTTACATAAAATTTAGAATAATTCATAATTCTCTATTACTCATAATCATAAATCCTCCATTCATCCATCAATTTCATCTGACACTACTTATATTCAAAATAATACTCACCAAATTTCAAATTAACCAAATTTTCAAGGATAAGATAATTTGAAATAGTATTACCGTTCTCTATTGAATAATTTATCTCAATGTCCGAATTCTATATCCACTCAATCCAATGTTTCTTCCTTATATTTAGCCCGCAATATGTGATGTTATAGAGAAGTATAATTTAGACAATGTGGAAATAATATTCTCATTGAAGAGATTGTGTCAATAACACAACATACTAGAGACTATATCTACTAGATTGAGATCTTGATTGGGGTAGTTCCACTCATGTGGTAATATATTTTGTTACCCATATGATATAACATTATATCTCAACATCATTAACACTCCAAAATCAATGAATGATGCATTAAATTATTTTCCATATATGATAACAATATTGAGTAGTATTAGTACCATAGATGTAGTCATCCTCATATTTTTATCAATAAATGTGTAATGACTCTCATTTTGAACCAGGATAAAATGTAGGGGAAATTGAACTTTTCTATTATTTAACTGATCGAGTCTATGACCGGGCATCTGAACCGAAGACGGCTAGTATTTTAGCAACAAAATAAGGCACATAGTTGGCACACAGTTTCCCAAACCTGGTGGCCAAAACTGTGTGGCTTAAAATTGGGAGGCATAGGAGTCTGCACGAGATGTGAACTGTTTCCCCAAACCGTGTGAATAGCACGTGCAGGGTGTATGGGGTGTCTAGTAGAGGCCGCACAGTTTGCGCACGGTTTGGAAACCTGTGAGGGTCAAACCGTGTGCGGCCCTCATTTTGGGTTTTTAGATGTTTTAAAATGAAGTTAAAATTAAAAACAAAATTATAATAAACTCTCCCCTCTTCCTCACATAATCCACATGAACCCCTGCCCCTTGGAGCCAGCGGCCTCGCACGAAAGCCCCTCGGCTACACCTCCTCCCGCCTTCGTTTCTCAATTTTTTTTTTCCATTCTTTTTCTGAACCACCATAGTATGTGTGCACCCTCCATCCTCCTCCCTTATTGGCCGATTTTAGGGCATCCATTGCCCTATTTTTGGTTTGGCCTAATCTCCCTAGGTTTATGGTAGTGTTGTTTTATGTTATTTCTTTTTCAGGTTGTTCTTGGGTGATCCGGAAGGTCCCTCTGGACCTTGTTGGTGTGCGTATGACATTCACCGCCGAAGGTGAGGCAGATTGCTGTGATTTCTATTCGTCAGTTTGATCCCAAGGTTAGGATTTTGCAAATTTTTTGGTTTTTGTAGCTTCCAATTAGTGTCTTAAGTTGTTTTAGATGATACTGGTATGTTTTTCTTAGTGTGTTGGTGGGTTTAGGTTGGTTCCACTTTGACTGAGCATAGGCTGCTCTTAGTTATAAAGCGCCAAGAGCCGGAATGGATGGATGGGCCCACCTTGTGGTATGGTCCCTCTCCTTGCCCTTAATTTAAAGTGAAGTATTAGTGAGTAAATTATGTACTGATTTTATTTTTTAATTATTCATGTTTATTTTAAATTAAATGATTTTGTGCAAAGAGTGTGAATTCTAGGGATGAGATTAAAATGGTTTCTTGGAAACTAAACTAATGATTTAATAATAAAACCCCTCAATCAGAGGGGCTTTGCCTTCAATATAAAAGTTGTGAGTAGATTTTTATTCATTCCTACTAGATTCTTGTTTTTCTTTGGTGTTAATTGATGATGTCATGCTTCTTATGAATTGTACAAAATGGTTAAATCAATACAGTTGTGCTCTTTTGATGAGATGGTGAAACATGAAAGAAATGGATTAAGGTCGTATGACCATGCCTTTGGATAATGGAATAACCACGGTTTATGTTAATGGAATTGATCTAGTGAATGAGAAATTATTAGGAGGGGTAGTCCATAGCACCTCTTATTGATTTATAAATACTTATATGTCTTTGAAATGATATAATAGGAAAGAAGAATGAATTAGGGGTTAGCGAATACCGTACATGAGCGGGTTGCCTCATGTACCTCTTATAAATGTGATGAATATGTTAATGTGTTGAAATAGATACTTAAGAGGAGTTACCTAAAGTTTAAGTGTGATAATGATAACTGAGATGGTTTGACTTAGGTATATTTTTGTATTAATGTGATCACATCCTTTTACATGGATATGGGTTGTATGATTGTTTGTGATTGTAATATGACTTTTGAATTCTTATGAGTTAATTCCATAAGTAGTATACTATAAACATGGTTTTAATGTGAGTGTGCACATGTTGATGACCCCTAGTGATGAGATACAAGTTATGGATGGGAGGCATTCATACCCCAGGCCATTTACGTGAACGATTATGGATGGGAGGTATTGAACCATATTCCATCTACTATGAAAGATTATGGATGGGAGGCATTCATACCCCATGCCAGCTTATTTTGAGTATGGGTGGGAGGCATGTCTACCCCATGCCAGATGTAAACTATATACATGTATGGAAGTGTGGAATTCTTACCCCTTTGCTAGTTTATTTAAGGATGAGAGGCATTCTTACTTAGTTCCTGCTATTTTCTATATACATGTATGGAAGGGAGGAATTCTTACCCCTTTCTAGATGACCTATAAGGACGAGAGGAATTCTTACCTCATGCCAGCTAATCTCCTTTAATGGGTGGGAGGCATTCTTACCCCACACAATCTATGATCTAAATGATTTTATATTTTTATATATATGGTGACATGATCGTGTTACTTTACAAGCAACAAGCTAAAGATGGTATGGCCATCGGGTGTCCTTTGACAACATGGATGGGTGTGGTTATTCTATATTGTTCTGATTATTGAATATTGTTATACATGCATACTGCTTTAATTAATTTTACACTATCTGGATTGGGTTTGACACCGTTGGTACCAGCCAACTTAGATTTATATCTCACACCCTACTCGGGCCGCCATTGCACTTGGGTACCCGAGTAGACGTTCTTGCTTGTAGGACCAAGGTTTTGTGTTGTGTTGTTTGTACCTAAGGAGTTAGGAGAAAAGGACCAAGCCGGATCTTGGGATAATCAGAAGATTAATTGTCGGGCTTTGTTGTCTTTTCATTATTCTATTTCATTGTTTCGTAAGCATGCAATATTGTTTCTTGTTTTCATCTTGTATCATTCTTCATCCTTGTATCGTGTAAACTGGATTTGGCCACCTTTTATGAAATAGATATTGATTGTCTTTCTCGACTGTCTTTCAAGTGTTTACTGATTCTGCTATTGAATATTATTTACTTTGGAAATATTTTTGTGTTACTCTAGTATGAGGGTATAGTCTCCCCACTATCACATCCTGAGACCCTCGTTATTAGTCGGCAGCCTCTAGCGTACGAGGAGATGCGCTTGAGGCCATGTGAACTACAGGTTTGGCCACAGTTTCGATGGTCATCCATACCGGGATGTTACAAAGTGGTATCAGAAGAGTTTCATTTATGGTTTGTTTTACTAATTAGCGAATGTAGAGAGGGACATGAAGGAGATAGAATTTGGTAATGAGCTGTACTCTGGAGTAGCAAACTCGTGTATAGGGAAATGCCAAATTTCCTCAAATGAAATTGTTATTTTAAGGATTTTAATTGTTACGGTTAATTTGATTTCACCATTGGGTGATGCACATGGTATCTGTTGATACCGTTGACGCAACTATGGGTTCCATTTCTGTTGCAACCCGATGATACAAGGGTATTCCTTTTCATTCATTATATCAGTACTTTATTATAAAGCACATGCCATGCATTATTTCATGAAATCTATAATGAATTAGTTGATGCCTACTATTGTGATAGGTGTTGTGGTAGTTATTCCATGATTCTGTGATATATCATCTTTCTGTGTTACTGCTTTCAATAACATGCTAGGATCATCTAATATGGAATTGGTTTCTTTGACCAAATTAAATGATTTAAATTATGATGGGAGAAAATTTTTAGTTGTAAGGTGTATGGGCACCTAATAGTTCGGAAATGGCAAACTGTGTAATCAAATTTCCAAAAAATTGCTTCTAAATTTTATATTGTAAAATGAATTGAGATTGGATTTGATTAAAGGGAGCCAAATTCAAAACTGTAATGTGTATGGAGTGCTTTACAAATTGGTAGGTGGCCACTTGTATGACTGGATGATTGTTTTGAGCATGTTAAATTCTGAAATGTGTTTTGTTTCGTTTAATGGGATCCAAATTTCAACCCATAGAGTGAATGGTCTCTTAATGAGTTGAAAAATGTCATCGTATAATGAATTTTATGGAAACATGCATTACGAATTGTTTATTAGTGTAAAAGTTGTTTTATTTTTACCTGAGGTGATTGGGCATGTTGGGACCCTCGTAGGTCACCTGAATTGTTTAAAAGGATTTTATTAAGATAAATTTCCTAAAAAGAGATGGGATTTATGATAAATGATTAGTGGTTAAAAGGATGTTTTTTGAGACTTGCCTGCTTTTCTTTGAGCTGTTTGTTAATAATGATTATATGACTAGTGATTGTTGGTTTTGAAAGGTTACTTGATGTTTTGAATTGAATCTTTTAATGTGACTAAATTAAGGAACGTGAATAAATATAACAGTCTTGAAAAAAAAACCTCTAGTGGTGTCCTATGTGGGAACGTCATGTGAGGGTAAGTTATGTCTTTCTTGTGAGTGCCTTGAGACGGAACCGTGGGTGTTTTCCATGGGTGTTTGTTTTATTCTGGAAAATGACTTGAATGTTAGGCTTGAGCCTGATGACTTTTGTTTGGCGTGACCAAATGCTTGATTTGATGTTTTTTCTTCATGAGGGGCTAGCCTCTGGTAGGTAGCACCATTAGAGCATGTGTTCTTGGCTTGTACGAAGACCTCTCTAACGTTGGGTATAGTTCAGGTGCCGTAGTTTCTCTTAGGACTTTTGGTTTCCAATGAAACCCTTGTTCGGATGGGTGGTCATTCATCTTTTAATATTTTTATGGGTTTGAGCATCGATTACTGCTCTGAAGACATGCCTCAGGCGTGGTTGGTTTCCTGTTGGTTGTTTGACTGCTTTAGTGATTAACGTTTTGGTAGGTCATCGTCTATGGGAACAATCATCTGAGGTAATACGATGTTTGGATAAATCTCTAATGTTATTGACTACGGTCTCGGGTCATCTCCATGGTAGAGTGACTGGATCATTTTAGGATCAAGTTATTCTTATACTCATGGTAATTTTTGAAGGATTCGGATGATATGAAACGTCCATCATGATGTTTTAGCTTCTTCGTATGTTTCGACGTGGTGACCGTGGTTTGGAGGGGCGTCACACGTTCGTCTAGTCATGATGAACTAGTTCGCTAATGAGTAGCTGATATTTTCTTCTTTTGATGACACTGGCACATCTATGGTGGGAAGCGTCGTGCCAGTTTAGTTAAGTGTATCCCTCTGGATATAATGACCAAGCCAAGAAGGACCATTTTGGAAATGGTCGAGCTTTGCTCGAATGCCTTTGGGTATTGGTGTTATGGTTGATCGACATAATTCCTCATGTGGGAATAGAGATTGTCTTTGGTTTGAAATCATGATGCGTCAGCAGGTCAAGCTGAGTATTTTCTTTTTAGTCGACATGTGGTGGTTCGACCTTTCTTCCTTTCTAGTTTTTAGAAAATGTTAAGTTTAATCTGTCAAATTCCACATAGTGTACTCTGCTACGCGACGAGCATGTCCCCTATCTTGATTTTTTCCTTGATGTGGTAAGAGAGCTTTTGTCTTACGCCACAGTAATTTTTTAAAAGCTGCTGAGCCCGTTTGGTTGTTCCCTTTCGGTGTTGCATGCTAAATGCATGGTTTCATTCATGGTTGATCTTTGAGATGTCACCAGGATTCGGGTATGAGCTTTGGTAACGTCCTCATGGTAATAGTAAGATGCCTTGAAATAAGTCATCATTGTTCATCTTATAAAGCGTTAGTCGTTTAATCCAAGCATCTTCTTGAATATTCATCCAGGGTGGCTTGAATCTTTCCTTTCTTGGAGTTAGTTGGGGTTGTTCGTGAACAACCATCCCAACATAAGTTTTGATGTCAATAGGGAATTCTACCGGTTGGTCTTTTCAAAATCATGATAGCTGCGTCGTTGGAACGCTTGGAGCGTGCTGTTGAAATCCATGTAAAAAGTAGAATTTATGGTTTGTGTTTTTATCACATAACACTAAAAATCTTAGGTGGGAACTACCTTTGATTGATTTCTTGATGAGACGACGATGGGACTATATCTCTAATATGACGGGATCAGGTAAGAGTTTTCTTTGTGTTTCGGATGGAAAATGAGGATTGGATCGAGTGTTAAAGGCTTCAACGTTGTGTGCTTATGTGGATGTTCATTGGTGCGTGGCATGATAGAAACGTAACTTAATCATTTGAATGAAGATTCACGACCCTTGTAGGTCAAGTGAGGTGGGTTCTATTTATGAGGGCTTCTCGGGGATGAGAAGTTCTATGGTGGGAAGGTTGTAATGACCCGCATTTTGAACCAGGTCAAAAAGTTGGTGAAATTGAACTTTTTCAATTACTGAACCGGCCAAGTCTAGGAATGGGCCTCCGAACCAAAGACAGATAGTTTTTAAGCGACAACAGAAGGTGTACAGTTGGATCATGGTTTCCTAAACTGTGCAGCCCAAACTGTGAGGCTTAAAATAGGGACGTAGAGGAGTCTGCACTGCCTGTGCATGGTTTCCCCAAACCATGTTACTAGTCCGTGCGGGGTGCCTGGGGTGTCCAGTAGAGGCCACACCGTTGGCACACAGTTTGGAAAATCATGCGAGTCAAATCTTGTACGTCCCTCATTTTAGATTTTTAGATATTCTAAAGTGAAATTAAAATTAAAACCAAAAATATTATTAACTCTCCTCTCTTCTTCACAGAACCCACACGAACCCCTCCCCCTTGGATCTGTCGGCCTCACAAGTAATCCCCCTCGGTCGCACCTCCTCCTGCCTTAGTTTCTCCATCGTTCTTTGGAATTCTTCTTCCTCACCTCCATGGTAAGCCTCCTCCCACCTTCCTTCTATCATGTTTCCCTATTTTAGGGCTTCCGTTTCCCTATTTTCTGTTCGGCTGACTCTCTATAGGTTTAGGGTAGTGTTGTTTTCAGATATTTCTTATTCCTCTTGTTCTAGGGTGATGTGATGGTTACCTTGTGACCATTTTGGTGTGTGTACGACATCTGCTGCCAAAGGCGAGGCAGCTTGCGGAGATTTCGATCTGCCGGTTTGATTGTAAGGTAAGTATTTTACTCGTTTTCTGTTTTCGTAGCTTCCAATTAATGCCTTATGTTGTTTTATAGGGTACTAGTATGTTTTTCTTAGTGTGTTGGCTGGTCCGGGATGGTTCCACTTTGTCGGAGCTTATGTGGCTCTTAGTTAGAAAGCACCAAGATCTGAAATGGATGGATGGATCCACCTTGAGGTAGGGTCCCTCTCCTTGCCCTTAATTTAAAGTGAAGTATTTGTGAGTTATTTTTTTTACTGATTATGTATGTTAATTATAAATGTTTAGTTTCAATTAAATGATTTTTTTCAAAGAGTGTGAATTGCAGGGACAAGATTAAAATGGTTGCTTGGTCACTAAACTAATAGTTAAATAATAAAACCACTCGATCATAGGTGCGTCTTCATCAACATAAAAGTAGGAAGTAGATTCTTATGCTTACCTGCTAGATTATTGTTATGCATTGGTGTTAATTGAAGATTCTATGATTCATATGAATTGTACCAAAAGGCTAAAGCATGACGGTTTTTCTCTTTTGAGGAGATGGTGAAACTTAAAGAAATTGATTACGGTCGGAAGACCATGCCTTAGGATAATGTAATAATCACAGATTATGTTAATGGAATGGATCTAGTGAATGGGAAATTCTTAGGAGGGGTAGTCCATAGCACCTCTTATTGCTTTGTAAATCCCTATATTTTTTTGAAATGATATAAGAGTAATGAAGAATGAATTGGGGGATATCCAATACCGTACATGAGCGGGTTGCCATAGGTACCTCTTATAAATGTGAGGAATATGTTAATGTATTTACATGGATACTTAAGAGGAGTTACCTAATGATTACGTGTGATAATGATAATTGATATGGTTTGACTTAGGTATATTTTTGTATGAATGTGATCACAATCTTTTACATGGATATGGGTTTTATGATTTTTTGGGATTGTAATATGACTTTTGAATGCTTATGAGGTAATTCCAAAAGTAGTATACTATAAACATGGTTGTAATGTGAGTGTGCACAAGTTGATGCCACCTAGTGATGAGATTAAAGTTATGGATGGGAGGCATTCCTACCCCAGGCCAATTACAAGAACAATTATGGATGGGAGGCATTCATACCCTATTCCATCTACTTTTAATGATTATGGATGGGAGGCATTCATACCCCATGCCAGCTTATTTTGAGTATGGGTGGGAGGCATGTCTGCCCCATGCCAGATGTGATATATATACATTTATGGAAGTGTGAAATTCTTACCCCTTTTCTAGTTTATATAAGGACGAGAGGCATTCTTACCTCGTGCCTTCTATTTTCTCTATATGTGTATGGAAGGGAAGAATTATTACCCCTTTCTAGATGACCTATACGGACGAGAGGCATTCTTACCTCGTGCCAGCTAATCTCTATTAATGGGTGGGAGGAATTCATACCCCACACAATCTATGATCTAAATGATTTTATATTTTTATATATATGGTGACATGATCATGTTACTTTACCAACAACTAGCCAAAGATGGTATGGTCGTCGGGTTTCCTTAGACAACATGGATGGGTGTGGTTATTCTATATTGTTCTTATTATTGAATATTGTTATACATGTATACTACTTTTATTAATATTAAACTGACTGGATTGGGTTTGACACCATTGGTGACGGCCTACATAGATTTATATCTCACACCCTACTCGGGCCGCCATTGCACTGGGGTACACGAGTAGACGTTCTTGCTTGCAGAACCTAGGTTTGGTGTTGTGCTGTTTGTACCTGAGGAGTTAGGAGGAAAGGACCAAGCGAGATATTGGGATGATCAGAAGATCGCTTGTTGGGCTTTGTTGTCTTTTCAATATTCTATTTCATTGTTTCATATGCATGCAATATTGTTTCTTGTTTTCATCTTTTATCATTCATCATCCTTGTATCATGTAAACTGGCTTTGGCCACCTTTTATAAAATAGATATTGACTATCTTTCTCTGCTATCTTTCAATTTTTTTACTGCTTCTGCTATTGAATATTATTTACTATGGAATTACTGTTGTGATACTCTAAAATGAGGGTATAGTCTCCCCACTATCACCTCCTGAGACCCTCGCGGCTAGTAGGCAGCCTCTGGTGTACGAGGACATGCTCTTGAGGCCATGTGAACTACATGTTCGGCCACCGGTTCGATGGTCATCCAAACCGGGATGTTACAAAGTCGAGGAGATTCATTTCTGGTTTGTTTTACTAATTAGCGAATGTAGAGAGGGATATGAAGGAGATGGAATTTTTTAATGAGCTGTGCTCGGGAGTAGCAAACCCGTGTGTAGGGAATTGAAAAATTTCCTCAAATGAAATTGTCATTTTAAGGATTTTGATTATTACGGTTGATTTTATTTCACCATTGGGTGATGCACCTAGTATCTATTGATACCGTTGATGCAACTGTGGGTTCCATTTCTGTTGCAACCTGATGATACAAGGGTATGCCTTTTCATGCATCATATAAGCACTTTGTTAGAAATCACATGCCATGCATTATTTCATGCCATCTATAATGCATTAGTTGATTCCTACTATTGTGATAGTTGTTGTGGTAGTTATTCCATGCTTCTATGATATTGCATATTTATGTGTTACTACTTTCAATACCATGCTAGGATAATCTAATATGGAATTGGTTGATTTGACCAAATTAAATGATTGAAATTACGATGGGAGACAATTTTCAGTTGTAAGGTGTATGGGCGCCTAATGGTTCGGAAATGGTAACCTGTGTAATCAAATTTCCAAAAAGGGCTTCTAAAGATTAAATTGTAAAATTAATTGAGATTGGTTTTGATTAAAGGGAGACAAATGCCAAACTATAAAGTGTATGTAGTGCTTTACAGATTGGTAGGTGGCCACTTTTATGACTAGATGATTGTTTTGAGCATGTTAAATTCTGAAATGTGTTTTTTTTCGTTTAATGGGATCCAAATTTTCAACCCATGGAGTGAATGGGATCTTCATGAGTTGGAAAATGTCATCTCATAATGAATGAGATGGAAACATGCTTTGCGAATGGTTTATTAGTGTAAAAGTTGTATGATTTTGACCTGAGGTGATTTGGCATGTTGGGACCCTCGTAGGTCACCTGAATTGTTTAAAAGGATTTTATTATGATAAATTTCCTAAAAAGAGATGGTATTTCTGATAAATGTTTATTGGTTAAAAGGAATTTTTTTGAGAATTGCATGCTTTGCTTTGAGCTGTTTGTTAATAATGATTATCTGCCTAGTGATTGTTGGTTTTTAATGGTTACATTAGGTTTTGAATTGAATATTTTTATGTGACTAAATTAATGAACATTAAGAAATATAAAGTTCTTGAAAAAAACCTCTAGTGGTGTCCTATGTGGGAACCTCATGTGAGGGTATGTTATGTCTTTCTTGCGAGTGCCTTGAGACGGAACCGTGGGTGTTTTCTATGGGCATTTGTTTAATTTTGGAAAATGACTTGAATGTTAGGCTTTAGCCCGATGACTTATGTTTGGCATGACCAAATGCTTGATTTGATGCTTTTTCTTCGTGAGGGGCTAGCCTCTGGTAGGTAGTGTTGGATCGAATATGTAGATATGTATGTCTATTAGATGGAACAATACAAGAGGGGGGTGAATTGTTGGTTTAAAAACCTGTAAGTTTTAGCACTTAAGAGATTAGTTTATATGATCTTAAACTTATACAATGAAAAACACCCACAGTTGTATTGAATATAAAAGATATGATGTAATGTAATACTAATGAAATGTAAAACAATTGTATTCAAGATGAACACAATAATCAGAGTAATATAAAGATGAATGATTCTACCTTAAAGCGTCTAGAATTAATCAATACAATATTTAATAGAATGGATGTAATTGAAACAATTACAAATGTATAAGAGATAGAAAAGGAAACAAAAGAAATTTCCTTTCTAATACAATTAGCAATGGATATTTAAAAGAATTACAATTATTTTAACCCAAATAGAAGGGTTACCCTTTCACCTAGGATAAAAGGTCTGTCTCACTAACACCTTGGTGGGCCCTCGATATGATGATCGGATTGTTTGTCTGCCTATCCCCAGCAACCCTCGATATGATGATCGGAATGTCCATCTGCCTATCCCCGGTATCCCTCGATACGATGATCGGTCCGTCCATCTGCCTATCCTCGGCAGCCCTCGATTTTGTAGGTAATCAGAACCTCTATCTTTCAATTACTTGAAAGCCCTTGATACGATGATCGGACGCACAAAGCAGATGAGAGAAGTCACAACATCTCTCTCTAGAATCTTGATTGAATCAAGTATCACATTTGTTTCACAAAGTCTCATTCATTATTTTCTCAGCTTCAAATGACCTCCTATTTATAGGCCTCTGGTTCCAACAGTCACATCTCCTCCAACGGTCATATTTCTCCGAAAAAAATTGGAGGGACATGGACACCTGGCAACATAACGGTCAAATTGAAACAGAAAGCACGACATCGTTTTGATCAGTTTGTAACTAACTCAACAACATCGTATTGGTTAAAACAAGATACATGTCAATGATAAGCAATGTTACGATTCATGTGGAACATATGTTTTTAACAAAGTAACAAAACAATTATGTAATAAAAGATATGAGAAGTTGAGTTAATGCAATTTCTATATTCAGTACGATCAGCATTGTACGATTGTTTATGGTTAGTACGATCAGTATGATTAGTACGATACTCATATTCAGTACGATCAGCATGATCAGTACGATTAGCATGGTCAGTATGATCAGTATGATCAGTATGATTATTATGGTTAGTACGATCAGCATTGTATGATTGGCATGGTCAGTACGATCAGTATGATCAGTACGATACGCATAGTCAGTACGAGCAGCATGATCAATACGATACGATGGACAAGGTTAGTAGGATTAACAAGACATTTGTGTTTTCCAAGAAAAAACATAGAAGTCAAAATATGACTTTTGACTCAACAGGTAGCGCCCTTAGATCATATGTTCTTGGCATGTACGGTGACCTTTCTAACATTGGGTATAGTTTAGGTGTCGTAGTTTCTCGTAGGAATTTTGGATTCCAATGAAACCCTTGTTCGGACGGGTGGTCATTCTTCTATTAATATTTTTATTGGTTTGAGCATCTATTAATTCCCTGTAGACATGCCTCAGGCGTGGTTGGTTTCTTATTGGTTGTTTGACTGCTTAAGTGATTGACATTTTGGAAAGTCATCATCTGTGGGAACAATCATTTGAGGTAATACGATGTTTGGCTAAATCTCTAATTTTGTTGACTATGGTCTCGGGTCATCTCCATGGTAGAGTGACTGGAGCATTTGAGGATGAATTTATTCAAATACTCAGGGTGATTTTCGAAGGATTCAGATGATATGACATGTCGATCTTGATGTTTTAGCTTCTTCGTATGTTTCGACATGGTGATTGTGGTTTGGAGGGGCGTCACACGTTCATCTAGTCGTGATGAACTAGTTTGCTAATGAGTAGCTGATATTTTCTTCTTTCGATGAGACTGGCACATCTAAGTAGGAAAGCATCGTTCCAGTTTAGATAAGTGTGTCCCTCTGGATAGAAGGATCAAACCAAGAAGGACCAATTTGGAAATGGTCGGGCTTTGCTCGAATGCCTTTGGGTATTGGTGGTAAGGTTGATCGATAGAATTCCTCATGTGGGAGAAGGCATTGTCTTTGGTTTGAAATCATGATGCATCAGAAGGTGAAACCGAGTATTTTCTTTGTAGTCAACCTGTGGTGGTTCGACATTTCTTCCATTCTAGATTTTAGAAAAGGTTAAGTGGAATCTTTCAAATTCCACATAGTGTACTCTGCTACGCGACGAGCATGTCCCCTATCTTGCTTTTGTCCTGGATGTGGTAAGATAGCTTTGGTCTTACGGCCTACTAATGTTTTAAAAGCTATTGAGCCCATTTGGTTGTTCCCATTCAGTGTTGCACGCTAAATGCCTTGTTTTATTCATGGTAGATCAGTGAGACATCACCAGGATTCGGGTATGAGCTTCGGTGAACGTCCTCGTGGTAACTGTGAGATGCCTTGGGAGAAGTCATCATCGTTCAACTTATAAAGTGTCGGTCGTTTAATCCAAGCGTCTTCATGAATAGTCATCCAGGGTGGCTTGAATCTTTCCTTTCTTGGAGTCAGTTGGGGTTGTTCGTGAACAACCAGCCCAACATAGGTTTTGAGGTTGATAGGGAAATCTACCGGTTGGTCTTTTCAAAATCATGATAGGTGCGTCGTTGGAATTCTTGGAGCGTTTTGTTGAATGCCATGTAAATAATGAGAATTTATGGTTTGAGTTGTTATCACTTATCGCTAAAAATCATAGGTGGGAAATACCTTTGATTGGTTTCTGGACGAGACGATGGTGGGACTGTATCTCTAATATTACGGGATCAGGTAAGAGGTGTCTTTGTGTTTCAGATGAAAAATTATTGTTGGCTCGAGTGTTGCTGGATTCCGCGTTGTGTTCTTAAGTGGATGTTCTTTGGTGCGTGGGGTGATAGAAACGTAACACAATCATTATAACGATGTTTCAAGACCCTTGTAGGTCGAGTGAGGTGGGTTTTGTTTCTGAGGGATTCTCGTGGATGAGAAGTTCTATGGTCGGAAGGTTGTAATGTCCCGCATTTTGAACCCTGTCAAAAAGTGGGTGAAATTGACCTTTTTCAATTACTGAACCGGACGATTCTAAGACTGGACCTCCGAATCAAGGACAGCTAGTTTTTAAGAGACAACAGAAGGCGTACAGTTGGAGCATGGTTTCCTAAACTATGTAGCCCAAACCGTGAGGCTTAATATAGGGTAGTAGAAGAGTCTGCACGGCCTGTGCATGGTTTCCCCAAACCCTGCGACTAGTCCGTGCGGGGTGCCTGGGGTGTCCAGTAGAGGCCGCACAGTTTTCGCATTGTTTGGAAAACCATGCAGGTCAAATAGTGTGCTTCCCTCCTTTTAGGTTTCTATATATTTTAAAATGAAATTAAAATTAAAACCTAAAATCTAATAAACTCTCCGCTCTTCCTCACAGAAGCAACACGAACCCCTCCCCCTTGGAGCCGTCGGCCTCACACACAATCCCCCAAGCCCTCACCTCCTATCGCCTTAGTTTCTCTATTGTTCTTGTCCATTATTCTTCCTCACCTCCCTGGTAAGTCTCCTCCCTCCTTCCTTCTATC
Organism: Viscum album; assembly: GCA_963277665.1. NCBI lineage: Eukaryota > Viridiplantae > Streptophyta > Magnoliopsida > Santalales > Viscaceae > Viscum > Viscum album. Next base: position 116,143,510 of record OY728160.1, on the reverse strand, counting down.
ATGTTGGCCGATTTTAAGGCTTCCTTTTCCCTATTTTTTGTTCGTCCGAATATCTATAGGTTTAGGGTTGCATTGTTTTCGGATATTTCGTATTCTTCTAGTTATAGGGTGATGTGGAAGTTACCTTGGGACCTTTTTGGTGTGTGTACGACATCCGCCACCCATGGTGAGGCAGCTTGCAAAGATTTCGATCCACCGGTTGGATTCTGAGGTAAGTATTTTACTCGTTTTTTGTTTTTGTTGCTTCCAATTAATGTCTTATGTTTTTTAGAGGTTACTAGAATGTTTTTCTTTGTGCGTTGGTGGGTTTTTCTTGGTTCCACTTTGTCAGAGCTTATGCGGCTCTTAGTTAGAAAGCAACAAGATCTGAAATGGACGGATGGATCCACCTTGAGGTAGGGTCCCTCTCCTTGACCTTAATTTAAAGTGAAGTATTTGTGAGTTAATTTTTTCATGATTTTGTATGTTAATTATGAAATTTTAGATTCAATTAAATTCTTTTTTTCAAAGAGTGTGAATTACAGGGATAAGATTTAAATGGTTGCTTCATCACTAAACTAACAGTTAAATAATAAAACCCCTCGATCACAGATGCGTCGTCTTTGAGATAAATGTAGGACGTAGATTCTTATGCTTTCCTGCAATATTATTGTTATGCATTGGTGTTAATTGAAGATTCCATGATTCCTATGAATTGTACCAAATGGTTAAAGCCTGACAGTTGTGCTATTTTTATGAGATGGTGAAACTTTAACGAAATTGATTAGGGTGGTAAGACCATTACTTAGGATAATGGAATAATCACGAATTATGTTAATGGAATGGATCTAGTGAATGGGACTTACCTAAGAGGGGTAGTCCATAGCACCTTTTATTTCTTTTTATATCTTTATAAGTCTTTGAAATGATATAAGAGAAATGAAGAATGAATTATGGGCTATCCAATACCGTAGATGAGCGGGTTTCCTCATGTACCTATTATAAATGTGATGAATATGTTAATGTATTGAAATGGATACATAAGAGGAGTTTCATTAAGTATATGTGTGATAATGATACTTGAGATGGCATGTCATAGGTATATTTTTGTATGAATGTGATCACAACCATTTACGTGGATATGGGTTGTATGATTTTTTGTGATTGTAATATGTCTTTGAAATTATTATGAGGTAATGACAGAAGTAGTATACTATAAACATGGTTGTAATGTTAGTGTGTGCATGCTAATTCCACCTAGTGATGAGATACGTGTTATGGATGGGAGGCATTCATACCCCATGCCATCTACTTTGAACGATTATGGATGGGAGGCATTCATACCACATGCCATCTACATTGAATGATTATGGATGGGAGGCATTCATACCCCATGTCATATACTTTGAATGATTATTGATGGGTGGCATGAATACCCCATGCAAGCTTATTTTGGGTATGGGTGGGAGTTATGTCTACCCCACGCCAGATGTGATCTATATACATGTATAGAAGGAATGCATTCTTACCCCATTGCCAGTTTATTTAGGGACGAGAGGCATTCTTACCTCATGACCACTAATCTCCATTAATGGGTGGGAGGCATTCTTACCCCACACCATCTATGATCTAAATGCTTTTATATTTATATATATATATATGGTGACATGATCAGGTTACTTTACCAAAAATGAGCTGAAGATGGTATATCCATCGGGTGTCCTTAGAGAACATGGAGGGGCGTGGTTATTCTATATTGTTATTCTTATTGAATCATGTTATACCTGCTTACTGCTTTAATTAATAATACACTTTCTGGATTGGGTTTTACACTGGTGGTGTCGGCCTATTGAGATTTATATCTCACACCCTACTCGGGCCGCCATTGCAATGGGGTACCCGAGTTGACCTTCTTACTTGCAGGACCTAGGTTGTGTGTTGTTTTGTTTGTACCTGAGGAGTTAGGATAAAAGGACCAAGCAGGAGATTAGGATGCTCAGCAGATCGCCCATCGGGATTTGTTGTCATTTCCTTATTGTTTTCCATTGTTTCATAAGCATGTTGTATTGTATCTTATTTTCATCTTTTATCATTCATCATCCCTATGTCGTGTAAACTGGCTTTGGCCACCTTTTATGAAATGGATATGGATTTTCTTTTGTTGTTATCTTTCAATGTTTTTCTGCTTCCGCTATTGAATATTATTTACTCTAAAAATACTTCTGTGTTACTCTGATATGAGGGTATAGTCTCCCCACTATCACCTCTTGAGACCCTCGCTGCTAGTCGGCAGCCTCTGGCGTATGAGGATACATTCTTGAGGCCGTGTGACCTACCGGTCTGGCCACAAGTTCGATGTTCATCTAGGTCGGGATGTTACAAAAGGCCTCTTCACATTAGCATAACCACTAAAACATTAATCAGTTCTATATATATTCATTCATTGTCCCTTATAATAGGGATATGTCCTAATTAAAATTTAAGTAATATTCTACAATGCCTAGAAACCTAAACATTTTAATCACATTGAAGGGATGGGTCCCAGACATCACTACCTACACATCATATGGTTCAATTAATATACTCAAATTGTACACCACATTCATCAATAAAATAATCTCTTTATTCTACTATCCACAATTCGACAGATTGGTGTAAATATAGTATCATAATAATATCCTCAATATTATATCTAGTTTTCTAGGATGATGCGCATATGTCAGTAAGTTAATGAAGTTGTATTCAATAAACATCATTATGGATGTGTGTAGAAATACATGGAAGATATTATCCATTAAATATGTGAACCCTATAATTACATTTCTCAATCCAAAATAACATCACCATATACTCATAAAATATATTCCTACTCCAAAACATCATCTTCAGGATTCCCCCTCTTTATCCATAATCGGTGAATAGCATATTCGAGATCAATATTAGAGATCCCATGAGATCCCTATTTTTCATCAAACATGTCATATATCCTAAAAAAAGATTATATATTGTATTTCATCACCCAGTTCATGTTCAATTAATCATGGAAGAGTGAATAAATATTTTTATAATTCATGATGAAAAACAAAGGAGTACCCCACAATGATGTAATCGGTTTAATAAATCCATTATGATTTATATCATCATGTTTCATCGTAAAATGATATAGCATAGTTGGCACCATAGGATATTGAGGCATCCAAATGAGATGTACATATACCATCATATTTTTCTAAATTTTAACACTTATATAATGGGGATTCCATATGAAGTCATCAAGATGGATTTCCTAATAGAGATCGATAACTATAGAAAATGTTAACGGAATTTCTATTGATCTTACTAATAATGGAAAGCTAGAAATTTGTTCGATGAACATACATAGATGAATTATGTCTAGAAAAATTCTCTATACTCCAATTTTCCTAAATCTTATTTATCATAGAAATTTGAAAATATGGTGATTTGAAAGAAACACATTTCAGATAGTAATCAATGTGATCTCGAAAGCTGCTCAACTAAACGAAGAAATAATCACATTGATTATCATCATCTCCATAATCATAAATTCCCATATGGAACTATAACTGGAAATGGCTATAGGGATATATGGACATCCATGAATGTGGTACAATGTCGTGGTCGATGGTGTATCAAGGGAAAGTAACTCATAAAATGACTTAATTATTAAGTCATTTCTAAAACCCTTTATTATCGATATGATTGAATAAGAATCAATGATTTTGAAAAACGAATAATATAAATTAATAATGATCAAAACCATAATATGTATAGAATATGGTTTGTCACAACCATCTACCATAATCGAGTGCATGATGTATGCTTTCATGCCTCCACTTCATGTATCTATCCATGAGACGTATGACTCATCTAGGTTATAACCGATGTCTGATATATAATACCCTAGAAATTATTCTGATTAAAATAAATTATCTATTATTTACCTTAGTTAAACCTCACCCATGAATAACTAGAGAAAAATTATTGGATATGACTTGTATTTTGGTACTTTAAAAATGTTATTAGAGGTGTTGGATAAAACATAGAATAGAATCTGATCATTCCACTATTGAATAACTGTGGAACTCTTCCTATATGGTTGATAAATCCATATAATATACTATTTACATGCCACTATCCTACTACATACCCCAATCCATCATCCTACTAAAAGGATATTTGACACTCATTGTAGCATTTAAATGTCCACTATTTTGTGTAACATATGGTGGACTGAAAATAAATTCATGGTGCTATTACAGACCCCTCTCTGTCATCAAGCCTATAAATGGAACATAATATTATATCATCATATCAATGTTCATGGCATGTTGTCTCAACTCTGTTCAAAGCCCAATCTCAAACATCCATTATTAAAACACCTCAACTCTTATCAAAATATAAGAAAGGAAAATAATCACTTTGAATAATGTTGAATAAGAAAACTACTTTGTTATTCTATAAGGAATCTCTATGAACTCCTATAATAATTAAAGATTCATCATTCTAGTAAAAAACTCATCAAATAATTGTTACTAAGAAATTCACCATATGAGACCCTCTATACTCCCTTCCAATAAAATAATAACCCAACATATAGTAGTTTCCTTCAATATAAATGTGAAAAAAATCACCTCTTGAACCTCAAAGGAATCTACCATGTCATTGATAATCTTTAATATATAAATCTAGTCTTCAATACACTAAGGGGATCCAAAAACCTATAACTATAGATGATTGTTGAGATAAATCTCTCAATCATATTTTACCATTTGTATGGTGACTACCCCTCCTTAGACATGCAGGACATGTGAATCTCTAAGATTAAGTGTTCCATTCACCCGAACTACTGGAGAAGGCTTTGGAGTGTTCACTATAAAACCCTCAACCATAGCAGGCATTCCCACTCATTAACTATTTTGTAACATCATCTATAATATGAATATTCATTATGAACATGATATAATTCAAACATGTCAATGTGATAACATAATTTTCTACATAGTGTCTACTAGTAACCCAAGTTATATCCCTAAGCACTGACCAACGTATCATCCCTACACATTTGTCAATATAATATACAATAAAAAATAACATAACATTATTCTTGGTTTAACTAATTGAATCCAAACGAGGTATATTATAATAATAAATTAAAATAGATATGCAACACGATGAGGATCTATATCAAATATATAGCACAATTCAATGAACATAATTAATAAAATACTACGAATACCACAAACATGAATATAAATGGAATTAGAATCTATTTACCTAATCATGATACATAAATTCACCCAATATATCATAAAATATTAACTATAAACATTTCTAGGATATCTTGGAGTTCTGTTACACATGTGCAGTCAATGAAAATATAAAATACCCTAACTAAGTCTAACATTACTATCAACATCTACACCATCCAAGCTTAGTCCAAAAAGAAACTAATAAAACTATTACTATGATACCATTTTGTAACACCATGGACTTAAAAATAGGTACGAACAATAATTCCATATAACAAAATGTTTGTCACCTTATGAATAACAGGTTATTGACTAGAAGTGATGGCACAAGTCCACCAGAAGAGATATTATTCCCTCCGTAACATGATAGATCATAAATTGTAATTAAATAAAAAAATTATTAAATAATCATATTAATATGTTGTACATAATGATGGAAGACATGACATAAATGAAATAGTTAATGGGATCCCACAGTGGAATGAAAATCCAGAGATTAAAAGGGTAGTTGGTAAATAAATATGTAAATTATAGTTTCTACTAGAATCTATCCTAATACATTCGTTCCCTCCATGCTCTACTACTATTCCATCATCTATGAGACAATTTACCTTTACTCGAATCCCTATACATGATGTTTTCCCTGAAATCAGCATGTCATTATAGTTTGAGAGTAATGAAACCATGTTTTACACTACCAATTTTTCATTATCAAAGCCACCTGTTGAGTGGGTTTGGATCTCGGTTGATTAGGAGTTCCGATGTAAGAAAGCTGCTGTTTTTGAATCCTCAGTTGATCACTGTTCGACATGTTTTTGGTTTGTTTATGGGTCTGCTCTTTGTCATTACGCTAAGAATGGGAGGCACATTTGGGTGTAAGATATCAATGATTCTGATCCTTCTCAGTGTATACCAGTGCTGCAAAAATTTTAAAGCATGCATCCTCCTGAACTGATGGTCAGTGATGTGTTCGGTAGGCAAAAGTTTGATCTTCAATTGGGAAGTCTGTGCGGTGATCCGTTTGTGGATGCAACATGTAGTTCTTTATATGGTAAAGAGAATGCAAGTGATACATATATGCTCTATAGGGACATGTTGGCAGGAACTGATAAGGAGTCTTTGGTCGAAGGTGTTGTTGGTGGTGGAAAATTGGTAGCTATTCAGCTTGGTGGAGGTCAGTCTCCCTCATCCTTTGTCGAGGATGATAAGGTTGGAAGGGGTGGCCAGAGAATTGGCCAACATTCAGAACCTAGAGGTATGGATTCTCAGGCTGATGTTGGGGCGCTAAAGGAGTGTCAGATTCCTAATGTGTATGAACCAATGCCCCCGGTGGCCATTTTTTCACAAGGCTTCAAAGCCGACTGAGGTGCATAATCAGTTTTCACTATTGGATGAGGCAACGAAAGAAAATTAAGATCTCGAAGGATGGAAAAAAATCATTCCAAGGTGTAAACATAAGCAGGTCCGGAGTAGACACTCAAAGGAGGAGGAATTTAGTGACCAAGATGGGGTATCAAGCGACCAAGAGGGTGTCTCGGACCAGTACATACTATGAGAAATAAGAATTGGTTTGATCCAGTACAAGGAAAGGGAAACAAGGAAACATCCTAACCTAAATCCTTTTGGCTCCTAAGGGAGGGAAGAAGTCAAGACCACAAAATGATTATTTGGGCACTCCAAAGACTATAGTTACCAGATTGCCTAGCAAGGCCAATTGCGATGTCACCGAGGCTATTTTAGGGGTTTATTTCTTGAACAGGGAATGGGTTTCAGTTTCATGTAAGACCCCCACACTGACTACTTTAGAGTTTGGTCTCCCTTCTGTACACAGAGCTGAAAACCAATAATGTATATTGGTGGATCCATCTGTGATCACGAAGGGAGAGTCTTCAGCAGTAGAAGGGGAGGATTCCATAGCTGCAAGAAACTCATGGGACCTCGTCATGTCTTCCAGGGAAGTGATGGTCGAGGGGGTTCTACTCATTCATGCTTCAGAGGAGGACGTAGAAAGGATGAATGGAAGACCAGTACAAGTGGGTGTAAACAAGGAGCAGTCATATTAGATCGATAAACAACACCTAATTTTAACCAGAGGCTTCAATGATAGAAAGATTACAGTAGAAGAGTTCTTACAAGTTTGTGACAAGTTGGCTTCTCATTTATAAGTGATTATCAGCACTGATCTGGTAAAAAAGGTAAGCGACCTGTCCTGTAAATTATTCAGGGTAGTTGTGTCCATTATTTTTAAGTTGGTCTCCAATAGTTCTGCTTTCTACATTTGTTCTTAATGTGAGGTTGTATTACTGGTTTCCCACTTTTTCCAAAAAAGTTATTCTTAATAATAAATATTTAACTTGGATAGAGGAGGAGTGATATATAATCCACCCCATGTTCTTAAGGTAATTACAATATCTCCAAAAAGAATAATGATCCATGATTTGGGAAATGATCTGAGGATCCCTCAATCACATGTACATGTCTATCCAAATCCAATGTGATGTAAGGGGATGTGGTATATGGAATCAATATTCAATTTATTTCACAATCTGCACTATATCCACTATGAAGTGTATTTTAGTACATTCCTCTAAGTTATTTATTCATCGACTTATATGCATCTATAAGGCTATATTGTAACACAATCATCAATTTAACATATCATGCACCCCCTCCCCACTAAGGTGTTCTAATTTTACGATGTTAACCTACCATATGTACCAATCCCCAAACAACCAATAATGTTATCCAAGCACATTAAAAAAATTATTAAATTATTTTTTATGTAAAAATATATTAATGAAATATATGTATAGTGAGGCCTTGTTTTCTAGGGAGAACAAGATCATAATAAATCAATGTGAGACAAAAAAATTAATATTTTTGTTCTATTTTCCTTAATGAGTTCCAAAAACATTTCAAACTCAAAAACTAATGGGATATCTAGGGGAAATGTATAACAAATTTTGTGAAATAAAAATCATAGTAATGGAATAAAAATGATATAGAGGTTTAATTTTCTATACAAAATTATAACATTATGTCACAAATAGAAGGTTCATGAGTAATCATATAAGATCATAACATAATGTAAATAGTATCATAGGTTCATAGAATCATTGGAAAATATGGTTTCTACATGAAAAATGATATAAACAAAATTCATGTCTAACTGCAAAGACATCGTCACATGGTGGAAGAAGTGCCATTATTGAATTGGTTCTCTCTTTAATCCCATTCAAGATGTCTCATGGGACTAAATCATTATATAACGCATTAAAGAGATACAAAAAATCTAACCCACTATTCTCATTATTTTATGGTAAATATATACTTATTAATCATAATAATGATTATCATTATGCATAAACATATTAATATCCATGGAAATAAATGGTTTTCATAATCTTATCATGTAATTTAATCAAAACAGATTTCATAGAGAAGGAATTTTAGAAATTTTCATAAGAAATGTATTAAACATTAAATTGAACAAGGAATATGGTGACTATACATATGGGGAACAAATATAAATTATTTATAATAATTTAACTACTATATAGTTCATTTCCATTTATTATAATAAATAACATTTCAAAAATTTAAAAATTATTTATGAAAATAAATATTATATATCGAAAATCACCTATGAAAAAATAAATTCACAAAATATTAAAGAAATAATTTTATTTGAAAATATAAATCAGAACCTATAATGTGATTATCTTTTAAAATAATTTTTTTGTTGGAGAAAATATCATTTGTGTAATACAATTCAAAATAATTATTTCATTATTTTTTAATAGTTTAAAAGTAACATGTTTAGAAAATAATAGAAAATTTAAATGTAAACATGTTTAAATGTATAAAATTTTAAAAAACTAATTTTATAAATCTTTTAGTATTAGAAAAAATATTTTTGAAAATAAATTAAAAAATCATATATATATATATATAAGAAAAAAGATTTTGATTGATGAGAGAAATAGTGATTTTTTTCCTTACAAATGTTTTCTCAATATTTTAATTACCAAAGATAAGGGAATGGCAGTGTTTATTGAAATGTTCATAAATAAATTGAGTACTATAAATTATATGTTTATTATTATCCAATTATAAAATAATATCCAACAAAGGGAATTGAACAATAAACAATCACAATTGAAATTATAATGAAATGTTAACCCTTACCACATTGGTAACATTTCAATAATAAATTCCATGAATGTGGGAAATGAATTATATCCTAAAATATCATGTTGTATAGAGAATTCATGAAATAATGTGTTAATTGGTGTTATATACCCATATAAATGAAATTAGGTTTATAAAAGAACATATGTCTCAAAGATGGTTCTTTTGAGACAAAACCCTTACAATGTTTGTTTAATTGTTGTGAGAGTTATCCAATTAACTGATTATGTGTAAAAAAACTATCCAAAAAATTAAAAGTTGATATACAACACAATTAAATAAAATTTAATTTCAAACATAATTTTTTCACAATATAGTCAACAAAGTTGATGAATAACCCAATAAAGGGAAATTTAGTTAAGTGACTCATAACGTCATGCATCCCTTTAGTTTTGAACACTATTACCACCAGTATAGAGGTTTTACACATTTTATTAATATATATAAAAACCTTTTTAATATTTATTATATCATATATGATCTCTTTAATAACCTATTATCACCCGCTCATCAACAATATTTCACTATCACAACTATTTTGGGTACTAATTACCTTGATTCCTCATTCATGTTTTATATAGAAAATTCTAGATCTCAAAAATTAAATATAGTTACATCATCTGGAGAATTATATGAAGGTTATAAATATTAGTTTTTTCATAAGTTAAATATTTATAAGAATTATATCTTTTTCAACATGGACAATGAATTACATGACATCATTGAGATGGTAAGTGGTACATATGCATGAGAGACACTATCATATCCATCACGGGTGAAAGTTTAATGGGGATGATTATTAAATAATTTTATATTATAAAAATAATGTCATATATATCACATATATTCATTAAAATTACACTTTTTAATTCCATTTAATGTGTTAGTGAAAAATGAATCACATCACCTCACGAAGGTGCAATCTGCCGTAAATAACGTCGATGGCATCCTATTCCCTACAGAATGGAAAGAAAAAGGAAATATGTGATATAATAAAATGAGAAATATAATTATATCATTAATATAATATATATTAATTAAATAAATAATTATATCATTTTATGTGAATAAGTGATTGAAAATTGTTTTCATCAGTTTTTGAGGTAGTAGTCTTCTATAAAAATGATCAACGATTTTTCCCCCTTGATAAGGGATGTGATGGGTTAAATAATGTCACTTAAAATAAAAACATCTCAGTATATTTAACATACTTATTTCATTATATTTTCATGTTTTAATAATATTTTATTTTTTTCTAATATGAAATAAAATAAAACACAATGTTAAGGATGGTACCTGTTCTTGGAAAAATATTCATACATTCTTACCTAAATCCTTCATATGATGGATTTTTTATCAAAAAAATAATTATAGTATGATGGGAGGTATTTGAGGATATCATTTTATTATTTATTTTACAATTTATTGGATTTTATATTAGTGATGTGTGGAAGGGAGTGATGGTATTTTACGTGTGGGGGAGAGGAATAATTATGATTTTTTAAAATGAATGAATCCCACCATCATCGATGTCAATATGAATCAATACAATGGTCTATTTTAAAACATTATATGATATAAAGTCTAAATAAGACTATAATATTGAAATTAGACATGTTTTGGGTAATTTTTAGACCTTATAGTTTTTGTTTAACTCCCCCGCACACAGTAAACCTATTTATACACCATCCATGGTAAACAATTTTTACTACATTCACTATTCACTATAGAAAACTATTATGTTGACCATAATAAGTAATATAAATTCATCTTATTCCAAATATGGAATCTTTTTTACAAATTCATATAATATTCTTATAATTTAATTAAAAACAAAAACCAGAGACTTTTTAGGACAACTATTTTTGTAATATATAAAGTTTTAAAGAAAATAATATCTCAAATTAGAAATTTAATAAATTTCATTATTAAATTAATTTAATATGTTATTTAAAAATATATTTTATAAATTTAATTTAAGTCATTCAACATTTTGGGGATAATTTAGATTTTTTAAATATAGAAACTTTATTCACATTAAAATAGTTAAAGGAAAAATGTGTTTTTATACCCAGCAATATTTTTATATGAAAATCCAGTATAATGATTTTTCATTTGTAAATAATTTTATTTAGTATAATTATAAAATTATTAATTTAAAATTACTTTAAATTAGAATTATAATTGGACGTAATATATTTCAAATAAATGATACTATTTTAAAAATATTTAATTTTTAATATTAACTAATATTTTATAATTTTACTACACAACTCATATAATTTATTCATAATATAATATCAATATTAAAATTTCAAAAATGATATTAATTTTATAAAATAAATTTTATAAAATGTGTCGCAAATTATTTTAAATTATATGTTCAAATAATTACTCAACCACCATTTCTAAAATAATAGTTTTTTGGATAACATTTTTTTTCTATTTTAAATTGTTATTATATTGTTACTAATAAGTAGATAACCATTGATATATATATATATATATATATTTAATAATTTATAATATTCTTAGACTAATTATTACCAACACATTCTATAGCTATGTTTTAATGGTGTAATATATTACATTTTATGAAGATACGAGTTTGCATGTTCTGAAAGCTATAGATGTGATAGAGTTTTCTTAAAAATAAATATATAATAAATTTTTAGCATGTTACATTCTGTTTTAACTGTGTGGTTTCATGTCATATATTCAATGAAACTGGATTCAACACATTTAAATTCTCAAGGCATTACATTCTAACCCACTTAAATATATTACATCCAAGGAATTTAATCTTGATCTCTCAACAAAAGTGCGTAAAATTTGATAAAATCTGTGTGGAATAACCCAAATTGTAAAAAGTGTTTATTAAAATTTCCCATAAAAAGTTGTAAATGGAAATATGAAAGTAATAAGATAACATGTATTATACACAAGGGAACGTATTTTTCAAGTGAAGATATGGATTATATTAAATGTTTGAAAAATTATAGATAGTTTTAGAAATCATTGATCCCAAAAAATGTGAATTATTATTTGAATGTCAACATCCACAAAACCATATGTTTTTTGTGTCTTCAAATAACCTTGATTCATTTCATAGGATTGTAATAGGATAATATATTTATTTCATTATTCTTTCCCTAGAGTTGGAATATTATAGAGAACTCAAAAAATATACCAACATGATATCTTATTATTTCGTAAAAACAATTTCATCCTCTCATTGTGATTTGATCAAATAACACATTTCCTCTTGATAGAGTGGATTAATATCCAATTTGAGTTTCTTTCTATACAGTGATATATAATTCACTTTTAATAGATCATATGATCCACAAAATAGTAAAAAATTATTCCTCCTATATTAAATAAGAAAATGGTTATGACATTTCTTGATAAGTCCCATTAATAAAATATTATTCTCTATAATTTAGAAAAAAAACCAAAGGATTGACATTGATCTTTAGATAAATAAATAACCCTATATCCTAGATTCCCACAATAACCATAACATGAAATAACCTTTTAACCACAAAGGCTTTCACAAATCCTTTCAAATTAAATCTCCAAAACAATTATGGTATTCTTCCCAAATAATTTTTTATGTGACACCCTTAGGTTATATATATGTCAACCCAAAAAAAATAATTCCCAAAATCAACTAAATATTTATCCATAAAACTATTTAATAAAAAATAATATCATTACAACCAGTTTATCATATATATCAGTTGTAGGCATTTCACCCTAATAACTATTTGGTTGTGGGTTCAAGCACTACAGCCTTATCGGATTTGATGGGTTGTCTACTGACATGTGCATTTTCTTAATTATAATACTATGTAAAACATAATTCAAGATCTTATTATTAATTTTATATGATCTTATAATGTTTTCAAGTATATTATTCACATCCTAGAAAATAAATTAGACTTCAAATCACTTCTATAAACCATTATGGATTTCTAAATAGCTTATTCGTTTCCATAAAATTATCAAATTACTTCAACATTATGCACATATAAATGATTATATTTTCCTCAATTATAGATTATCACACTCCCATTAAATCAGCTTTCTCTTTAATTATAATTATTCATTAAATTCTTACAAATCCTTAATGAAAAAAATGTACATAAAATACATATATTTAGATATTTAGTTATTCAAAAAATTCATGATTTCCAGTACATAAAAAATATAGTCATTACTCATTATTCTTAAAACATTATCAAGTATTCAAAATATTATTCACTAATATATCTTTACTTTCATATCAATTTTTGTGTTTCTTTATCATCAACAGAAAATAAATAAAATGTTAATACTTTTTGATCATTATATTTTTGTTTTCTCCAATAAAATTTATTTCCATAATCAATATACATATTAAATATAAAACATTAAACCTTTGATGTTTCCTTAGGAAAAAATTATTTTCATTTGTTGTATTGAATTATATTTTAATTTTTCTTTAGAAATTTTTTACTATATTCCCTTATTATCTTCATAAAAAACTTCTTCTATATCATTTTAATCATTCTGTCGAGTTCATATTCCCACATTTATAATATATATAAAGATGAATTTTTTTCTATATAATCGCCACCACCTGAAACCATAGAAATCAAATTCCTTATCATATTTTGTGTGTTTTAGTTTTGGTTATGGTGTATGTTCTTAATCATATATCGTGCCAACTAATAAGGCTTAATATTAATATCCATAACTATATTATTCAACCCATTTGGTTTCTTATCAGCACATTGTGAATTGCACTCAAGGATAACTTAGTTCCTTCTAGTTCATTCCATTGACTAAAATGATTAAGACAAATAATATGAAACAAATTATAATACCAAATTAAAAAATATAAACTTGGAAGAAATAAGTTATAAAGGATAATTATATCCTAAAATACAGTCTTATAGTGTTCAATTTATTTTATATCAAGTAGTGAATACTATTAATTTTTATAACATAAAATTTGTTCATGTACTTAATAATGGTTCATAAATATTTTTTCAATTTTTAGAGTACATACCTTAGAAGTGTAATACCATGTGCATAGTAATCCCTATTTTCTTTTACCACGTAACACTCGATTTAATCATGATTCACATTTTTGAAAATAAATACTCATAGTAAAATATATTCCAAAACAACATCTAGTTGAAGTATCTAGAATGAGAATTAAATTTGTCAAAAATTATTCTTCAATACTTCACCAATATTATAGAATATTACCCTTAGCCTTAATCATAGACATCTTCCAAGTGTTCTGACAAAATGTTTCTCATCTAACTTCTAATGATTAAGTAATCATTATTCTCTGATACCAAATATTTTTACCCAATATTATTAATAATTTTATTATATTATTTCTAATGTAAAAATACATTAATGAAACTACATGAATCTTGGGGACTAATTTCATTAGATGACTATATTAATAATACATAAAATTATGAAAAAAATAAATATTTCTGTTTTATTTTCCATAATGTGCTTTTTAATCCATTAGATATTCAAAACTGTATGGTATTACCTAGGTAAATAAATAAAAACACGGGCGACCGAAAAAATAAAACAATTAAGTAAACATGATAAGGTAGTATAACATGTTAGACAAACGTATAATGTTATATTATAAAGATAAGGAATGTGAGTAATAATATGGGATAATAACATAAATAACATTGTATCATTTGAATATGGAATCACAGGAAATTTTGAAAACAACATACAAATGAAATAAAAGATTCATGGTTAACTGTAAAGACAAAATCACATAGTGGATGAAGACACATAATGAATTAGGTTTACTCCCAAATGCCACATACGGCATATTATTATACTAAAACACTACAATATGAATTAGAGAGATATATATATCATGTCACAAAAATAATATTCAGTAATTGTATATTCACTTTTTTCCACATAATTGTTTCAACCATATTGTGTAAACATAATAATTTTTCATGGAATTTAATTAGTTGCAAAATCAGTTCTCATAATGAAATCAAATGGGATTTCATAATGAAATAATTTGAGAAATGTTAATAAACCATGTATTACCATATAAATTGATGATAGAGTAGTATATGAATACATTTAAGGAAATATATAAAAAATTTATAATCATTCCTTTATATTAATAGTGTTGTCATTAGTGAATATAAAAATAATAAAAAATAATCAAAACATGCTTGATGAAAATAAACATTCCAATTTAAAAATAAATTTTGATAAACTAAAAAAAATAGGGAAAATCCCATTATTTAAAAATATACATGAAAAACATTAATTTAATATTTAGTTAATATAATCGTCATGATGTAGAAAATTTCATTCACAACATTCATTTTAAAACAAATAATCCATTCACATTTTTTGAGAAAAGTTAAAATGAAACTCATTTAAAAAATAATTGACATATTTCATTTATTTCAACATATAAAAATTAAATATTTTGATAAAAATTAAAATTGAAAATAATTGGATAATCTTAATTAATAAATCACTTATTAGAAAACAACAATATGGATGAAAAAATATTTCAGACCAAAAATAATAATGATGTCAGTTTTTATTAAATTAATACTCCATATATTTAGTAACATGGAGAGGTTAATGTTAAAATTATATGAGATGTTCATGAATACACATAGAAGAAACAAATTCAAGTGTTTTATTAGGTAATTATCTAAATAATTCAGAAATTGGAAATTCATATGTAAATAATCCTAGGTTAAATGTGTTGGAAACATAATCCCTTTCCACTATTGAAGCATTTGAATCATAACTCCCACAAATGTGGTAAATGAATTGAAAAATAACATATCATGATTTATGATGTATTAAATATAAAATATTTAATGGTGTCGTATATACAAAGTGTAAATGAAATTGGGGTCATAAATTAATATTTTCCTCAAATAGGGACGCATTGTGTTGAAACCCCTACAATGTTTATATCAATGTAGAGAGATTTAACAAATAATGTGTTTTTTAATATTATGTATCCATTAAATAAAATTTTAAATTAAACATCAATGTATATAATTTAATTATTAATAAAATATTTAAATAATATAATCAACTAAGTAAACATGTAACCCAGTGAATTAAAATTGAGTTAAGGAACAACTTACATAATTTTCCTCATTAGTTGAGAACTATTTAAATCCATGTATATATATTTTAAACATGTCATTTAATTATATCATACCGATATTAATATTTTCAATATATTATATTATCTTTCATTAAACATAGTATCTCTTATTCGTTAAAAATAAATCATTATCAGTATTTTTTTGTGTTCTAATTATCTTGTTTTCCTCATTCATGCTTTATATAGAAAATTCTAGATCTCAAAAATTTAATATAGTTACATAATCTCACGAATTTTATGAAGGTTATAAATTTTAGTTTTTTCATAAGTTAAATATTTATAAGAATTATATCTTTTTCAACATGGACAATGAATTGCATGACATCATTGAGATGGTAGGTGGTACATATGCATGAGGGACACTATCATATCCTTCACGGGTGAAAGTGTAAAGGGTATGATTATTAAATAATTTTATATTATCAAAATAATGTCATATATATCACATATATTCATTAAAATTACACTTTATTACTTCCATTTAATGTGTTGGTGAAAAATGAATCACATCGCCTCATGAAGGTGCAATCTGCCGTAAATAACGTCGACGTCATCCTATTCCCTACAGAATGGAAAGAAAAAGGAAATATGTGATATAATAAAATGAGAAATATAATTATATCATTAATATAATATATATTAATTAATTAAATAATTATATCATTTCATGTGAATAAGTTATTGACAATTGTTTTCATCGGTTTTTGAGGTAGTAGTCTTCTATAAAAATGATCAACGATTATTTTCCCCCTTGATAAGGGATGTGATGGGTTAAAGAATGTCACTTAAAATAAAAACATCTCAGTATATTTAAGATACTTATTTCAATATATTTTCATGTTTTAAAAATATTTTATTTTTTTCTATTATGAAATAAAATAAAACACAATGTGAAGGATGGTACCTGTTCTGGGAAAATTTTTCATATATTCTTACCTAAATCCTTCATATGTTGGATTTTTTTTCAAAAAAATAATTCTAGTATGATAGGAGGTATTTGAGGATATCATTTTATTATTTATTTTCCAATTTATTGGATTTTGTATTAGTGATGTGTGGAAGGGAGTGATGGTATTTTACGTGTGGTGGAGAGGAAAAATTTTGATTTTTTAAAATGAATGAATCCCACCTTCATCGATCTCAATATGAATCAATAAAATGGTACATTTTCAAACATTATATGATATAAAGTCTAAATAAGACTATAATATTAAAATTAGACATGTTTTGGGTAATGTTTAGACCTTAAAATTTTAGTTTAACTCCCCCGCCCACAGTAAACCTATTTATACACAAACCATGGTAAAGAATTTTTACTAAATTCACTATTCACTATAGAAAACTATTATGTTGACCATAATAAGTAATATAAATTCATCTTATTCCAAAAATGGAATCTTTTTTCACAAATTCATATAATTGTTTTTATAATTTAATTAAAAACTAAAACCAGAGACTTTTTAGGACAACTATTTTTGTAATATAAAAAGTTTTAAAGAAAACAATATCTCAAATTAGAAATTTAAAAAATTTCCTTATTAAATTTATTTAAAATATTATTTAAAAATATATTTTATAAATTTAATTAATCTAGTCAACATTTTGGGGATAATTTTGATTTTTTAAATATAGAAACTTTATTCACATTAAAATAGTTAATGGAAAAATGTGTTTTTATACCTAGCAATATTTTTATACAAAAATACAGTATAATGATTTTTCATTAGCAAATAATTTTATTTAGTATAATTATAAAATTATTAATTTAATATTACATTAAATTAAAATTATAATTGGACGTAATATATTACAAATAAATGATACTATTTTAAAAATATTTAATTTTTACTATTAACTAATATTTTATAATTTTCCGACACAACTCAGATAATTTATTCATAATATAATATCAATATTAAAATTTCAAAAATGATATTAATTTTATAAAATAAATTTTATAAAATGTGTCGCAAATTTTTTTAAATTATATGTTCAAATAATTACTCAACCACTATTTATAAAATAATAGTTTTTCGGATAAAATTTATTTTTCTATTTTAAGTGGTTATTATATTGTTACTAATAAGTAGATAACCATTGATATTGTTATATATATATATAATAATTTATAATATCCTTAGACTAAATATTAACAACACAATCTATAGCTATGTTTTAATGGTATACTATATTAAATTTTATTAAGATACGAGTTTGCATGTTCTGAAAGCTAGAGATGTGATAGATTTTTCTTAAAAATAATTATATAATAAATTTTTAGCATGTTACATTCTGTTTTAACTGTGTGGTTTCATGTCATATATTCAATGAAACCAGATTCTACACATTTAAATTCTCAAGGAATTACATTCTGACCCCCTTAAATATATTACATCCAAGGAATTTAATCTTGATCTCACAACAAAAGTGCTTAAAATTTGATAAAATCATTGTGGAATAACCCAAATTGTAAAAAGTGTTTATTAAAATTTCCCATAAAAAGTTTTGAATGGAAATATGAAAGTAATAAGATAACATGTATTATGCATAATGGAAAGTATTTTTCAAGTGATGATATGGATTATATTAAAAGTTTAAAAAATTATATATAGTGCAAGAAATCATTGATCCAAAAAAATGTGAATTATTATTTGAATGTCAACATCCACAAAACCATATCTTTTTTTTGTCTTCAAATAACCTTGATTCATTTCATAGGATTGAAATAGGATAATATATTTATTTAATTATTCTTTCCCTAGAGTTGGAATATTATAGAGAACTCAAAAAATATACCAACATGATATCTTATTATTTTGTAAAAACAATTTCATCATCTCATTGTGATTTGATCAAATAACACATTTCCTATTGATAGAGTGGATTAATATCCAATTTGAGTTTTTTTCTATATAATGATATATAATTCACTTTTAATAGATCATATGATCCACAAAATAGTAAAAAATTATTCCTCCTATATTAAATAAAAAAATGGTTAGGAAATTTCTTGATAAGTCCCATTAATAAAATATTATTCTCTATAATTTAGAAAAAAACCAAAGGATAAACATTGATCTTTAGATAAATAAATAACCCTATATCCTAGATTCCCACAATAACCATAACATGAAAGAACCTTTTAACCACAAAGTCTTTCACAAACCCTTTAAAATTAAATATCCAAAAAAATTATGGTATTCGTCCCAAATTATTTTTTATGTTACACCCTTAGGTTATATATATGTCAACCCAGAAAAATAATTCCCAAAATCAACTAAATATTTATCCATAAAACTATTTAAGAAAATATAATATCATTAAAACCAGTCCATCATATATATCAGTTGTAGGCATTTCACCCTAATAACTATTTGGTTGTGGGTTCAAGCACTACGACCTTATCGGATTTGATGGGTTGTCTACTGACATGTGCATTTTCTTAATTATAATACTATGTAAAACATAATTCATGATCATATTCATAATTTTATATGATCATATAATGTTTTCAAGTATATTATTCACATCCTAGAAAATAAATTAGACTTCAAATCACTTCTTTAAACCATTATGGATTTCTAAATAGCTCATTCATTTCAACAAAAATATCAAATTACTTCAACATTATGCACATATAAATGATTAAATATTCCTCAATTATAGATTATCACACTCCAATTAAATCACATTTCTCTTTTATTATTATTATTCATAAAATTATTACAAATCCTTAATGAAAAAAAATGTACAAAAAATACATATATATAGATATTTAGTTATTCAAAAAATTCATGAATTCCAGTACATAAAAAATGTAGTCATTACTCATTATTCTTAAAACATTAACAAGTATTCAAAATATTAATCACTAATATATATTTACTTTCATATCAATTTTTGTGTTTCTTTATCATCAATAGAAAATAAATTACTTGTTAAAACTTTTTGATCTTTATATTTTTGTTTTCTCCAATAAAATTTATTTCCATAATCAATATATATATTACATATAAAACATTAATCCTTTGATATTTCCTTAGGAAAAAATTATTTTCATTTGTTGTATTGACTTATATTTTAATTTTTCTTAAGAAATTTTTTACTATGTTCCCTTATTATCTTCATAAGAAACATCTTCTTTCTCATTTTAATCATTCTATCGAGTTCATATTCCCACATTTATAATATATATAAAGTTGAATTTTTTTCTATATAATCGCCACCACCCGAAACCATAGAAATCATATTCCTTACCATATTTCGTGTGTTTTAGTTTTGGTTACTGTGTATGTTCTTAATCATATATCATGCTAACTAATAAGGCTTAATATTAATATCCATAACTATATTATTCAACCCATTTGGTTTCTTATCAGCACATTGTGAATTGCACTCAAGGATAACTTAGTTCCTTCTAGTTAATTCCATTCAATAAAATGGATAAGACATATAATATGATACAAATTATAATACCAAATTGAAAAATATAAACTTGGAAGAAATAATTTATAAAGGATAATTATGTCCTAACATACGGTCTTATAGTATTCAATTTATTTTATATCAAGTAGTGAATACTATTAATTTTTATAACATAAAATTTGTTCATGTACTTAATAATGGTTCATAAATATTTTGTCAATTTTCAGAGTACATACCTTAGAAGTGTAATACAATGTGCATAGTAATCCCTATTATCTTTTACCACGTAACACTCGATTTAATCATGATTCACATTTTTCAAAATAAATACTCATAGTTAAATATATTCCAAAACAACATCTAGTTGAAGTATCTATAATGAGAATTAAATTTGTCAAAAATTATTCTTCAATACTTCACCAATATTCTAGGATATTACCCTTAGCCTTAATCATAGACATCTTCCAAGTGTGCTGACAAAATATTTCTCATCTAACTTCTAATGATTATGCAATCATTATTCTCTGATACCAAATATTTTTACCCAATTTGATTAATCTTTTTATTATATGATTTCTAATGTAAAAATACATTAATGAAAATACATGAATCTTTGGGACTAATTTCATTAGATGACTATATTAATAATACATAAAATTATGAAAAAAATTAATATATTTCTGTTTTATTTTCCATAATGTTCTCTTTAATCCATTAGATATCCAAAACTGTATGGTATTACCTAGGTAAATAAATAAAAGCATTGGCGACCGAAAAAATAAAACAATTAAGTAAACATGATAAGGTAGTATAACATGTTAGTCAATTGTACAATGTAATATTATAAAGATAAGGAATGTGAGTAATAATATGGGAAAATAACATAAATAACATTGTATCATTTGAATATGGAATCACATGAAATTTTGAAAACAACATACAAATGAAATAAAAGATTCATGGTTAACTGTAAAGACAAAATCACAGAGTGGATGAAGACACATAATGAATTAGGTTTACTCCCAAATGCCACACATGGCATATTATTATACTAAAACACTACAATATTAATTAGAGATATATATATATATCATGTCACAAAATAAAATTCTGTAATTGTATATTCACTTTTTTCCACATAATTGTTTCAACCATAATGTGTGATCATAATAATTTTTCATGGAATTTAATTAGTTCCAAAATCAGTTCTCATAATGAAATCAAATGGGATTTCATAATGAAATAATTTGAGAAATGTTAATAAACCATTTATTACCATATAAATTGATGATAGAGTAGTATATGAATACATTTAAGGAAATATATAAAAAAATTATAATCTTTCCTTTATATTAATAGTGTTGTCATTAGTGAATATAAAAATAATAAAAAATAATCAAAACACGCTTGATGAAAATAAACATTCAAATTTAAAAATAAATTTTGAGAAACTAAAAAAAAATAGGGTAAATCCCATTATTTAAAAATATACATGAAAAACATTAATTTAATATTTAGTTAATATAATCGTCATGATGTAGAAAATTTGATTCACAACATTCATTTTAAAACAAATAATCCATTTTCATTTTTTAGAAAAGTTAAAATGAAACTCATTTAAAAAATATTTGAAATAATTCTTTTATTCCTACTTATAAAAAATAAATATTTTGATAAAAATTAAAATTGAAATTAATTGGATAATATTAATAAATAAATGACTTTTTAGAAAACAACAATATGGATGAAAAAATATTTCTGACCAAAAATAATAATGATGTTAGTTTTTATTAAATTAATTCTCAATATTTTTAGTAACATGGAGAGGTTAATGTTAAAATTATATGAGATGTTCATGAATACACATAGCAGAAAAAAATTCAAGTGTGTTATAAGGTAATTATCTAAAAATTTCAGAAATTGGAAATTCATATGTAAATAATCCTAGTTTAAATGTGTTGGAAACATAAACCCTTTCCACTATTAAAGCATTGGAATCATAACTCCCACAAATGTGGTAAATGAATTTCAAAATAACATATCATGATTTATGATGTATTAAATATATAATTTTTAATGGTGTCGTATATACACAGTGTAAATGAAATTGGGGTCATAAATTAATATTTTCCTCAAATAGGGACGCATTGTTTTGAAACCCCTACAATGTTTATATCAATGTAGAGAGAGTTAAAAATAATGTGTTTTTTAATATTATATTTCCATTAAATAGAACTTTAAATTAAAAATTAATATATATATAATTTAATTATTAATAAAATATTTAAATAATATAATCAACTAAGTAAACATGTAACCCAATGAATTAAAATTGAGTTAAGGAACCACTTACATAATTTTACTCATTAGTTGAGAACTATTTAAATCCTTGTATATATATTTTAAACATGTCATATAATTATATCATACCGATCTTAATATTTTAAATATATTATATTATCTTTCATTAAACATAATATCTCTTATTTGTTAAAAATAAATCATTATCAGTATTTTCTGTGTTATAATTATCGTGTTTTCCCATAATGTGTTGTCATGAAAAACCTATATCTCAAACCTGAGATATAATTCCATAAAATTCATAATGATATTAATTTTATAAATATATAGTCGTATATATAAAATTTTTTCATTAAATATATCAACTATTAGATTCCATGTGAATCATACGTTAAAAATTAATCAAATCACTTTGTAATGCAGTTTTTTGTGGGACACCCGAGCGACATTATCATATTCCCTTGGAGATAATAATAAATAATGTATATTTGATGTTATAATTCTATAAGTATAATTATATCATAAATAAAATATATAAATATTAAATAGATCATTATATATAGGAATGATAAGTTGTGATGGAAAACAAATTAGATAAGTTCATAAGACGGTATTCAACCATACACAAGATCTATAGTTATGTTTCCAATTTGA
Organism: Viscum album; assembly: GCA_963277665.1. NCBI lineage: Eukaryota > Viridiplantae > Streptophyta > Magnoliopsida > Santalales > Viscaceae > Viscum > Viscum album. The sequence continues at coordinate 116,119,498 of OY728160.1, read as the reverse complement.
TAGAGGATGAGAAGGTTTAATGTAAATAAATTTACATAAAAAATTTTCATGATATTTACTATAATGAGTTTATCTCATCATCTTGGTTTAATAATATTTTTAATTGGTTGAAGAAAATATTATAAAAAGTACTCAATTAAGGATGTGATATATTCATTGGATAAATTCATTATGTTTGCACTAATAGCCTCCCTAGGATTGGTTTATAATCAAACTAAAGGTTATTAATATGAGGGTATTTAATTTAAAAACGTATTTGGTTTTGTATTTTCTAAACCAATTACTTTTGAAAGTGAGATATAGATAGGAGAGTGTGTGGTCATTTATATTTGGCGGAAGGGACACATTTGGAATTTTAGAAAACAATAAATTCTACACTAGTTTGTTTAAGAACAAGCTCCCAATAATGGACAATTTTGAAACAATAGAAGTCTAATGGTTGATATATGACCAGAAAATATAAATTATAAAAATATTGGGTCATTTATAACCTCAATATTTTTAGTTTAACCCCTATAAAAGTTTTTTATACCTTAATGATGATAAAGAATTTTTAACGTTTTAACTATTCCTTAAAGTGAAAAAATTAGTTGAACTAAATAGATATATAAATTATTCTGATTAAAAATATGGAATCCTATTTTTGAAATTCAAATAACATAAGTGAATTGAAATAATTTAAAATTAAACCCAAAGACATATTGAAAAAATGGGTTTAATAAAAATTATATTTTAATTAAAATTAGATCTCATAAATAATATATAAAAATTTATCATAATTAAATTAAATTCAGATCATATTAATTTATATAAAAATTTATAAAATAATAACATCCTTCAAATAGTTACTCATATGAGGGTTTATTTTTAATATTTAACACGGAGAAACATTGTGCTCATTAAAATTGTTTACAAAAAAAATATTTTTATGACTACCAATAGTATTATTATAAAATTTATTATAATTTTTTTTTTAATTTTAATTAAGTTGATTAATTAGGACTTAGTAATAATTTTTTATTTTTAATCAAATCAAAATAATCATGGGGGAAAATTTATTAAAAATAAATGACAATTTTACAAAAAACTAATATTTTCACCACTCACAGAATTATTAATATTTGTGAAAAAAATACCAATATATTAAACCAATCTAATATAGATATTATGAATTAAAATATATTGTTAATTTTTATAAATTATATTTTATTATATTAGTAAAAACTAATTTATAATTATGTACTTTAATTTATTCTAAAAATCTGTTTAGATAAATATAGTTTTTCATAAAAAATTATTTTTATTTCAAATGGATCTTAGTGTAATTGTAATCAATAGAATGTCGTTAAAATTTATATTTTATATGTGTAAAGAATATAGTTTGATTAATTTATTTATTCTAATTCATATATAAAAATTTAACTATTATGTTATAACAATATACAATGTTACATTTCTATTATAATCGACATTTTCTATTCCACAAGATATTAAAGAGAATGAATTTGTTTAGAAATAAATATTCAAAAAACCATGGGGTGTCAAATTATATTATAATTATGGTCTTTTGTGTCATATATTCTATTGAACTTGATGATTTTATTTTGAAATCATGGTGTGTTACATATAAAGGCTTATAATACACATTTAGGTAGGGAATGATATTCCTATAGAACTTGGAATTATTAGAAATATGGTAGAAAGAAAAAAATCATGTGAATTAAAATAAAACATGAAATAATTTAATCTAATATTAATAATGTGTCGTAGATATTATATTGTAAATAAATAAACCCTCACACCCACAAAAATTCACCATCAATGTATAACAGAAACCATGATTATGCAAGAATGAAATCATGGAAACAAGTGTATATGGGAGTCCTAAATTGTATAGAAATCATTAAATTAGTGTTTTGTATTTGAATTACAATGATAAAAAATAATATATTGTTTAAATATATAATGTAAACCATATATCCATGAAAACATCAATGTATTCATTATTTTCCTCATTTTCAACTGCTCAATGTTTATTTTTCATCAAAGAAACATCAATCAAACCATGTACACATATTCATTAGCTTATAATTATTTGAAAGTATTCATTGAACAAATATTAACTATTTTATATAAAATTTAAATGAAATACAATTGGTGAAAATATATTATCTCTCTTGGATAATCTATAATAATCATGATAATTCAAAATTAAACTTTTTTTTAAATTCCAAATTATTTCATAGAGAATAAAAACCATTCCACGTGTGATAATATTATCAATCACTTGAATTTTATTAGAAATATAAGAACAAATCCTATTATTAATTTTCAATATTTTTTATTATTATAAATTTTATGAGTCCTTCATAATTTTTATGGAAATTTTCAAAATGAAAATTTAACAAACTGAATATGATGAATTTATGAATAATTTTAACTATGATTTATATCATTTAAATAACACTAAAAAAACAGAGGATATTGGTTGAGGTTTTTAATAGCTATATCCTTTATGAGATATTTTTTTATCATGTACATTTTTACTGACTTTTAATAGAAGAATTCAAGACATCACATACTTAATACTGTACTGAAAAAGGAAAGCGACAAGTTCACTTACTTTAGAAATTGTAGCCATATTCAAGCTCAATATATTGAAAACCAAAAAATAAAGATCACAATTTAAAATTTATTTTAGGTTATTTATTATTATGTAATGATTAAATTCAACACTAATATGTCAGATGAATATTCAAAGAGTCATAAAATCAATTCCCAAAATTTTTAGTAACTAAAATTACTCAAGACACATTATTCGACTGAGATAGTGAAGATAAATCATGGAAAGAGGTATTAATTTTTTTTCAAAAATTGTCATAGTGTAAGGGTAATATAGTGTACCCTTACACAACTCATTAATGTCCGATAAGGATAAGTATTTACCCTTCGCATCATGTGTATACTATGTGTTACCCATTCACTTCATGTAACTACCCTTATAGAGTTCTTTTTTATGCTTGTTATGCATTTGAAAACCTTAGGTGACATATTTTTAGTAAATTAGTTAAAATTATTTGGAACCTAATTACCATTAAACAAGTCCATTATTACTTTTATATTGTGTATTTAAATTCATATCTACACATATGCAGCACAATCCTACACTTACACAACATATTGAAAAAAATTTATTTCAATTAGACATTATATAGTAATTAGGATTCACTATTACAGAATGGTCAAGAAACACCCTTACCCAATGATAACACCTCAATAACCGATAAATAGATTAGAAAAACACATATTTACTATTATTTAGCCCTTGTATGTCAAGTATAACCTTTCTAAAAAACAATAAACCCCTAAGTATCATTTTCCTAGATAAGTTTTCATCTCAAAAAAATAAATATAAATTAGAAACAAAATATCATTCAAGGATAAATTTAAAATTAATAATGGTATAGTTTTAGATTTTTATTTTGGAGCTTTGTAATTCTATTGTTGAGAAAATTTTTATATAAAGCATGAGACTCAGCTACGTCTTGGAATACATAGTTGTGCCACCATATTGACTTATTTATATCATGTATTTTTAATTGTATTTTATAATATTGGGATGTTTTTTATCGTATTGTGATATTATATAGTAATTTGGATATTGGTTTTATTTGTTAACATTAATTCATTATATTATATATCATCTTTAATATCATTTTCATGTCATTTTTATGTGACAAATCCACCACCTTTTATTAAATAAATAAGAAGTATTATCAATAATTATTGTCTAAGAGATTTCACCTAAATACAATTCAACCACATCTCTACCAAAATAAATATGTCGAGGTTAGGATGCCATAACATAAAATGTGGACTTACAATATATTGATGAAGTTATTTTATAGTATCCACTAAATAGATTTCATTATATAATGAATTTATCATGAAAAATGAGTTATTATAATAGGATCATATCCACAATTTCACACATTGGGAATCTATTGTTAGATCTGATTATGAATATGAATGATTCCACTTTTATAGAGACGTTGATCTACTTTTGAATTTTTATGGAGATAATTAAATAATATTCAATTCATTTACATTATTAAGAGGGAGTTCTTTAGGATGCTTATGATTATTCATCCCATTATGTTTTCAAATATCTTTAAATGTGAGAGAGTGTAGCCATTTTTTATTTGTCTATGATGTTACATCCCATTAATGTAATTATTCCACTAATTATTTTTTACCTTGGCCTATTATTATTTCACTCAATATTACAAGTAATTATTTTCATATTGTACTTGTTTATGGATTTTTTAGATCATAAAATAATTATTATGAGATCACATATACACTAGAAATGGTAAATGTAGTGGTGAATACGTTTAATGAGAAGTCATATGATGATGATGCTCAATGGAAAAGTGAGAAATGGATTGTGAATGAGTGATTGGAATGTCATCATATTTTTTGAGTAGATTGATGAGTGTGAATAGTATTATCAAAATTGTGGTATACTAAATATTTCAGGTTGATGATTAGTATAGAATTGGATATTCATAATTGAATAATAGATAGACTATATAGTGAATAATGATTACTTTGATGTTTGGTTTGAGGATAAAGAACATCATGTGATGTCTCATTGGATGATATTTTCAAAATTATTTCTCATAGAAATGTATTTTCATGAAATCTATACTTCATATTTGTTGGTCTGTATGAATTTTTTAAATGTATTATTCTTTTATGTGTTTAATTAGTTGCTATATGATTATGTGGGACGTTGTTTATTTTTTTCAATGTCCCATGTTCCAAAAATAGATATCCAAACATTATATTATTATAGCGTATTTTCAATGTACAATGATCTTTATTGGTATTGGGAAACATATCTATGTATTTTTTATGTGTTTACCTCTTTCTATAAATGTAATTGATTATATTTGTGTTGTCATAGTTTAATCAAAATTTCATCTCATTTCTTACTTGTTAAGGAATAAATATTCCTGCATTGTATTAAAAAAATTACGTAATGAAATTGGTGAATACTCATAGTTTCTGGAGAATGATATTGGATAATAATGTTGATAAATTTATTGGATTTATGTGTAATGGATTTTCAAGTACCTCTAGTATGATGTTGTTCATTTTCAAACATGTTACCAGAATTGTTTTCTCAAAATGAAAAAATGATGCAGAGATTAACGGATGTATTGAAGGATTCTATCTGGTATTTCAATGGATATTGGGTAAATAATATATCATATATGTATATTTATTATAATAAAAATTATCACTCTCCTATAGGTATGGAACCCTATTATTCTATGTATGGGTAATTGTTTTGTTCATTTCTTTTTTGGGTTGACATTTCTGATCCTGAAAGAGTCATCCCAAAGAAGATACAGATTATAATTGTTAAATGGCATGTAATTAAATATTTTTTAGAAATAATCAGATTATAAAAAATTGATATGACTATCAATGTAGGGGACCATTTAATCTTATAATTATTGATCATGTGATGTTATGAGTTTCTCGTTAGTGTTAGTAGCGATTGTTTTGAAAGTTTAGCAAATTCTTATGTTGATTTATTACAGCTTTTATAGTGTTGGAAATTTTTTTAGAGGTACCATATTTATTATTTTAACATCCATATTAGATAATTTTATGTAGTGTGTTATTTATATTAGATTCAACACCATTATTATTATCCATCACATGCAATTTATTTATGTTAGGTGAATAACACGGTTGATTTGAAAATTATGGACTATATTCTTTAAATTCATAATTACCAAGAAGATTGTTTTCATGGTAGATTAATTTCGTTATTGATTGATCATTAGAGGTACTATGGTTTAATGGATATCACCTCTTAGAGGAAATAATAAATTTCAAAATAGTATAATTATTTTTTTCATTTTATTTTATTTTGAATAATTACGTTATTTATAATAATAGAAGTAGACTGAATGTGTTTATGTAGGAACATAACCATTTTTATGATAATTTATATATATTTTCTAGGATTATTGTTTTTAAATGGTTATGTAATTTGGAGAATAAAATTTTTTAATTTTTGGAGCATGAAAAATTTTATTGATTTTCTTCTAAGAAGATTAAAAATGTAATTTCATAATAATATAAATGAGGGAAATATCAAGCACACCCTTGAATTGAAGGTATGAAATATAACTCTAGGTAATAATTTTTTTAATTTTACATTATGGTTGGTTAAACCCAAATATATTGGATGGTGATTGAAATTATTTATTTTTATGTAATAATGTAATTTATATTATATTGTTTTTTAAAATAAATAATATTTTGAGTACGTTATTTTGTGTACTATCAATGAAATAGATATATTATTGGATATTTTTAAGTTATATTGTTTATATGGTTATAGAGATATGTTATAAATATTAAATGGTTATTTTATATGGGAGGTTTAAGTTGAAGGTAATAGAAGATTAAATAATAATTTTTCATGGGTTTATTTATAAGATGATCGATGAATTTTATGGTGGAAATTTTTTTTACATGAGTGAAATTTTGTATGTAATACTAATGTCCACAAATATTAAAATGGATCAATCCTTGATGATTGTGTTGGGGTGGTCAAGAATAAATGGAATTAAGAATTACTTTTTAAAAATGATCAGAGGTTGCCTTTATAGGATTAGTACTTGCGTTCATGTTGTAATTGAGGTAGCTTGTAAAACTATTAATTTATTATATAATCATTTTTAATCTACCATCCTTTTATTTTCCTGATTGTTAGATATGTTATAATATCCTAATATAATATTTGTTTCGATGAACCAAATATTTTGAAATGGATAGGATTTAGTGATAATTGAGAAGAATATTTGAAATTGTAATTACAGAATAAAATATTTTTGAATTCTTATTAATTATTAGTTAAATTAAAGGAGAAGAGTTCTTAGTTAAATTATTATTAGAAAAATTTGAAATTATGAAGATTAAATGATGTAATATTTAGAAAATTTAATTCCATGCTTATATAATTTCTAATGAAAATATAGATTTAAATTGATTGTGAAATAAATAGAATAATGTAAAATATTATTAAATATTGTATTAATTAATCTTTAAAAGTAATTAATATGATATGAGTAAAATGGTAAATTTTTATAATAATTTTGTGAATATTGGTATAATTATGGGAATTTGTATTGACAGATTATCTATGGTAGTTATGGTGAGTCTTACATGAACCATATCGAGCGGTGGGGAACATTAAAATGAGGTTGTATCCAAATGGTGTGGAGTTAGAACAATGTTGGAAAAAAATTCGTAGATGATATTTTATCTATATATGGGTGGAAAGGTGTATGGTTTTTCTGCCATATCAACATGGATACTGTGAAGTTGTATGAATTCAAATATTTTTATTTTATGATGGGATAATAATTCTTTTGGAAATAAATTATGTATAAAGAGACTATTTAGGGTGAATTAAAATTATAATATAATTGTAAAATATATAGGGTGAACTTAATTATATTCATGTGGTGTGATTATATTCAATATAACATTTATTTGTGTGGTAAAATATGTGAGAATATAAATTAATGGTGGGTGTCTAAATCTATTTAATATATGCATTACAAATGTGGAAGTTTATATTAGCTTGGGAATATATGTTAATGATTCAAGGATGATGTGATAATAATGTGAACAATTTGGTTAACCATTGTGGATTTCATGTGTGTGTTTGCTATGATACTGGTTAAGGATGAGATATTCTACAATGGTGGAAAATTACCATACCAATTAAGTTTATATTAGGTAATGTCTTTAATGGTGGATTCCCAGATAACTATCACAAATATTTATGAGTGGAAAATATACTAACTGATTGATACTTATGTGATTTCATGTTCCCTAATGGTGTATAATAACTTTGTTATCATGAAGTTTTAACAATTTTAGTATGGGTGATAAACTACCTTTTAATAATTAATTTTTTATTACATATAATTGGTTAGTAACATCATAGTTCGGATTCATAGTGAGATCCGTATAGGTTGAAAATTCATAGGAATATTATAGTGAGTCCCATATAGATGGAAAACTAATTAGTTATAGATATTGATTAGTGATGGTTGTTCGGTGAAGGGGTATGGGGAATGTGGTGGTGTATATATATTTATGATTATGAGGTATAGAATGTAAGTTATTCATATATTGATTCCAAAAATGTCTTCTCTTTTGTTTCTTATTTATTCTATACAAAAATGTATTATAGACCCTCATTTTTATGGATATATGAATGGTACCAAGAATAATCTATTATGTGTGTGTATATATATATATATGATGGCCCATTATTTATTTGTACAGTTTTTATATTATCATAGTTGAATTTTTGGTGTTGTTAGGGAACCATTACTCGATACACAAGAGACTTTTTTGTAGATGTAGAGTGAACTAACCATGGTTGTGGTTTAGAGAAATTGATATATCATATTCTTTCTTTATCTATAATGATTAAAAATTGTATAAAATAAATGTATTGATATACATTATTTGTTGTGTTATGGTTAATAATTGAAATTATATTTCATAGAGAATTTATTTTTCAATTATAAATTATATTATATTTTATATTTGTTTGATGATATACCCTTGGTTCTAGAAACAAAATCATGTCATATTCAAGGAGTGATATGGGGGGTTAAAAATTATCAGAATTTTTGAGCTAGTGGAGTATCAGAGGGGTGGGTTTTTCAAAAACACAAACACATAAAAATACTAATTATGGTGGACCATCATTTCCGGATTGTTCGTCCATGGAAAACATCATGTGACCTCTAGTGCTCTACTCAATCCGTGAAGGAAGGAAACTATATTGGAGGGTATGTATATAAAATTTACATAAATATTAATCCTTTAATATTTCAAAAAATTAATAGACATAAATAAATATCTTTTTATCCCTAGAGAGTCTAAATAATTCATATATTCAATAAAAAATTCAATCCAACATCCAATAAATTCACAATGAACTATATATAAATATAAGGTATATAATTCATCCAAGTTATAAAAATCATTAACAGTTCAATTGAAATGTCAAGGAATGTAATATACAGACAACCCTAACACAATAATATATAAGAATAAAAAACTAACTATGTTATGTTTCTTTATAAAATATTACATATACTAATACATTTTACTTTTACCAGAACCACCAAACATATAATATTAATGAAAAAATTGTTACATGCACCAGGTGTGGAATTAATTAACTTTATAAATAAAAACCGCAACAAACATCCCTTGAGATTTAATGTGGTAATTTATAAATTTTTTAAATAATCAAAATGATTTCACAATATCATTTAAAGGATAAATGTAAACAATTATATGGAAAATGATTACAAAATAGTGTAAAAAATTATAGTATATTATTTTTGGGATAACCCAGCTAATGGATATTCACTTTCTAGCATTTCACCATATCTATCTCAATCTTATTGAATTTATATACTGGTTATCATGGTTATTGGGTTTTCTCCCTGAATCCAAGTTCAATATAGATGGTATCAGTCACTTGTGTAGTCTAACCATTGTAATATTCTTCTCAATTTCACATAATTTATTTTCATATTTTTATCTTCCTTTTTTCATGATTCATTTTTGTCATGTTTTCTCACATCATAACTCTTATTTTTGGAACTTCTAAGGGATTCAATTTTGTTATCTTATTTCAGATCAGCATATTCCATCGCATTTTTCTTTAGCATCATTTAAGAGTGGTTTGATGGTTTGTGGGAATGATATGTTAATGTGGTTACATGGGATGGTGATGACCCTCATCAATACTTCCTAATTTTGGTTTAGCATGACTCCAGGCACTTCTCATCTACCCTTTATTCCCTATAACTACCCTTTCAAACACCATTTCATTATGTGTAGAGTAGGAAATATATGTTTTTTTGGTATTAATGGTTATGTTTTTTTGGTTTTATCCCATTATATATATTCACATTATTTATTGCATTTTTCACTATTAATCTAATTTTCTTTTTGTTAAGATGGATTCTTCCTCTATGGTGTGATCCATATTTGTATTTACTGGGTTATCATGTCTTCATTGGGTCTTTCATTCAGATATATAAATACTTTTTTCCCGTCCAATATTCATTGATTATTCTTTTATAATATACTCTTAGAGAAGTTTCATGGATGGATAAATCAAGGTTGTTTACCAATGAACATCACATTTTACACGGTGTCCCTATTATTTCGTAAGATATAGTATTGATGAATCTGTTTTATGGGTATTAGTGATAGACATGCATAAGTTCTCCTAGTTCATCAGTAGATAGGTGGTTTCACCCCATGTGAGCTTGGTGGATTTCCATAAATTTATTATGTCATATTGGTAATAGTGATTTTATCATTATAGGTGGTATTACTATTGTGGAGTCTGATGAGTACATTTGTTTTGTGAATATTTCTTTTTTTAATCTTGTTATATTGAAGTGAGTTCATGGTTGATGGGTGTCCTGACAATTTTCTTGCTATTAGAAGGGATTTGATACATCATTAATAAAAATTATCTATTTCCTTATTTTTCTAGTGTAAGGATTTTTAATTATTGATGATTGGGATATGATAATATTCATAATCTCTAGGTATGGAATCAATTAATACCCTAAACTGATGCATTTATTGAATGATCCAAGGTATCTCCTCTAGACCACTCATCCTAGTGATTTGGGATTATTGTTGTTTTGTTTCCATTGGTGGTTCTATCTATCGATGTGTGAGATTCCGTTATGAAAAAAATAGTAATTTTGAAAGATAAATAAAAACAAAATTGAAGAAAGGTGAAAAAAACAATTATAAATTCATGGACCAACTTTAACCAATAATTGTCAAATATTTGAATAATGACGAAACTAAAAGGTATTCAAACACATGGATCATATATGGTTACTTAGAAAACAGGTCATATAAAATAGACTTTAGAAAAACCATGAACCAAAAAAATTCATATCACATATATCATTATTTTTTTTATATTTAAATTCATGACTCATTATAAGTTATCGAATACCAATGATTCAATATAAAAATAATCCTATCAGAACATGAAACAAAATTCTAAAATTCAACAATTATAGCCACTAATAATCCACAATTTCTTCTATTTAAAGAAATTATGCATTAAATATTTAACAATTTCTCAAATATCATTCAGAATATTTTTTGAAAAAATATAAATAAATCATCCAGCATATTTATCATTAAATTCAAAATTTTATATTATAGTTCATTATTTTCTCTTTTAATTTGACATAAATAAGTATTTCTCGATTTATTACACATTTTATATCAATTAAAAAAAATTTGTAACATAATTTCATACCTAAACATGTAATTATCATGTAATTTATTCTTTATTATTCACTTATGTTGACACAATAGGAATTTGAAAATTTAACATGACACATAAACTTTTTTAATAACAATAATGAGCACACAAAAAATATTCATCACATTAAAATCATTATTATTTATCCAAATAATGATAAAAAAATACTCACCATTAAATTCATCTAATAAATATTTTAATTAACATTTATTCATTTTTAATTAATCATTTTTGTTTTGAATCACATGTAAAATATATGTTTTACATATATTAATTTTAAAATAATTAAACCCTTTAAATAGAACAAAATTATCATCATAATAAACTCAAACTCATCATTAAAACACAAAATATTTGAGGAATTTTATAAAAATATTCAATTAAACAAAAAATTACGATAGTGGGAAGGTAGATTTTACATATCATTAAAACTACACCAATAATAAATCTCATACATCTTGTAAAATACTAGTCAATCATTTTATCATTAAAATTCAACAATAAAATCATTTTGACATATAGAAGCTAGAAAACCATGATTCCATTAAACAGAAATGATGATATCTTCAAACATCTAGTCATTATAAATCCAATGGTGGAGAGAGATAATAATTACATTAAAATTAATTCAAAAATAATACAAGGGTGGTAGAGGGAGGGAAATGGTTTAGAGGGATAGAATATTATAATTATAACTTATGGGATTAAGAGAATTCATTAATTTTCTAAACAACATGAATAATAATTTAAAAATCCTCAATTTCAAAAATATTTAGGAGAGTCCACCATATATCAAATGCTTAGCCATTGGCCACTCAGAGCCCACTATCACCCTAGTGTAAACCAGCTGACCACCTAGTGGCTGATCCTAGAGAAACATCCTTTCAGCATCCTCTACTCATTACTCAATACATTTCTATTTGGTACTAAATGGATCTTTCATTAACATTTTGGTAAAATTAACCATAAATTCTCCCCTCCCTTATCATATCATCAATTGAAAATATAAAATCAATTTTCAATTAAATCATTATTAGAAACCATTTATAATTTTAATGTAAAACACAAAAAAAACAAATATTTGTTACAATATCAACTAGGGACTTTAGATATTCATATAGAGTTGTAAAGTGTTTCATAAAAGATAAGACGATTTCACCCATGTGGGAATTTTTTATTACAAATAATGAAATAATCCATAAAATAGTTAGAGTTATCTTGTGATTTATTATCCAATGTTTTATAGGTATGGAAAACATTTAACAACACGTGAAACATGATTTTCTAACACTGATTATCATTTTTTTTGGATTGTGACACACCATTTATTTTACTATAGATTAATAGATTCAATAACTAAATAAGGTCAACTGATATAAAATTTATAATTTTTAATGTCTAATGTTTTGATAGTAGTTGTGATCATTAAATTTATTTCATTAAATAATGATATTTTTTAAAATGATATGTTTCTTTCCTTGTTCATTATCCAAAAACATTATATTCAAAACTAAATCAATCTATAATTCCCAAAAATTCCATTACCATTGATAAGATGGAATTAAAAAACATTTGAAGGAGAATATATAATATTTAATCATTTATTAATTCCACTATTCAGTGTAGAAATTTGGAGCAAATACTTTTTTATTTTGTGTTTAGTGAAATATAACAAACCCATTTATCGAATGAATATGATTATTTAAAATCAGTTAAAAATTGGTTTATTTTTATCAATTTTATTTTATTACTTCCATTAAATGAAATTTTTTATGGTCTATTTTTTGTTACATTGAAGTCTATGAGATTCCTAAAAAATGCTAGAAGGCCCTACATTTAATCACATTAACCAATGTGAGTATCTATTATTTCATGATAACTTTCATAGTTATCATGGATATGGGTGTAGTACATGGGGTTATATTTTGATGTTTTTATATTAACAGTGCCTATTATTTTGGGAATTTTGATTTTGGTAATATATAGTTTGTACTGTTAACATAATATAGACTCCAAGATGATGAATTAAAGAAGATATTAAACGTATAAGACATTATTTGGTGAATCGTGGTTATATCTTATATACCTTGAAGACTTAATTATTTACCATTAATATGGGTGTAGTCTATGGGGTTTGTTTTAATTTACGTATCTTCAAAAGGCATGTTATTTTGAGTTTGATTATTGTGGAAATATATAATATGTTTTTTAAATATATGAAAAAATCTAGGAAGATAATTTTACTCAATGATGTAATATGGAAGGAATTTATTGTCGAAATCATGATTTTATTTTTGAATTTATTAATTTATATTATCAAAAAAAATTATTGTGATTGTGAAGCTAGTATAGTAAATAATATGTACTACTGAATACTATTATACTCATCCCTACATAGGATCTTGTGTGGTAATATACTTATCACTATGAAATTTATTTTTATTTTTAATTGTACTATGGTTGTTGTAAAGAAGATATAGTCAATTTTGATTTTTTTTACTTTGTAATGGTGTTTGGAGGTGTCCTACATTATATATTACCCTATAATTGTTTAGTTATTTACCTTATTCTTATATTTTGGATGTACTTAATATCTTTATTCAAGATTTTATCTTGTTTATTTTATTAGGTCATTTTGATTTTACATTCATATATACATTTAATTTTCCTTGGAATTTGTTGTTTCCTATATGTTGGTAGAATTATTGTTTCCCTATATGTATTTTAAGCATGTATATGAAGGATTCATAGAAAAATGACATGTTTTAGAGTGATTTATCTCTTATACATAGTCATAAATTAATAATGTATTAGAACCTAATTTTGGGTTCCAATTGTGTTAATATTTTCTACATGGGATGGTTCATAGAGGGATAAGGTAGTGTTAGGAGTTTTCTTCAATTTTATGTTAATAATAATTTCTAATAGTTGTAAACATTAATAACAACGATCGTACTCGTTTCACCCACTGTGAAATGTGTGTCATCCAAGTAACCAGCCTTGAGTATCCCCTTAAATTTACATAATATCGTAGTGTTTATCCATGAATTTTATTTTATTTTATAGATTGTGTAAAAAAGAATAATGATAATTTTAAGATTATAATTGATTGGTTATTCATCATATAAAATTTTGATACAAAATAAAAATGAACTAAAAACATTTATATATATATTGTGATTTTAATGTAAATCTAGATGAAATAGTGATAGGTTTCAAAATAGTTTTGTGATATCGATAGATGAATGTGAGAGAATGATAAATTAATTAATTAAAGGAATGAAAATTTAATATAAGAATAAATTACATGTATAATGAAAGAACCCAATGTAAAGAAAAATTTTATACTCTAGTGTACCTGTCATTCATTTATAGGTTTCATGTAATAAACCATAAATTGTGTAGATCAATTCACTTTTCACTATATAATACATTATTTGGAAATCATGAGTCAAATTATAAATGTCTTTTCATAAATGGTGTTTACATTAATTATATAATTTTTCATGGGACTCCCCCTTCGATGTCATTATATCATAGAATCTTACATAGAATTTATTTAAAAAATCAATGTGGAAAAATTTTATAATGATATATTAATTGAATTCCATATCAATACAACATATTAACACCCCAATAACAAAAAATCTGTGGGAAATCATGATAAATGGTTGGAAATGAAATGTATTGTAAACTCCATAACATGTTTTCTTGAAAATTATTAGAAACATAACACTACTAATTTATAAATTAATGTATCCAATATTCTAGTTGGAAATGATTTTTTAAATAAATTTTTGAGTTAATATCATAAATTTCGAAAGTATTATGTGAAATTTTTTTGGATTATTCTAATCCTTTTATAGAGATCAATAGCCCGATTCATTAAAAATTGAATAATGAATTAGAATTTTGTGGTGATCTATTTTTATTCTATCCCATTTTATATAGCCATCCATAAATGTTTTTGTACATGAATCATTTTTAATATATTATATGTTGTGAATATCTTTATTCATATATAATTTATAATTATTTTTGATATGATGTATTACCATTCATATCAAAATTGTATCTAAACTTTCTTCATGGATTACAATCCATTTGTCATGATTGGAATATGTATTTGAATTTTTTTCTTTATATGGTTCCAATAAATTGATGTTCTTCCATATATAAATTAATTTCTATTCTTAGATCCATAATTATAATGATTAGAAAAGTATTAAAAATTAGTATATCCAACTAATTTTCATTTTGAACTAATAGAATAATGTAACCACGGTCAATATATACTTTAATATATCATAATATTTATTTAATACCATTAAATGTTTATTTTTATAAAAATATATTCCTATAAAATATATTGGTCGAAATTCATATATTTATCATTTTATGTTTTGTCAGGTATAATTTTTCTTAAATAGATCTCCAATATAAAAATTCAAAATAGACAATATCTTCATTTCCACGTCATTGGTTAAAATTTTCATTATCTCAATCAATAGATCATATAAACAATTTTTCACATAATAGTTATGATATGACTATATTTATCCATTCTATGAATTTTTTTCTATATCATGATTGGTGACCAATAATTTTATCTTTAAGTTGGGAAATTTATAATCGATGGGAGAAATTTTTATTTCCATTTATTTCCATTCAAATTCTTTTTTAAATATTCTACTTCCCTCCGACGATAATCACGATTTTAAATAATATTTAAATCATTGATGTCTACTAAAATAATCACCCATTTAGATCCATTTTTTTAATGAACAGTCCTGGGGAAATTAAATAATTTTTTATAACATTAATTTGACAAATGATCACATGGTTGATTACACCACATGTTCACTAATTTATTTAATCCATATAATGATATTTTAAATTTAAAATAATTAATATCTCGAGATTGAGAATAAATTTTAATTATTTTGAAACATTTTATGGTTTTAATATAAACTTCATTATCGATATTACAATAATGGTATGAAATCATAAAATACATGGGGTATAATTCATATTTTTTATTTAGAAAAAATGTAAAAATGTATAAAAGGTTATAGAAACCATTTTGATAGAGTATGATTCATCATACACAATATCAATCCTTTTATAGAAAACATATAAAATAAGTCACTCTTTATAGATCACTACTTCATTTTTTTATTTATCTTCCAAAAAAATGTCAATTGGAAACCGATGTATTTTATCCCTTCCATGGTTTTCATAATTATTCAATAACTAGTGTTTTTCAATTGATTATAATACTAATGGAATCATTACTCTCTTTACATCACAATATCATTATTTATAAAATTAATTAAACATTTTATGATATTAATAATCATCATTAACTTCAACTTCAACATTAAATAAAAATGTGTTACCCAAAACTGTGTCTTCATGATTCCATAAACATATAGTTTTGATAAAAATATTAAAAATTTGTTCTTTATTTTCATCATGTACATATGATACATTTATTTCACATGAATAAATTTACCAATAATATTTTCATTTTTTTCAACATCATATTATTCATTTAAAAATATAGGATGTTTTGAGTTTCTTTGATGAGGAATTTTATAATCTGAACCCATTGGTCTCCCACAAATCAGGTATGGATTGGAATAATTGTTAACTTCACCATATGATATTCTGTTAGTGACTTATATTCAAACTGGTACATACATACAGGGTATATATGTTTTGTTTACCAAGTTAGAATCACAGAATGTTTCAAGATTACAATTTTTAAAACTTATAAAATTAATAATATTTTTATCTTCACATATAATTTTATTAGTATGAGGATAAATAAATAAAAATTATTTCTTTTTAAATGATAAATATTTAAATGCAATTTTTTTCACTCATTTATGGTTTTATGCTTTTTATTCAAATAAATGGTTATCAAAAAATCTAGCTATGAATAAATAATTTTTCATTTTCCTAACATAATTATTGATCATCGGACATTAAAATACAACGTAAATAAACAATATGATTTGGGTAAATATATATTTTAACTACGGTGTTACAACAATATAATATACAAAATATATAAAAATTCATAATAATGATATATTTATTTAAAGTACTCAAGTTAATTAGGAAGTATTATAATCATTATAGTTGGATCTGTTTATTTGACTTCTTTAATCTAAATAAAAAATATCATGTCCTGATTCCAATCTAGGAAATATAATTTTCATCATAAGTATTATTGGGAAAACATTTAACTACTTTATAAATAATTCATCAATTCTGATAAATGATATGATCTATGGGGTGTTCAAAAATTTTTCAAATTGATAGGAAATAATTATTAAATCCCAGTTATAAATATTGACTATATTTATAAATATGAATTTTATTTATCGAATAAATAAATAATTGTGATGTTACCAGTTTTATTTGAGAATTTATTTTAAAAAACTTAATTTTTTAGGTTTATAATATATACACTTGGGTATATGAAATAGATGCATTAATAATAACCATAAGATATCTCAATAATCAACATCGTGGATTAATTAGATCTCATATGTTACTATGAATTTTTTTCAAATATCTTAGTGGATTAGTTCACAAAATGAGATGGTTATGGTATTATAATTAATTTTCCTTGATACTAATCAACACATGAGAAATTGTTAGGTGTAAGATCCAATTTTTCCACTATGGGATTACAATTTATTATTTCAATTATTTTCCACATCATTATTGGTCATGGATGACAAAAATGGTTAAATAATGTAATAAATGAATGATGGTCAATAAAATTATGGTTTTAGATAATGGATTAGATTACACCTAAATGTAGGTATTATAATAAAAAGGAAAAAATGATAGTCTCTCACAACCTAACTTACGCTTATTATTAATGCTTTATATATGTAGAAATATTTAGTTCATACATTATAAAATCTCATCTTTATAAAAAAAATGTATCAAACTCATTTCCAGGTAATCTGTTTCTTTTTTATTAGAAAACAATGTTTGGTCATTATCTTGGGTGACATTAGAAAATGATTGGATGTTTATTTTTGGAAGAAGAGGGGTAGCGTACAATTGGTGCTTGGTTTTCCAATACTGTGTTTCTTGGATAATAAACTACGTGAACCCAAACAGTGGGTATTCACAAGGTTGGTGTATTGTTTTTTGAACCATAATCCATTCTAATAGTAATTGTGTGACTCCTTGAGATGAGGTACCTGGTTATGGTAAAATATGTTCCCTAAGAAAGAAATTGTTTGTAATGAAATTTACACCACTAAAAATTAGACAAAAAATTAAATAACACCATGTAAATTATTGAATCTCTTACGAATTCACTATAAACGTCTTCTCTCATTTATGATGGTTCCCAAATAGATTTCAAGACCTTAAAACAACCATTATTAAGGATATTAGGCCTTTATTTATTGTATATACCTCTCCTAGTAATGGATTATCATATAATTGGGTTTCATCCCTCTCCCTCATCAATCTCTCATATTTTTATGATATTTCACCCACTATTAGAGATGGTTCTAGATCTATGTTTTGGTAGACCTATATTTTTTTATCTTTGTTCTGGGATTTTGATCTGGATCCTGTTTTATGTTACAAAATTGAATGATCTACTTCAATTTTTGTTTTTTGGGATATAATTTTTTATCAATTTTGATATTGGTGGTCTAAATTACAAATCCCATGTTGTTGATTTTAATTACATATATGTAATAGTGAATTTAGAAATATTCATTATTGGGAAATTATTTTGTGGATTAAAATTGATAAAATATAATTTTTTATACAATAATTAATTTGGTAAAATTTGGGAATTTTAATTTATTGGAATTTGATTTATTAATTTTTGAAATAAATAATGGAATATTCTGATTGTGAGATAGATTAAACTTTTTGACTATTTTGTTGGTAAATTAATATGTTATGAATTAAACAAAAATGGGGATTATGAGATTGTTAACATTAATTTAATGGGGTAATAGGTGATATGAATTTAATATAGATAAATGAATTAATTTTAAAATAAAAATATTATTTAATGTGATTATTATTTTTAATCCTAGATTTTTCTTAAAAAATTTAAATGTGTGTCTTGTTGTGAATTATTGAGAATGGGTTATTTATGATGAAATTGGATAATATTTATATTTATTTTTTATTTATTTATTAATAAGCATGTGTTGGACATTGATAACAGATTCAAAATCCTATAGTGATAAACTGATGTATATCTGTGGGATATGGACTGCTGATTCAAAAACCCATTTTTATAAATGAGTGTGGGATAATGATTTCTACTTCAAAATACCACTTTTATGATTTTCTTATAAATGATTTGTTGAACATCGACTATTAGTTCAAATTCTCACAGGCAGTCAGTAATTGAGATATACCCACAAAATTTTAGCATAAGACTATGGTTATAATTAGATGTAATATGAATTGAATTGAAATGATAACTGATAACAATTGTATTTTGATATATGATATCCTTTAGGGATAGTTCAGACTCTAGAATGGGAAAATATAGGTTATATTGTTTGTTTTTCCTTGTGAAAATATGGGTTTGTGTGGTTAAATAAATAATAATTGAATATGTGTAAAATATATACTTTATAACTTGTATTTTATTCCTTATAATTTTTTTTCATTTTTAGAAGTGTTAATGTGTCTTTATTTTGGGTTTTGGATATATTATAAGTGTTAGCATGTCTTTTTTTTGGGTTTTCATTAAAAAACAGACATGAATTTTTTCGGACATATCAACTTTTTTAGTTTTTTATATTGTAATATTTTTTTGATTATCATGTGATACTAGTATGTATTGGTTATTTATTATGGAATTTGATTATGATTATTTATTTATAATTTTTTTATGCTTTGATGAAGAGGGTATATTCATCAAATTATTGATATTAGACCCACAGTAATTGTCAGAATACTTTTCCATAGGGTTAGTCAATCCTAATGTCTTGTGATTGACCAGATTTGGGCCTTAGTGTCTGGCACATAGGTTGGGATGTCAGAATGTTTTATAAAATGTGGTTTCTTTTCATTTATTTTTTCTTAATATTTTGGAAATATAGATAGGATATTATTATTTTTTTGGTTTTCCTTAAGATCTCGTGAATTCGATTTTCTGACCCATGTGTGAGGGAAAAGGCCTAATAACCAAGGTGGGATTTTTTTATTGATGTTTTCCATTATGATTGGATGTTATTTCACATACAATGATTCACGTTTTGTGTGATGTTCTAATTGTTTCTGATATTTTTTAAATTTGTCTTGTTTCTTGGAATTGAAGTAGATTTGAGTATGCAAACATTATATTTGGATCTCGGGACTTTTTTGTGTCATGGTGAATTTTAGGCACGCACATGAAAATGAGTTTTTGGGTAAGTTTTTCAATTTTAAATGTTTTCCCTTTCTTGTTTAATTAAAATAAAAAAATATACTAATATGAAATGAATGTTGTAATATGATTCCATATTCGAATACATGTTTATATAGTGAGAATCATGCATAATGGGAATTATTTTACCCTTATTAACAATGGTATAGGAGTTGAATGGTTACAGTAAGTGATAACACCATAGTTTTGATTGTGTTTTAAGTTTTTGGGGAAGTGTTATATTGGATTATTTTTTATCCCGCTTTTGTAGATGTGTTGATTTTTCATATGTTTCATAAGATGAGTGTTTGTAATGAGGGAAATATTCTTCTAGGATAATTCTTATTGTGATAATGAAATAATATTTTCGATTGAAATGAACCTATGGTTCTAGATGAGGATGCCAAATAGTTGTTCCACTTGAACTTATTTATCTTCATGATGTTTATGTTAAGGGACACCAAGAAGTTTTTGATGATTATTTCAAATATGACACATCCTTTCAAGTTGCTTCACCCCTCAACTCTCTCTAGAGTGGTAGTTCCTATGACTATCGAGTTCTTGACTGATTCCATCTAGACAATAAATTTCCACTAAGATAGTATTAATTAGGAGAGATTCATATTTCCTATAGATGTGTTACATGGTTAGGAAAAGAATTGGTTGGACATCCATACTTAGGATGGACTTTAAGATAGTATGGAGTGGAATGAATTTCAATATAATATCATGGAAAATGTTCACCCTATTATGCTTTGTTAGGAGAGAGAATCTATGTTTATGTGGTAGAATTAGTTGACTATATCGATAATGGACTATGTTGTAAATTTCTAAATTTAAAATGATTTTATACAGTTTTTAAAGGATATGAGGTGACCAAGTAAAATCAGTTTTAAAATGCGGTTTAATGTGAAACTATGTCTTTGTTGAATATCATTAGGCTGAATAATTTTTCATAATTCCTAAATCATGTTTTCATTTCTAATGGGAACCTAAAAAATGATTTTGGTGCTTGATTGGTGGTTTCTTCTAGATGTTCAATTGGTATTAATTCTGAGGTCATGAATCATTGTTTCAAGAAATTTGAATATAGAAGTGGAAGGAAGTGTGGAAAAAGGATGTGTTAGTCACAGAGGACCTTACTCGGATGACTTGTCAACTAGGTGGTAGGTCGGTTCACTTTTTTATATAGTACTGTTGACCACCAGTAGAGTTCCAATATTACTGATGAATGGGACATCTATAGATGTTTTTCTATATCATGTTATAGAAAGGTATCCATGAAGGTACATGGAAGAACAAATTTACATAATGGGGATCTTGTAATCCATTCCAGTATATTAGTTTTATTTCAACTAATTGAGTTAATTGATGTAGTGGACATGGTGATTTTGGGAAATACCACCTATATCAGCATATTGGTTAAACACATGGGACATATACTATATCAAATGAATAATTTGGGATAGTTTCATGCAATTTTTTGAACCCTAGTGGTCGGCATGGATATACCATTGATAGTTAGAGGTACTGTTTTTATAGTTTTCACATTATCTAGTGCAATATTTTATACTTGTATCTCTCATTATTTTATACCATTAATACATTTATATGTTTTAAGCCTAGCGAAGGAGCTGATGAGTGGGTTTATAATGATAGATGTACCATTGGATGTATGATCAAGAGGTATTTATTTTTGAATGTAGTGTTCTCTTGAGCTTGGGGAGTTTCATTTCAGTAGGGATATATATATCCTTGAAATTTTGGTCTTCTACCTAATTATGTGTATCAATTGGTTAGTATCAAACCAAGATGACATTGAATGTTACAATATGATATTTACATTAACATCATTTTTGGAGGAAATTATATTAACCATGGAGAGTGGGATATCAGGGCCGACCATGTAGGGATGATTCAGAAGCAAATGGGGGCACTCATTGAATTGGTTTTTAATCTCTTTTTTGATGATGGGGATGTAAAAAATATTTTTTTCCACCCATAGTAGGAAGATATGGTGATGTATTACTAGAAAAAAAATTAGGGCTTCCACATAAGGGATATATAGAGTTTAAAATTGAGATCATACATGGGGATAAGCCAATTTATATTCCACCATATAAAATAACACCAAATGATCCTGATGATCTCAAGACTTAGCCAGAATAGGTGATGGATAAGTGTTTAATCTACTTTATTATGTCTTCGTGGGTTTATCTGGTTTATTTTTTTATGAATGAAGACATAAATCTAAGATAATTTCATTTAATTCTAGATGTCCAGATGTATGACTATTTAGAATTGGTATTTACTTCCTTGTATTGATGATTTATTTGACCAGTTCAGGGGAGATTGTATTTTATCCAAAATAAAATTGAGACCAGGGTATCAATAGTTGATGATATGGAATTCTAATATACCATATAATGCTTTCATAATAAGGTATGATATTAATGATTTCATTATGACCCTATTTAGGTGGACAGATTTACCAAACGTGTTTACGGCCATGAGGAATAGAATCAACAATTTTTACCTAGATCTGTTTGTGGTATTGTTTTTGGATTAAATCTTGTGGTACTCCCTAACTCATTATGGAGATTCCCAACACCTTGAAATCATCATAACTACATTGTGATGGAATTAAATATATGTCATGTTTTCTATGTTTAAATACTATCTTGATCATGTACACTTCCTGGTTCACATTGTCTCGGAGGAAGGTGTGTTTGGGGAATGAGAAAATGATCAATAAATTTTTTTGATAGAGTATCAAAATATTATTTTTGATAATATTAGTTTTCAAGGATTAGAATGATATTTTTGAATGTTTGTCAATTTTTTTTCATTTATCATCACTTATTATTTAAATGACCAAGAAGAAGTAAGGATTGATTAGAAGGAAGATTGTGACAATTCTTTCCTTGTGTTGAAAAGGAATTTGATAAATGAATCAATCATGTTCCTACCCAAGCCAGGTGAGGTGGATATATTTTTATGAATATTTTGAAATCAGATAAAGTGAATTGTAGTTATTGGAAGATCGAGTTGTGGTGAATGTTATATCAACATTGAGGCCACATGAATATAACTACACTACACCTAACCTTGAGTTATAAGTTGTTCATTATGATTTAACGTGATGATGACATTTTCAATTTGATTAAATGTTAACTATGTATAATAATCCTAGGATATTAATGTATATCTGGTCATAGAATGATTTCAATATGAAGTAGTGGGGGATGGTTGATTATATGCTATTATATTAATATGAGATTGCATGTACACCCAATATGGGAAATGGTGTTTATAACACCTTTAGTGTGAAAAATATGACTCGTGTACTTTTATAGTGTAGTGTTGATTGCAAAAAGGATGAATTTTCTGACCGAACTACATGTTGTAGATTTGGATAGTCAAGATCGAAGGAATATCATATCTATTTCAGTGGATTCTACACTGTGGATCATGATTTCAGATGGAGAGTATGTGGATTCAATGTTTTTTTCCATTAGTGAAAGCCTTGATGGTGGAGACTCATCATTTGACTAAAAAATATATTAGAATGAGATCATATTTGTGAATAATTGGACGGTTGTGCCTATGATAATGTGGGAGGAGATGATGTTGGAATTTAATTCCTTGATGTGGGAAGTGGAACATGGTATGAAAAACATTTATCATGGCCCATTCTACTAGTATTGGTATCCTAGTATGAAAATTAAGATTACAAGGATTGTGACATAATGCTTCACCAATCAATTAGTGTAGACCATGAATCAATGAACCAATGGTTTATTAACATTTTCCCCATTTCTGAAGGGAATTAGGATGACATAAATGCGATCATTTTAGTGGTTCTCTCAAGGATTTCCAAAAATAAAGATGCTATTTTTGTAGTTGTGGAATGACTGGAAAATGTAGCACATCTACTTCATCTATGGGAGGATTTATTTGTGTATTATTTCGGAGATGTTTACATCCATAAAATTGATCGTCATCATGGTGTTCCACATAGTGTCTCTTCATACCATTACTAAAATTTTATTAAAGACTTATGGTAGGGAATTCAAATTATTCTTGGTCAATAAGTTTTAATGAGTATGATATTCCCCCAATATATAGATGGTAAATAATATTGTATAATACCTATGATTGAGGATATAGTATGAGCATTTTTTTTGAATTCTGTAGGTCTTGGGAAAAGCACATATATTTGGTGGAGTTCACATATATAAAAAAGTTAGTAAAATATAAATATTTAACCATATGAGTCATTTAATGGTCGGTCATGTAGATCACATTATTGTTTGATGGAGGTTGGGGAATTAGTTTTGTTTTGACAATATATTGTATAAGATATGTCGAAAGAGGTTTAGCTGATTTGGAAATGTATGGATATATCTCATAGTATAAAAAATTCATATAATAATTGTTTTTTACAACCGCTCAGGATAACCACAGGTTATGGTTTATTATATTGGGTGTCACCTATATTGGGTCACTATAGGATATGAATTCATGGAATATTGGAAAAAAAAATTGATGGAATGTTTTAGGTTGTTGAGAGAATTAGGCAATTGGCATAATGATTGGCTCTTCAACATAGGTATTGTTCATTTCATTAAATTTTTAATGTTTTTTAGCATTGGAAGTGTCATCCCATCCATTGTCATGTGATTGATGTTGATTATGTTGATCTTGAGGCTAATTCACCATTTAAGAAACATCTGATAACTATAACGGATCATAGTGAGAATGTGTTGTAGGGAAATACCATGCTGATACTTCTTATATTCTGGAAACATGGAAATTTTTAGAAGAAATATGTGTAATGAAACTGATATGCGATCTCAATGACCTAATCTTTCTGATTTGGGATCATTGAGATTCTAGGGAGCACAGCTCTGGGAGGAGCTGTTATAAGGTGGGGAGTCTGTAAGATCCCAAATTATTCTGTTGATTTCTCAAGATCGTTTTCTAGTACTATTTTTCATTTTTTAGTATATTTTGTTTGTATTTTATCATTGATTAATTTTTATGAAGATTGGATGTTGTTTTCGTGATGTTAGTTAGTGCACGGTTGGCATATGATTTTATCAAACTGTGCACACAAGCCAGAAATCTGTGCAACCCCAAATAGAGAGGATTCCCATGGATGACACATGGTTTTTCAAACTGTGATCCATTCTAGTAGAAACCATGATCTCTCTGGGAGGTGGTTTATTATTTTATGAATGGTTGTAGTAAATTATTCCCCTATGTAATTTTCTATACATATGTGAATTAAAACACTTTTAAATTATATTAAAAATACCTAAACCCCCTATACATTTCCCAAACTCAACTCAATATGTCCCGAAAAAACATTTCTAGTTTTTAAAGGACTCTATATGGTTTCCATGTCCTTCTAACTTCAATTCAAGACAATAAAAAGATCAGATTTATGATATTTACCTCTCTTAGTAAGATGTTCTCATCCCATAAGGTTATCCACTTCTCTTTAATCATTATATCATCTGTTAAAAAGACGTATTAATATATTTGATATGGAAGTAGATCATGGTAGTGGTAGATATAATTTTTTTATTCTTGGATATTGGTTTTGGATCTAGATATTTCTTTTTGTCGCATAATTGAATGATCTACATCAATTGGGGATTTTCATTGGCAATAGTTAATAATAAATTTTAAGGTAGTTGGTATAAATTACAAATCTCGTAGTCATAAATTTAATTACCTATAAAAAAATTTTAATTTAAAATTTTATATGTTTTATAAATTTTATTGATGGTTATAACTAGTTTCATTTAATTACAGTAAAATAAAAAATTTGGTTAAATTGGGGTAATTAAAAACAGTGGATTTTGTTTAATTAATTTGGTAATATATTAATTGAATATTGTGATTATTGGATTGATAGGAAATTAGGATAGTGTAGCTAGTCAATTAGTTTGATATGAATTAATTGAAATTAGGGACAATGAGATGGTTGACATCACCTAACTGAGTTAATGGGTTATGTGAATTCAATATTGAAAAAAAGGTTAATGGTGAATTGCACAATATTATTTCATTTGATTAATGAATTGAATCGTGACATTTTATAATAAACTACAATAGTGTACCATGATTTGAAATATTTTGGAATGGGTTAATGATTCTTAAACGAGAGAAATGATATAGTTGTGACATTATTTGATTGATTGATAAATGATTGTGGGACTTGGAATGTTTCTTCAGAATCCATAGTGATAGAAAATATACTTGTGTGTGGAAATGTTTACTTCATAATAATCCAAAATTGACATGTGATTTTGGGACACAAGCTATTTCTTCAAAATAAAAAAGGTGGGATTTTTTTTCATAAATGAGTTGTGGAGACCATATTGATGCTTCAATGACATGCAGTGTGCTTTAGATAGGGATCTAGGCCCAAAAAGGAAGGAATTTGTCTATAATTCCACATGATTGTAAATTAAATTGAATTTAAATGATAAATTTTAACAATTTCATTTGTAAATGTTATATCTATTGGGGATTGTTTAGACATCAGAATGGGTTGATGTAGTAATTGTTCATTATTTGTCCTTGAAATCCTGAATGTTTATGTGATTAAATAAAGGGTAATTTAATATGCGAATATTTCATAATTTATTTATTCTATTTTATTCATTATACCGCTGTAAAAATTTCTATTTAATTGATATGGTTTTAGATTTATATGGTGGTGTCATTATACATTGTACTCACACCCTGCATGGGCTGCCTAATCAGTACCCAAATATACATCTTATTTTCATGTCGGGAAAAGGAAGGGAGTTCAATGTGAGATGGGTGAGTTGGGATAGAGCATTGATGACAGAACAATGCAGGTGTATTCACCCACATAGGAGTGTTTTGTGTCTCAATTTTGTTTTTTAATTTTACACTTAACATGAATTTCTATTGTCATATATACTACTTTAGTTTTGGATATTCCAATATTTCATTTATAATAATGTGATACTATTTTTTTTGGTTATTTTTTTGGTCATTTAGGAGTTACCAATTTGTTCAACTTTTTTGCTTTATTAATTTAGAGGGTACAGTCTTCCTATTATTGATATTAGACCATCACTAAAAATCAAAAGCATCTAGTATATGTGGAGGCATGCTTGAGGACATTTGACTGATCAACATAGTGCATCAATGTGTGGAAAATGGGTTGGGATGTAAAATCCTATATCCATAGTATCAATTTTATATTCATATACATTAGTATTATTATATGATAAGTAATATCATCAATCCTTGAGAAAAAATCAAAATATTTTTTATTATGATTATGAACAATGTGTTCGCATATGTTCTTTTATGGAGAATTCAATTAGTTCCAAACTACTACCTAATGTACTTACATGAGTACATCACATTTTAATGTAGATAAAATATTTCCCATATATATGAATTATTGGGGGACATAATGTTATAAATAAAACAAATACATTAATCATTGAAAATAATCCCAATGAATTAATTATTGTAGTTAATGAATATTAAATAAAAAAATATTGATATTAGAAATTAAATAAAACAATAAAAAATAAACATTCAATATTTATTTAATGGAAAAATTAAAAAATTATAAAAACCAACAATTACATTTATATTAAGACGAGATCCATATTATAAATACCTTCAGGGTATATATAATAACTAGTTCTTTAAAATTTTATAATAGCATCGTCTTCATTCAAGGCCTAGAGAGAGAACATTTATTCAATGATCATCTCTTACCCTATAAATTATTATTTATAGATATCAATAAATTGATTTTACATATTGACAATACATGACTAGTTCCCTATATCGTCACTCTGCAAACATTATATTTCATAATTAATAATTATTTTTTATTATTTTTGATCATTATTCGATCTATTGTGGTGGTTCCCTTTTATCTTCTCGTTATATGTATGACTACCTTAGAAAAATGATTTCTCTCAACTATGACAATACAAATTATTTCACAATCTCAATTATATGAATTCAAATTCTCTTTAGGGAATGAAGTTTTAATAGATGATCTTGATTTGTGATTCCTAATCGTAAAATCATTGATTTTTCTATAAAAATTGAAAATAAGGAAATTAAGGGTAATTTTTAAGTACATTATCAATATTTAGTTAATATGTACTGAAATTAATATTATAGAAAGTAGAATATGTTTTTCTCATATATCTGTGTAAATGATGTTATTACAAAATATTTTTATCTTTGATTTCATTTTTAATAATGAAGATTACAATTAACTTATTTATTTTAAATCATGGAATAAAAAAATGACTACACTCCTTTATTTCACTCACATTAGTTGTCAAAGGTTATAATACTTATAATGGATGGTTTTACATAACACCAATTTATCAGTCACTATGATATAGAAATTATTTAAACCATCATATATGTGTTGGTGAAGGAGTATCGAGGCTCTACCATTTCCCACATTAATAATCTCACTATATTCTATTTCATCAAGATATATCTTAATATACAAGGTTAATATAAAATAATTATTTTTATAAATATAAATAGAGGGAAACCAGTTATTTTTAATATTCAATATAGAAAATGTATCTTCCCAATTCAAGCAACCTTTTAACCAGCTAGAAAATTCTTCTCCCACGTTGTGAAATATGTCAAACATTAATTAATAGTGTGAGGGGTTTAAAAATAATAATGTTATTTTAATCTAATAAAAAGAATGATCAAGTGAAAATCAAATAAATAGTATAAAATTATAATAGATAAAATAGTGATAAGGAAACTGATAGAACATAATGTATGTAAAACGCATAACATTAAATATATTATTCACATTTTTATATGTTACTGGTAAATTGTCCTTGATGTTAAACATTAATCCCCATTCTCGAAGTATAATACGGTATCAGGAAACCAAGAGTGGTAATGTGAGGATTTTTTGAGGATTATGGTTTACATCATTATAAAATTTAAATATAATGATTAATATCCCTAAAAAAAATATAATGTTAAATAATTAAAAATGAAACAATGGAGGGTATGATAAATGAAACACACAATATATGGTAAAATCATTTTGAAAAAAAAATATAAATCGTAATAATACAAATTTTTCATAAATTTATATTTATATTTTTATTGAAATTTACAATTGGGATTCATTTTTACTTTTTAAATCACTACATTCATTAGGATATGGAGGAGATGGTCTGAATCAAAAAATTTATTAGAGTACTTATTCATCAACATGACCTTATAGAAAAAAAGTTCTTAAGAAACAGTAAAAATGTTTATTTTTAATTTATATATCTAGAAATAAAATTATATATGATAAATAATATAAAAATTTCAAAAAAATTAATGAAATTTATTGAATATAGATTGAAATGATGTGGAATTTTGAATAAAATAGAAAAAAATATGTCAAATGTTACGTATATTGTTGAAAAACGTGAATTGTATTTTCATACGAGGATAATGAAAAATAAAATAAACGATATATGTATAGAATATATTTTATTTAGGTCCCATGGAGTAATGTAAGTTGGTTCATTGGGTTGTATAATAGGATATAATAAAAAATTTAAATAAATTTCTCAATAATTTAATATAACTATAAATGTAAATTAGTAGAGTTATTTATAGGATTAAATGAATAAATAAATAAAAAATTGATGACTTTTATAGTATTTTTTTCAAGATCTGCTATAATATTATACCTATTTACTAAATGAGAGATAAATTATATACTAATATAATTTTTCAAAGGTAGTTATAACCCCATTACAAACTACATTTCATTCTGGATGAAAAATAATGACACATTATTTTTGAAAGGGGAGTCGTAAGCTAATTACAATGTTGAAGATATAACATGGGAGTCACAACACCAATTGTCTAAACCTAATAATATGGGTCTTAGAATATGATGATATATACGAAAAAATGGTTGGAATGTAATACCGTTAATAAATAGTGAGTGTATGTGAATGATTTGAAGAAGTGTTAGATACATAATAAACTAAGAAAAAGTAAACATATATGAAAAAAGAACTCGCACTGATTCTTGAGCTACGTATCTAGATATCTCATCCAAAAGATTTGTTCATAATAATTTTTCTTCTTCCATTGAATGAACATCATGTATTACTGAGAAATGCTCAGGATATGGAAAATGTACAAAATTTCACAATATGAACACAACCACATTCATCAATCTGTATCACTTGAAAATTTAAATTCATTAATCAATGAACTATATCATGATTATAATATTATAAAAGTAAGGGATAAAGTCTTTTGAAGAAACAAATAATCTCAATTAATCCATGAATTCTTAGAAAATTGATAATTCATGTATAAAAAATGGATTTTAGAAAAGAGGGGGAAAACATAAGAAATATTATTGCATATAAATCACACAACACACGATCAAAATATAAAACGATAATGAATGATTTAAATATATATAAAATTTATCAATTTAAATGTTTCAAATTCATCCATATTATTATGTTAATATAATATTACATGAAAATAAAAAAATTTATATGAAATAAGAAATTCAAAAACATTCCATTTAAAACAAGATGTAATGTTGTTTAGAATATGAAAAATTAATAATAATGAATTATATATATTTAAACAGTTTTTATTATGATTTATTAAATTAAATATTAATTTATAATTTAAAAGATTATTATAAAATAGATTATATTTTTTTAAAGAAACTTTTAGTTTCAATATTATTGTTTCATGCATGAAGATTAAACAGACAATAGAATTCCCAAAAAACTTGAATACAACAACGGAAAAAACATCTCACAGGTTCATCGTAATTAAATTAATTTTATAAATTCATTATAGTATATAAATATAATAAATTAACACAAATAGAATAAAATTATGAAATCAATTATAATTAATATATAATTTTACAAATATTTAAAAATATATAGGATTTCAATGAACTACACAACCAAATTCATTAAGGGGGTTCTCCCATATTTGTTTATTTTTATAACTAGAATTGACCACAAATGTGAATTGATGTATGTTATTGAAGTACATGATTCCCATAAGGGATTCTTATAACAGATTCATGGAAGTGAATTCATCATATATGTGATATTGGTATCAAAATTAAAAAAAACATATAATGATTTACATTTTATATTTAAGACTTAAATTAGGGAATATAAATTGAAGAATAAAAATTTGGATCAATTAAATTAAATTTTTAAATTTTCAATACAATTACATGGAATCAATAATCACAATAAACAATTAATAAATATATGATTTTGATTAGAAAACTAAAGAAAAATATAAATAAAAATCTAAAAAATTCATACTAAAAGCCTAAAATAAATTCATCCCTATTTTTTACATTATAAAGAACAATTAATATGTTTATTTCATCCAATTAAATATATAGATACTATTATTATATTTGTAAAAATAATAATTACTAGATTTTAAGTTATGTTGATCATGATATGTACGAAATACAAAGGGTAACAGATTCTAGAAAATTAGATACGTGGATTTTGAAATGTTTATGTGATTTACAAATAGGTTTTCTGGATAAGGATTTTTCTACATGGTGAAAAATATGCTTGTTGTGTGGGAACAATAGAAAACCTTATTAATTAAATTTTATGGTACCAAATTATTTATTTATCCTAGTAAAACTATATATATCTTCTCTATATGTTATTTCCATTCAAAACATTACATAGAATTATATTTGAAGAAAATCTGTTTTTGGATATGATCAATATGAATCATAATTTAATCAATATATAGTCCAATTTATTAATAAATTTAAAACAAACAAATATTTTTAATTATGAATAAAAAATTGGTTCAAGTATCCCGTCAACATTACAATTATTAGACAATGAATATTTTCAAAAACATCTCCCCTTTATGAAAATTATCAAGAAGAAAAATTTAAAAAGAAAAAATAATTTTATTAAAAAGAATTTAAATAGTATATTGTGTGTCCCTAAAATTTATATTCTGAAAACAAATGTCAATGTGTCATTCTAAATCCTTCCATTTTGAAGACATATTTCAAGGATCCGCCATAAATATACTTTTCTAAAATTAATCTATCAACACTCCATTATAATTTCATCCACAATTAAAACATATAATTTAATTCATGGATCATAAATTTTATTTAAACATTTTTACCAAAAAAATAATTAAAAATAATTTTAATAATATTATTATATTAAAAATGAAGTTTTAGAATATAATTTGACATAAACATGGTTATATGAGTAGTTTGAAAATAGGTATATAATTAAGAATATTTTGAAAAATTAAACAAATGTAATCTATAAAAAAATCAATATATTATATATTTTTAGAAAATATGAATATTTCATTATATAAATGCATTAAAACTCTCTATAAACACTTGAAGAAATTAATCTATTTAGATTAAAACATTCCATAATCAAATTTAATATTTTCATGATGAGTGAATTCTATATACTTATTAAAGATATTTGTATGTTGAATTTTGGAATTGAAATACTAAAAAATATTATATCTTATAATCACATGATATATAAAAAATGTAATATTACATTGATATGCTTTGTTCTATAATTATATAAAGGATTCACATAAATTGTTATAAAAAATGTATTATCACAATATTTATTCGATTTAACTAGATAAATACAAATGTCATGTAAAAGATAACTAATTAAAAAACATTACCACAATATCTAGCAATGTAAATGTACTGAAATTCTATATTAGATAAATAAATTTTAATTTATTCCTTTATGACAATGAAATTAATCTTTCTCCAAGAAAATTACACTTACCAGGTGTGATTTTTCTATAAATTCAATAATCAGAAAAATCAGAGTCTGAAATGGATATTATATCAAAAAAGATATATGTAGGAATAAACAATAAACATTTAACTAGTTATTTTACATTTAAAAATATTTATTTCACAAAATTAATATGACTCACTTGAGGTTCAGCAACAAATATTGATCTTAAAAAACATTGAAAATGGTATTACGTGTAGTTATAGTTAAATAAATCAATAAATATATCTTGCATATATAAAATTTAATACATATATATATATATTTACTATAATAATCAATATCTAATATATATCTTTTATTCATATGTGTTTTCATAGAATCAACATAATCATGTCCAAATATTTTAACCAACACATTATCATATATAAATTTATTAAGAGTGATCTCTTCATTTATTTGACAAATTTGATGTCGACGAAGGAAAATTAATTATCCTCTTAAGGTAATTTCAAAATTATATGACATCAATATAGAAAAATAATTTTAAATGAATTCTCTAGAGGAACAAAAACTATATCATGAAGATCTTTTTCTTAATTAAAATTTTATAAGAAACTATTTTAATAAGATGAGGGGGATAAACAATGCCATTATTGAAACCATTATTCAATATAAATAAATAAATTCTTTCTTACCAAGAATATGGTTTTGGTTTTGGGCCATTGAAATCCGTTTAAAATATAAAAACATGGTTTTGAAAATAAATTACCTAGTGGTAGAGAAACATAGAATTCTTCTTTTGTATTACCATTTAAAAATAATATTAAAATTCTATTTTGTATAATAGAAGGAAATGAAAATAAGATAAATCTAAATATAATCTAATATATTCTAACATGGAAATTGGTCCAAATGAATATTCAAGGTTGATACCTTCTTCTTGAGAGTATCCTTTGGATGAAATTTTGGATTTATTTTTGACTATTTATCCAAATTCATAAAGCATTATTTTAAATATTCTTTTAGTTTAGATTATTATTTTATCCATATGAAATATAACTAAGAATCATACATTCATTATAAAAAATTGATAAACTTCACCTTTTCATAAAAATAAAATAATTTATTTCATTTATTTCATCAATAAGATTATTAAAAATTTCATGAAAAAAAGGTCAGAGATAGAAAACAAGATTGAAGTAGAGATTTCAGTTTTTATGTGATAACCAAATCTAAAAATCACAATGACATTTTCATTGTATTTTATTATTCTTCCATGATACTTTATCATACATATAATTATTATTCTACCCTTAAATTAATTCATGTTTATCATAAGTAATTTTTCTTAGAAGTTAATGTATCTAAATAGATCATCAAAAACATTAGAATCAATATTAAGTTTCATATTATTTTAAACAAACATATCATTTACAGAATATTTAGTAATTGTAGTTGTTTTAGTAAAAAATATAAAATTTTCTATAGTACTTTAATAACTAATAAAAATACATGAATCACTTTTACCATCAATTTTCCCTAAATTATAATTAAAATTCTAAATTAAATCATTGTAACCAAAATCTCTAGAATAACCTAATTTAGGATTTTACCTTTAAAAATATCTTAAGAATTTTTCTTCTTTAATGTTATAACAATAAATCTAATTAGAATATATAAATTTGTAAAAATTTATTTAACATAAAAATCATTATGAAAATTATATTCACTTAATATAGTTATGAAAATTTCAAGAAGATTACTATTTTTCCTTTCAACAACACCATTTTTTAGTATTATAATATTTTATAAAATAATTAAATGACCAGTATTTTCAGAAAAATATGAAATTATGAATTATTAAATTCACCTAAATTTTCACTATCAATAGAATAAATCCTAAAAAATATAATTTTTTTATGAAAAAATATAAAAATGTAATAAATATTGTTAAATAATAAAATTCATGTGTATAAATGTAAGCCCATGTAAATACAATATAAACGTCAAATAAGAATGAAGTATATTTATTTAATATTTGGCATGGAATTTCATTATCTAAAAATTAATTAAGATTTACTAATTGTATGGTTTCATTCATATATAACTAATTGATAGGTCTTAAACAAACATTATGTTGTTTCCCTTTCCTGTATGTTCCACAAACGAGAAACGTCTCTTTCACCAAGGTACGTCAATACAAAATATTCACATATATATAGTACTTATGTAACATTCTGAAATTAATATTATATAATCATTGATCCCAAGTAATTTTTTCATTTTATATTTCATTAGAACAATTAACATATGGAATAGTTAGTTTTTATAAAAAATCATATAAATATTTTTCTTTTCATTAGCACTTAACAACAAGGAATCATTCCTGGAAAATAATCACATGTCATATTGAAATTTATCAACTATTCCATCATCACATAACTGAGATATACTAATGAAACTATTTTTTAAAACATTTATATATAAACCATTATAAATAAAGGTTTAATTAGGGAAACTATAGTTTCTAAAACCTCTTACATTTCCTTTGGAATTATATCCAAAAGTAATAGTACCTCCATCAAATTGATTTGATATAATAAAATTTGATGTGCCTCTAGTAATTTTCATATATAATCCATATTTCATATACCATGCGTAGTTTTGGTTATATTGAAGGGATTATCCTTAAAAAATCATTCATAAAACATTTTTTGGTAACGAATATACATTATGTCAAACAAATTAGTAAAATAATTTTAGGTTTCCACATATAATTTAAACAATTATTTTAATTTACACTAGATAAAAAATATTTAAAAATGAGAGATTTTGTAAATGATAGGTATAGTTTGAATCAAATATAATAAGATTTTACATATTGGCCTTTCATTTAACAATGAAATCATGTAATAGTAAAAGTACAATAGTTTTATTAGTTCAAAAATAATTTTTTTACATTTTAGGTAATATCCTATGCTATCCAATACAATATTTATTTTTATTTATTCTATTCAAAGACATTATCTTTGGATTTCTTTTAACACCACTAATAAATAAAAAATCATTTTATTAAGAATTTATAAACCCTATTTAATTTTTTTATTCGAATCCTACGTTGGATTAAAATAATCATAATCCATTGAGTGAGAAAAAAAAGAAATATTCTATAGTTTTTCATTATCATACAAATACACTTACTTATTCAAAAAAATTACATTGTTATTTTATTTACTATTATTACACATGTTATATTCATTGAAAATATATTTTCATAATATGTAAATTTCTTCATTTAATAAAGAAACATTATTATTTTAAGAATCATAATCTGAATGATAACATGAAAAATAAAATGTAGAATCACTTATATTTTTCAGTAAAGTCTTAAGGCACAAGATACCTTACACCTTATCATTTAAATATTATTCACTAGAATTATATTCTACTTTATAACTCCAACTATTTTGAAATGACTATTTTCATTCAATCGGAATTTATCATAATTGGTATGTTTTGGATAGTCATGATTGATTTTTCTTTTATTCCTTCACTTAATACAAATAAAAACTTATGTATTATATTTAGTACTTACCTTATAATCCCCCATTTATTTTTCATTTAGTTTCCTTTCTATAAATAAAATCCTCAATCGGTTCTATTTAATTAATTTTTAGATTACAATCATAATTTTATTGATACATCATTTTCCCTAAAATATTGATCATTATTATAACAATATGTAAAAAAACGTTAACATATTTAAATGCTACAACATAATTTTTGTTTTCTCTTAAATTTTGTTCTTTAATTCCGTTTTATACTGAATTAGTGATCTAATCAATTCATAAAGATTTTACAATTTTGAGTTTTTATTATCTTCAATGCCAATAATATTTGGATGGTAGTTCATCAATGTAGCACATTAGAAACATTAAATATGTATAGGGTTCTCCCAATCTTATCTAGGAGAATAAATTCCATTAATAAAGCGTGTGAGTTAGTGAAACATTTGATTTACTAATTTTTCATCAGCCATTTAAATATCTTTCTTACATATCTCAAAGAATTTATTTTTTGGTTTTATAAATAATTTTTGAGTCATGGTGAGAAACTTTTAAATTCTTCTAAATATCAAGAACTAATTTATATAAAGAAAAGTGGATAAACACACTTCTTTTTAATATCACAATATAAAATATTTACACCATTGAAATTCAAAAAATATTTCACATCATCGTTTCCTGTATGAATATATAGGATATTTTCTAGTACTGTCTATTACTTTTCCATGATTCACCACATTACTATTAATAATTTTTTTACGCATGAATTAATTTTACATTTCTTGTAACTGTAGTGAATTACATTAAAATGAGTTTCCTTCTGTGGAATCCATATATCTTTTATATATATTCCTACCATCATGATGATCACTACCTAAAGTAGTTAAGAATATTAATGCTTATAAAAATTTGAATATAAATAAAAAAATTAATTAAGTAATTGTTTGATACAATTTATTTGGTCCCATAATAAAATGGAACATGGTATAAAGGGGTTGAATTGGCCTAATATATTTTTTAAATAAATATACACATTATTTCATATAATTATAAAATTTAATTACAATGTTTATTATAATATTATGTATAATAAAAAATAAAATAATGATATTTTTATAGTATTTTGGCCAAATTTGAACCTATTCAACAATTATACTTCATTTCATTGAGAGGGATATGCCGTCCCTTTATCTTATTTTTTATGTGGAATAATAACTAGATAAAATGTTAATATTTTTAGTGAAAGGCAACTACGATACTTTATTTTTTAAGGTAAGTCATAAATCAATTAGAACAATGAATTTATTTAATGGTGGTTTCATTCTAAATATTCCCCACAATAGAATCTAGGATTCAAAACCTCTTGATAGTGACATGGAATGATTTTATACATAAAATAAAAAATATAAGATAAAGATAATGTGAATGATTGGAAGAAGTGTTGTAGACATAAGAAACTAGAATTAATTAGAACATATATGAA
Source organism: Viscum album (assembly GCA_963277665.1). Taxonomy (NCBI): domain Eukaryota; kingdom Viridiplantae; phylum Streptophyta; class Magnoliopsida; order Santalales; family Viscaceae; genus Viscum; species Viscum album. Next base: position 116,080,767 of record OY728160.1, on the reverse strand, counting down.
GAATAATAAGGTGATTTTTTGAGAAATGAATCTAGATATCTCTTCAAGGAAATATTAGTCATAGTATCTTATAGTAATACCTTGTGAGAAAGTCTAATGGAGCTAAATATTGCTCATCAGAGGGATAATGTATAAAACTTAAATTTATCAACAGCAAAAAAACCTTAACACTGTATCGCTTAAAATTTTATTAGATCTCATAGAATAAGTATCACATGAGTAGTATCTGATATAATAAATTCTTAAATTCCTTTTAAAAACAATATAATCTTAAAAAAACAATGAGAGGTTAGATAATTAAAAATTCAAAAATGATTAAACTAGATTATTTGATAGGGAGAGGAATGTAGGAAATCTATATTACATAAAAATCTCCCAACTCATGACAGCAATTTAAATCAATAAATCCTAATTAAAAAAATTTCACATTATTCACTATTTTAAAATAATTCCATTTATGTATGGAAATTAAATATACTTTAAAATATAATGTTCGAATTTGTAAGAAAAATAAAAAAACCATTTTTATCAAAATCAACAATTATGGAGAGAATGTCAAATATCTATAACATTATAGTAAATCTGTTAATACAAGTTTTAATTGTTTTAATTATAACTAATATTAATTTAGAAATTATAAAATAAAATAAAACTAAGAAAAATAACAAAAAATTTATTTTAGATTCAAGTTTGGAGTTTCATGTGCCAAAATAAATCACACCATAATCTAATTAAAAACATATTTAAAATAATGTAAAATAGTTTTTATAGGGTTTATATAATTAGTATCATTATTTAACATAATTATAATAATTTAAATATTTGAGAAAAACATATATATATTTGAAATTTAAAATATTTCATAAAACAGATTTCATTTATAGTTTTTGAAAAACAAGTAGAATTTCAATTAACTCCAAATCCCAATTCTCATTGGTGTTTTCTGCATAAGCTATATTCTCTACGTAATATTATTTACTATGTAGGTAAATTGATGCAGTTAATTCACATAATATCTTCACATTAGATAATCACATAATAAAATTCATCATGTAGGTGATTTATGCAAGAAAACTACTAAAAACTATAAATAGTTTTAATATTAGAATTTCAAACTTAAAATATTCCATCTAAATTGATAAAAATCTTTTAGTATATTTGAATTATATTAATTAAGATTTATTATATTTAAAAATACATTAGAACAAAAATAATTAGAAGTCTATAGATCATGTGATGATTAAAAAATAAAATGAAAATTGTATTTTCAAAAATGCAGAAATCATTCTGAAAACATACAGTATTTTATAACCTAATTCAATAGATGATAGATTTCGATAAATAAGTTGATTTATTTTAATTATTTTTAGAAAAATATCATCTATTTTCAATAAAATATTATCCCCCACATTTATTTTTTTTAACTCACGATATGTTTTAAATAAAGTGGGTATGTGATTTTCTAAAACTAGGCTACGTATATTTCAAACAAGATACTTGAATTAAAAATCTGATATGTGGATTATGATTTATCTATATGGTGTTAAATATATATATTTTGTGTATGTATAATAAAAAATATCTAAATGATATTTTATGGCCCTGAATGATTAATTTAACATAGTAACACTATATAAAACATGTAGAGCATGATTTTACCATTCAAAACACAATTTAAAATGATTTGTAAAAATATAATTATTCTGATATGATAGACATTAAACATAAATTAATAAATATAAATTTACAAATATTAATACATTTTAAAAATATAAATCATTATAAATGTCAAAACCAAATGTTATTTATGTATACACTCAATATGTATGGGTAAAAAAGTCATCACCATTTATTTAACATATCACTATATATATATAGCACATGGGATTGAATCAAACAGTTTAGACTAACTCTGAAAAACCCAAATATAATATCATTAATTACAAAGGATTGTGAAAAAAAAATTTGTTATATGAATTTTTTTTGGGAATAATGTAGTCTCTATCATTATTATCATTACAAAATCCACACATTAATATTAAATAACCCCCATAGATATTATAAAATAAAAAATCGTATATCAACGTCACAAAAAACATTTGGGAAAATATATTTAATGGAGATTTAATTGAATTCTATTCTATTCTTCCTCAATATAAATGTATCTGGAAAACCTGGTGGGAAAATAATAATGAAGGGAAAGAGAGTGAATAATTTTGAACACTCCCTTATTATATTATTTAATTGTGTCTTCAAAACATTTATTGATAATTTTATATAATTATTTATTATAGGTAGGGATTGAAGAACATAATTGATAATTAATTGTCTAATTGAAATTTATTACTCACGGGGAAGACCAACTATTTCAATTAATTTCCAAAATCAAATCTACTTACAACATTCCCTTGGATATCTTTGAGGTTGTATGATTATCAAATTAAAAAAATAATCAAGGAAAACCCCATCAGAGTAAATCCTTTTATGGAAAAAAGAATATAATAAAATGATATTCCCATAGTATTGACTCATTTAATAAATTTTTATGCAAACCCAATGAGAGAAACATTACTATGGAAAAAGTGTATCATATTTACATATACCTCTCATAATGTTCATCACTATATACATTTAGTCATATAATTCGCAATATTAGTTCCTAAAAAAATATTTTTTCCATTAATTTAACTATAATTTATAACATTTATATTTCTATTAAAATGGAATAACATTACCTTATGTCATAATGTGATTTATAATTATCTTCATTGTAAATATTCACATGCAAATGATTATAATTTAGTGATAAATAAAATATAAATTTGTACTGAATTCATCATGGAAAAATATTTTATTCATAAACCCATTATATATAAACTATATAACGATTAGAATTGAGGGATTTAATGGTAATGGGTTTTGTCGTGAATATATAAAATCATTCCAAAACCAATTATTTCATCATATTAAAGATTAATTTTATATACAGGGATATAATTTGTAATTCTGTTATCAAATGATTCATTTCATTCAAAAAACACATCAATATTTTTTAGGTTTTCAAAACATGTTAATTATTTAATGAGTTAAATGATTCATACAAACCATATGATGATTAATTCAATTTTATATTCATCAATAGATTAATATGGATACATGAAATTAATCATTTATTGTATAACAATGATTTATTATATTGGACAGGACATTCATTATATTTAATATGATTAATAATTTTTGAACTCTACATGCATACTTATAGGAAATTTATATTCCACAAACAATTATAAGAATAATTGTTAATAATACAAATATATAAATAACTATATATACAAGGAAAAACATTTCATTAAATAATATTATCAATATTAAATAATTAATGATGTATTTATAATAAATTCAAAGCCTTTTATTTTGAACATATCATTATTTACATTATTTCTTTAGTCAATTAATAATGATGTTAATATCTATTTAAAATAATTTTCAACGATGTGTTTAGAAAAAAAATATTCAATCCTATTATATTGTAACAACATTCCCCAATATACACCAATATTTCTTAAAATAGTGTCACATCTAAGAAAATATCTAAAAATGTATTATGTTTTCAATATGTTAATTTTATTTTTCAAGGGTACATATATTTATTACTTCCAACTCGTGATTATCAATGATTTTATAGAATCATTACAACCACACTTCCATTGGGTATAATTAGCCTATTAATTTTTAACCCTTTAAATTCATGTATGTGTTGTGACAAACAAGTTTATAGATCCTTATGACCATTATGTATATACAATTTGATTATTAATTTTTATTATAAACAGTATTCATAGCCTAAAATATATAATCATTTGAAAAAAATATCACATGTTGTAATTTAATGGATGCATCTTTCATAAAGTATTTAATTTAATCACATATTAGGTAGGTTTTCCATTATATACATTATAGTTTTTTCTTTATAAAAATATTAGAAATTAATATCCTAAATAATTTATATTTATATAAATAATTTTCCTTAATAATAATTACCTTCATATTATGAATGTTATCGTTAATTGTTATACATTGAGTATTCATAATATCCTAATGATAGTGAATAATTTTATAATTTTATAAAACTACATCCGTCAAATAAATTCATCATTCTCCTGCAAAATTATGTCTATTATATTAGGAATAAATTTATTATCATTTTTACATGAATCAATATTATTTATTATAATTGACTCTAGATAGTATAGACCACCATGTCATATAGTAAAATTGTGTGGATTTATAAACCTTCTGTGTAACATTATTTATTTGATTATACATAAAAGATAATTATAATAACATCTAATGGTTGGTTGTTACATATGATGAAACCTATTTTATTAAATGTCTCCATATGATATTAATTTTCAATAATACCATATATATATCACATTGATATATCAAGTATAAAAGAGAATTAATAATTTCATCTATAATATTAGAATATATCCTCTCATCTAGGTTGTTAATAGATTATATATAATAGTAAATATAATTCAATTATAATATAATAACTCTTGTATAAGTTATTTTGGAATATTTAATCCAAATAATTTTTATACAAGATATATTCATAATACTATTATTATCATCAATAGATAATACTCATATTGTTCAATATATTTTTCACATTTAGTTGTTGAGGAATTCATAACATAATCATAATAAGGATGTCCTATAACCAAGTTGATTATTATATATTTTGGAAATTATGGCCAAAATATTATTTTAAAATATGTCGAGTTTGGAGAAGATCACCCACCTATTTTGAAGAATATGATGGGGATTTCATGAAGTAATGTGGAGTAATCATCATGATTGATAATAGAAACCTCATCACCATTAAAATTTATAATTAATTATAATAACTTGTGTCACAACAATAAAATTAATTAATGAAGGGGAAATAATTTGTTCAATGTTAACTAGCTCTAAAATACACTGGATAAAATTAAATGTATGTGTTTAAAAAATCATGTATACACATTCAATTATCATAAATGAATATTACATATTTTTAGATAAATATTCAATACATGACACCAAATTACACCCTCAGGATAAAAATGATTATTTTATTTGGAAACGAGATACCCAATAATATTATTTCTTAATATATATAGAACATATCCTGTAACGATCTACCCACATAAAATGTATCCTAATCATATGAAACATAAATCATTTCTTCAAAACATGGGGTAAAGAAAAATAAAAAAGGGTGACCTTATATACTCATTATGATTAAAAAATGGACATATAAATGATCCCTTAATAATTATATGAAAATAAGTGTATTATAATATAAAAATAAATTTTTAAAAACCATACAATTTATATGATAGGTAATACAACTCTTTCAGGGAATAAAATTGGGCAGTTCTTAAAAAAGGAATCAAAAAGTAATAAAAGACCATGATTCATGATATCATAACATAGGAATAAGATAGAAATTTTTTGCCTACACATAATCATATAAATAATAGTTAAATGTTATTCACCATTAATTCATAACATGTTATTATTGGGATAACCACACATTTAGAATCTTCGTGTTGGGGATAGACTCTCATCTACCCTCATTCAGGCATGGAATAATGACATATATTCCATATATCAAGCTTTATAAAACGTCTCCTGTACCATTTTTCATCCTTAGTATAACCTCTTATGTACCCACTTTAGGGATTCGGATAACCTCTCACATACCCTTTGTGTGCATATAAATGTTTTCATTATCCAACGTATTGGATGTAAATATAGTTCCCACCCATAAAATAAATAATAAATTTCTATTCCAAAAGAACATAAATAATTAAACATATCATAACCAATTAATATATATGGGTCTCATAAAGGTTTTATCATAGAATAGCCTACGTAAATGAAAAGACATTGATAAACCATTAATCATTTATTCATTACCTAAAACATGTAAAAAATGAGATATATAAAAATATAATCATCATAGTCATAATAAATATATTGAAAGAATAAATATGGAATCATTGGATCATATCTATAGAAAATATTATGTAACCAAAAGTTAATTCATCTTATTTAAAAATTTTATTTCATAATAAAAACATGTAGAAAATTTCTTGATGAAATTAATCACTCCTTGAAAATTTGCATTAAATCATGAAATTAGTATTATATTAGAGAAAACATTTTCCAGTAATGTGACATTTATAATTATAAAATTTGATTTAAAACATTAATAGGTCATAATTAATTAAAATTTAGTTCATTTTATACCGATTTAAAACAAACATTCTTTTATCATTTTCAGTAAAATTAAAATGAGACATTTTTTAAAAATTACAATAATATTACTTATAATAGATTGTTTAAAAATTAAATCAAGTGTAAAAATGTCGTTAATTAATCATAGTATATTAGTAAAAACTATCATTAAAAGGTTTTTTAAAAAATATATAGGGAAGAAAAATTATTTTTAACCGAATTTACGTAAATTAATTTTTATGAAAAACAATTTTTTAATGTCTTGAGAACATAATGAATGGATAATGAATGTAGAACAAATATTATAATGACATATCCAGAGTATAATAGAAGTCATGAGTTCTATGGTAGGATGATCATAATATTTCATCATCATATGTATAAAAATAATTAATCTCAATAAATGATGACATGGTATCAAAAAACCCTTACAACTTTAACAATAATTTTCCATAAGACCCATAAAAAATATCATTAATTTAAACATAAAATATAATTTTAATAAATAAATTCACAATATTTCATGTCAAATGGGTTTCCCATAGACATCATTGAAGAAGTTATTTTCATAACATTACATATGTCCCAAAGAAGACAAATTGCAAAAAAATAGCTTTCAAATTGTATACAATATAATCACACGACCCATTAAATGATAAAATTAAATGTAACATTAAATATTATTTATATTATTATATTCCTAATATAACATGTCAAATGAAAATTACAATGGCCAGAAAAAAAAAGACTGCTTATTATTGCATACATCTTCTAGAAATAAAAGTGATGCTGGAAATCCATTTACATAATTCTCAAAATACTTCAAAAAAATTTGAAATTATTATATAGTAAAATATTTTATACTAATATATTAAAATATATATATATAATATCATACATGATTTATTTATGACTTTATTTCTATTTTTTTAATATTTTCTTGTTAAAATCATTTTTCGGGTAATATCATCAATTTTTTTTTGGTTTTTACTTTGTATTTTAGACCCTATTACATTGAACATTTTTCCATAATCTCAAAATTTTAATACCTGATTAAAATATCAAATATATATTAATTATATTCTCATTTTGAGTTATCCATAAATGTCGATGATAGATAATAAAATACACTATTCATTGTGATGGTGGTCCATATGCAGACATGAGTGTTCTATCCATTTTCTAAATGGATGAAAAAATAATAATAATTTACGATATTTTGATATATTATATTTCATATATATAAGATATTTTCTCAAATAAAATCTTTATTACTTTAATCATAATGAATAAGCGAAAAACAAATCAAATCACTTCATGATGTGGTACTTTTTCATGCATGTGGGCAACATTATCATATTCTCACAGAATTTAAAGTGAGAATTTATATGTGATATAATAATTAAGTGTTAATAAATATGTAAAAAATATATAAAAACCATAAATCCATTATTATATCAAGATGAGTTGGTAACCCACCGTACACACGATCAACTATTTAATTTTCCATTTGATAAAAGTGGATATTGATATATTTTCTTCCATCAACATAATACTGTATAATTATTTGTAATAAATGGTATTGTTATATTGTTAGTAATTTAAAATGAATGGATGTGTTATGAAATTAATTAAGAAGAAATACATCAGTGATGAAAATTACTTTCCCTAATGATAACCAAATTTGTATCTCTAATTAAGGACCCTAGGATTGGTGTAACACCCCAGGTAAATGAAGAATATGACATTTTCTTATTTATCCATATTTGTGAATAAAATATTAATATGACTTTAAAGGGGACGCTATGCTCGATGGCGTACCCAACACGCAACAACTAGTTTCCTGGGAATCTTACGTTGCACTCTAATAATAAAATAATATTATTTTAAATGGTAGTTAACATGTAGCCATTGTATTTGAGGGAATGGATAGAAATAACTAAAATATGATTATATATGTTTTTAAATGTTTTTACATTTATCCAATAAAAGATAAAGGCTTAAAATACGGAAAGAATTCAAATTTAGGTGTATATGCCCTAGTTTTCACTAAAGGTTCACTTATTGCCTTTGGATGGAGATCCGTCATTAAATATAGTTTTTTTCACTCTTATACATCCTTTTGGACCAAATAAAACTCTTCTTAAGAATTGGGACATCACAATTTACTTTGTGTAAATTTTTGGTATCTTTCCGATAAAGTTCATTTTTTTAATGAATAGTGTAAAATGTTGTATTTTAATTAAAAACCTCTTTTTAATATAATTTTTTTATATGATTAGATTAACATTTGAATTGTTTTTAAGTGAAATTAGAATATATTTTTACCATTTTATTCAATGGTGGACTTTGGAATTAATTTCACATTGAAATTCGACATAAACAAATATCAATCTTCTGATATATATTGTTTCTTAAAAACACGCTATTTGTTTTGACAGTGGGAGTTAATTATTAAATTAATTAATTATACTTATATTCTTTTAATTAGGTAATAGAAAAATCATTTTTGAATTCTGAATATCGAATATATCTTGGAGTGAATTAATGGTAATTTTCTGAAAAACTCCAATTTTTGATGAATAGTGAAACCACTCAGTGGTAATCAAGCAAACTGATTTTTCAGTTAAATGAAAGTTTACCACTAATGTGTATTGAATTTTTAAAATCCGACATACATGGTTGTCAATAGTATGTAAAATGTGGTTCAATGGGATGAAAATAATTTTTTGGTGAATAATAACTTTTTTCATTAATCGCGATTAGAGGTAATTAGTGTAATTTAAGGTAAAAATGATATTATAAAAATATGGAAACACCATTAAACTTATTCTACCCCTATTGGATGAGTCATTGCTGTCCATGAAAACCCATGGGTCGATTTAGGGGACCCTATGGAGCCTCTTGGGTGAGATAATGACTTTAATGCCTTGTTTTAAAATAATGGTGAAAATGACACTAACATAAATCGTTTTACTAAAACAATTTTTAGAAGGTGTTATAGTAATCATATCTTTGTTTATAAATACACTTTGGAAAGATAAAAAGATTTCCTACATCAGGATAGTTTTTTTATAATTTTTAGACATTAAATAAATTAATTTAATTATGACATCATGATGATGCAACGATGACCTCATCAATGAACAGTTTAAATAAAATGAAACGATAATATAAAATCTAAGACCTACACATGTACAAAAACTATTGTATGTGAATATTTATAATCCTTATCATCTTATATTATAAATAACTCAATGTGGGACCTTATATATTCGAAACACTTTTGAAAATAAAATAATAGTTTCATGATTTCCAAAAGTGCCTCTCCTCTCCTCTTATAAAAGGCCCCCACCTCTACCTCATTTCACACACTTCTAAAGACTTTGGCTCGGCCATCCCCTGCCCATTTACTCTCTCCAAATCCCTCTCCTAATCCTAGAGGATTACCTTTGGGCATAATCCTTTCAATGGATGCCTTTAGGTTCAAATCAAAAGGAGTTACACTTTTAAAGGTATTTCATTCTCTCATGTTCATTTGTTTTATTTTGTTTCTCCAACCGCCTAAACTCTTTTTATTTACTTATTTTGTAACAACAATAGCATCTTCAATATACTAGGATTTTGTTAATATATTTATTTGAGCTACACTCTCACACAACTACATCAAATGGTTAAAGAACATACGGTTTCCGTGGATGGTGAAATTCTGCCTCCCAAAACGATGATTGCTCAATACTCATTTAACACCTTCAAAGGTGAACATTATGATGTCACTATTTTTATATATGATATATAATATGTTTACCCTTTCCTTAAGCTTCTTTATTTTTCATTTATGGTATACCATTATTGTTTCCATTATGGGTAAACACGATATCTTCATTTTAGGAAGTGCGGACTACCGCCCCCTGAAAGTGATTTGATTCGTTAATACCATATGTGGGATGTGTAAAGGATAAAGATAATGATATTATATATGTTATTATACTGTAATTATAATATACTCTTATATAAATTTGATTCCATTCCAGAAAATACGAAATAGAAATGGAAGTAGCGTTCATGCGTACGAACGGCTTACCGTCTCCATGAACGGTACATTTCATTTTTATCTCAAAATATTATGTACTATTATAAGTACATATATATAATGGATATATATGATGTATGATACATCTAAATGATTAATATAATTCCTGAATTAAAATATACATACCTCTCATATAGTTTTAAATCCATTAATACGACATAGAAATGAAAGTAGCGTTCATGCGTACGTACGGCTTACTGTTTCCATGAACGGTGCATTTCATTTCATTTCTCTAAAGGATTATGTGATATTATAAATACATGTATATAATGGATATATATGATATATATGATATCCAAATCAGGAATGTCATTCTGGATATAAAGAACCTTTGACCACACGAACAACATGTAATTGTAAGAAGTCCACTTTCGACTTAAGAACCAAATATCGAAAAAACAATCATTATTAACTTAATGATTACATAATGGTTATAACATGGAAATAAGTGATATAAAAGGAATAATAATATTTAATAAAGGTTCTTAATCATTTACAAATTAACTCAAGTTTATTATTCAGGAGATTAAAGAACGATCGAGTCAAGTCGGACCCGAGGTAAGGGATCCTACTCCGCTCTTTCTGTTTAAGTACACTCTTTTATGTCATTCCATTTAAAGCTCATATTTCTTGTTATTGGGATGTTATTTTATATTAATATTACTCTAATTTTTATGTTCATGTGATGAGAGACCATATTCTCTCTCATCAATCCATTTTGGAAGTTTTGAGTGGCACTGTTAGGCTGCCGAATTTCCGTAAGAGATCCAACCTCTCTCTTTCTTTTTAAGTACTCTCTTTTATGTCACTTTTTTTAAGATCCTATTTTTTATGTTTGGGGATGTTATTTTATATTCCTCATACATTAATATTTATGTTCATATTATGGGAGAACATATTTATCTCATAAATCCACTTTTGTATGTTTTAAGTGGCGCCGTTAGGCTGCTGAGTTTTCATTTGGGATTTTTCATCTCACTTTTATTCCCGTGAGATTTATGCTACACATGCCACAATTTCCTTTGAGTGGTGAATGCACGTCCCATTATTTTATTCATTGTGTAATATAATTTCTTTTATGAGTATTTACATAAATGTTTTATTGTCCTTCTTTCATGAGGTGTATGTTTAGAAAGATACACATGTCGGTAAGGGAACCTTTCACCCTCCTCTTTTTAAAAGACTTATTTAGTTGGGTCTTTTAATTCACATATTGTTATGTTGGGATATGTTCTCATATATCCTTATTGATGTAATTTTTATGTATATGTGATGAGATACCCTTTTTTTATCTCTCATCAACTGATTTTCTGAATTTTTGATGTGACGTTGTTAGGTTGTCGAATTTTACCAAGGGAACTTTTTAACCCAATTTCGATTTCTTTGGGTTCAACATGTTGTTATTGAATATTTCATCCTTTGAATATGTGTGAATGAACTTTTATTGTTTTACAATTAATATCCAATTATATTGGGTGTATTTATATTTGTCACACATAACTTTGAGATTGATTTATCCTTAATTTAAGGATACCTTCTTTATAAGGGATTTCATCACATTTTACATCTCTATTGAGACTTCATTGTTGATATGCACCAATTATCTCTTATATGGTGTATATTCTATCCTTTGGAATATTATATCATGATTCCATTTATTCTCATGATATTAAAAAGTTCTGATTAAATGTTATTCCTCAATCGTTGTATTCAAGTGTCTCTAATTTTGGTAAAAACCCCGTTAACCAAAATAGCACTTTAAATGTTTTAATGATTTGTTCTTATTAATATCCATGTTTTCAAAATGGTTTTAAGGATTTATTTATACGGATATTAATGGTTTAAAATTTTAAAATCTTCATGGTGGTATGGGAAACTTTGATTCAAAAATCTCTTTATTAAATGTTTTAAATGGTGTTGAAAATGGTTTTTTTTATGGATTCATTATTTCAATATCCTAAAATGTTATATTGTGATTGAAATGTGGAAATGTTATATTTCCTTTATGCATGTTTTATGTGATGAATTTATGTTATGGTTCTTTGGCATTGTTATAAAAACGGGTGGTTCCGTGATAAACTAAGGGCAGGTGAGCCAGATATAGCTCTCCAATGCATTGGGTAACTCGAAGGAGTGAAACATTATGGTTTCTCCGAAAAGGTTTAGGGAATATACTGTGATGGGTATTCCAAACGTAACCAAGAGGGTTACTCCCTACGTAAGATTGTTATGAATGCCTCAAGTTACCTTTATGTCATATGACTTCTATGATATTATGTGGTATGTTAAAGTGCTTATTTTTTATGAGTAAAGTATGATTTCATTTTTATGTATACATGTTCTAATGATTCCTTTCCATATTTTTATATCCCATACTGAGCATTTTATGCTCATCCCAAGTTTTTGAAATGTTTTTCATAGGTCAAGGGAAGGGTACATGATGTGATGAAAGTGTCAAGGATGTGTCAAGAATGAATCCATGTTTTATTTAAAATTTGTTTCCGTTGATGGGAAGAATGAATACTGTCATTTATGTAACCACTTTGTCTAAATGTGGAATGTAATGCAACTTTCATTATCTAATTCTCTAAAACTCTAAACGTGATAATATCCTCAATGTGTAATCTTGTAATAACTCAAGATTAAGTAAGGTTTAAGGCTGGGGCCTTATAGTTGGTATCAAAGGTCGGTTTAGATAACTTTAGAGGTTAGGGTATTCTTTAAGCATAAGTGACATTACCATAATGGTTAGGATTTCAGAAAGAGTCCTAGTTTTAGATAAAATGAATGAGTAAGTATATATTAGTGTTTATCTTCCTCATTAGTACAAGATGGTTATGTTGATATACTCACACTGAACTTTTTGGTTTTAGTAAATGGCTGGATCTAGAAGGCACCAAAGTGACAATGGGTTTGAAGGAAACTATGGTGGTTCTCTGATTAAGAGACTAGATGAGATGGGGGATTCAATGAGGAATCTCATGGTTGTTCTAAACCAACTATCAAGGATTCATGATCAACCACTTCATCCTTGGTGAGTTATCTAATGCATCATGTATGATATGGCCAACTTGATGTGGAAATTCAGGTAATAATTATTAAGGTAACCATTAGGGGTTATATGAACCTTACATTTTAGGTAATTATGGGTAACTCTATGATATGATGGAAAATGAAAGGAATTAGATAAACTTGAGGTTAAAATATGTTATGATCATTTTTGAAGATTTTATCTCGTTTTGGGGGATGTTTTAAGAATTATATAGTTTTGGAAAAAGGACAACACGCAGACCGTGTGACAACCCGTCGCGTCAGACAAAGCTGCGGGAATCGAACCCACAACCAAAGTGCAACTGGTATTTATCACCTACCACTGGACTATGTGAAGTCCCTGGTTAGTTTGACTGATTCATTATAGTTATATGATTTTATGAATTAAGAGTAAGTTGATTTTGGGTTATTTATGAAAATTATTAACCTATCATGGAGGATATGTGATTAGGTTAATTACTTTTCAATAAGAGACTTTAGGAGAAACTGATGTTGTATGGAGATAAATGTTACTATTTAACATGGAAGGATATGTGACTAAATCCTTCAAATACTTGGGTTTCAACCTTAGTTTGGTTTACGTTGACGAATTTTATGGAAAAATTGTTTATCTAATGGTCCTCGTTGAACTTTGGGTTTTGTTTGACAAATTTTGGATGTTAAGAATAAATTTTCTTTTTTATAAAGGGTTATCCTTTTCTGGATTATCTGACCATGTACTAACCTTTTTGGTTTTGGATTTGGTTAAACCCTAAATACAAGGGATGTATATAGTTCTCTTTGGTGGATTAGGTGATTCTCTAGAGGTTGATTATAGTACTCTTAATGCGAACAAGTCTCCCTAAATACTCGTCTTTTGAAAAAAAAATATGAGTTTGATTAAGGAATATAGTAAAAGTTGAAAGTCAACATGATAAGTGATTATGTTTCCTTATGAATAAACTCATCAATAAAAAGTAACTTAAAAAAAATGTTGTCTATTAACTTTTCCTACTGGGGAATCGAATACTGTTTAACCCATCACAAGTTTTTGATTTTCTCGTGGTTAACTCTCTCCAAAAAATGTTTTTTATCACTCTCCATCAGAAAATGACCCTTTGTTTTTTCCTCCATGTCCATACTTTTATACTTGGAATCCTAGTATGGGTTAACTCAGGTGACCTTTTTACATATCTTTCTTTATTTTAAAGTGATTGTTTTACCGACTCTTGTTCCGATGTGGGACTTTCAAGGATGTTTCCAAGCGCAATTTTAAAATTGCGAGGACACAATTCTCAAAAGGGGGGAAGGATGTAACACCCCATGTAAATAAAGAATATGACATTTTCTTATTTATCCATATTTTTGAATACAATATTAATATGACTTTAAAGGGGACTCTATGCTCGATGGCGTACCCAATACGCAACAACGAGTTTCTTGGGAATCTTACGTTGCACTCTAATAATAAAATAATATTATTTTAAATGGTAGTTAACATGTAGTCGTTGTATTGGCGGGAATGGATAGAAATAACTAAAATATGATTATATATATTTTTAAATGTTTTTACATTTAGCCAATAAAAGATAAAGTCTTAAAATACGGAAAGAATTCAATTTTAGGCGTATATGCCCTAGTTTTCACTAAAGGTTCACTTATTGCCTTTTGATGGAGAACCATCATTAAATATTGTTTTTTTCACTCTTATACATCCTTTTGGACCAAATAAAACTCTTCTTAATAATTGGGGAATAAAAATTTACTTTGTGTAAATTTTTGGTATCTTTCTGATAAAGTTCATTTTTTTAATGAATAGTTTAAAATGTTGTATTTTAATTCATAACCTCTTTTTAATCTAATTTATTTATATGATTAGATTATCTTTTTAATTGGTTTTAAAGTGAAATTAGAATATATTTTTACCATTTGATTCAATGGTGGACTTTGGAATTAATTTCACTTTGAAATTCAATATAAACAAATATCAATCTTTTGATATATATTGTTTCTTAAAAACACGCTATTTGTTTTGACAGCGGAAGTTAATTATTAAATTAATTAATTCTACTTATATTCTTTTAATTAGGTAATATAAACATCATTTCTGAATTCGGAATATCGAATATAGCTTAGAGTGAATTTTTGGTAATTTTCTGAAAAACTCCAATTTTTTGATGAATAGTGAAACCACTAAGTGGTAATCAAGCAAACTGATTTTTCAGTTAAATGTAAGTTTACCATGAATGTGTATTGAATTTTGAAAATCTGACATACAAGGTTATCATTAGTATGTAAAATGTGGTTCAGTGGGATGAAAATAATTTTTTGGTGAATAGTAACTTTTTTCATTACTCGCGATTAGTGGTAATTAGTGTAATTTAAGGTAAAAATTATATTATAAAAATATGGAAACACCATGACACTTGTCCTACCCCTATTTAATGAGTCATGACCGACCAAGACAACCCATGGGTCGATTTAGGGGACCCTATGGAGCCTCTTGTGTGAGGTAATGACTTTAATGCTTTTTTTAAATAAAGGTGAAAATGACACTAACATAAATCGTTTTACTAAAACAAATTTTAGAAGGGGTTATACTAATCATATATTTGTCTATAAATACTCTTTGGAAAGATAAAAAGATTTCCTACATCAGGATATTTTTGTTATAATTTTTAGACATTAAATTAATTAATTTAATTATGACATCATGATGATGCAACAATGACCTCATTAATGAACAGTTTAAATAAAATGGAACGATAATATAAAATCTAAGATCTACACATGTCCAAAAACTATTGGATGGGAATATTTATAAGCCTTATCATCTTATCTTAGAAATAAATCAATTTGGGACCTTATAAATTCGAAACACTTTTGATAATAAAATAATAGTTTCATGACTTCCAAAAGTTCCCCTCCTCTCCTCTTATAAAAGGCCCTCAACTCTACCTCATTTCACACACTACTCAAGCCTTTTGCTCGGCCATACCCTTCCCCTTTACTCTCTCCACATCCCTCTACTAATCCTAGAGGATTCCCTTTGGGCATAACCCTTTCAAAGTAAGCCTTTAGGCTCAAATCAAAAGGAGTTACACTTTTAAAGGTAATTCATTCTCTCATGTTCATATGTTTTATTTTGTTTCTCCAACCCCCTAAACTCTTTTTATTTACTTCTTTTGTAACAACACCAGTATCTTAAATATACTAGGATGTTCTTATAAGATTTATTCGAGCTACACTCTCACACAACTACATCAAATGGTTAAATAACATACGGTTTCCGTGGATGGCGAAATTCTGCCTCTCGAAACGATGATTGTTCAATACTCATTTAACACCTTCAAAGGTGTCAATTATGAAGTCAATATTTTTATATATGATATATAATATGTTTACTCTTTCCTTAAGCTTCTGTATTTTTCATTTATTGTATACCATTATTTTTTCCATTATGGGTACACATGATATCTTCATTTTAGGAAGTGCGGACTACCGCCCCCTTAAAGTGATTTGATTCGTTAATTCCATATGTGGGATGTGTAAAGGATAAAGTTAATGATATTATATATTTTATTATACAGGAATTATAATATACTATTATATAATTATGATTCCATTTCAGAAAAGACGAAATAGTAATGAATGTAGCATTCATGCGTACGTACGGCTTACCGTCTCCATGAACGGTACATTTCATTTCTTATCTCAAAATATTATGTACTATTATAAGTACATATATATAATTCATATATATGATGTATGATACATCTAAATGATTAATATAATTCTAGAATTAAAATATAAATACCTCTCATATAGTTAAAATTCCATTAATACGACATAGAAATGAAAGTAGCGTTCATGCGTACGTACGGCTTACCATCTCCATGAACGGTGCATTTCATTTATTTCCTCTAAATGATTATGTGATATTATAAATACATTTATATGCTTTATATATATGATATATATAATATACAAATCAGGAATGTAATTCTGGATATAAATAACCTTTGACCACACGAACAACCTGTAATTGTAAGAAGTCCACTTTCGACTTAAGAACCAAATATCGACAAAACAATCATTATTAACTTAATGATTACATAACGTTTATAACATGTAATTAAGTGATATAAAAGGAATAATATGCTTGAAAAAGGTTCTTAATCAAGTATAAATTAACTCAAGTTTATTATTCAGGAGATTAAAGAATGATCGAGTCATGTCGGACCCGAGGTAAGGGATCCTACTCCACTCTTTTTTTTAAGTACACTCTTTTATGTCATTCCTTTTAAAGCTCGTATTTCTTGTTATTGGGATGTTATTTTATATTAATCTTACTGTAATTTTTATGTTCATGTGATGAGAGACCCTATTCTCTCTCATCAATCCATTTTGGAAGTTCTGAGTGGCACCGTTAGGCTGCCGAATTTTCATAAGAGATCCAACCTCTCTTTCTTTTTAAGTACTCTCTTCTATGTCACTTATTTTAAGCTCCTCTTTCTTATGTTTGGGGATGTTCGTTTATATTCCTCATACATGAATTTTTATTTTCATATTATGGGAGACCCTATTTAATCTCATAAATCCACTTTTTGAAGTTTTATGTGGCGTCATTATGCTGCCGAGTTTTCATAAGAGATTTTTCATCTCACTTTTATTCCGGTGAGATTTATGCTACACTTGCCACAATTTCCCTTGAGTGGTGTATGTACTGCCCATTATTTTATTCCTTGTGTAATATACTTTCTTTTATGAGTATTTACATCAATGTTGTATTGTCCTTATTTCACGAGGTGTATGTTTCGAAAGATACCCCTGTCGGTAAGGGAACCTTTCACCCTCCTCTTTTTAAAAGACTTCTTTTGTTGGGTCTTTTAATTAACATATTGTTATGTTGGGATATGTTCTCATATATCCTTATTGATGTAAATTTATTGTACATGTGATGAGATACCCTTTTTTATCTCTCATCAACTCATTTTTTGAATTTTTGATGTGACGTCGTTAGGTTGTCGAATTTTACCAAGGGAACGTTTTAACCCAATTTCGATTTCTTTGGGTTCAACATGTTGTTACTGAATATGACATCCTTTGAATATGTGTGAATAATCTTTTATTGTTTTACACATAATATCCAATTATATTGGGTGTATTTATATTTTTCACACATAACTTTGAGATTGATTTATCCTTAATTTAAGGATACCTTCTTTATAAGGGATTTCATCACATTTTACATCTCTATTGAGACTGCATTGTTGATATGCACCAATTAACTCTTATATGGTGTATATACTATCCTTTTAAATATTATATCATGAATCCATTTATTCTCATGATATTATAAAGTTCTTATTAAATGTTATTCCTCAATCTTTGTATTCAAGTGTCTCTAATTTTGGTAAAAACCCTTTAACCAAAATATCGCTTTAAATGTTATAATGATTTGTTCATATTAATATCAATGTTTTCGAAATGTTTTTAAGGATTTATTTATATGGATATTAATGGTTTAAAATGTTAAAATCTTCTAGGTGGTATGGGACACTTTTATTCAAAAATATCTTTGTTAAATGTTTTAAATGGTTTTGAAAATGGTTTTTTTATGGATTCATTATTTCAATATCCTAAAATGTTATATTGTGATTGAAATGTGGAAATATTATATTACCTTTATGCATGTTTTATGTGATACATTTATGTTATGGTTCTTGGGCATTGTTATGAAAACGGGTGGTTCCGTGATAAACTAAGGGCGGGTGAGCCCGATATAGCTCTCCAATGCATTGGGTAACGCGAAGGAGTGAAACGTTAGGGTTTCTCCGGAGAGATTTAGGGAATATACTACGATGGGTATTCCAAATGTAACCAAGAGGGTTACTCCCTATGTAATAATGTTATGAATGCCACACGTTACCTTTATGTCATATGATTTATATGATTTTATGAGGTATGTTAAAGTTCTTATGTTTTATGGGTAAAGTATGATTTCCTTCTTATGTATACATGTACTCATGATTCCTTTCCATATTTTTATATCCCTTACTGAGCTTTTTATGCTCATCCCATGTTTTAGAAATGTTTTTCACAGGTCAAGGGAAGGGTACATGATGTGATGACAGTGTCAAGGATGTGCCAAGAAAGAATCCATGTTTTATTTTAAATATGTTTCTGTTGATGGGAAGAATGAATACTGTCTTTTATGTAACCACTTTGTCTAAATGTGCAATGTAATGCAAGTTAGATGATATAATTCTCTAAAACTCTAAACCTGAAAAGATCATCAATGTGTAATCTTGTAATAACTCAAGATTAAGTAAGGTTTAGGGCTGGGGCCTTATAATTGGTCTATTCTATTAATCATTAAATATGTAACTTATATTCTGATTTTTTTGGGTGGTGTGGATTTTGGCTAGGTTTGGACAATACTAATGGATTAATATGTGTGAATAATTGATGGGAGGATGTGGCCTTTTATAATGGGGAGGTGCGGTATTTAAATAATTACACAAAACTATTTACTAATGGGAAGTCACTCACACCCCAAATTTCTATAAAATAAATAATATTATATTGTACAGATGGAATAATATGGACACCCCACCACCTAAATAAGATCTTTTAAACATGTTATTCCATACCCATTATGTTAACATAATTTTACTTCTTTATTTTTCACCATGATAACTTGTTTATTTTTTTTACCCAAGTAATTTATCATTTAAGAATAAAATTAAAGTGGCCTCTATAATTAAAATTTTACCGTATTATGAAAATATAAAATCCATATTATTAAATCAAAATATAATTTTTGTGGATAATATATTTTTTCAAAACATCCTGTAACGTACAAAACCACTTACTCTTCAATTATTATAGTTAATTATATTATATTTATTAATAAAAATGAAGAGAAATTACTTTTTCTACACTATATAAGAAAATAATTCTTATTAAAATATGTAATTTATATTTTATTATTCAAATTATATATTAGAAAAAATTTAATTGATTATTAATCACATATATGCATTTAAAACATGTTTTTCAAAAGATACAATTTTCAAAAGTTTAAAATTATTCTATTTCAAAATTCAATATGAAATTAATTAGGATAACATATAATGGATTATTTTTAATAAAATTTATCAAATTAAATTTATCAAAACCTTTTCAAAAATAATATTTTTCTAATTTTTTTAAAAGTATTATTATTTCTCACTAACAACCATTGTATTCATTATTCATTAATAAATTATTATTTTCATAAATGTAAGAATAAATGAACCAAAGTAAATTTCGTTTTATTGATTCATGAAATGAAAATAATTATTTCAAATATTGTTTTAAAAATTTTAAATTATAAATTTTTTTATCTGTTCATAAATATGAATAAAAAAATTATATTTTTGAAAAATGAATTTCTAAAGCATATAATGATATTTAAAAAAATTATTTTCTATAAATAATATTTCCTTATTGATTACCATTATAATTAATTTTTGATGTTTTTTATTCCTATTCATACCTCTATTTTAAATGTCTTTTTTATAATGTACAAGTTTAAATAATAATGTTAATAATATATTATTTTTCGTTAAAAGTCAGGATTTCATGTTACACAATCTATAAAAAAATAACTTTAATTGAAATAATTATTTCATAAAAACTTGTGGGGTTACAATATACATAGATTAAATTTATTTTCTGAGTACAAATTTTCAACTCTGATACAAAAAATTGGAATACTTATAAGTAATTACATCATTAGTGTCCCATATTGTTTCCTCAAGATATTGGATTCACCGTAATAATTGATTAGGTTAGTGGCCCAGTTTCATAGCACATTAACTCTATGATCTAGAATATAATTTAGTTTCTCCCCATAAGAATTATCATGGTATAGTTGTATAACCTCTTATATTGTAACATGTTATGGGTCAGTCATGTACTCCCATAAGATAAATACATGGTACACATTATAGGCTTGAGAGAGGTTTGGTAGAATTTCCAATAAATATGTTTTCATCCAAAAACATTTATGAATTCCAAAGTGACCTATTTACCGAGAGATTAGTTTTCCATTATTTTCATTTCTCATTACCTCCTCCCATGGAGAAATGTTTTGAAACACCTTCTCAAAAAATTTCAATTATAGACCATGTTCACAATTTTTAGCCTAATTATTCTTCCGATATTGTATAACCATTATATTTTGATGAATGAATCTATCCTTGTCATCCATTTAATTAGCTAGTTTTGTTTCTAATAAAATTATTTCTATAACATAATTCAAGTGCAATGTAATTATAGAAATATTTGTTTAGAAGGATTCATTATAAACCATCATAATTATTATATGAAATCTACAATCATATGGGATCATAACAAGAGGAATATGTTGATCCCAACAACCTTTGAAATACATATACTAAAATATCAACATGTAATCTAGGTTTTGAATTATTCTGTTAAATTAATCATCAATATGAGGATGATACAAGGTTATGAAACTAAACATTATGTCAACATCCTATGGAAGACTTCAGTAGTTCATTTTGGTAGTCCTCTTATCCTGATCAGATATAATGGAGTGCTATTACATGTAATATTACTAGTCCAATAATGTGTATTATATAAAGCTGATTAAGAGAAAATTATTTTCTAATAGTGAAAATGCATGTTTAATTTCAATGACGATTTACAATGAAACATATAAAATTCCTCCATTTAGACATTATGGTAATTTCAATTAAAAAATCTATGGTGATGTTTTCCCATTTCTATTCATGTATGGATAATTGTTTTTCATTAAATTAGAATTTGTTTCCCTCATACATAATATGGTGACATAAATAGTACTTTGAAACATACTTAGTAACAACTCTCTTTTGTTATCCCATGATAAATACTCTTTCATTCATGTTACTAGTTGGAATGATACTCATTTCATCCTTTGACTGTGGTTTCAAACCCTGTGACATTTTAGGATAACAAATGTTCTCCCCTTGTACACATGATATATTTTCCAAAAAAATTAATGTATTTCCTGGAACATCCTAGAATTTTAATTACCCGTAATTACCTCTATATATAAGGTATGATAAACCCTAATGGTTATTAGTAAAAATAATATTATTTCCATAAAATTAAAATGAGTTACTCCTAAATTTAATTTTTTACTAAACGATAATCAAAACCAAATGATATTATTTTTATAAATGTATCTTAAATATTCTGGTTTTTCCGACACACATATCCTATAAAAATTCAAAAATGGTTTCTAGGACATTGAACTTATGAGATCAACCATAAACTCATAATCCAATGCTATTATCCATAAATAATAAGTTAATATATCATGGAAACATATACTCCCACAAAAGATAATTTAACCTTAATTTCTTAAATAATATCTTGTGTTAATAAAAAACATCCATTTGAGTATTGGGTTCATTTATACACTGATATAATATAAAATGTTCTTGGATTATTCAAGAATTTATATAGAGGGATACTTTCAATTCAAAGAATCACATTATGTTTTACTTTGTGATAATCATAAATATTTTCATAGGAATAATTCATATAATATCCATAATGAAATTCCCAAAACAATATTGTAGGATAAGTGTTCTTTAATTATCATAATTCACTTCAACTTTTGTGATTTTATAGGATTTAAACTTTTCTATTTTCATCATATGTTTTTGTGGCTTGTATATATTTAATCCCATGGAATATTTACTTTATTTTCATAATATAAAAAAATCACATTATGCACTGAAGTGTGGGTGGTTCATTTTATTGCAGATTTCCCACTGTTTCCTTAATTTTCAAACTTCATCCAAACACAATGACATTCTTCTACTTGATGATAATATGTTCCATATATAAATAATTTATTGGGCCACTTAAGTCAATTTACACTATGTTCCTTCCACACATTGATCATAATGGAATTGTTATATTATTTTCTCTGTGGTTGTTAGATTAACCAATGAATTAAAACATTCTATTCTAATCAAAACTATTGGATAAATGGTAGATACAATTTATATTTAGACTATGATAGAACAATGGATGATTTTTTCATAGTTATTAATGTCTCTTTCAGATATCACCATTGAGAGTCTTGGTTTTATTCCATTTAAGAATCAATCAACCATACATTCAGGTTTAATAATAATACACAGAATGTAGAACATACGACTTGAAAAATTTTCCACATTGTTAAAAACAGATTTATCATTCTTTTGTTTAATCTCAAGTAATTATATCAGAATTTCCATAAGAAGAATAAAATTAATGTAATTAATGAAATATAATATCTTAAAATCATCCCACTATATAGAGTTGATTTCATCCTATTTCATATTATTCTTGATAAGAGTCCAACATTGACGTGTTTCTCCATCCCAACAATATGCAACCAAAATGAATTTTTCACGGTCCATTCACTTGAGAGAAAAATATATTTTTTTTATTTAAATGATATATTTTTCAAGAAAACTAGTGGATTAGAATAACCATAAAAAATTTGTTGGATGTTGTCACAAACAACCCTAAAGGGGCTTATATAGTGACTCCCCAATACCACCTCTAATTGGCCATGGGTTGGAAACTGGCACTAAGTAGGCATATCAACGACATGGGATGCCTTATCCTAAGTACTTGTACACACAAAAAAACATCCCAAAGCCCATGAAATTATGAAATGTAAAAACAACCAAGAAACCATGCATGAATACAAATTAATCCAACAGTTACAGTATAATAGAAATGTAATTGAAAGTAAACATAGAGAAATAAAATTACACCAAAAATATTCCAAAAAAAAGTAAAACATGAATGTAATGATAGGGAATTTTATAAAGATAATGTTGAAACACACCTCATTATATTCATCTCACTATGAACCACCTAGTATTTGACCCTCGAGGACTCTGTAAAATGAGAGATCATCTACACAAGAGATGACATGTGCAAAAAAAAACTCATGCATGGGTGAGTACAATGATACCCAGTATTACATCGCGAAACCTCAAAGCATATGCCTATGGAATAACAGTCAATTATAAAAAGATATATGTATAAAATAGTTTTATCTAAAATATCTAGATATAATCAATAAAAAAATAGTTAGAAGGTAGAGTTAAAATCATGCATCTATCCTTGGAATCCTTCTAAAAGGTTCCATAGAGCACTTGTCTTGGTGATTACCTCTATGATTTAGATTACACTTATGGTGTCTCTTGAATAAGTAGTTTTCATAATGTATTGATATTGAAAATATATTTTGGAATTATGAACATATATGATACATTTATGAAGATCACTCCCTAGGCCATTGTGTATATGAACAACTCAAAATGTATTGACCATTTAAGTGGAGTATAAACACCCATATAGAGTTGGTCATGATTATACAATGAACTCCAACTAGTGTAAGCAGATGATATAATACCTCACTTCGAGCCTTACAAGAAGAATTCCAACAACCCTATCCAAGAAGTCCTATTGAATGCATCAATATGCTATGTGTAGGATATGTTTCCATTATTGTGATTCTAGTCTTTAAAACATATCATTACATGCTATTAATTATTATTAAAAATCAAAATAAAAACCAATGATTGTAATGTCTACTGCCTTGGATGAGTAGATAAATAAAATTTGAAACATGTAACTAAATTAAATAGTTAATTATTTATTATCCATTATAAGATACAAACTTCATTTGAGACTTAACTCTATATAATATAACCTATAGATAACATGAAAAAAAAAGATTGAGCTAAAAATCCCAGTATGGGAATAAACATTAATATAAATCATATCACTTGGGTTAAAAGTCATAACATAATGACAAAAAAATAATGAGACATTATTAATCATATGATTCAAAACATAGGAACATATAAATATGGAATCATATTAATGTCGTAGCAAAATAAAACATGAATTTACATAGACTCGAGGATCATATCACAGAGAGGGCCATTATTCAAGAATTTATCCTCATATAGGAGTATGAGACATGTATATCCACCAATATCAATTCATATGGAGTATGAGTTAAATCTAACAACCAATATTGTTTCACATTACATCCCATAGTCTAAAAATTATCCAATTTATTATATATCTATCTTGGAGAACCCATCATAACATGGTAATGAATAGTTTTTCCACTCAAATAATCATATGTAATCAATAAAATATAAGAATAATGGTTACATGTGGAATGAATTGGGTATCATAATTATGTCAAAAGGTATATAAAAGGATAATATTATAGTGTTTTCCATGAAGGGATCTATTTAAATAATACATGGGAATTTATAAGGTAATAAATGAATATGTCATGATAATTGACGTCAAACTGATGTGAAAATAGTGTTAGTAAACATTATAAATAAAAAAATTTAATATGGTTTAAGGAAAACCATCAAGATTATTTAAAATGAAAAAGTTTTTTTTAATACCAGAATATAACCAATTCTTTTTCCATGGTAAAATCAGTGATTTTAGAAAAATATTGGTATCTTAAATCATATTATGGAGAATAGTTAAAATGGGTATGAATTCACGATGTTTTCTTATATAGGGATTACTTATTGGAAAAATGAGTAGGGAACCATTTAAACACTTTTATATCCCTAAAAAACATGGATTAATGGATATTGAAACATTGTTTTGGAATATATAGATATAAATTAGAATAATTAAATAAAAAATGGAATTTCATGATGGTAAAAATATAGAAATATAAAAGAGAATAAATAACGAAGGTTTAGGTAGAATCCCATACATTAGGTCTGAAATGATTCAACACATGACCATAATGCCCAAAATAATCATATTAGATTCATTAAATAAAAAATAGTTAAATTTTTATTCATTTGGTTTATTTATTTTATCATTACTAAGTTCATTTATGTCCTTTTTATGGGTTAAGAGATTCCATTTCATCATTTGGGAGTGTATATTTCAATGGTTTTTCTGATCCATTTACTAGTATAAGTGTATGGAAAATATTATATAATGAGGATAGTTGTGTGGAAATATAATCATATTTATTTCATATAGAATATGAAAATATAATTTTTTATGAAGTTTGTATAATTGATTTGATAAATAAATAATGATAATCATTTAGATTAATTTAGAGTTTATTTTTCACAAAGAACTCACTTTGTATTACAAATTAATATCATGTTCCCAAAATGATTATAGAACAATAAATTAGGTATAATACATATATTATAATATTTTTCAACCAAAAATATGGTTTCATTAATTTCCATGAAGATTTATTGTAAATAATTAAACACGTCATCTATGAATTTCGTAAATCGGTACCTAATGGATGATGTTTTCATTCTTAAAGTAAAAGAGTGATGAAAATATATTTGATGAAGAATTTTTCCATAAAAAAAATAAAGTTATTTTATATGTAAGAAAATATATTTTTAATTCCATTTTTTAGGGGTGGTGAGGAGAGAGAAATAATGAAAAGAACATGAATAGAAATTGAATTTAAAATGAAGAGGGTTTTCCTCTTGATTCCTTATTCTTAATAACAACCATAGGGTGTTAGTATTGTCCTTTTGTTAAGAAAAAAAGATCCTTGATGTGGGGGAGAGGATTTTAAAGAGTATGGGGTATACTATGGATATTATTAAAATATTTAGAGGTGTGGCGATAAGAGGTGGTTATGGGTAGTATTTATAGTAGAGGAGAGGGTTGTTCTCTCGTTATTTTACTCGATATTTTATTATTTTTCTCAAGACAAGCGATAATAATGATAAATGAGACTAGATACAATAATTAGACCATGTGAGTCATAAAAAATTGTTATTATATCATCCATTATATAATAAATAATTATTTTAAATTATAATGTATATATAATGTAAATTACTATATTTTACTATTCACGAAAAAATTCATGTATTTTTAAAAAATCTAAAAAATTAACCCAAATGATTTTTTGAAGAGTGGAATTAAAAAATTAACACCATTTTCTGAAAATATGTTTATTTTTGTGAGATATACAATTTTAAATTTAAAAAATCATTTACATGGAAAATACAATTTTAAATATTAAAATAGATTTTCTAACACAATAAAATTTTAATTAAGGTATCAATACAATAAATTATAAACATAATAGATAAAAAATTTAATTTAGTAAACCATTTTATTAAAATAATTTTATATATTAAATTATTAAATTAAAAAAAATGTAATTAAATATTTCAAACATTAAATTTAACCAACACATAAATAATATTTTGTAAAAAAATTATTTACATATACTATGATATAAATATATCATGTTATAACTTATATGGTGGATACATTTATTTATAATTTTATTTTTGAGGAGAATATTTAATTAGAATTTTTACTATTTATAAGGTACACAATATAAATCCAAATGTTAGTTAATAATTATTTCAATATATATTACATAACTTCTAGAAATTCTTGTAATTTCACAATTTCATCATTTATAATGATGTTATTTTGATCTATTATGTCTTTATGCAATATTAAATTGTTATATGAATGTAATTTCCAATGATAACTGTAGTTCCTTACATTTTACCACACTAATGAATTTTTCCCATTGGAATTGTATTTTACATTCAAGGTAAAATATTGGTACAGGTACTTATCTTTCATTTCAATCTATTGTTCTCAAGTTTCATCTTCATACATATGATTCCAAAAACGTTCATTGGATAGGTCATTAGTCATGTTGAATATAAGATTATCTCTATATCCCATGATATTATATAGGTGATCCTTATAAGAATGATCATTCTCCAGCTGTACCACCTCAGAAGTCTGTACATGTAAAGGGTCTAGTATATACATCATTAATAAGGACACTTGTAATACCTCGTGTACTTGATACATTGTTGGGGGAAGTGGTAGTCAATATTCCATAGCCCTGGATATATCTATTATCTTGAAGGGGTAAATATACCAAGAACATAGGATCCCTTTCGTCCTAAATCTCCTGATTTTCTTCCATAGAGATACTTGGAGGAATACCAGGTCTCTAACCATAAACCACAGGTCCCATCAATGATTTTATATAGATCTATTTTGTCAACTTTGGAATGACTTGATATATTGCTGAATGTTTTTCACATTTTCCACCATTTATGAGACCACTTGAGGTCCTAACTGCTTATTTTCACTGACTACCACCCAACCTATCGGTGTTCTGAACCATTTCAAATAAATGGATTCATATAGATCGATATGGATACTCGAGTGTAAATGATGGTTGTATAAAAATTTAACTACTAGAAGATGTTAGTCCCATATTCCATTGATATCCATATAATATTCTCTAAACTTGTCTTCCAGTTTCTGAATAGACTGCTTTTATTGGAAATCTGTTTGAAGATGATAGAAATTACTAATGTTCAGCTCATTGATTAGATAAATTTTGAGACATTTCATGATCATAGAGTTGAATCTCCAATCTAGGTTGGATACAATAGATTTTTGAACTCCACCAAACTATACCAATTATTTGATTTACATCCATGCAAGTTTATCATGTGAGAATTCCTCTCTAAGTGGGTTAATGTGATTTGCCTTAATAAGATGATCCACAATAACCCAAATAACATTGCGTCCTCTAGTTGTGTTTTTAACTAACATGACAAATTCAACGGTGATGTTTTCCCATTTACATGATGGTAATTGATTCACAATCCCTTTGGATTTTTTTAATCAGACATCACTTGCATACATACCATGAACATTGATGTATATTTAGTAATCTCATTTTTCATATTTTTCCACCAAAATTTCTCCTATAAATATCGATACATTATTCTAATCCATGAGTGAATATAGTTTTTTGAGATATGTGCATGATTTAACAAAATAATTTACCTCTATATTGGATGGTAAACATATTAGTGACCCAAATCCTATGACACCATCCTCTCTGATCATGAACATGAAGGATTTTTCATTTCGTATATCTTCCACCCATTTCATAATTTCCACATCAACTCATTGAGCATACACTGTTTTAGCAATAAGGTATGGTCGAGAAATCATTTGAGAAAGTATTTATGATTTTCCTCAGATAATTATTCCCATATTCATCATTTTTAATTCTAAGTATATTGGATCCTTCCCAGATTAAATATTTGAAGAAGAAGATGGATTCTTTCTGCTTAGATCATCCACCACATTATTTTTATTTACCATGATAGATGTAGATTGAGCAGTTGTCATCCATGATAAGGTATTACCATATTTTTGGAGCATACTAATTTCATTCTATGGGAATATTTTTTTTTAGATTCTTGCAATTATTATATTTCTCACCCTTTTCACCATATGGAAAACAATGCCTTATTTTCAACCCAATGATTACTACATCCAACTCTGGATCATGTGTATGATAGTTTTTATCATTAGTTTTATAGTACCTTGAGGAATTAGAATATCAAATTATTATTTTCCATCATTAAATATCCTATGTTTTTATTTTATTCCTCGTTGTATACCACAATGAGTTATCCACATTTTGGTAATGTGTGTACTGGTATAATGAAAAGACATTTTTTGAGCTAATTAAAACATTATTCACATTCATAAATCCAAATAAACTAGACTCACTTCCCAATAATCATTGGTATTTGGTATGAAAATATGGAAATGTTCCTCAAAAAATCACAATAGTACCCAACTATGCCATGTAAACTATTGATCTCCATTAAAAAAGATGGTATATTCCACTCTTTGATTGTCGTTGTCTTGGAAAGATCCACAAATATTCCACTTTTTTTAACATTCAACAATAATGGTAGTTTCTCCATCTAAAAATCACATTTACTATACATTGAATATAGTTTTCCCCTTCTCCATGTCATATGTATAGAATTCAAATCGCATTCATGTTCCTCCTTACTCTTGGAGTATATCACGATATTATCGACAAAGACTACAAAATTTTTTTTGAGGTAATCTCTAAACAATCTATTCATAAAATATATGATTTTTTTGGACAATTAGTGAGATTAAAGGGAATTACAATTAACTCATATTGTCAATAAATCATTTTAAATGTTTTTTTGGGAATATATTCTTTCCTCACATGTAAATGGTAACAACCAGATTGACGGATCACCTTATTGAAAAAACATACCCCACGCAGCATGGTGAAAAATTAATCAATTGGTTGTAGTGGTAATTGTTATTTATTTTGATATTATTGAGATCATGATAATGAATTGAGATATTCATTTATCAACCCACATTCTGGATGAAGTGTAATGGAACACCCAATTGTGATGCATTTGGGCATACAAAACCCTTGTCCATATTATCTTGTAAATACTTCTTTAGTTATTCCAAATCATCATTGATCATTCTTTAAAGTTTATAAGATTATAATGTTTTGTTGATATAGTAATAAATTTAGTAATAAGTTAAATTGAAACTCAACATCTCACTCAAGTGCAAGACCATCAAAATATTATTGGAATACATCAATGTTATCCCACATGATGAGCACATCTTAATGAATGATCATGTCATTTTTCATAATCATTTCTATGAGATATGATTTCTCATAGGGTAGTAATATCCAAATTGAACGATATTCTTCTTCCTCCTTACACATTTAATGAATCAGAGGATGATACGAAAGGTGAAGAGTTTTGTCCCTTTCCTGAATTTTTATGTTGAATATTTATATGGATTGAAAATCCATTCCCGAAATAGCATCAAAATCCACTAATGGTGGTCTAAAAATATTTTTTTGGGAGGTTATGTCCTCAAAAATTAACCATAGAGGAGTTATATACATTGGATGCAATTATTTCACCATTAGTTGTTCTTATAGATAACTAAAACGTCCAAATATCGGTGGTGGTGTTTTAAAAGTTCAAAAATACCTTCCTGATATTAAAGAATTGGTAGAACCAAAATAAAATAGTATACTCCATATTCATAAATGAATAACCTGAATTCATATCACCAAATCATTTTTCATCCCCACAATAGTAGTATTGATAGAATAATATCTAACTTGTTTCGTTAGAGATTTTTGTTGATTTTCTCTGAAAATCCATCAACGTAGGGAATTACATTGAAAATTTACAATGTTACATGAATTTGAAACAACAACACTACTGGTTTATCATTTTTTAGTCATTCCTTTCAACATCCTCATTAGTTGGATTTTTATATCCCTTCAGGGTTTCTTAGCCAGATTCCCTAATCTTCAACATTTGAATCATTTCTTGTTTCCATTGTGATAATTCCATAGATGATTCTTCTCACAATTTCGACATGTGTGGTATTCAATCTACATTATATGATGTGATTTATTTGAATATACACCCATATTAGACTCCATTTTTCATGTTTTATCACCAAGGCCATGTTCCATTGGAATGTATCTTATCTCCATTTCTTTCTTGATTGTATAATAGAAAATGTCCTCATAAGTTTCAAATTCATGGATTTCCAATGATTTTAATATAGTCATATTTAGTCTTAAAATGAAGCGATGTACCTTTCATTCAAAGTTCATGATGAATTCAGAGGAATATCTTCCAAGCCTAATAATGATTTCTTTGTATTCCTCGATAGACACAACATCCTTCTAAATAATTCCAGCGAAAGCTCTTTCCATTTTGAGATGGAGGGTCCAAGAAAAATATTTATTGAAATGAATTATTGAATTCCTCCCAATCCATGGAATCAATTGTCCCATTGGACATTATATTTTTGATCAGTTTTTACCACTGATCGGTTTCCCCATAAAAATTATAAACTTTTGGAACAACATTATCTTCATTTGAGCACTGAAGTATAGAGAATATTGTTTCAATGGATTTAGTCAATTGTTCCATGATGAGTTGATAAGAGGATCGACTAAACATGAATGTAATTTACCTCTTGAATGATTCGATGAAAAATTTCCCTCCCATAAGAGATTGATGGTATTCCACAGAATTCATGTTATTATTCATAACAAGATCTAGTGGAGAATGTAGTATCATTAATATTTGACCACCCATTACCAGTATATTTGTCATTTCATTGTGTAAATCATCACATTCCCTATCATGATGATTGTTGGGACATTTTCTTATATTTCTTGAAATTTACTAAGAAACATAATGCGAAATTAAGGGCTCAAATACTAAGATAATAAGTGTAAAAGAAAAACATTAATCAAGAAAGGATAAACACTTAAAATAAAATAATATCATAAATTGTCATTCCCTATGTTTGAATCTAGGATATACATGATCTGTTTCAAAAAAAATATTCTTATTGGAATTTTCATTTTCCTTTAATAATGGTAGTAATGTGTTTATGAGTTTACAAAATCATATCTCCCAGGAGAATCAAACAAGGTGCATAGTAAGGCATGTTGTCATGTACAACCATACCCAATTCTTCACTAGAAAACCATGTCGGAGTTGTTACTCCAATGTAAATCTGTTCTAGAATCATGTCCACATATAGAATCCAAAGAGGGATGTATTTTCTTGATAAACAACTTAATTTATACTAACCATAATTTAGGGATGTTTTCTCATAAAAGGTCTTATCCCTTGGGTTCATACTGAAGATATATATTCCTTGTATCCAAAAATAACTAAACAATTCCTCTAATTTAAACAATATAGACCCTAGTCTTCTATATATATAATTAAATGATTTCAAGCATAATTAATAAAAAATATTACATTAAAATGATAGAAAATTCGATTGATATGTATGTCTAGGTACATAAAACTAAAAACATGGAAGTAAATAAAACATTTCTTTATTTATCATCTATTATGAGCACGTAAATTCATTTAATACATTAAATATTTATATGATAACATTGGTATAACATGACCAAACATATGATATTAAAACCCCAATAAGGGAATAAATATTAGAATAAATCTTATCAAATCAGTTAGAAGGCATAACATAATGATATAATAAGGCTTGGAACTTGATTTAACACAAGGAATCAAAACATAGTATCATATCATCATGGATTTGTTTTAATGAGGATGAAACATAAAACATGACTTCAGCTTAATTAAAGGATCATTTCATATAAAAGAGCATGATTCAAGGCTCTTAGAACATTGAGGAGAATGAGTCAAGGTGAACCACCAATATTGTCTCACATAGAGCATGACCTATAGATAACCACCAAGATCATTTCACATAATGTACCATTAGATTAAGCATTACCCAATTAATTGGAGCACTGTTTGGTCACACCCATCATAACATGTTAATGAATATGTTTTACACATAAATAGTTATCAAAATAAATCAAACATAAGCATAAGGGTTACCCATAAAAAGAATTGGGCATCATAATTATGTCAAAATTCATATAAAAAGTGAATATTATAGTGGTGTCAATGAAAGGAGGATTAAAATTATAATTTAACATTCATATGTTAATATTGAAATATGTCATGATATTTTATGTCAATATTATGTGAATATTATTTTAAGAAACTTTAGAAATAGAATATTTTATTACGTTTTAAAGAAAACATTCAAGATAATTTTCAAATGGACAATAAAAAATGATTTCTGTTAAAAATGAATTTAATTAAGGAAATTTTTAATGATACAATTACTGATTTTAGGAGAATATTGGTGGATTAAAACATATTATGGAGAAAACATGGTAATGGATTTGAATTCCAGAAGTTACCTAAAATTGGGGTTTCTTATCAGGAAGAATTTAATAGGGATCCATTAAAAACATGTATATCCAAGAAAAAAGGAGGAGGAAAGCATATTGATAAATGATTTTATAATATTTACTAGTATTTATAATATTTACAAATATATAAATGATAATTTCATTTTGTAAAAAGGCATAAATGTAAATCTCAAGGAATAAAGGCGTATTTGGTAGAATCCCATACATTAAATCTAAATTGATACTATACTTGATCTTAATGTCAGGAATAATAAAATTAGATTCATTAATTAATAATTAAATAAACATTGATTTGTGTATTTTATTTATTATAAAATTATTATGTTCATTTATGGTCTTTTTGAAGGGTTTATATATTCAATTTTATCGTTAGAGATCATTGATTTACTTGGGATTCAAGATCATCATATTTGTATATGTTTATTGAAAATAAAGTTAAATGGGAATAGTTGTCTAGAACTAAACAAATAATTTAGTAATGAACTTATAAAATATTAAAATACCATTTTTCCCCAGTGCTGATGTTCATTAGATAAATCATTAATTATATGTATTTGGATTACGAAAGATTTTTTATCCCAAAAAACTCATTTTGTTATATTACTTAATATAATGCATAAAAAATTATTACACAACATTATATAAGATATAATACATATAATATTATAATATTCAACCAGAAAAAATGGTTTCACGCCCATCCTTGAATATGGAATTGAATGACGGGAACACATAGACCATGAAGGGGTTAACCGGCACCTCACAAATAATGTTTTAATTCTTAATATAAAAGATAAATGAAAAGATATTTGGTGAATAATTATTCCATAATGAAGATAACATTATATTATATGTATGATATTTTATTTTCCTTTCCATTTTGATGATGTTTGGTGAGGAGATAAAAATAAATGAATAGAACTTTAAAAGAAATTGAAAAAAATGGAAGAGTGATTTACCTCAGGATTCATTCTTCTATAGAACCTCCATATGGGGTTGGTTTTGGTCTTTTGTTAAGACCATATGCTCTAAGATGTGGGGGAGAGGTTCAGAATGAATTTGGAATGAATTTTTACAGGTTTCAATTCTGGAAATGTGTGATGATAAGAGGTGGGTGGGAGGTATTAATATTGGGGGATAGGGGTTTTTTACAAATATTTTACTCATTATTTTATTATTCTGCTCAAGACAAGAAATAGAGTTCATTAATTAAAATACAAACAATTATTATATCATTTTATTTCAAAAAAAATCTATCATAACCCAATACTCAAAGAATATTGTTTTTAACTTATATTTCATATATTCTTTAAATTGCTATATTTTACTACTCACTAAAATTTCTAATATTTCAGAAAAAATCCACAAATTTTACCCTAACCATTTATTAAGATGTAGAATTAAAAAATAATCTACATTTTATAAAAATATTTTTCTATATATGAGAAATATAATTTCTAATTTAATTCAACATTAACATAGAAAAAAAAAAATTTAAAATTTAAAATGGTTTTCTATAACATTGAAAAAATAAATAAGGTTTCATAAAATTATCTTATAATCATTACACATAATAATATAAATTTATGAATATATTTTATGAATGTATTTTATAAAATTAATAATAAAGTAGAAATTGTAACTAAATATTATGACCTTTAAAAATACAACCACTTATCGTTTAATTTTAAAAATATTTATTTACATATACTATGATATAATTGTATTATATTATCACTAATACGATGTATAAATTTTAATAATAAATTAATTTTTGAGGTTAATATTCAATTGGTTGGTTTACTACTCAAAAGGGCCACATTACAATTCAAAAGGTCATGTTACTTTTTAATCAATATAGGTTATTTTACACCTAGGAACACTTATAATTTAATTAATTCATCATTTATAATGATTTTATTATGTTCTCTTATGGTTTATCACATAAGTAATAATTATAAGATGGAAATTTCCATTGACAAAATGTCATGTCATTATGTCTATATTAAACATATTTGAAAAGTATATAGGGAACCCTCTCTAATGAAAATTTCCTTATATACAATGGACAATGGCTCTATAACAAATATGGATCTCACACCTTGACCATGGACGCCTTTTGTTTTATCATTTTCTCAGTCCCGCAACATTGTACATAGTTGGGTTTGGGTCAGGGTTAGATTTGTTTTTGATGTTTTTATGTTTTCTGTGGGTCTTGGACCAGTGCGTAGTAACCGCACTGCTAGCAGTCAACGCGCTTTCGGTCCGGGTGGGTGCGCGGTCACCACACCGCAAGCAGTGACCGTGTGTTCTGTCCCGGAGACTGTGCGGTTGACTGACCATTATTATTATTATTGGATAATAATAATAATAATAATAATAATAATAAATATTATTATTCTATATATATAATTATTTAGTTACTTTAATTTTTTAATTTTATCTTATCTTATTTTTTTTCTTTCTTCTTATTCTTTCTCCTTCCCTTCCTTTCTTCTTATTTCCACGTGGCTACCCCCCCCCCTTTTTTATTTTACTCTTCTTCTTCCCATAGCAGTCGCTGCACCCTACCTCCTACTCTGCCTGTGCCTTCGACCTCCTTCAGCACCCCACTCTGGGGCACTCCATGATAAGCCACACCTCAGCCGCCTGCTCCCAGTGCCCTTCCAGTGTCATGTCTCCCTCAGGCCGCCTCGCCAATTCCAGTGCCACCCCTGCCTTGTAGCACACCCTGCCTCCCCCTTAAAATGGCACCCTCGGCACCGCCCTCCCTGTTCGCTCAATCCATCACTGCCCCACACCTAGAGCGTGACCTCCTCGATACCCTCATCCCAGCATCCCAACCTACCCACAGCCAGCCTCCGCCCAGCAGCCATGCACTGCGCCCTTGTCCGTCCACCCTCTAGTTGTATGGGTTGTGTGCCCTCCAACCACGGGGTGCCTCCAGCCCCTAAATGCTCTCTGCCCACTACAGTTCCATTTCCAGTGGTGCTCTCCTCTCATTGTTGTGCACCATTCTCGGCATGCCTTGAACACCCCTGTTGCGTACCCAGGCTGCTAGGACCGTTTTCTCCCTTTGCTGGTGACCTGTCTGGCGTCGCCAACTCCAGCGTGCGGCCCCACATCCCTTTCTCGCTATTTCTGGACAACACCATTAGGGCGCATCCCTTATTCTAGGGGAATCCCCCTATCCCTCTCCCTCTCCTGTAGCACTCCCGACCCTCCTGCCCATCTTGGCCCGTGTTGTACGCCCCTGCTTAATTACACAAACTTGCAAGAAACACTCCGGTGCGTCTTCCTTGTTGAACCCCACCCACCCAGCCATCCTCGTCCTACTATTGTGCATCCCATCTCTTCCTGCAGGACCTCCCCCTTTGGATCCACCCCTCCTACTTGCTGATACACTTTTTTTCGACCTTGACTCCCTTCTTTGTAGCAGCCCTGACACCGTCCAGTGCCTCTTGCTTCATGTGGCTTCCCCACGCCCTATTCCCCAGACGCACCTCCTAAACTTTTGGAATCTCTGGTGCTATGCCCCATGCACCTGTTGCGCGCTTCCCCTTTGTCTGGCCTACTCCGCCAGCACCAAGCCGGCATGCCCCCACCTCACAGTTTCCATCCGGCAGCATCTCCCTTGCCACTGACTAGCTCCGCACAGCAGGGGTGTATTTCATCGGCACATGCTCCCCATCCCTACTTTATCCATCCAGAAATAGCACAGCATCTCAATGACATTCCCCTTTGCTGCACTGGCCTCATACCTATTTTCTGCACCCGTTCACCTTATTCTAAATTGGTTGCACAAAGGATGACTGCCGCTGAAGGAATGCAATTTGGGGTTCTATTTGTTTTGACATCTCCAATGTCGAGGCATGTTTTATATTGTTTAATATTTTAGATTATTTTATGTCAATTTTTCTGTGATATTAGTTACTTTGCGATATTTCAGTGCATCGGCATGGTTATTATGTGATGTTGTGATCCTCGTCAAGTGGCGCGTACTGGTGTGCAATGTGGGATGTACTGCATCGTCATCGTTACCGGGCTGCGAGTTGAGGTAGGTCCCCCACTACACTGAACTTCAAATTTAGAATTTATTAATTGATTGATGTTTTATTAATTTTAATAAATAAGAAATAATATAAGATAATTATTTTTTATATGATTATTTGGTGTAAAAAGAGCCATTTATTTTTTACACAACACTTGAAATATTTTCTTGATTAACATACATCCATTAGTGGATGAATGCCCGTTTGGATTTTAAACATAACTCATGGAATTTAAAATGTAGTTTTGGATTAAATGAGAAATGATATCTTCGGAATATGTGTTTTGCGTTATGTTGAGGAATGAAGTTTTTCTTTAATGTTGGTGATGGCCTGTTTGGCAATTTAATAAAAATTAATTATTTTGGAAAAACTCACTTTGGGGTTACTCATGGGTGATCCTCGATTGGCATTGATTTCGTGAGTTG
Organism: Viscum album; assembly: GCA_963277665.1. Classification (NCBI taxonomy): domain Eukaryota; kingdom Viridiplantae; phylum Streptophyta; class Magnoliopsida; order Santalales; family Viscaceae; genus Viscum; species Viscum album. The sequence goes on along the minus strand of OY728160.1, from coordinate 116,042,109 downwards.
TGTGTGATATTTGTTGATCATGACTGATTTATTTTCATTGTGGACACACCCCTTTTTATTGTATGTGTTGACATGGAATCCTGCCATAGTGAGTGAATCCTTCGAGAATGATTGATGCACTAGTTTAGATTACGCATAGGCTAGTGACCCCATAGCATTGGAATACTAAGTTATTGCAGTTATGGTGATTGAGCCCCTTGGTTAGGCCATGTAGGGCTATATAGAGCATTAGGGTTTTATGATGTCATCGAGTTAGGGCATGCTTTCAGGATGAGCCCCACGTATAGAACTCTCTGGATTTTTCACGATCTCCTAGGTTCGACCCATGTTTCCTTCAATGTTTATTTGTATGTGTTGGACGGTTGAAAGGTATAGTTTGGTTGATGCATCTGTGCACCACTTTTTCCATTTACATTAGTGTGTGTTGTTTGTTTTGTGTGGTTTTTCTTTTGACTAACACTAAAAATCAGATTTCTAATTATTCACAAAAAAAATTATTCTAAATTGAAATGCACATGTTCCGTTAAATATTAAACCTGTTTTTTTAATTATAAATGGAAATGGACTGTTACATTTTTTAAATGAAATTATGTGTGAAAAATAATATTTTATATAATTTTGTTCAAACCTAGAATTATTAAATTTATTTATTTATAGATAGTTCATTGGAAATAGATATTAGGATAGCCTACTGAGTTTTAATACTCACGCCAATAGTTCTTTTCTTTTTTTAGTCTTTCTGAAGGCTACAGCTTGGGTGTGTTCTCCTTGGGTGAAGTTTGGTCATGAGTTGCAGAGTGACCTGCGGGGTCACACGAAGATATTTGTTTTATCTTTCGGTTAGTTATATTTTCTTTTTTTTTCTAGTTAGTTAAATTACTCTATTTATTTTATTTTCTCCTCTTTTTAATATCATTTGCTTTAGTTATTTATTTTTAATAGGTGAAATATTTCCCACAGCCTTTTTTGATGCACTGGTTCTTATAGCCAGCCTAGAAGGATCGGGAACTCCTCTCGAGCCATGTCGCGGACCAGCTCAGTTGACCGGTTCAGGGTTGACCCGGGTTGGTTCGTGAAAAAATGGTATCAGAAGCTGGTAGACCTTTAGCGTACCTCACTTCTTAGAGCGCCCTTCGGTATTTGGGATGTCCAGTAGATGGATATTAGGGCTGTCGGGGAATAAAAGGTAGGTTAAGGGTCGGTTCTTGATCACCATCACTCATGACGAGACATGAGTTACCAGGGTTATTAGATGATTTCAGTCACTTTTCCTTGGTCTTTTTAAATTTTAGGATGAAAATGGAGGCGAATTTGTTCACTTTACAACGTCACATTGTGTGGTGACCCATGTGGAGTCTAATTGCCTTGTTTAAGGTCCTCTTAGTGTTATGATTTACTTGCGGCATGGCTCACCACCAAGTCACTGGGATAGACATATGCAATTGTTCTTCATTCTAGTGGGTTATTACCGGTTGTGTTTTGTTTTAGTCTATGTTTATTCGAGTGTACGTTAAAAGTGAAATTGGTTTTTAAATGGAAAAGTGTTTCATCTAAAAAAATTTAAATTACTAAAGTGGGTTTTTAAAAGACAAGGTGTATTGGTGTGGAAAAAAATTATATGGGTTTGGATTTGGTAAGAAAAATAAGTTTTTGAACCTTCCCACTCTTTATAGAGGGTCACACGTGTGTGGTTATGTATAGAAAGCATGTGGGGGCACTTGTTCGCAGATGAGGTGAGTGAGATTGAATAAACACACATGTGACGGTTCATAAGGTTCCATAGGTGATTTTTTAAAAATTGAAATGAAATAATGGTTTTGAGAAAAGTGGTTTCTCCTTGTGTTGTATATGTTTGGATTATAGACCTATTGTCCTCGGCTTGTGTGGTTTCTTTGATTGAGTTTTGTCTTGATGCCGGTTTTGATGGTGATTTTCATGTTGTCACGAGTATGCCGCCCAGAAAGCCTCCAAAAGTTGTCAATGGTTTATGCTTACTTCTCAGTTCCTTTTATGTGTTGCTTACTTTTAGAGTTAATAGATGTCCATTATAGGTAGTTGTATAGTTTTGAAAGACACTGTGTCTTTTGGGTTTTGGAAACTCCAAGGATAGTTAAGGTTCCTACCTCCCTAGAGTTATTTGAGGGTTCAGTTTTGGACTAACAAAGATGTTAAGTCTCATCATAATTGGTATTTTTGGGGGGATTAATGGTGGTCAAAATCCGTGAAGGTTCCCCACATGGAAAGGACCATGGGCCGGTGGAACATGTCTCCAAGAAACTGTCCGCATTGGTACTATCTCCTTGTTCGTCGGACTGCTCTCTTTTGAGCCACTAGTATGGAACATCCAGAAATTCTATGTCATCATGTTGCATCCCTCTGAAAATGTACGAACATCATTTTTGTTATAATCATCGAACGAATGGAGTTAGAGACCATAAGATGAAAATTCCTGATAGTGAGGCAAGAGGTGCTTCAGTTATCACGGCCCTAGCCCCACGTCTCGGGGTGAGGCTCTCTCACAGTCATGAGTTACAGAGGGTATGTGGATCTCAGTCTAGATAATGTCTAATGCTTTGGAATTGGAATATCCAAAATTTTCCTTATTCTATTCTCATCGCTTTCATAATCTAATTCTTGTTGTGGTGACTTTATGAGCTCGTTCACCCATAATCCAGGTGGTCATATCAACTCTCAGTGTGGTTCTTAAGTTTTTTGGTCTCTCTGAATGGTGTGGGCCTATGAATGGAGGGTCATATTTTTTTTGAGTTGGTACATGATATGTTTGATAGGGGAATTTTCATTTCGTAATGTCGATGGGAGGTGTTGAGTTAATTTCTCATCCACAGGTTGTTGGATTGTTTCGTAAAAATCTTTTCGTCAATTCTCATGTGTGTTTTTTGGTACCTGTGGTGAATATGAATGATTTCTATTTGGGATATCCCATCTTTCTCTCCCCAGGGGTGGTTTGATTGGGTTTCAGGTGTTTTTGTATTAGCAAATTCTTATGGTGGGGAGAACCCTCTCATGTTATCCCCTCAATCTTGGGTAGTGGTTTTCCTTGAATTTTCCAGGTGTGATGTTTGTTGGTAATTGTCACCCCGAAGCTCTCAATTATATATGATTTTGTCTGAGAATGAACTCAAGTTGTGTCAATTGTTGTCTTGGTGACTTTCTGTGGGAAGATAGTGTTTGTGGTAGGGAGAATTGTCACACCCAGACCACAAACGCCTATTGGTTTATCCTTTTCTCGGTCCATCGACATTGGACAGAGTTGGGTTTGGGTTTGGGTTTGAATTTTTATGATGCATTGATGTTTTCGGTGGTTCCTGGACCAGTGTGTAGTCACAGTAATGCTAGTGTCCACAAAACATTTGATCCGGGTGGGTGCGCAGTCGGCAAACTGATAGGGGCGACCGTACTTTTAGTCCTGGAGACTATGTGGCTGAATGACCATTATTATTATTATTTAATAATCATAATTATTATTATTATTATTATTCTTATATATATATATTATTATTTAGTAACTTTATTGTGTTTTATCTTATCTTCTTTTTTTTCTTCCTATTATTTCTCTTTCCCTTATTTTCTTCTTATTTCCACGCAACTCCCCCCCCCCCATTCTTTTTTTACTCTTCTTCTTCTCGTATCACCCGCTGCACCCTACCTCCTTCTCCACCTGTGCCTTCGACCTGTTGTAGTGCCCCTCTCTAGTGCCCTCCCTACTGAGCCGCACCTCAGCCACCTGCTCCAAGCGCCCCGCTGGCGTCACATCTCCCTCAGGCCGCCTCGCCCGTTCCAGCGCCACCCTTGCCCTGTAGCACACCCCAACTCCCCCTTTTAGTGGCGCCCAAGGAACCCCCTCACTATTCACTCCATCCAGTGATTCCTCGCACCTGCTGTGTGACCACCTAGATCCCCTCTCCCCAGAATCCCAGCCAGGCCACAGCTAGCCTCCACCCAACAGCCCTACATCACACCGCTATCTGTGCTCCCTCCAGTTGCATGGGTTGCGCACCCTCCATCAACGGGATTCCTCTATCCCTTGCATGATCTCTGCATGAAGAATCTCCCCTTACATTGTGCTGTCCTTGGATTTCTTTGATCCATTCCCAGCACACCTCGCGCACCCCTCTTGCGCACCCTGGCTGCTGGTGTCATTTTCTCCCTCTACCGATGACCTGTCCTGCATCTTCACCTCCAGTCTGCGGCCCCCCTTCCACTGCTAGCGATTTCTAGAAAACACCCTTAGCGCACAACCCTTATTTCAGTGGATTATCCCCCATTCCCTCTCCCTATCTTGCATCACTCCTGGCCCTCATGCCATGCTCGGACCATGTTGTACGCCCCCTGCTCGGTTGCACCAACCCGGGACCTGCCTTCAAGTGCCTCTGTCTTGTAGTGCCCCACCCTCCCATCCGGCCTCGTCCATATGTTACGCCTCTTATATCCTCTTTCATAACCTCTCCTTTTGGATCTACTGGTCCACTTTGCTACTGCACGTTCTGCCGACCCTAACTCCCTTCCTTGTAGAAGCCCTGATGCCGTCCAGCGCCTCATGCATCGAGCGGCGTCGATTCATCCTGTTACCCGGACGTGCTTCCTCCTTTTTTGGAATCTCTAGTGCTATGCCCCCTACACATTCTACCCGCAACCCCCCGACCTTCCCTGCTCCTCCTGCACCCATTCGGCGTACCCCCTCCTCATAGCCGTCATCCTACATCTCCTCCTGCGCCTCTGACCAACTTCATCCAGTAGCAGTGTAGGCCCTTGGGGAACGTGACCATACATGCTTTATCTGTCTAGCAGTGGTTCAATGTCCCGACAAATTTCCCCATTTCTAGACTATCCTCATACCTCCTTTCATCAGTCGCACACCATATTCTTAATTGGGCGTGCAAAGGGTGACCGCTGCTGAAGACAATCGATTTGGGTTCTTTTTCATTTCACCCTCTCCAATGTCGAGGAAAGTGTTCTATTGTTTATTCTTTTGGATTATTTGAAGTCAGTGTTTCTATGTTTTTAGATGATTTTCATTGTTACAGCTCATTTCCATGGTTTTTCCTAGATTTTGTGGTCTTCAACACGTTGTGCGTACTTGTGTGCAAGTTGGGACGTACCGCATCGTCATCGAAACTGGGTTGCAGGTCGAGGTAGGTCCCCCACTACACTCACCTTTAAATGTAGAATTTATTAATTTCTTGATGTTTAATTAATTTTATTAAATAGGAAATAATATAAGATAATTAAATTTTATATGATTATTTGGTGTAAAAAGAGTTGGTTATTTTATAAACGACACTTGGAATATTTTCTTGACGAACAGACACCCAGTAGTGGAAAAATGACCGTTAGGGTTTTAAACATAATTCAAGTAATTAAAAATGTATTTTTTGTTTAAATGATTAAATATTTCTTCTGAATAAGTGTTTTGGGTTTTCTTGAGGAATGATTTTTTTTCTTTAAAGTTGGTGAAGGCCTATTTGGCACTTTAATAAATATAAATTATTTTTGAAAAAACACACTTTGGGGTTACTCAGGGGTGATCCTTGGTGTGTGTTGATTGCGTGAGTTTTGTGTGATATTATTTGATCATGAATAATTGATTTTCATTGTGGACGCACCCCTTTTTATTGTATGAGTTCTCATGGAAACCTGGCATAGTGAGTGAATCGTATGAGAACGATTGTTGCACTAGTTTAGATTATGCACTAGATAGTGGTCCCATGGTAGGGGAATACTGAGATATTGCTACTATAGGGATTGGGCCTCTCAGTTAGGCCATGTAGGGATATTACAAGTATTATGGTGTTATGACGTCAACGAGTTAGGGCATGACTTCCAGATGAGTCACAAGTATAGTACATTAGGGATTTTTCACGATCTCCTAGGTTTAACCCATGTTTCCTTTAATGTTTATTTGTATGTGGTGGATGGTTGAGAGGTCTAGTTTGGTTACTGGCCCCTGTGCACCACTTTTTCCATTTCCCTTAGTCTTTTTTGTGTGTTGTGTTTCATTTTCCATTTGACTAACACTAAAATTTGGATTTCTAATTATTCATAAAAAAATTAAATTGCTATACACTTGTTCCTTTTAATATTAAACCTTGTTTTTTTAATTATAAAGGGAAATGGACTATTTCATGTCCTAAAAATGAAAGTGTGTGTGGGAAATAATATTTTCTATAATTTAGTTCAATCCTGGAATTAATAAATTTCTTTATTTAAAGGTAGTGCATTGGGAATAGATATTTTTCTAGCCTACTATGTTTTAATACTCACGCCTATAGTTAATTTCTGCTTTTAGTGTTTTTGAAGGCTACATATTCGGTGCATTCACCTTGGGTGACATTTGGTCATGAGTTAGAGAGTGATCTGCGGGGTCACATAGAGATTGTGGTTGTCTATTTCGGTTAGTTTCATTTTCTTTTGTTCTTTCTAGTTACTTTACTCTGTTTAATTTATACTGCTTTATTTATTTTTTTAAGGGGTCGAAATCGTTCCCAACGACTTTGTAGATGTCCGCGTGCTTGTTGCCATCCTGGGTGAATCGGGAATGCCTCTTGGGCCATGTTGCGGACCGGCTCAAGTGACCGGTTCATGGTCAACTCAGCTTGGTTCGTGACAATGGAGGTCTACAAAATGTGTACAAGGGGAACACAACGTGGCTCTTTGGGCCCGAGTCCTACTTAGGTAAAAGGACCATGCTAGTGTCTATATGGATGAACATGGAGTTCCCGTGACTATAACACCAAGATGTTTTTATAAATTATTTTCTTCAAATAATTTTTAATCTTCAGTAACTTCCATTGCAAGTAATAATTGATTTTAAAGAACCACGAGATACCATTTCTATAAAATTATCAATATATCCTAGGTTTTTGGATAGTGGAAATAAGGATAAAAATCTTATAAAAATGCATTATGAATTCATAGGGTCTCAATTATTTATGAAAAATATCGATCAATTATATTTTTTTGAGTGAATTGATTTTCCTAATTAAAATAACGAGATATATACATATTTTATATACTTAATAATATATTTTTATATTCATACAATGGATATTTTTTTCATAGTGTATGAATGAACCCTATTTGATGTATAAAAACCTATTATTAAAAGAGAAATTTTAGTTCTTTGAATAGAAAAATAATTTTAAATTATTATTATGACACATTAATAATTTTTTTACCACAACATATACATTTTATTTTTAATCGAAATATAATAATTTTCTGTGGATGCTTTTTTTATATTTTTCTGATAACATTCATGTTTTCATTAATTGTAAAAATAAACTCTTGGAAAGTAATTTTTAATGAAAAACAATAATAGAGATCATAAAACCAATGTCATCAAGGGGGGTGAAAATAATGGAGACCAAGAGTGTCGTTTTTTACTGAGAATTGGAAATCATCAGGTATATATCCCAGGTGAGTGTAGGTAATCATTCTATCTCTTGATGTTCCATTACTAGCTAACAAGTCAGCCGCATAATTCCCATCATGAAAAGTATGATTGATAGAAATATTATGGTTGGAATGACTTTTACAATACCTGACCATATGAATCAGTCTCTACTTCAGTGATGTGGATATTGAACTGCCTACATAATGAAATACCTGTGACAAATGATTTAGCATCCACACACAAGGAATTACCAGATCCAAAGTAGGAACTAAATTCCTTAAGCATGGAACCCCTACTGTCATGAACCAGCCCACCCCCTCTCATTTCTGAATTCAAGAAAGATACATCCACATTCAATTTTATCCCCATACATGGAGTGACCCATCGTACCCATCAGCCCAGGTTGAGTTGGATGGAAACCAAACCCGAGAAAAGAACTAGGATGAATCATCTCAAAGTCACAGACTACCCTTTATTTTTAATTAGAGCCCCCCAACTCCATCACAAGAAGTCTCACCCACACCTGCAAATATTAGCCCAAAATCTTGGCTCTCTTCCGGACTTTGTTTTTGGCTTCCCAAAGAACCAAACAAGCTAATGAAAAAACCATCATGCTGATCTTAACCTCTATCCCCAAATTCCTGGGCTCCTCAAACAAGCTCAAAACCACCTCCTACATGAGACCAAAGGGGATATAGAGATTGATCCCCTGTTTCAGGAATGACCAGACACCTTTGTCCCAATCACCATGGAATAAGATGTGCTCTAATGATTCGTGTTCCGGCATGCTGTAACATTCGCACTGGGATGCCAGACATGCGCATCTCTTTTGAACATTCTCATCTGTTGGTATAGAACTATTCCTCAGGCGCCAAACCAAAAAGTTCATATTCCCCAAGATCTCCTTGAACTATAACTTAGAATCCCACATTCCCATAACCCTGCTCAAATGGACCAGGTTATTGAAAGCACGACTATAGAATCTATTGGAAGAGGATACCAAAAATTACACTGGTCTGGATCATCCCCGAAGATGATGCTGTCAAAAACCTCCATTTGTTTCATGTTACAGATCACATCAATGGATTTCGAGTAAAAACATGCCTCTTTAAATGAGATGGTTGGAGCTGGGCATCCTGGAAAATGGAGAGTGGTTCCAGAACAATTTGAGTTCAAAAGCGGACATCGTCGTAGCTAATGGTCCAGCGGAAACGTCCTTCCATCACCTCCAAGTTATTCAACATGCAGCGATCAAGGCTAGATAATTTCTTAGGATTCAATGAGTAGCTCCTCCAATCCTCCCCATATCAATCAGTGATGTACTTTGACCAAAGGAATCTCCCTTCAAAAATCTCCCAAGCCAAACTTTACTGCATATCTTGCATGGACTCCTCCATATCACGAACACCAATAACCCCTTCATTGATATGTCTATCCAATCGCTTCCACGAGGCCCAATGGCAATGCCCAAATTGAATTTCATCCCAAAGGAAGGTTGTCATAATAATTTCAAATGTCCTGATAGTTCCCTTCGGCGGCCAATTAATGGACACCACATGCATCAGAATAGAGGTGATAACACCATTGATCTTGGTGATCCTACATCCAAAGGAAATAAAACAATTTTTCCAATTGAAAATTACTCCTGTGATCTGGTTAATAATATAATCAGAGAACACCTTTTTGACTCTTCCATTATAGATGGGGGTTCCAAGTTACACCATGGGCAGTTGGCGGTGTTGAATACCCAGCATGACTTGGATAGCAGCGATGCATCTTTGAGGGAAATTATTATAAATGAAGAAACTACTCGTTTAAGAATTAAATCATTGACCACTCCGCTTAAAAATGATAAAAACCCATAGAGGACCCAAAAATTGATTATTGTCTGCCATTAATGAAGAATAAATTATCATCAACAATCATTAGATGAGAGACTATGCCATTCCCAAACCTGTTTCGAAAAGGAATGATCATCCCATCCACAAGGCTATGATGAATAATCCTTGTGAGTGCCTCCTAGGCCATGATGAAAAATGTAGAAGATGAGGGATCACCAGGTCTGACACCACGAGATGATTTGAAGAACCCAAAGGCCATGACCATACGAGAAATAATGATCCATGGAAAAGCATAGAATCTAAAACACGAGTACCAAAACTATTCATGGAATCTAAATTTCCTCATAACCCTGATGATAATTTTCTACTCCGGTTTCTCATATGCCTTATCCAAGTACACCTTAAATAGAATATTGGAACCAACTAGCTTTTTATTTAAGTCATCAACCATTTCCTTGGCAATGTCAATGGCCCCCTGAAAACATATTTCTTGCACAAAATCATGTTGCTCCTCGGATATGATTCTTGGAATGACATTACAGAGCATTTTATTGAGAAGAGTGGATAACATCTTATATTCAATGTTTCATAGTCATATAGGTCTGAACTAATTCAATGTAGATGGATCTTTGAATTTAGAGATGAGAACCAATTTAGGGGCATAGGTAGCTCTAAAAAATGGGCTACTTCTAAATAAATCATGCACTACCTCTACTACATTTTCTTTAACAATGTCCGAAGATACAAAAAATTTGGCACCTAGAAACCCATCTGGTCCAGGAGCACATTCCTTATTCATACCAAACACTATGCTTTTAACCTCTTCCTTCTAAGGTGTCACTAGCAACATGTCATTTTCCCTGTTCTCCCCCAACCTTGGAATGCAGATCAAAAAAGCCTCCTCTCCAGCCTGAGCACTTTAAATTTCATCATCGAAATAATTATTTTGAACCAAGAGGTCTTCAAAATACTCCAATTCCTTTTTCCCAACAACTTGATCATACGAATTGAGGGAATTGTCTTCCATCTTGAGGTTATTTCTTTTACTCACCAATTTTTCCTTCATACATGAAAAAAATTAGGCGGTGTTATTGTCTCACTCTTTGAGCCACAAAGCTCATGATCAAGGTCTACACTACATTTCAACTGCCAGATGATTTTTATCAAGAACATTTTTCTTTTCAAACAATATATAAAAATGATTATCATCCAAAGAGTTAACATGGTCATTCTCAACATCCTCCATATATATATTCTTATATTTTAATCACACCTATAAATCCATTTTCACGTCCTAAAACTATCCATTTATTCTCCCAAAATCCCTCACATCATTCTAGTGGCTTCACATTGGGTAGAAAGCCATCTTAAGGAGGCCTATTGTGAAAATCAAAAGAATATACTCGAAAATGATGTAACTGTTTTATAACCACTTTCAAAATTCATTTCTTAATTAACATCTTCTTATTATTGTTTTTATATATTATATTAATTAATAAAAATATATTATACATTATAGATATGTTTTTATTATTATGGTAACACCTAAAACCTTTTTTATCCATCCTACGAATAGCAATATCACAATATGTGGAAACTTACAGTTTTCTGTCTCCACGTCGTGGTGTAATATTTTATTCAACAATACATTATTTATATGGAAATAATGATGAGTATAATATATTAAAATATTTTATATAAAATAATAATTATTTTTAATAATTTATACACCATCCAATTCAGTACCATTTACCAATGAAGTAAATAATATCATCACTCGTGCGTATGTACGACCTAGCACATCTATGATATTGCATGATTCATTCTACTTGATATTCATTAAATGATTATTATATTAATGAATGGAATAAATAAATATGATATATATAATACTAATATAATGTTCAAAATCATATAACTATAACAAAATAAGTGAAAGATGAACTTGTCAGAAAAATCATTCATAAGAACATAAAACAGTTAATATATGAATAACAAGTGAAAATTAAATATTACCAACAAAATTATGATAATATTATCATATATGATATCATAAAAATAATTATGATTCTATAATAAGACAATATAATTATTTAAATAATTATAAATGAGGTTTTGATACATTCCAAAGATATCTGACCTAATGCAAGTGATAATTTCTCAATCTCATTATTATTTGAGATTGTTTATAAGTAGGTATTTATTGATGTGTATTTATCATCCACATCCATATTTACAAAATTGGTAATTTTATATCTATTCTTCAAAAATTCTTTAATTTCAATTTTACCAATTGTTAAATTTTTATTAAACAGTATGAATGGATCATTTTCACATTTTTCGATACAAGATACTTTAAGAATTTTCTGGTAAATGTATGGGGATAATGTTTCATTAACTTATATGGCATGGACATATTTTTACATTTTTATAAAATATTATTTACATGAATATTTATTTACAATATTTCATTATTTTTTTCAACTAATATTTTTTTCTTTTAAAAATTCACGGAATTCTTAGAGAATTAAAAGTTTATTAAGAACAAGGATATTTTCCTCAAGAATTAATTTCAAGTCTTTTATAAAAATTCACTTCTCTCTAAGATAACAATCTTTAAAATGTGTTATTTTTATATCCCTATTATTACTATGATTATATTTTTCTAATTATGGATTGATATTAGATATGGAAATTTTTTTGATGGGATGATGTTTAAAAAACCCATTTTATTTCTTGGGTTATGTAATGATGAAGGATTTAGGTTTTGTGATGCATGTATGAATGATTTCATTATGATATTAGTGGGACCTATATCTCCCTAAAATGAATTGGGTAATGATTTGTATCTCAAGACATAGACATGACGGGAATGGAATGTAAATAATTTTAAGTAATATTGGGATTGAATGATTTGTAAACATGGTCAGTCAAAGACTTTGATTGTTATGATGGTCTTGGAAATGAGAATTGACTAATATGAAAATAATTTTATATACTTTTATATATTCCACAAAAATTTATGTCATATTTTTTTACTTATAGTGTTTTGTAAAATAATTCTTATTACCTTTTATCCAAAGACATGATATCACGATCTTTCGTATGCAGGATAAGACATCCAAGTTTAATGTACAATTGACATATGATTATGATATAATTGATATTTTATTGTTTACACTTAATGAACATTTTATCAAACCCATTTATTTATTTCTTTTCCATAAGTCATGAATAAGTGTATTGTGTATGATATTTCAAAAAGCATTCCAGTTATGAACAAATAAGCGGGTTATAATGTAGATTTTTTAGGAACAAATTGTTTATGTTAACCAGTTTAAAAAGGTGCTATACCTATCGGGTCCTGTCATTGGTTTATTATATGTTGTAATGAATATACATCATTTTTCAAGTAATATCAATTTTTTTATATAATGGATCATTATATTTTGTATTAGAGGGAGGTTATATTTATCATTTGTAATATATGAGGAGAAATCATTAGTAAGAACCCTAAGGTTATGTCTAAGAATAGGATACAACCCGTGTGATTTATAGATGACCATGAATTACATAGGATAAAATTAAATGCTTCCAACATTGAAATTATTTTCTTGATTATGTTTGTTTTATAGTTGATTATCATTTTTCACAATATGATTCTTGGTTTTAGATAAAGTTTGGAACCAAAAGGTACCATGAAAATGCTGAATGTGATGGGAAATGAAAAGATTGTCCCCCAGAGCAACCAAATGTTATTAGAGATAGAATGATTAATCATGTAGCCATGCCCATGCTACTTTCTCCAAATATGAGTCATGAATTACTTCCAAATATGAAAATGAGGGAGGAAACGTATATTGAATCCTTCATGAGAAAGTTTCCACCTTCATTCATTAGGTCTTCGGATCCATAAGTTGCTTAATTCTGGATCAGTACCACAAAAAAATACATTTTTAGTTTTACAATGTTCCTAACAAGATAAATTACACTTCCCAATCCTTTAATTTTAAGTATAATGTAATCCATGGTGTAATGTTATCATTAATACAATAAAAATACATGATATTGTGTTTATGGAATGGGATGAGTTCAAGAGCTAATTTTTTCAGCAAGATAATTCCATGTATTCATTAAAAATTATTGAGAATGAGTTCCATTAACATAAGGAAAAGGATGATGAATTTGTTAGTACCTATGATGAAAATTTTACAATATTATGAAGGTATACTTTTGGAAGAATTATCCAACATGACAGTAATATTTATCAATTCAATAGTGGATTAAAACAAAGTAACCAAAAGAGATTACCCATAAGGGATTTTAATAGCTATTATGAAATTATTTAATGTGATCTAAATGTAGAGATGGAGATTGCAGTAACCCATCTGTCCTATGGGTATGATAAGAAGAGAAAAATGGAATTCAATATAAAATATAAAGTCCACATTGAAAAGAAGAGGACCTTTTCATTATGCTCAATGCGTGGAATGTCCCAAGGATGAAATTGTCTTAATAGGACTAGTAAATGTTTTGTGTGTTGAAAATATGTTCATCGTGTAGGTGAATGCTGATGTGTCTTGAAAATGATGTCTAATTATGATAACAGAGAAATGGAAATATATAATTCCCCTCCTACACATCAATACTAAAAGTGCAAGGAAATGTGTCATTATTACATTAAATTCAGAAATCCAAGGGTTATTGATTATGATCGACATCAACAAACACTTAAGGCCATAGAAGAAGGAATTTCACATGAAATCACTATTGGAAAAGTAGAGTTTGATAATGAAGTGATGAAAGGTGCACATACCATCCACTCAAAAGTAAATAATGATTTATTTGATTATTGATCCACACAATCTTTTATTTCTGAATTATTTTTTAAGGGTAACTTTGTATTATCTCAATAATTAGATGTTGATTTAGCATAGACAAATCATAATGGCACAAAAGACACATAAAAATATTATAAGTCTTATCTGGTTGAATTTTTTACATAAAATGATTCCTTCAAATATTGTGAAACATCCTATAGTTGAATTTGATTTGAGTCTTGGCATGTACATTGCCTTCATCTATATAGTGCTCATATCATTTTCCAAGGAAGGGAAGTTATATTTCGAATTCCAAATCAATCAATGATCATCTATAGATGAAAGGATGAATATAACTTTCCTGTAGAAATTTCATCCAACTTATGGGTTTTGATTCTTATAAAGAATTATTATTTATCTCAAATATTTGGGGAGAAACTCATGATTTATAATAAACCAATGGTAAGAATGATTGATGATGTAATTATAGAGGAATTCCCCCGTCTTCCTCTAAATTATGATGTTGAGTTTTCAATTGAACTCTTATTGGGTACTATGCCTATTTAAAATACACATTATAAAATGGATCCCATTCAGTTGTAGGAATATAATAAACAACTCTAAGGGAATCATGATATGGGATTCATATTCCCCAGTGCAACAACATGGGGTGCACCTGTTCTGTTGGTAGGAAGACATATGGATCAATGATACTCTTTATTGTTTATTGATAACTAAACATGATCAATATCAGGAAAAAAATATATTCCTCCCAACATTAATTACTTATTTGACCAACTACGTAGAGCTCAATACATTTCCAATATTGTTCTTTATTCAGGATATCATCAATTAAGGTCAATAAAAAGGATATACCAAATATGATATTTCGTACAAGGTATAGACCTTATTAATTTTTATTGCTACCTTTTTGTCTTATTAATTAACCAAATATCTATATTGATATAATGAATAGACTCTTTAGAGACTATCTTGATCTATTTTTGGAAGTCATTATAGATTATATTCATGTCTTTTTGAAGATAATCTATGACCATCACGACCACATGAGAATTGGACTGAAGAAACATATAAATGAGAATATTTATTAAAATTTTACCATGTGTGAATTTTGGGTTCATAATGTTTCATTTTTTGGGTCACATAATCTATAGATAAGAGATGTATGTGGATCCATAAACAATATAAATTGTTGAATGTGGACCAAGAACAAAAATGGTAACTCAGTTCTAATGTTTCCTTAGATTGGTTTGATATTATTGATGATTTGTGAATTTTTTTCACAATTATCTAGTCTAATCACCAATTTGACTTGGAGAGGAATTTAGTTAATATTTAAAGAAGATTTTGAAGAGATGTTCAAAGATCAAAATAGAAGGTTATCTAGTGCACATGTGATCACATTTCCTTTTTGTAACTTCCTAGTCTTGGGTTCCGCACATTGGTGCCCAGAACCCAGTTGGCCACATGGCCTCAAGAGAATTTCTCCAAATACCAGAGGTTTTTGACTAGTAGTAAGGTCCATGGGTGTGATAGTAGAGAAAATATTACATCTTTTTCATAGAAACACAACAGGATAACCGTAATAAACAATATCAGAAGCAGAAATACCATACAACAAAACTAAACAGCAAAATACTATTTGTAAATAAACAACTTGAGCACATATTCAAATGGTTCATGTCACATATGTCTTGGAAAGCATTTAAACAGGTCACAATTCTTATAATATTGTACTAAACCAATGATAAAAAATAAAAAAGTAAACTCTTACAACATCACAATCCAAAAATTGAACTCAATATCTCCATCTCCATCAACAATCAAGTACCTTATGTAGAAGGGCACATTCCGTTAAATACACCTACAACCCTATAATAAGTTTGGGTTGAAAAGCATGACCCTAATAGGATGTGCGAAGAATCCTATTAGGCAACCACCATAAGATCTATGCCTAACTTTCGATAAATCAATATAACATGCTATATGAAAAATGGAGCAATAAATAAGGAAGTACTCAAAATAAAACAATCCTAAAGATTCCAATTACATTCATTTAAATTTATTAATTATTCATAGAATTGAATAATGGAATCTTGGGATATATCCTAAGCATGTACCCCCTATTTTAAAGAAAAATTGATGTGTCTGTAGACAATCTAACAATCATGTATGATCGAGTCCTAGCTTGTGCTTTGGCTTAGCAGGCTCATCACAATCAGTCAATCATTCACACACAACACTTTCGGAATGTTATCATAGTATAATCAATATAGTTCAACATATCATCAGTTCAATAATGATATAGAGACCCTCTAAGAATTCTCAAACATTCTAACACCTTTTGTATTACAATAAAAATGACTCTATGAGGAAGAAATAACTGTCAAATCCATCTATAGTCATTTAATGATAATCTACAGACTCTCTAAGAAAAAAAAATCTTCAATTCCCCTTGTGGTATCGTAATGGCATATTATATACAATCTGAGGGGGACTCACTATCAATCCCCCTTATGGTATCTTAATGTAAAAATACATTAGACCCTCTTAGAAATCCCTCAACGTCAATTTTCCCTTTGGTCAAATAATATGAGGTTCTCATAGCCCTGTGTAACACAATCATACACACATAATTTCCATTATCCCAATGTATTCTCAAATAATACAAGGATAAGATTAAAAAATTCATAACACGACTATTTAACAACTAGGAACAAGCATGAAATTCCAAGCTAATAAGAATGGAAAGGATTCAATGTCTACCTCATAGACAACCTAAACCAAATGACCATAAACATTAAAATAATGAAAGGTACCCATAGGGTGTCCCCTAAACATTCAATTTGACATAAAATATCTATGAAAACCCCATATATTCTCAATAAATCTTAGGCAGATGATATTAGTGTTCAAATCCTTTACATGAATTCCCAAATCATGAGTAATCGGTACCATGGAATAAATAACTCAAATAAAAACTCTGAATGGAAAAAAACCACCTACCTCGACATTGTAGGATTAATCTTCTATAAACATTTAACCTTGAATCGGCCTAGAATTTCATTGATATTCAAAAAGGACAAAAATATTCTTCATTGGATATCTCTTTAAAAGGGAGAAATTAAGAATTTAGTCTCTGGGGAAATGGAGAAACCATCGTTTGGAATCCAATGCACCCGGCAGTGCCTCAATCAGAGGTCGGATGGATGGAAGAGAGGTTCTCAATGATAATCACTCATAAATCACTATCATGTACAAGACACTAGAAGAAGAAAGGGGTTCTGTGGATGATACGCAACCTAGTTCAGGTTAATAAAATAAAAAGAAAAGTTCATGGTGTGTTAATTTAAAGCACAAACAATATACAATCCTCAACCAGACCCAGATTTAAGCGGATAAGGTTTTGTATATAATAATTATACGACTAGTACATGGCTACCCTCATCAACCGTGTACATATTGTTTACTCTGGGTTACACAGAATGTACTCAAAAAACATCCAAAACATATATTTTCCTAAAAAACAACACGAAAAAAATCCATTCCTGAAATGAATATCCAGGTACTTACAAACGTCTCCCCATAAATCAGTTTGTCCTCAAATTCACCTTCTAAGGGTGGTGAAGAATAAAATTCAAAAAAATGGCCATTGTGAACAGATGTCAACCTCCCTCTCCCATGTATCATATTGTACTATCATGTGCTTCCATATCACCTATACCAGACAAAGAAAGAGTTCATGGAGAACCTTTGTACCATGATCCACAATACGAATAGGGTGATCCTAAATAGTTGCATCCACCTACAACCTAACCTCCTCAGGACGAAAGATGTGAGATGAGTCCGAAAAGTAATGTTCTAGCTAAGAAACATGAACGACATCGTACATAGCCTGTTACCTCTGAGGTAATTGAAACTGATAGGCAACCATCCTAATTCCCTCAAAAACCACAAATGGCACAATCTATATCGATGAATGATTTCCCTATCTCTTAATCCCCACGTGTCCTAACCTGAGTGTGACATGAAAGAAAACATGATCTCTGAACATGAACTCTAGAGGTCATCTCCATTGATCAGAATTATATTTCTTGTGATATGGTGCATCATCCATCCTATTATAAATTAACTACACCTACTCAAGGGTTTCTTGGACAAGAAGAGGTCCTATCATAGTTTCCTCTCCTTCCTCCACCAATATAGGGGTGATCGATATAACCTACCGTACAAAGAATCATTAGGTTCCATCTAAATAGTCACCTGAAAAATATTATTACTAGAAACCTCTACTAAGGGTATGTGTCTCTCCCAAGAACCCCAAAAATCTTGAATGAATTCCTGATGCATGTCCTCCAACACCAGAATTGTGTGCCCAGACTGGCCATCTGTTTGGGGATGGTAATCTATATAGATAAGTACCTATGTAAGCAAAGCCCTCTGTAGTATTTACGTGACACTAGAAATGAAACATGAATCCTAGCCTAATGTGATTGAGTGTCTAACCCCATGAAACCATTAAATATCTTGCATATAAAACCTTCCTTGATATTCATACCTGAAGGTCACCTTGATCGGGAAAAAGTGTACAAACCCCATAAATCTGTCAATTACAGCCCAAACTGCATCATTCAATATAAGAAACCTTGGTATAATTGTGAGAAAATATATCGTGATATCATTCCACATTAACTTAAGAATGGGTAACTGCATTAAAAGACCTTTATGTCACTATTTCTATGCCTTCACCTTTTGACAAGTGGAACACCTCATAACAAAACCAAAAACATCTCTCTTCATACCTAGCCACTAATATAGATGGGGTATATATCGATACATCTTGGTGAAACCAGGATGAACATACAAAAATATGGAATTAATATCAATTAAAATATCCTCATGTTTTTCTAAAAGACCCCATACATGGAAATAAAAACACAATAACTCATCTAGTCTATTGTCTACCCAGGAGTATGGTCCTCGGCTGACACACTCTACCATTGGACTATGCCTTCAGAATCTGATAACTTCTTCATCTGCAATCTCTCCAGAATAGTAAAGGTAAGAGTACATGAGAATGAAAAGTATTCCTCTATATGTCTTGCACCTCCAAATACATTTCTGAGAACTGATCCAAAAGCTTCCACTCACCACTAGCCCCCTAAAATGCATGAATCTTTTTCCTCATTATCAACGCATGAGATACTGTGTTGCCTTTCCATAGCTTATAGGCAAGGTCAAATTCAAATGAATGAAGGTACGCAACCCATCTTCGCTTTCCACAAAAATTTATGTCACAAGTAATAAAGATATATTTGACTCTTTTGTGGTCTATAATCACCACCAAATTTAATCCCAAATGATAATATCTCAAATAGTGAAAATCATGCACTACTGCAGCCAACTCAAGATCGTGTGTCGAATAATTCCTCTCATATTTCCTCAATTATCGATACTTGTATGCAATAACTCTTTCCACTTTTATAAGAACTTATCTCATTATTATAACTGATGCATCTTAGTAAACAATGTGACTCTTGACCGGCTCTAGAAAAATCAGTATTGGTACATTTTTCAGTCTTCCTTTCAGCTCCACAAAGGCTGAACTACATTAATCAGTCCACAAGTATATTCCACAATTCATAGTCAGACCCATCAATGGAACTAATAAGTGTGAAAAGTCAATTATAATGCATCTATAGTATCCAACAATCCCTAGACAATTTTGTACCTCAAAGAAGTTCCTTAGATACTCCCAAGAAACTAATTCTCTCACTTTCTCTAGGTCTATAGAAACTCTTGTCTCTAAGACAACATGACCAAAGAAGTAAATCTCGTCCATCAAAAAGTGGAATTGTAGGATCATAGCACATAACCGGTGCTCTCTTACTGTACTCAAAACGATCTCATGATTGGTGGAATGGCCGTGTCAATTGAGAGTGTATGAAACACTCGATTCATCAGTGCTAGGAAAACTACAGGTGTGTTCGTGTGACCGAACTGCTTAACCAGATACTCATATATACCATACCTAATCTAAAAGTTTTTACAAGGTATATCTGATGTTTTAACATGATACTTATGGTAACCGGATCTTAGGACAATCTTCCAGAACACATAGGATCCTCAATGATGATCAATGTGACCATCAATCCTCAGTAAATGATATCGGTTCATGACCATAAACTAGCTCA
Organism: Viscum album; assembly: GCA_963277665.1. Lineage (NCBI taxonomy): Eukaryota > Viridiplantae > Streptophyta > Magnoliopsida > Santalales > Viscaceae > Viscum > Viscum album. The sequence goes on along the minus strand of OY728160.1, from coordinate 116,021,819 downwards.
AATTCTGACAATTCACACAATGTTTGATGTAACAATTGTCCATCTTAAATAAAATGATAGGCAAACCCCAAAGATAATTTTTGGGTTAGATGATACTCTTTTCCTGCAACTCCTATAACTACTTCTTGATCTCTCGTAACCATGGTGCAACCATCCTATAAGGACTAATGGACACTGGTGTCGCTCCTAGCACAATCTCAATAGTGAAATATACCTATCTCACTAATGGTAAGCCTAAAAAGTCCCCTAGAATAAAAATATGAAATGATCCCCCACTGGGGGAATGTTCATCTTTAAAGTCCCCAAGTCATCCAAAAATAAACTAGAAATATAATATGTCATTCCTCAAAACACAGGATGTTTGAGAATCATTCTACTCACCTGGACTTCTAATTCACACTTATGACGAAAATAATGTCCCTCTAGTAAGGTGAAACTCATCTTACAATGATAGAAGTCAAAGAATTCCTAGATGGAGACCAACTAGTCCATTCCGAGAATGAAATTGAATCCTATCATCCCTAATACATTGATGTCCCATAAGAAGTGACACCCACAACCCTCAAGAGGTCACTCCTTTCACTGATGAACACTAGTTATTCTAATTCCCAACTACGTGTCTAGAGTAATAACATCCACATATGTCATGATATGGAGCCAAAGGCTCTGCCCAATGGAAATAAATAAGATATTATGTGAATCTCTTATATCAAAAGAGAAGAAGCTAAAACTGAGGCAACTAGAATATATCCTCTAACAGAATAGCGTATGTGATCCAACTCTGGATGGGTCTACCCCATTGAAAATGTTTGACTTACACCACGACCCAGGGACCCTACCTAACTACCCTGAGCTAATCCATCCTATTATCTCGCATCCAACAATCTCTTGGTAGAATCTATATGTATGTAGGTTGTGAGCTTCACCCTCAATTAAATAGGTTTAATGAGAAATCCTGATTAAAGACAACACAGATTCTATCCTTGACTCTACAGCCGGAGTTCATCCATCCTATATGAATGTGTGAAGATTCTGCAATTGAAAAACCCATGTCAACTCTTCGGTAGATGAAGCAGGATGTGGTGTTCCCTGTAAGGTCAGCATAAACTCCTGAAGCATTCATGTAACTGTGCATCAGCAGTTGTGTCCGATATAACAGGTGTTTCCATGACGGGCACAATGGGATGATCTACTAATAGTTTGTGATCTATCATTTCCAATGTCTGATCATTGCTCTATATCTGGCACACAACCGGGGGACGTCATGGTGGAACGACCCTTCATAGTCAAACACACACATCAGTTCATGATTATAAAATACTAAAATAAAGAATTAAAATAAATTAAGAAGAGAATAAAACGTATAAGATTTTCAAAACAGGTCTTTAGGGGGTGTATACTATCCACAGGGCATGTTCCCTTAGTTTTTTGCATGGGTGTGTTTCTCTGCCAATCATGGTCATGTAACACCCATACACATGGAATAGTCCTCCTGTTACAGGGTGTGTAATTGAATTATTCCATCCTTCCTGAGTTCTTCTACATGACAAAACCACATGTGTTTGTCAGAGTGGATACTCCAAAGGGGGGGGGGGTGAATTGTCTTCCAATTAAAATTTCTGTTAAAACTGTAATTATTAAAATCCCATAATTAAAAAAATCTTAGTTAATTATGGTATTTGAGATATAAATGTTTAATTTCTCAACAATTTTCTATATGGTTGATTAGTCATCATTTAAATCAATGTAATCACTAATTCAACATTTGAAATAGGTTGAATGAATTAAGCACATATACACACAAACCAAAAAAAAACTATCATAGTGAATTTAAAAATTGATTTCCATCTTTGAAAAATATAAGCAGCGGATAAAATAATACATAGTAGTACACAAATTTAAACAAGAGGTTCACTCTCAAGCCGAGACATAATACTCTCCAATTGGGGATCACCACCCACCAAGCAGTTTATATAAATAAACATGATACACATCTAGTATTGGGATTTATAACAGCTTTTACAAACTATCCAGGTTTTACAACCTCTACCAAAGTTCTATGTGGAAAAATATGAAATCAAGACACACAAGGCTTCTTCTACAATTATGTGTGGGAAAAAAGCAACAAAGATACATAAGGATTCATTAAAAATTATGAGTGGGAAAGAAGCAAATATGCTACATAAGGATTCTTCAACAATTATGAATGGGAAACAAGAGTTGAGAGTGTTTTGAGTGGGAATTTTCAGTATCCTGTAATTAAAGAACTGGAGACAGTGTCTGTTTAAAAAACACACACTACTGAGAAATGTAAAAAACAAAGAAACGCAATAGGTCAATAAGAATGAGATAGAGTTTAGAAGACTATTTGTTTTTTTAGTTCCGCTCTTGACTCTTTGATGTGAGGAATTTGATGTTTGAGTCTATCTCTAGATATTGATTCCAAAAACAGAGTGTCGCAACATTTAGGTATGGGCTTCCAGGCATTGAGATGTTCAACGTCTTGGTATAAGGGAGTTGATGAAGCACATCTAGACCTCCTTGAGTATGTTATTCAATATGATCTTCCTAAGGCCCATGGATTATCAGAGTGATCACTTGTAGAGTTTTTATTTTTTTCATCAGTAGTTTCTTCCTTGGGCCTTCTTTTTTTCTCAAATCCTTCTCATATATATCTATATATATCTTCATTTTTATCTGTACATATTTTTTTATATTCCTTCCTCGGTCTTTTTCATTCATATTTGATGTTCTAAAAATTGAAAAAGTGCATCACGTGTAATCTTTCTCGTACATCATACTGTCAATATATGGTCTCCTGATATGTATACAATAATCATTAATTATGTCAAAAGTATTAAAGTTCTAAAAATAAGACCATTAAAATAATCCTAAGAATATGACAATGTATGGAGTAGAAGAGTATGGAAGAATGGTAATCGTACCCTATCAATCAGTAGGATCATCGACAATAAGCTTAATCGGCACTAGAATTCAAATCGTAGACTATTCCAACGGTTGACTTAACCCATAGTAGAGTTGTCCAGTGGTAGACTTCACAAACTGTCGTCTTGTCCAGTGGTAGACACTACTAACCATAAATGTGTCCAGCGGTAGACTTTACGAGTGATCTCTTCAGGTATAGACTACATAACAGTATACTTCCAGCAATATGTCTAATAGTGGACACCAAATTGAAACTCTTTATAACAGCAACCATGTCACAATAGAGACCTATCACATTGACTCAGAATCATCATGCTTCAGTAAGTACTCCACTGGTTGTCTTTACAATAGTGACCTTGTACTACTGATGTCACATAGTTACTTTATAACTACAGCTCTTATAACGGTATCCTTCATCGGTATGGCCTTCATGGGTGGCATTTTCAGAAATGACTTCAAATAGTAAGGTTCAGCTATTGGTTTGTCTTTGGTGAACATGACTATGGCCTAAAACAGTGACCTTTTGACATAAGGCTCTTAACAATAACCTTCAACAGTGACATTTGACTTAGAGACTTTTTATACCATAAACTGATTCCAGTAAAGTCATGAGATTAAAATGGATTGAAATATATTGTCAAATAACTAACTCATTATTTAATTAAACATGATTTGGGATTATCAAAATTGGCAAGTCCAACAATCCCCCCCTTTTGGATAATCACAATTTATTCCATTAAACATTAGATTAATTATAATATTATCAGAGATAATTAAAATCTGAGGTATGTTAATTAAATAAATAGGTGTTGTAGATAAGTCTATCACACATCTATCACACATATAGTAGCAGAGGTTAATGTGATATGGATATTAAATTACTTTTTTTGTATTTTCTACCCCATTGTAATTAGAAAAACGAAATACAATAAAATAAAAAAGAGAATATTTTTATTAATGAAATATCATTACATTAGTCAAAGAGAATTATTAAATCCTAATCAAAAGATACAACCACAATCAATACAGATCAAAAATAGGTAATGATACTTTCCCTTTGGAATAGGAAGAGGGAGGGTCTGTAGGTGGAGGTGGAGGTGGAGGTCGAGAGGTAACATCAAGGATGATAAGAGAAAGGTAACAAATGCTTCAGTGTCTATAGAGGGAGTGACTCTAGGAGGAATATTTGGATTCAAGCTTTTGATGGCTTGAGAAGGAGACATCACTAGAGTAGCACTATTTGAGGCTGAAGAAGTGGAGGTATAAGGTAATGCTAGAGGAACAATGCTGGGTGTATAGTCCACATAGAGGAAGGGTAACAAAATATTTTTAAAGTCCATGATTATTCTTCCACCACTCTTCAGGTATGAGATTAAGCCAACCTTATTCTCCATAAATTTCTCAAAGATAGGAGTCAACTTTCTCAGTCTATTGAACTGATCTTAAAAAGATCTAGTGACATGAGGAATCCTCAGGTTTTCGAAGAGAAATATTATGTTCCCATCCAACTAATGCATAGTATAAACCCTTTTGTAATAGTAATCAACATGATCCTCGATGGCCTTCTAATCTAGATTAACATACCTTAAATAATTTCCCACATGGGTACGAATTTCCTTGGTAATAGAAATGACCTTAGAGTCTGATGTTCTAGAACCATAGATCATTTCTACTTTATCTCTAATAATGGATCTGAAAGCATCAATGTCAACTAGAGGAGAGGTTAAGGTGGAAGAAGATACTCCTATAGGTTCCATAGTTAATTCCATTGTCTCTTTGAAGAAATTGGTCTGACCACTATTCAACCTCTTCAAAACATCATCTTGGTTCTTCACATGAGCTTTCATGGACTCCGTAAATTCCCCAATGACATAAACCATTTCTTTAACTGCAGATTTGAAATATTAAATATCCTTTCCCACCAAAGCCCTATTGGTCAAAAGGTAATTCAAGTTCACCACTGTTTGCATCAGAAGCTCCACAAACTCAAACAATTCATTTATTTGACTCTGACGCTGCTTTACTTTTTGGATAAGATTATATAGAATTCTGGATTTAATTTTAGAAATCTCATATCTAGAATGCTCTTAAAATAGAGAAACAACCATCCATCACAGAGGACCAATCCTTAGACATTCTGTGCATGTCATATTTCAAGGATTCAAGGCCTGCCTTATTGACATATTCTTGAGGGAAGGATATTACTAGTGGTACAAAAATGAAGTCTGAACATAATTAAATGATGGTCTTCTTGTGGTCATTTCATCTTCGGAGTCATCATAATCTAGACCCAGCTCCAGAAAACCAGTTTCCTCAGTCCTCCCCTCAATTTCATGAACAACAAATATTGATCCCTCTGTAGAAAGATGCTTCCATTCAGATGGAGCTACATCCTTAATATTCACATCTACTTATCAAATTCGTTCAACCTCTTATGTTTCTGCTGGATTTCTAGACTCCTAGGAAGGGTGACCCACTGCCTCTACTAAATCAACCACAATCTTTATTGAATCTGCAGTAGACACAACCTCTTCTTCTTGATCACTTACATCCCTTTCTATTATTCATATCACAGGACTTAGATTGATATCTTCTCTTTCACTATCATCAGTTGTTGTCCCATTTTCCTCATGGTTATAATGACTAAATTCAGCATCTCCTTCCACTTCATATGAATCTCTAATAGTAATATGATCGTCATCAAAAAATTCTTCACTATTTTCTTCATCCTTTTTTTTACATAGGAGAGATTATCTTCTCGGTAACTCTCTTGGAGGACTAGGATCTCCAAAAGTTACCATTAAAACTAGAGGACTGGAAGGTAGATCAGGATCACTCCTATCATCTATAAGAGTACCCTCTTCCAAAAGATTCACAACCTCCTCTAATTCTTCATAAGAATATACAGGTTCTACCTCATCAGAAATTGGACTTGGATCCCTCTTATCCTTTGGCCTAGAAGGATTATTTACTGGTTCAAACTTCTCATAATTCTTCCCTTCATCATTTACCCATTCTATTCTCCAAGGATTCCAGCTGATCTTTATGAACTTGATTATAATCTTAGAGACACCAAAATTGTTCTTGGATAAAATTTTTCCTCTTTATCTCCAATAATTCCCATAACCTTCAACATCATAGAAATCAGTTTGGCATGAAATAGAGCATTTTATTTAGAACGGGGCATAGTCACATTTTACAACTAAGCCATCAGAAACCTACACAGGGTGATCAAATGTACATGCTTCAAAAAATAAAATATGAATATGTCCAGAATCGTCAACACAGCGAAGTCCTCTCTCCTGGGACTATCACATGTTAGATAAACATGAAAAGATGTTTATCCTCTCCATTCATTTCAGAAGCAATAATCTTTTTGAGGTCCCATTTCTTGTTAGCACTTACAATGTTATCTCATACCCACGAAATCTCACTTTTTGGTGGAATCACTCAAGAATTATTGTCACATATACCATCATGAGGTACCATTAGACATTATTCCCACACAGTAGATGAAAATATTACCTCAGTTTCAATTAATCTTAACACCAGTCGGTTCTCATCATCTGACTTTTTGAATTTCAGATAAAAGTAAAATTCATTGACTAGCCTCAGGTAATAAGGTCAATTATTGTTTACGATGAACTACACCCATCAATGAGTCTCTATTGCAAATAGTACTAAGGGTTTTCTCGAGAGCAACCAATATTCACTTAACTCCATTTCCACCACAATCATTCTCTTTGATATATGTGGATTAATAGGCTCTGTTGATGAATTAATACTTCCAATGGACTCGGTTTGGGGTCTCTTAGGTCTGGGCACATCTCCATCATCAGCTCAAGGTCGCATAACTCTTTCCATTGAGGTTCGAAATGGTTTGAGTGTTCAACATAAAGATATGGTTTGAGGATTTCGAGATAAAGGGTTCGAGAGTGAGGATGATAGTGGATAAAAATGTGTTTTTCATCTAATTTTATCATATAGGGATCAAAACAAACACAATTCAAGAAAAATAATATGAAAAAAAACACTTCAAATTCCCGCATAAAATACAATTTATTGTTAATTTCCGACAGTGAGGTACCCAACAGTGAGGTTCTAACAATGAGGTCTTAATAGTGAGCTTCTAACAGTGAGGTTCTAACGGTGTGGTTCTAACGGCGGGGTTATAACGGTGAGGTTCTAAAAGTGAGGTTCTAATGGTGAGGTGCAATAGTGAGGTTCCCTATAATGAAATTAATCATCCCTAACCCATGTTTGATTTAGTTTAACCTCTCAAAATTCAAGGGAATTTTGAATATTTCAGCCAATTGATGTTCAGTTCAATGAATTCAAGAGTGATATCACCTTTTTGATAATAATCTCTGAAAAATTGATGTCTCACATCAATATGCTTTGTCCATGTATGAGATAATGTATTTTTAGAAATTTTTATAACATATGTATTGTCAAAATTTATGGTGACATCTTTGAATTGATATCCATTGTCTAGTAAAGAGTGTTTCATCCACAGAATTTGAGCACAAAAACGAAAAACAAATATATATTTAGCTTCAATAGTTGATATTGAAACCGAATTCTGTTTCTTACTAAACCATGATACTAGTCACTTCCCTAAAATATGACATGTTCTATAGGTTCTTTTTCAATCTACCTTGCAACCAGCAAAGTCAGCATATGAATAACTTATCAAATCAAATGATTGTTTTTTTGGATAATATAGTCCTATGTTGGGAGTTTACATAGTATATTTAAAAATCCATTCAACAACACTTAAATGAGATTCTTGGGGATTAGCTTGAAAACGATCACACATGAATAAACTGAAAATGATATCAAGTCTGCTAGCTATAATGTAGAGCAGACTCCCTATCATACCTTTGTAGTTAGTTTGATCCACTGGATCACCAGTTTCATCAGCCTCCAGCATACAAGTGGTACTCATTGTTTTATCACTTTTGTTAATACTATCAAAACCAAAATGTTTTAGAATATATTTTATGTATATACATTGATTCAAAATAATTCCATATTTATTTTGAAAAATCTAAAATCCAAGGAAAGATTTAAGTTCCCCATTAAACTCATTTCAAAATCATTTTGCATTATCTATGAAATATCAGTATAGAAAGAGTTTTTAGAGGATCCAAAAATTATTTCATATATAGATATTTATAATATTAAAACATCATTGTATATATTTTTAATAAACAATATAGGATATGAAATCTCTTTAGTAAGGACTTTTGATATAAGAAAGGAACTAAGTCTATCATACCAAGCCCATAGTGCTTGTCTTAGACCATATAACCATTTAGAATATTTAAAAACATGATTTGAAAATATGGGGATTCGTAAAGACAGGGGGTTGTTCAAAAAACACATCATCAACTATAAATCCATTTTTAAAATCTCTTTTAACATCCATCTGATAAATTTAAAAATTCAGGTGAGCTGCATAAGAAAGTATTATCCTAATGGCCTCTAACCTAGATTTAGGTTCAAATGTCTCTTCATAGTATATTCCTTCCTCTTGACTATACCATTGTGCAACTAATCTTGATCTGTTTCTCACTATACATCTAGACTCATCAACTTTGATCCTAAATACCCATTTAGTGCCTATTGTCAATCTGTCTGTTGGTCTTTCCACTAATTCCCAGAATTTATTTCTTTCAAACTGATTTAATTATTCATTCATAGCATTCATCCAAAACTCATCATTGATAGAATCATGGAAATTTTCGGTTTGAAGATGTGAAGGAAAAGCATGATGTTCGACATGGTTTCCCAGAGAAGCTCTAGTTTGTGTTACCCTATTTATATAACCTATAACAGCTTCTAAAGTATGATTCTTAAGAGTCCTAATGCCTCTAGAAATGGACGAACTAGATTCTTCAAGGTTGAATGTGGGTTCACACTCAACAGATTCAAATTTTGGATGATTCCCAAAATTGGTCACTTTCACAGGGGGTTCCTTATTTTTGTCATTAAGGTCCCAAATTGACATATCTTCTTCAAGATATTCAAGTGAGGTTTTAGGTTCATGTGGATCAATCACTTTAAATTTGACCTGAAACAACTCCTCCACACATTTGATTTTCTTATAGACTACTCTATAGGCTTTACTCGAAATTGAGTAATTTGGGAAAATTCCCTCATCACTTTTGGGAGAAATTTTTTCAATATTATCATTAGTGTTAAGGATAATGACTTTGCAACGAAAAACTCTAAAGTAATAAAACATAAGAACCCTATTGTTCCAAAGCTCATGAAGGGTCTTCTTAAGAACAGGTCTAATCAAGACTATATTGATTGTATAACAAGATGTATTTACTTCTTCTGCCCAGAAATAAATTGGTAAATCAAATTCATTGAGAATTTTCCTTGAAATTTCATGAAGGTTCTTTTTTTATTTACACAACTATATTCCGTTGAGGTGTTCAAGGAGATGAGAAATTGTGACTATATCAATTATGTGAGAAATAAGTTTCAAACTCTTGATTTTCAAACTCACAGCCATGATCACTTCTCAAGGTCATAATTCTATGCCCAATAAGATTTTCTATAGACTTGGAATAATTAATAAAGTAGTAACACGCTTTAATTTTATGAGATTGAAATTATACCAAAGTATATCTTGAAAAATCATCTACAAGAACATAAACATAGTGTTTCTCATTTAATGTTGAAAATCCTGATGGTCCAAACAAATCAATGTGAACCAACTGAAGTGGTTGAGAAGTAGAGACATATTTCATTGGTTTGAGTGAAACATTGAGTTATTTTCCCTTTTGATAGGGATTACACACATTATCAAGTGGTAATTCCAATTTAGGTAAGTCTCTAACTAGATCGTTCTTAGATAGTTTCTTAAGAGAGTTCACATTATAGTGTCCTAATATTTTTTTACATAACCAAGATTCTGTATGAAAATCATTTACGTATTTTTCTTTGCTATGGAATTTAAATCAACAGCATACCAATTTTCATTTCTACTGGCAGTGAATACTAAATAATTTTGTTAAATAAAAACATTGCATGCATAATTTTCAAACATAGAATTAAATACATAATCACTCAACTGATAGATTCTAAGTAAATTTTACCATAATCCAACAACAAATATTACTTTTGAAATTAATATTGTATTAGCATTTCCAATCTGGCCTAAGCTGATGATTCTTCCCTTTGCATCGTCACCGTAAGTTACAAGTCCACCAAGAACATTGATTATGCTCTTAAGGAATGAATAATCTCATGTCATATGTCTTGAACAGACACTATCCATATACCACATACTCTTAAAGTATCTCCTTAGGCAACTTCCCTGTAAAACAGATTTGGCATGGGGTAACTTTGGTACCCATATTTTCTTGGGTCCAGAGAGGATAACAGGTAAGACATCGGGAACCCATATATTCATTATAGCTTTCTTAACATCAAAATACATATTCAAAGGCATAAATAATTTTTTATGTCCTTTGGAAAATTTTCTCTCAAGAGATGGTCCAAAACTTGAACAAACAGTGAACTGTCCAAATTTTAGAACTAACATGTTTTTGTTAAATTTTCTCTGTCCTGGTTGATATCCTAGACTTGTAGTATATTTAGGGACAATATGTTGTCCAATAAACAATGTCAATTTATCCCTACTAGCAGTAAAAATCTGAAGATCATTTCTTAATTTCTCATTGGAAAATCTTGATTTTGAATTTTCTTTTAACAGATGCAAGAATTTCCCTTTTCCAATATCCAAATTTTACTTAAATTTGAATTTAAATCATGCTACCACTTTAATGATTAGTATTTTTATTTGATCTAATTAATGGTATCCTCAATCATTTCATTGTATTAAAATAATTCATCATTATTCATATCTTCATCGTTATGTGACTCGCCCGTATTCCTAGAATAATAGGCATTTTGTATAGGAAAATAAAGTGATACCTCAGATGTTTCTGTCATGAAACATAAGTTGACATGATTTTTCTTTTCACTATCAGAAGCATAAAATCAATTGGATCTATCTTCTGAAGCACTCCAAGTAGATTTCATATCTTTTTTATAAACCTTTCCCTTATCTCCATATTTATTCTTTAATTTCATCTTGGGGCAGTCTTCCTTAACGTGACCTTTTCATTTGCACTAATATCAGATTATTTCATTTGAGTGGTCATTTTATTCACTATCATTATTCCATTGTCCATTAATATAATACTTTTCCTTGATGTTTGACATAATAAAAAATTTCATCTTTCAGTATAACTATTGGAACCTTCTAAAAAAGATGATCCATCTCTTCATCACTTTCTGAATCTGACTCTTAACTTCTGGAACTGTCTACAGGAAATTGATCTTTTTCTTTGTCTTTGCACTTTGTGGATGATGTCTTGAATTCTAATGACTTATTTCTTTGTTATTCTTATACTTGTTGATTCAACAAAATATCTTCTTCATATATCATATGTTTTGTTGTTATCTGGTTTACTGGTAGCTTGCTTATGTCACATATTTCTCGGATGGAAACAAAAGTACCCCTCTATCTGTCAGGTAGTCATCGAAGAAGTCACATGATTTGGTCCTTGATTTCCACTGGTTTCCCAAGCAGGCTCATGGTGTTCACTAATTCATTAAACCTGAGATAAATTTAAAATATAGCTTCATCAGGATTCATTTTAAAATTGTCTTATTTAATAGTGTATGTATTTAATCTCATTTCTTTTACTTTGGTTGTTACCTCATGAGATACAGATAATGTATCCCAAATTTCATATGCAGCTTTACACAAAGATATACTTTTGAATTCCTCATCACATTAAGAATAGTACAAAGAATTCATTTCTTTAAAGTTATTATTATATGTTGCTTAAGTCAACGAAGACCATGTGTCCCTAGTAGTAGTAGGAAATACATGTTGTTCTTCAATTATGTCCTAGATTTTAGGTCCCATGTTCTCTAGATACATTTTCATTTTTAACTTCCACTGACCATATAAATAACCATTTTTATAAAGGTGGCTTGTTAGTAGTCGTACCGTCAACTCTAGTTTCCATAGTTGATTGGAATTTTGAGAATTCAACATTTTGATATGATAGAAATTTTAAGATCGTTATGATAAAAATAAAATTATAGTTTGAATGAATTTGAAAACATGAAAATAAAAACTCATCTGATACAAAATTTTTGTCAGAGTGGATACTCCAGAGGGGTGAATTGAGTTCTAATTAAAATTTCTATAAAAATTGTTATTATTTAAATCCCCAAATTCAAAACATCCAAGTTAATAAAAGAATTAGGGATATAAATGTTTAATTGCTCAACAGATTTTTATAAGGTAGATTAGTCCTCATTTGAATCAATGTAATCACTAATTCAACATTTGAAACAGGTTTACTGAATTAATCACATATGCACACTAACCAAAACTAACAATTATAGTGAATGCAACAACAGTTTTCTATCTTTGAAAAATATAACCAGCAGTTATAAAAATTAGATTAGAACAACAATGTAAAAAAGTGGTCCAGTCTCAAGCCAAGACCTAATCCTCTCAACATGGTGATCACCTGTCACCAAGAAGTTTATATAAATAAACGTGATACTGAACCTATAATGGGCATTATAATAGTTTTATAAACTGCCCAGGTTCTACAACCTCTACCACAGTTCTATGTGGGAAAACAAGCAACCAATCCAGACAATTCATCATTCATTGTTATGTGTGGGAAACAAGAAACCAAGCCACACAAAAAATCACCCATAGTTATGTGTGGGAAACATGTAACCAAGACACAAAATTATTATTCCACAATTTTTCATGGGAAACAACAGTTGAGAGTGTTTTCAATTTGGATTTTAATTATCCCCCAGTTAAAGCATAGGAGATAGTGTGTGTGTAACAAGTACAAACTACATGGAATTGTAAAAAATAAAGAAACACAACATCAATTCTGCTTGTGGTATCATAATTCTATATTATATACAATCTGAACCGACTCTTACACACATTTGGTTTTATTATTGAATGCACTATAGGTTTTACTCGATATTAAGTAATTTTGGAAAATTTCCCTCATAACTTTTGGGAGAAATATTTTAAATAATATCATTAGTGTTAAGGATAATTATTTTGCACCAAAAACTCTAAATTAATAATCCTTAAGCATCATATTATTCTAAAGCTCATGAAGGGTCTTCTTAAGAACATGTCTAATCAAGATCTATTGATGGTATAATAAGATGTATTTACTTTGTCATCCCAGAAATAAATTGGTAAATCAAATTCATTGAGCATTTTCCTAGCAATTTCATGAAGGGTCCTTTTTCTTCATTACACAACTATATTCTGTTGAGGTGTTCTAGGAGACGAGAAATTGTGACTATATCCATTATGTGAGTATAAGTTTCAAACTCTTGATTTTCAAACTCACGGCCACGATCACGTCTCAGGGTCTTAATTCTAAGCCTACAAAGATTTTTTTAGACATGGAATAAATAATAATGTAGTAAAAATATTTATTTTTTGGAGATAGAATGTTTTACAAAGTATATCTTGAAAAATAATCTACATGAACATAAACATAGTGATTCCCATTTAATGCTTAAAATCATGATGGCCCAAAATAATCCATGTGAACCTAATCAAGTGGTTGAGAAGTAGAGACCTCTTTCTTTGGTTTGAAAGAAACATTTGGCTATTTTCCCATTGGATAGGGATTACACACTTTGTCAAGTGGGAATTCCAGTATAGGTAAGTATCTAAATAGATCTTTCATAGATAGTTTCTTAAGAAAGTGCACATTATAGTGTCCTAATATTTTGTGACATCACCAAAATTCTGTATGAAAAGCATTTATGTATTTTTCTTTGTTATCCAATTTAAATCAACTGCATACCAATTTTCATTTCTACTGGAAGTGAATACTAAATCATTTTGTTAAATAAAAACATTGCATGCATAATTTTCAAACATGGAATTAAATACATCATCACTCAACTGATATATTCGAAGTAAATTGTACTTTAATCCAACAACAAATATTACATTGGAAATTAATATTGTATTAGGGTTTGCAATCTGGCCTAAGACGACGATTCTTACCTTTGCATTGTCACCGTAAGTTACAAGTCCACCATGAACATTGATTAGGCTCTGGAAGACAGAATAATCTTGTGTCATATGTCTTGAACATACACTATCCATATACCACATGCTCTTAAAGAATCTCATTTGGCAACATCCCTGTAAAACATATTTGGAATGGGGTAACTTTGGTACCCTGATTTTATTGGGTCCAGAGAGGATAGAAGGTAAAACATTGGGAACCCATATTTTCATCATAGGTTTCTCAACATCAACATACATATTCAAAGGAAAAAAATACTTTGTTATGTCCTTTAGAAAATATTCTCTCAAGAGATGGTCCAGAACAAGAACAAACAACGAACTATCCAAATTTTATAACAAATATGTTTTTGCTAAATTTTCTCTCTCCTGGTTGATATCCTAGACCTATAGTATATTTTGGGACAATATTTTTTCCAATAAACTAATTAAATGTATCCCTACCAGTAGTAAATATCTCAAGATCTTTTCTTAATTTCCCAGTGGAAAAGTTTAATTCTGTATTTTCTTTTAACAGACGGGAGAATTTCCCTTTTCCAATATCCATATTTGACTTAAATTTTCATTTAAATCATGCTATCTCTATAATGATTAATATCATTCCTTGATCTCATTAAAGGTATCCTCAATCATTTCACAATATACAAATAATTCATCATTATTATTATCTTCATCATTATCTGACTCGCTCTTATTCCTAGAATAATAGGCATTTCGTATAGGAAAATAAAGTGTTACCTCATATGTTTCTGTCATGAATCATAAGTTGACATGATTGTTCTTTTAACTATCAGAAGCATAAAATCCACTGGATCTATCTTCTGAAGCATTCCAATTAGATTTTATTTCCTTTTTATAATCCTTTCCTTTATCTTCATATTTTTTCTTAAATTTCATCTTGGGGTAGTCTTCCTTAATGTGACATTTTCATTTTCACTCATATCAGATTATTTCATTTGACTGGTCATTTCATTCACTGTCTTTCTTCCATTGTCCTTTACTATCATAATTTTCCTGGAAGATTGACATAATTAATAATTTCTTTTTTAGTAGAACTTGTGTAACTTTCTAAAAAAGATGATTCATCTCATCATCACTGTCTCAATATGACACTTCACTTGTGGAACTGTCTATAAAAACTTCACCTTTTTCTTTGTCTTTTCTCTTTGAGGATGATGTCTTTAATTCTAATGACTTATTTCTTGGTTCTTCTTCTAATTCATGATTCACCTAAATCTCTTCTTCATATATCATAAGTTTTCCAGTTATCTGATTTACTGGTAGATTGCTTATTTCACATGGTTCTCAGATGGAAACAAAAGTACCGCTCTATCTGTCAGGTAGTCATCGAAGAAGTCACGTCATTTGGTCCTTGCTTTCCACTAGTTTTCCAAGCAGGCTAATCGTGTTCACTACTTCATTAAACCTGAGATAAATTTCAAAGATAGGTTCATCCGGATTCATTTTATGATTATCATATTTAATAGTGTATGTATTTAATCTCATTTCTTTTACATTGGTTGTTACCTCATGATACACAAATAAAGTATCCCAAATTTCATATGTAGTTTTACACACAGATATTCTTTTGAATTCCTCATCACATTGAGAATAGTACAAAGCATTCATTGCTTTACAGTTATTATTATATGTTGCTTTAGTTAACTGAGACCATGTGTCCCAAGTAGTAGCAGGAAATACATGTTGTTCTTCAATTATGTCCTAGATTTTTTGTCCCATGCTCTCTAGATACATTTTCGTTTTTAATTTCCACTGAACATAGAAATTACCATATTTATAAAGGTGGGTTGTTAGTAGTCGCACCCTCAACTCTAGTTCCCATAGTTGAATGGAAATTTGATAATTAAAAATTTTTATATGTCAAAAATTTTATGATCGATATGATAAAAATAAAATTACAGTTTGAAAGAATTTGAAAACAAGAAAATAAAAACTCATCTGATACAAAATGTTGATCGGAGTGGATATTCCAGAGGGGTGAATTGAGTTATAATTAATTTTTTTTGAAATGTTAAGATTTTAATCACCCAATATAAAACATCCTAATTAATAATGGCATTAGAGATATAAATGTTTAGTTTCTCAACAGATTTCTATAAGGTAGATTATTCCTCAGTTGAATAAATGTAATCACTAATTCATCATTTGAAACAGGTTTACTGAATTAATCACATATACACACTAACCAAAACTAACTATTATAGTGAATGTAAAAATTGTTTTCTATCATTGAAAAATATAAGCAGCGGTTATAAAAAATAGATTAGAACAACAATGTAAACAAGAGGATTAGTCTCAAGCCAAGACTTAATCCTCTATACATGGTGATCACCTGTCACCAAGAAATTTATATAAATAAACTTGATACACAACTTGTATCAGGAATTATAATAGTTTTTATAAATTGTTCATGTCCTACAACCTCTTCAACAGTTCTATGTGGGAAAACAAGAAACCAATCAACACAATGCTTCATCCATTGTTATGTGTGGTAAACAATAAGCCAAGCCACATAAGAAATCTCCCACAGTTATGTGTGGGAAACATTTAACCAATCCACAACAGTATTATTCAACAATTATGCAGGGGAAACAATAGTTGAGAGAGTTTTGAGTGGGGATTTTCAGTATCCCCCAGTTAAAGCACAGGAGACAGTGTTTGTGTAACAAATACAAACTACATGGAAATTTAGAAAATAAAGAAACACAATAAATAAATTAGGATGAGATAGAGTTTAAAAGGAACTATGTATTCGAAGTTCAACTATTGACTCCTTGAAGTGAGGAATTTGATGTTTGAATTTATATTTGGAAGTTGTCTCCAAAAATTGAGTGTTACAACTATCAGGTACTGGCTTCCAGGTATGCAGATGTTCAACTTATTGGTACAAGGGATTTGATAAAGCACAATAGGATCCTTGAGTATGTTCTTCAATATCATCTTTGTGAGGCCCTTTTATTATTAGAGTGAGCACTTGGAGAGTTCTTCTATTTTTCATCAGTTGTTTTTTCCTTCTGCCTTATTTTTTTTCTCATATTCATCTATATATTTCTTCGTTTTTATCTGTACATCTTTTTATATAATTTTTCCTCATAATTTTTCTTTCATATTTGAGGTTCGACAATAGGAGGAAGTACATCATGTGCAATCTTTCTCGTACCATGTACTATCAAGTTATGGTCTCTTGATATATCTACAATAAGAATTATTTATATCGGAATTATTAATGTTAAAAAATACGACTGTTAAATTCATCATAAAAATTTGGTAATGTATGGAGTATAAGAGTATGGTAGACTTGTAACAGTAGCATGCCAATCGGTAGCATCTTCAATGGCAAGCTTAATCAGAAGTAGACTTCCAATAGTAGGCTTGTCCAGTGGAATACTTCACCAACAGTAGAATTTTCTAGTGGTAGACATCACCAATAGTAGACATGTCCAATGGTAGACTTTACCAATGGTAGACTTGTCCATTGGTAGACCTTACCAGTGAGCTCTTCAACGGTAGACTACATTACAAGAGAATTCCAGTAATAAATATGTCATTGGACTTCTAACAGAAACACTTTGTAATATAAACCTTATCACAATAGTGACCTATCACATTGACTCACCATATGTATTCTTCGGTATGTACTCCTATAATAGGCTTTACAATAGTGACCTTGTACTAGTGACATCCAATTGTAACTTTATAACTGCTGTTCTGATTATGGTAACCTTCATCAGTATGGTCTTCAATGGTTACCTTTTCAATAATGATTTCAAGTATTAAGGTTCAGTTGTAGGTTATTCAACGTTGAATGTGAGAGTGGCCTAAAACAGTAACCTCTTACCAGAAACCATCAATAGTGACCTTTCGACAGAAGGCTCTTTACAATATCCTTCAACAGTAACCATTGACTTAGAGACTTTTTATACTGTAAACTGATTCTAGCAATGTCATGAGATTAAAATATGTTGAAATAGATTTTCACATAACAAACTCAATATAGAATTAAACATCATTTGAGATTATCAAAATAGTGAGTCCAACTACATGGTTCCCTCCTGATTAACACTACGTGTTGTGTTCACCCTGAACATGAAAGATAAAACTTATGTTTCAACTACCTCTGTCATTAGTCACATATTCATAGACACATTCTAATCTATACAGTGTGTAATAATGGGATAAAACGTATACAACCAATGTTTTATACACCGATGACATTTGTATCACGGTCGGATACATGGCCTCTTCTTCATGACATGTACTCTGAGTACAATGCATGTTCTATCCATATTTCCCAACCCTATGTCTCTGCTCACACATTCAGTCACTTAGTAAAATACTACTCAGACTGTACATAGTGTAGATAGTGTTTACATAAGAAAACAGATTTTTCTAGAATAGAAGAACACATGGCTTGGTTTCATGACACCCCAGATCGTGTTGTCTAGGTTTCTAAACAGTAGGCCTTTGAAACATCTTTGGAACACTTAACACATAAAATTTTGTCCATGTAATGACAAATTTGACCCTCTAGAGCCCATACTCCTGCGAATCAATGTTTGGTATCCATATTTGCATCATTCTAGACAAAATTAAATTAAAATTCATACATGATCCACCAAATTCCAATCCAATAGGTCACATAACACCATAGGGACCAAGGTTTTGCTTACATCCGAATGAAACATTACATTTTAGAAATAACATATCTCACAGAAGGTATTCTATAAATGCATCTATCATAATAGGATGTATATCAAGAACCGAATTTATTACAACCACTTGAAATAGGTAATGCACCCTGAATGAAATGGAAAAAATGCATGACATGTGATCTATAACAAGTGCCTATATGATGCATTACATGGAATACCCTCTTCTCATCAGTATGCAATAAAAATAGAACCACAATGATATAAATCCTAACAGCACAAAACATGCGTATCACCAAACAGTGAAATCAAATCAACTATCGTAATGGTGAGACCAGAAGAAATTGCAATATTTGAGGTAACATGGATTATCCTTGTACACGGGTTAGCTACTCCATGCAACAGTTTATTAACAAATACCTATTCCTTTATATAATTGGTTATAGGCTCCAAATAGTAAGAAAAATCTCAATATAAAATCCTCTAATACGAATCTCTTATGTCTTTGTTCTGGGTGTCATCCAAAGGTTCCCCGTACAAGGTTGGTCATATGGCCTCAAGTACATTTCCTGGAACACCAGGGATGCTGAATAAGTGTGAAGGCCTTTGGTGTGATAGTGGGAACAGTTTTCCCTCATTGGTAGAGCAACACAACATATTACAATAATAAACAATAGTGGAAGCACCAATACCATAAAAAAGCAGTAAAGAGTGAAAGACTAATAGTAAATAAACAAATGGAGCAGATATATATATAAAATTCATGTCACAGATATCTAGGGATGTCACCAAACAAGTCAAAATTCTTGAAATATAGTACTAAATCGATGTACAAAAGAAGAAATTAATCACCTACAACATCGTATGTCATAGCTTGGTCTGAT
The DNA here is from genome assembly GCA_963277665.1 of Viscum album. Lineage (NCBI taxonomy): Eukaryota > Viridiplantae > Streptophyta > Magnoliopsida > Santalales > Viscaceae > Viscum > Viscum album. Next base: position 116,002,188 of record OY728160.1, on the reverse strand, counting down.
GCTCTCCATCTCTATCATAAATTAGGTAACGGATGAACTGGGGAACATTCAATTATTTATACATGCAACCATATAATCTACATGAGTTGAAAATCATGTCCCAAAAAGGGTGTTAGAATAATCCTTGTAGGTAGCCACCAAAATATATGTGCCTAAATATCAGTGAATATATATAACAGGAAATATGAAAAATGATGAAATAACCAATGCAATACTTGAAAGTATACAATACTATAGTTTCTAATTACATTCATTTACATTTATTAATTATTCAATCTATTGAATAATGAAATACCAAGATCATTCCTAAGTCTTTATTCCCTATGTAATAGAAATAATGATGTCTTAGAAGACCATCTAATATTCATGTAAGACTGATTCCATGTATGTGATTTGGCTTGGTAAGCTCATCACAATCAATCAACCATTCAAATGCAACCCTCTGAGAATGTTCTCATAGTCTAACAACATTGGTTCAATGCATCATCAATTCAATAATGATAAAATGACCCTTTGGGAAAGATCACATAGTCTATCCACTTTAGTCTCACAAAAACAAAGACTCTCTAACGAAGAAGTCACCATCAATTCCCCTTACGATCATTACCTATAATATATAGACTCTATGAGGAATAACTCAAGATCAAATCCTCTTGTGGTCTCATAACAGTATACTATAGAAAATCTAAGGGAGAACTCACTGTCAATCCCCCCTATGATCTCATAATGTATAAAATATAACAGACAGTCTGAGAAAGCCCTCAACATCAATTCCCCAATATGGTCTAACTACACCAGGTTATCATAGCCCTATATAATACAATTATACACATATGATATCAAGATACCCAAAGTAATATCAACTACTATAAGGAAATGCAGGTACAATGAAAAACACTCACATTTAATAAGTAGAAATAATTAATTAATTCCAAACTAACAATAAATGCATGGAAATAAGGAATACCTCATATACAACCTAGACCAAACAACCATAAACATTAAATCAAGGCTACGCACCCACTGGGTTACCACTAAACATAAAATTTTGCAAAATATATCAATTAATACACATTAAAGTATTAATTAAACCTTTGAAAATGATATCAGGGTTCAACTCCTTAACAAGAAATATCCAAATCAGGGATAATAATAAATTAGGCATATATAACTCAATGATGAACATTGAAATGATGAAAACCATGTTCCATGACATTTTATGATGAATACTCATGAAAATAGGCCCATGAATTGAGATATAGTGTTGCAGATCTACAAATATTTCAAAATCATTCAACCTTTGATAACTCACGAAAGAGGAGAAATCTGGAAGAGAGGCTCTAGGGTAAGAGATAAATCTTTAGTAGGAATCCAACCCACCAAGTGAAAACTCCATCAGATCTCGGATGGAGGAATAAGAGGCTCTCAAAGATAGTCTTATATGTGTCGCTCTCTTGTAGGAGACAAGTGATGAAGAATGTGGTTCAAGGAATGAGATGCAACCCCGATCCAATTAAACCAATAAAAATAAAAGTACATAGTGTGTTAATTTAAGGTGCATGTTATGTGCTACCCTTAACCGGCCCCTGGTTTAGGCAGTCCACACGACCATGTACTCAGCCACTACACAGTCAATGCAGGTCAACCCGTGGTAACCAGGTACATGGTGTGTACTTAGGGGTACATGGCGTGTACTAAATATATTTTACAAATATTCTATTATACTAAAAAACAACTTGAAACCAGATCTATACCTAAAATAAAGTTCTAGGTTCCAAAAAGTATACCCCCATAAAGATATTCGTCTCTAAATTTACCCTTTTTTGGTGCTGAAGATGAAACATTTAAAAACACTGGCCACTGTGATCGAACTTCAGCCTCCCTCTCCCAAGTCTTGTCCTATGCTCACCCTTTCCTCCATATCACCCATATTAGGGTAATAGACCGACCATAGAGAACCCTCATACAACAATCCAAAATTCGAATAGAGTGCACATCAAAGGTTTAATCCACATCTAAATCATACACCCTGGAATGAAAGTCATGGAAGGGTCTAAAAAGTAATGTTGTAGCTGAGAAACATAAAGGCCTTGTTCATATCCTGGTACTTTTGAGGTAACTACAACTGATAAGAAACCAACATGGCTCCCTCTAAAACCTGTAATGGCCCAAACTATCTTGTTGAAAGCATTATCTCTAATATAATACTCCTTTTTCCCAACAATGGAGTGACACAGAAGAAAACCTGACCTCTGACCTCAAACCCTGGAGGACATCTCCATTGATCATCATAACATTTTTGGCAATATTGTGTAGTACCAATCCTCTTCTAAATCAACTCCATCTGCTCAGTAGTCTCCTGAAAAAGATGAGGTCCCAACATAGTTTTTTCTCCTACCTCCATCCAACATAGGGTTATTCAGCATGACCTACCATTCAAACTGTAGGGACCCCAAACAAGACGTACAAGGAAATTACATTACTTTTTTTGGAATACTTAATACATAAAAAACCAATAATCAAGGACCATAATGTTTTAGTGTCTTTGGATACTCAGAACATAATCTTCTAATCATGGTGAAAGATCTTCAACTTCTCCCATAATGATCTCCCCCTTTGGTTTTCTTACATAAAAGATTTCTTTATATCATGGGGAAATGAAAACACAAAAACGGTGAGCTCAAATGCTCAGTAAGGGTAAACATGGACAGCATAAAACAATCCTTAAACATTTTAATGTAAGTACATGAACATAAGGAATCAAAATCATGAGTAATGACATAAATTTAGGTAGTGCATAAGGCATATATAAAAAATGAACATTAACCATGAGAAAATAGAATGGTAAATAGACATGTAATTTTGGAAACCATTATGAACATTTTATGATTTCCATAGTAGTCCAGGCATTGCTACCAAGACCATCATAGTGGACAATGTCCCTTACTAAATCGATTTCACTCCTCATTCAAGTCATGTATCACTGAACTGGATTAACTTTACATTCCACTCATGTATATCTCATGAGATATAAATCATTACCCAATTCATTGGGGGAGATATAGGTCCCACCCATCTCATAATGAAACCATTCTTATGTGTGCCACAAAATCAAAAATCATATATCAAATCATAACCCATGTAATAAAAACGGGATTCTTAAACATCATGCCATCATAACATAATCCATATAAGATAAAAGGACATCATATAAATAATTCCATTATAACATAATCAAATCAATGTCAAAATAGGGATAGAAATAGAACACAATATTATCATAGATGGAAAATAATTTTGATAAAACACATGAAATAAATTCTTGAGGAAAATATCATTTCTTATTCAAAATCATTTACTCTTCACAAAATTCCATGAAATTTTAAAAGAAAAGGATTTTTTTGGAAATATTCATGAAATTTTGTAGAGGATGGTTTATGTAAATAAGGAGTTATGAAATTGTAATAATCCATTCATGTCGTATAAGTTAAAAAAAATATTATTCTCATACTTTTGTCGGAAAAGTAAAAAAGTTCCTCGTATGGTAAACCAAAGAATGATTCCTTCCATAACACTAAGTAAAAGTCAAAGAGGGGTAAACATGACATTAAACATATGTGGAAGAATATTAATAACTTTATGAAAAACATTTTATGGGCATGGATGAATAATATTACCCCAGTAAATACTTGTGAATAAACAATCTTGGATAAGAATGATATTGGAATAATTATCCCTTAACTTATGTCGGATATGAATCGAATGTATCCGAACCTCCTATATAATGAATTAAATAATGTCATTGAATTATTAAAGAATCATATTCATTGTTATGATATCATATAAGGTTCACTTATGTCTTTATATTACCTGTTATTTTTTAAATTCCATGATAATGTTGCATTTTGTGTAAAATCGTTTTATTTATCGTACGTGTTTTATTTTTTTGTTCTTGATATTATTACTCATATCCGGATTTACATAATTCTAGAATGTAAAACATTATTAATATATAACATATATATTAAGCATTTAAATATACATGGTAGATGAATAAATGGAATGAAATACACCGTTCATGGAGACGGTAGGTCGTACGTACGCAAGAACGCTGTTTTCGTTTCCTTATTGAATTGAAAGGAAATAAGTAAACGAAACATATATGTACATAAATCTAATATAATTATTATTAAATATATTTCATTAATATTTATTATATATATACATTATAATCATACTTTAATGGTTAATCATGGAAAATTAATCTCATCGCATTCATGGAAACGGTATTCCGTACGTACGTATGAGCGATGATATTGTTCCCATAATTATTGAATAGAATTGGAGAGAATGATATAATATCTTGTAATCAGTATCATGTTATAATAAAAATATATAGTAATTATTTACACCATTATACCCATCCAACTAAGGTGGTCGTGGAAAAACTAATTACACCACGGCGTAGAGATGGTATTTCGTACGTACACACGCGCGGTGATTTTTTCCATCGGATGGATAGAAGGTGAAATGGGGTTGTTTCATATTTATAATAACATATCAGTATATTATTTATACTTATTTCATTACATTATAATAAAACAACTAAATAATAGGAAGTATAATAATAAAGAAACCTGAATGAATTGGTAGAAGAGATTACATCTTCTTTAGTGTGCCTCCTCTTAACCTACTTTTAGGGAACTAAAGTTGGTCTTTGAAGAAGACCATGACCTCTAGTAGATTTAAATGTATGTGTAGAAGTGAAATGGTAAGGGGTTTTTCGAGCGTGATGGCTCAGAATTGTGTGAAGAGGAGAGGGAGGAGGTGCTATTTTATAAGGGGGTGGGGGCACCTTAGAAAAACATAAAATATTAATTTATAATAAAATCATGTTCAGTTTATAATGTCTCCAAAGTTTCTTATTTTGAGTGCAGGGTGGGGATGGGTCGAAATCCTCTCATCAAATAGGTTTTAGTCATGTATAGGTTTCCATTTTAACCTTATCATTTATATTTAACTCTAAGTCAAATAATTTAACCTTTACCGTGCCTTCTTGTATTCTTACACTATATGGTTATTAAAGTTAATATAAATTTCCAATCGACCCCAATTGGTTAATTAATGTCATATATATTATTATATAAGTCTTTTGGCTTAGATTTTTAGGACCATTATATAAATTAATAATATAATATTTGTTTTAGAAAATCTTTTATGTCAATTTTAAAATTATTTGGTATTTTGATTTCTCTTAATTCCTAACAGCATTATTACTTAGAACATAATTTATATAAATAACGATAATATGTTATATTAACTTATAAAATTCGTATAATTCATAAAACAACTCAAATTACATTTATTTGGGTATTTATGATAATAATTAATTTAATATTTCATTAATTAGGTAATTATTTCATCACCATTGTGTCATAACTAAATTGAATTATTTATGGTCCAAAAAATGATAAATAAATTACCATTATTTAGGAAATATAATAATATTTCAAATTAATATTTATAGTTGAATTTATTATATGTGTAACCATATATTAAAAAAATTAGTTATTAAACATTGATTTTAACTATTTTAACTATACTTTAAATAAAATAATAATAAATGTCCTAGTCTAATCCAACTGAACTAAAGGGTTATATTTTATTCCTAAGGTTGGTTTTGGTCTAATTAGACTTATCCAATAGAATTAGGACACGTTTTAGGGTAATAATAATATCATTTTAACCCTTAATTACCCTATTTACTTTAATCCATGGTAAATAAAAGTAAAAAGTAACTATTCAACAAAAAATATTTTTATCTTATTGAACAACATTTTACTCCATTATATTAACAGTGTCTCTAAAATTTTCGACATTCCACTCAAAGAAGAGGTAAAATTATGTTTTTTGTAAATTTTTAAATTCTACTAGGAGGTGGGTAAAAGACGTTGAAACGTTTAATAAAGATTTTATATATCTAAAATTACAATAAAATGACTCAAATGAATTACATTTAACTTATATAGGTATTATGTATCAATTTTGAACTAAAATAAATTTAAATAATATAAATAATATAATAAATAAATATTCGTTTTTAAACTATAACTCAGTGTTTTTCACTATTCATCAAAAATTGAATGTTTTCAGAAAAATACCATAATTCACCCTAGGCTAATTTAAATATTTTGAATAAAAAAATGAAGTCCATTTTGAAATTTAAAATTTATAAAATTTCAAAAAATGGGTATTACAATTCATAATGGCTAGTTTATATAATATTTTAATAAAATATAGTTGTTTACTGAAACCCGGTATTGCGTACTACACACGCAATCGGGGAAGGTTGTGATTGTGTGTAATGCAAGCCAATTCAAAGCTGTGTGTAGTGAAAGATCCCTTTGGGTTTGCGTATAACATAATCAAAACATATTTCATTTATAAATTAAACAAAAAATATACTTAACATTGGGTAAAATAATTTCCACAAACCAAACTTGAAATTATGTGTAATAGAAGCCAAGAATAGTGTTGCGTATACAGCATGATAATACAGTGTAGCGTATAGTACAAGAAAATAATGGTGTAGTTTATAATAGAAGACATCAAAAAAATTAAAAATAATATATATCTCATTAAATCTCAGGGTATTACATTCTACCCCCCTTAAAGTGAATTTCTCCCTCGAAATTCATCGGGGTTATAAATCACATAAAACATGAATGTTTCATTCATAGAAACCCACATCATAAAAAAACATAATTTTAAAAAGTGAAGTATGAAACATAATGGTTACACATATTAACTCATCACTGGGTTTCCATATATGAGAACATAGCTGAAATATTGATATGGAAGAGAAATCTAACCATCATGTTTGGATTAAGAGTGGTAGAGAACATGACAATGAAAAAGCCAAAAATCACAAAGACATAAATTTGTGATAATCTAAGGTACCATATGATTCATCAGATATAAGGGCACTAGGACAACATTTTTTTTCAAGATCATTTCCCTAAAGTTGAAGAATTTGAATTAGAATAAATATTTACTTTATTTTGGTACAATCTCACTATTGTTTGTGCCATGAAAAATTTCCACATCATCTATTAAAGAAATTAAGTTGAATTTTTCATTCATGAAGTGTTAGCATATCATGTTATAGAATGATGTGTTATTCCATATGTCTTAAACAAAAGGTTAGAAAATGTTATCAAATATACATAAGTACATCCATGGTGAGGTTAATCGTATATGATTCCAAAAATGGTCTTTCACTTCTTTTATCATACCACTTATGGAAGTAAAACTTGTTTCTACTAACTAGGAGGCTTATGTAGGCAAGTTCTAGGTGATAAAGGCATGTCACACTTCGTTTATGCATTCGATTCCTACAGCCTTGTCTGACGCGACGAGTTTTCACCCATCCTGTAGGTTGTCCTTTTTCTAAAACTACTTTATTATAACATCCCTTAAATAATATCGAAAAAAGTTCTATCCTTAAACAATACAATATTATGTCTAACATAATCCATTCTAATCTTTAGGATTATCTAAAATACATATGTCCAATATCATAGTATAAAGAAAACAATTACTAGAAATGTCACATAACAAGCATGTGAATACCATCATTTATCCCCCATATATAATAAGATATATCTTGTTGGTCACATTAAAAACATGTGAATACCATAATAATGTATTCTTTTGAAACATGAATTACCATATTACCTTAGTGAAAACGTGAATGCAGTAAAATGATAACTCTTTCCATATACTAGAATCCCAAAATTTCTATATAGTCAAACCATGATATCACATTGTCCTTATATCAGTCATGAGCTCATGAATACTATCAAACATATCATTTTCTTTGTATCCCATCATTATTCCCATATCACCGGATTTCAAAAAATCATTCAATCACATTTCTTTGTTATCGGTACAATACAATTATTGAAAACCAATATATAGATATTAAAAATTCCAGGATACTATATATGATATTCCATGATACTATTTTGAAATCCCATTACATAAACATTTAATCATTCCACAACATCATTTTCATAATCAACATCACAAATAGTGATTTCATGTGAATTTCCTTTATCCTTTTCTTTAATAGGATTCTCACGTCGATCATCATTAACCCTTGGATTAGGCCATTGATTAGCATAATGCCCCATTTCCTTGCACCTGAGGAATTGAAGTGTTGGTGGAGTGTTCTCTATAGTCTATTAAATATTCTCATCATTAGAAACCTTTTTACCATTACTTCGACACTCAACAGCTTGAGGATCTTCTTTTCAACACATAAAACATTTTCTAGTTCCTTTTAGGAAATATCCACCATGCTTATTTCCACACTTTGAGAATAAAGTAACATTCATCTTATTTTCCCCATTGTATTGAGATTTTTCCATGAACTCCATCATTTGTTTCCTGTCAAAACCAGGAGATGGATATGTAAAACCAACATCCAGTTCTACCTTGATAGCACAAAAAACAATTTCTTCATAGCTACTGAAGTCTCTTATTGCTAATGCCCTTCGAAGACTTGGATTTTAGCCACTGAAGAATCTATAAACATTACATTTTAATTGGACAATAAATCCAAATGATTACCATGCAAGACATGTAAAATTTGAATTTTAGGTACCAACTGATTTGTCTTTCATTTTCTTTAATTCAAGAAAATCCTTCTCCATCTTTATTCGAAGAATACGAGGGAAGTACTTGTTGAAAAATAAGTTCTTGAACTCATCCCATTCCATGGATTCAATTTCATCTCGGGGCATTGTATTCTTAATTAGATTCCACCATTGATCTCCTTCACCTTCTAAACGGTAAATAGCCATAATGAACTTTTCATGTTCCGAATAGCGATGTATGGAAAATATATTTTCAATGGTACTGATCCATTGTTTTGCAACAAGTGGATTAGAAGTCCCACTAGAAATATCGTGGACATTTCTTCATGAAGGACTCAATAGAATTTTGTTCCCTTATCTTCTCATTTGGAATACCTGAATGATTCATAGATTTTGTAATTATACCAATATGATTTTTCACTCCATCTCCCATAACATTGGATTATTCAGAAGAACAATCATTGCATTGTCCATTACATTGATCAACACGGTTCTTTCGGGTTCTATCCATCGTCTAAAACCCAAAAAGAATAGTGTGAGAGGCAAAAATCATGCTAGGGGAAGCAACATAATAAAGGTGGTGTAGTTTCAACATATAACATCATAGGATTAACTCTAAGATCATTACCATAATTCTAGGACTATAACCTTTACTTATACTTAACGTTAGAGACATCCCTAGACATACCATAGAAATATATCTAGGAATCTCACTAAATTTTTCACATCCTAATTTATAAAGGTTAACTAAAGCTTTATTCTAATACCAACTGTAGAGACCCCAAACGTGACATACATGGACATAACATTAGTTTTTCAGAATACTTAATACATAAAAAATCCAATACTCAAGGACCGAAATAGTTTAGTGTCTCTGGGAACTCGGAACATAATCTTCTAATCATTGTGAAATATCATCATCATCTCCCATAATGATCTTACCCTTTTGTTTTCTTACCTAAAACCGTTATTTATATATTTGGGAAAAGAAAACATAAAAAAGCTGAGATCAATTGCTCAGTAAGGGTAAACATGGAGAGCATAAATCAATCCCTAAACATTTGAACATAAGAACATGAACATAAAACATTGAAATCATGAGTAATGACATAAATCTTGGTAGTGCATAAGGAATATATAAAAAAGGAACATTAACCATGATAAAATATAATGAGAATAAAATATGAAATTTTGGAAACCATTAATCTCATGTTATGATTTCCATAGTAGCCAAGGCATTGCTTCTAAGACCATCATAGTGGGAAAAGTCCCTTACTGAATCGAGTTCACTCCTCGTTCCAGTCCTGTATCAGTGAACTGGATTAACATGTCATTCTAGACATGTCTATCTCATGATATATAAATATTTACCCAATGCATTTGAATGAGATATTAGTCATATCTATATCATAATGAAACCATTCTTATGTGTGCCACAAAATAAAAAATCATATATCATAGCATAACTCATGTAATAAAAATGGGATTCTTAATTTTCACACCTTCATAACATATTCCTTATAAGATAAAAGGACTTACTAAAAATAATTCCATCATATAATAATCTAATCAATGTAAAAATTGGGATATAAAAAGAACCATATATCTTCTTATATGGAAAATAATATTGATAAAACACATCAAATGAATTTTTGGACAAAATATCCTTTCTTCTTCAAAATAAATTTCTTTTCACAAAATGGCATGCAATTTTAAAATAAAAGTATTTTATTGAAAATAGTCATGAAATCTTGTAGAGGAAAAATTTTTTAAATAAGGCTTTATAAAATTGTAAAAATCTGTTCATGTCGTATAAGTTAAAAAAAAAATTCTCCTCGTACTTTTGTCAGAAAAGACAAAAAGTTCATCATATGGTAAACAAAACAATGATTCATTCCGTAACATAATGTAAAAGTCAAAGGGGGGTAAAAATGAAATTAAACATACATGGAAGAATATTAAACACTTTGTGAAAAACATTTTATTATCATGGATGAAAAATATAACCCCAGTAAATACTTATGAATAAATAATCTCGGATAAGAACATGATTGGAATAATTATCATTTACCTTATGTCGGATATGCTTCCTATGTATCCAAACCTCATGTATAATGATATAAATAATGTCATTGAATTATTACAGAATCTTATTCATTGTTATGATATCATATATTGTTCACTTATGACTTTTTATTACCCATTCTTTTGTAAATTCCATGTTAAAGAAGCGTTTTGGGTAAAATCGTTTCATTTATCGTACGTGTTTCAATTTTTTGTTCTTGATATCATTTCTCAAATCATGATTTAATTAATTTCAGAATGTAAAATATTATTTATTTTTTACATATATTTTAATCATATAAATATATATGGTAGATCAATAAATGGAATGAAATACACCGTTCGTGGAGATGGTAGGTCGTACGTACGCATGAATGATGTTTTTGTTTCCTTATTGAATTGAATGGAATTAAGAAAATAAAAAATATATGTAGATAAATATAGTATCATTATTATGTAATATCCTTTATTATTATTTATTATATATATACTCTATAATCACACTCTAATGGTTAATCATGGAAAATGAATCTCATCGTGTTTGTTGAGATGGTAGTCCATACGTACGCACGACTAATTATATCATTCCCATAATTAATGAATAGAATTGGAGTGAGTGATATACTATCTTAGAATCAGTATGATTTTATAATAAGCATATATTGTTATTATTTACAGCATTATACCCTTCCATGTAAGGTGGTGGTGGAAAAACTAATTACTCCACGACATGGAGATGGTATTCCGTACATACGCATGCGTGATGGTTTCGTTTTCAATCAGATTGATAAAAAGTGAAATGGAGTGGTTTCATATTTATAATTACATATTAGAATATTATTTATACTTATGTAATTACTTTATAATGAAACAACAAAATAATAGGAAGTAGAATAATAAATAAACTTTAAAGAATCTGTAGAAGAGATTACCTCTTATTCCGTGTTCCACCTCTTAACCTCATCATAGGGCACTAATGTTGCTCTTTGGAGAAGACCAGGACTTGTAGTAGGTTTCAATGGAAGTGGAGAAGTTAAATTGGCAGGGTATGGCCGAGCTTGATGGCTCAAATATTTGTGAAGAGGAGAGGGACGGGTTGACTTTTTTAAGGGGGGGGGGAGGGGCACCTTAGGGAAAACTTAAAATATTAGTTTATAATAAATTCATATTCAGTTTATAATGGCTCCAAAGTGACTTATTTCGAGTCTAAGGTGGTTGTGGGTCGAAATAATCTCAACCAATATGTTTTAGACAAGTGTAGGTTACCATTTTAACCTTATCATTTATATTTAACTCTATGGTAAATAATTTAACCTTTATAGTGTCTTATTTTATTCTTACACTCTATGGTTAATAAACATAATATAAACTGCAAATAGAACCCCCATTGGTTCATTAATGTCATATATATTATTAAATAAGTCTTTTGGCCGATCCTTAGGTTTTTAGGACCCTTATATCAATTAATAATATAATATTTGTTTTAAAAACTCTTTTATGTCAATTGTGACACAATTTGGTTTTCTGTTTTCTCAAAATTCATAACAAAATTATTACTTCGAAAAAAATTCATCTAACCAATCCTAATATGTTATATTAACCGAAAATTCCTTTAGTTCATAAAAAGTTTCAAATTGCCTTTATTTGGGTATTTATAATAACAATTATTTTAATATTTCAATAAATAAGTAATTACTGCATCACCATTGTGTCATAAATAAATTGAATTAAATAATGTCTAAAAATTATAAATAAAATACCATTATGTAGAAAATATTTTTATATTTTTAATGAATACTTATTGTCGAATTTATATTATGTATAACCATATATTACAAATGCTTTAGTTATTATACATTGATTTTAACTATTTTAACTCTTCATTAAATAAAATAATAATAAATGTCTAATCTAATCCAAGTTGACCTAAAGGGTTATATTTTAGTCTTATGGTTTGTTTTGGTCTAATTAAACTTGTCCAATATAATTAGGACATGTGTTAAGATAATAGTACTATGATTTTTACCCATAATTACCCTATTTACTTTTAACCGTGATAAATAATAGTTAAAAGTTACTATTCACCAAAAATTATTTTTTTCTTATTGAACAAAATTTTACTCCTTGATATTAACTATGTCTATTGGATTTTTGAAATTCCACTTATAGAAGCGGTAAAATTATTTTTTATGTAATTTTTCAAATTCTCCTAGGAGGTGGGAAAAAGACGGTGAAACGTTAAATACCGTTTTTATATATCTAAAATTACTATAATATGACACAAATTAATTAAATTTCTCTTATATAGGTATTATGTATAAATTTTGACCAAAAATAAAATTAAAAGTAAATAAATAATTATTTAAATAAAAATTCTTCTATAACCTATAACTCAGCGTTTTTCACTATTCATCAAAAATTGAATGTTTTCAGAAAAATACTAAAACTTCACCCTAGGATAATTTCAATATTCCGAATCAAAAAATGAAGTCAATTTTTAAAGATAAAATTTATAAAATTTCATAAAGTGGGTATTACTATTCATAACAGCTAGTTTATATAATATTTTTATAACATATCGTTGTTTAGTGAAATCCAATATTGTTTACTGCACAAGATATTGGGGAAAGTCATGAATGCGGGTAATGAAATCCAAGTGAGGGATACTTGTAGTGCAAGCTCAATTTGTTGTCGCGTATAACATAATAACAATTTATTTCATTTATACATTAAAAAACTATTCTTACTGTTGCGTAATATAATTTCCACAAAACGAACTTGAAATTGTATGTAACTGAATCCAAGAATAGTGTTGCATATACTGAAAGCTAATACAGTGATGCGTATAGTACAAGATAATTATTAGGCCCTAGCCTTAAACCTTACTTAATCTTGAGTTATTACAAGATTACACATTGAGGATCTTTTCAGGTTTAGAGTTTTAGAGAATTAGATCATGAAACTTGCATTACATTCCACATTTAAACAAAGTGGTTACATAAAAGACAGTATTCATTCTTCCCATCAACGGAAAAATATTGAAAATAAAACATGGATTCTTTCTTGACACATCCTTGACACTATCATCACATCATGTACCTTTCCATTGACCTGTGAAAAACATTCCAAAAACTTGGGATGAGCATAAAAAGCTCAGTAAGGGTTATAAAAATACGGAAAGGAAACATGAGTTCATATATACATAAGAATTAAATCATACTTTACCCATAAAACATAGGCACTTTAACATAACTCATCAAACCATGAATAAATCATAGAAAACATAAGACATAAAGGTAACTTGAGGCATTCATAACATTCTTACATAGGGAGTAACCCTCTTGGTTACGTTTGGAATACCCATCACAATATATTCCCTAAATCTCTTCTGAGAAACCATAACGTTTCACCCCTTCGCGTTACCCAATGCATTGGAGAGCTATATTGGGCTCACCCGCCCTTAGTTTATCACAGAACCACCTGTATTCAAAACAATGCCTAAGAACCATAACATAATCTTATCACATAAAACATGCATAAAGGAAACATAACATTTCCTCCTTTCAATCACAAGATATAAATACAACACATTAAAAAAACATTTTGAAAACCATTTTTAATACCAAAATAAAAGAAAAGTTAAACATGGTATTTATTTTTCTTTTAAAAAGATGGTATGGCTTGTAGAGGAACCCTAAACTCAAATAATGGTCACGACGTCGGAGAAGTCGTTGTGGCCTCATACGTACGACAAAAAAATCCCTTTTTTTGTTTAATAAACACTTCGTATAAAAAAATTCCTTTAGAATAAACGTAAAAGTAAAAGGGGTTTATACACCGTATTAAAGAAGGTTGTGTATAAAACAGAATATGCCTCAATGAAAGGAGATTGAAATGAAGTCCCTTACAAGACGGTATCCTTGGTTTAAGGATAAATCAATTACATAAATATTTGTGACAAAAGAATAAACCAAATATAATTGCATATTAAGTGTAAAATAATCATAGGTCATTCACACATATTCAAAGGATGACATATTCAATAACTACATGTTGAACCCAAAGAAATCAAAATTGGGTTAAGAAGTTCCCTTGATAGCCTAATGGCGTCACATTAAAATGAGTTGATGTGAGATAAAAAGTGTATCTCATCACTTGGACAAAAAATTTACATCAATAAGGATATATGAGAACATATCCCAAAATAAAAATATGTAAATTAAAAGACCCAACAAAAGAAGTCTTTTAAAAAAGAGGAGGGTGAAAGGTTCCTTTACCGACTTGGGTATCTTTCAAAACATTCATCCCATGAAAGAAGGATAATAAATCGTTGATGTAAATACTCATAAACGAAATTATATTACACAAGGAGTAGAATAATGGACAGCACATACACCACTCAAAGGAAATTTTGGCAAATGTAGCATAAATCTCATGGGAATAAAAGTGAGATGGAAAATCCCTTACGAAAACTCGGCAGCCTAACTGCACCACATAAAACTTACAAAAATAGATTGATGATATCAAATAGGTTATCTCATCATATTAAATTAAAGTTTATAGAATGAGGAATATAAAAGAACATCCCCCAACATAACAAAGAGGAGCTTAAAAGAAGTGACATAAAGGGGAGTACTTAAAAAGAAAGAGAGAGGTTAGATCTCTTACGAAAATTCGGCAGCCTAACGACGCCACTCAAAACTTTCAAAATGGATTGATGAGAGAGAATAGGGTCTCTCATAACATGAACATAAATATTACAGTATGTTTAATATAAAATAACATCCCAATAACAAGAAATATGAGCTTTAGAGGGAATTAAATAAAAGAGTGTACTTAAAAAGAAAGAGAGGAGTAAGATCCCTTACCTCAAGTCCAACTTGTCTTGTTCGTTTCATTATATTCTTGAATAATAAACCTTGGTCAATTAAAAATTTCCTATGTAACTCCATTAGAGATTAATATTCAGATCATATCACATATTATAATATTATAATAATTGTTTAATAATGTTAGTTCATATCAGACGTTTTTGACAATGTTTGGTACATGAGTCAAAAATGAACTTGTTTGAAAAAAGATTGCCCATGTAGTTATAAGTAAATAATCTACAGAATAGTATTAATGATTAAAATATCATATATATCCAGTAAATATTTATTTCATACTATTACATATATTTTGGAGATAAAAAACAAAATGCACCGTTCATGGAGACGGTAGGCCGTACGTACGCATTAACGCTACTTTCATTTTTTGTCATATTAATTGAATTAAAACAAAATGAGAGAGAGATATATATATATTATAATTCCAGAATGATATACACAATTTTTATGTAATATATTACATATATATCCATTATATATATGTACTTATAGTATTACATAACATTTTGAGATAAGAAATGAAATGTACCGTTCATAGAGACGGTAAGCCGTACGTACGCATGAATGCTACTTCCATTTCTATTTCATATTTAATGGAATTAAAACATAATGATACATAATAGTATTTTAATTCCAGTATGTTATAATATATAATATCATTAATTATTTCCTTTATACGTACCACATATGGTATTAATGAATCAAATCACTTTGAGGGTGCGGTAGTCCGCACTTCCTTAAATTAAGATATCGCGTTTACCCATAATGGAAACCATAAAGGTATGCCAAAAATGAAAAATACAGAAGCTTAAGGAAATAATAAACATATTATATATCATATATAAATATATTTTCATCTTAATGGACACCTTTTAAGGTGTTAAAAGAATGTTTAACAATCATCGTTTCGGGAGGCCGAAATTAGCCATCCACAAAAACAGTATGTTCATTAACCATTAGATGTAGGTGTGTGAAAGTGTAGCTCTAATCCTTATTATAACAACATACTAGTATATTGATGATACTGTATTCGTTAAAAAAATGAATAAAAATAGTTTAGGGGGTTGGAGAAGCAAAATAAAACAAAAGTACTCAAGTGAAGACATTACCTTAAAATCGGGTAACTCCCTTTGGTTTGTGCTCAAAGGCTTTCTTGGGAAGACTTATGCCAAAAGTGAGGCTTCAAGGAGTAAGAGAGGGAAGTGGAGAGATAAAATGGGCAGCTTTTGGCCGAGCCAAAGGCTTTGGGAGTGTGGGTAAGAAGGTAGGGTGGGGGGCCTTTTATAAGAGGAGAGGAGGGGCACTCTTGTAATGTTACAATATGTTACTTTATTTCCAAAGGCGTTTCGAATTTTAAAGGTCACACATTGATGTATTTCGTGGATAAGGTGATAAGGGTTCGAAATTCACTCATACAATAGGTTTTGGACAGGTGTAGGTCTTAGATATTACATTATCATTCCATTTTATTTAAATCATTAAATAATGAGGTCATCGCTGCATCATCATGATGTCATAAATAATTTAATTTATTTAATGTCTAAAAATTATAAAAAAAATAATATGATGTAGGAAATATTTTTATATTTCCAATTAATATTTATAGTCAAAAATATGATTTGTATAACCCCATGTAAAAATTGTTGTAGTAAAACATTTCATGTTTGTCTCATTTTTACTTTAACTTTAAATAAAAAGATATTAATGTCATTTTCCAACCCAAGTGGCTTCATGGGGTTACCATGTTGACCCATGGGTTGTCTTGGTCGGCCATGACACATCCAATGAGGTTAGGACATGTTTCATGTTCATTTCATATTATTAAAACATTATTTTTACCTTAAACTACACTAATTACCTCTAATCGCGGTTAAAAACTTAAGAAGGTACTATTCACCAAAAAATTATGTTTATCTCATTGAACCACATTTTACATCTTAATGACAACCATGTATGTCGGATTTTTGGAAAATCAAAACACAAATATGGAAAAATTTCATTTAAACGGAAAAATCAGTTTTTATAAGTACTACTTAGTTGTTTCACTATTCATAAAAAATTGAAGTTTTTTAGAAAAATCCCAAAAATTCACACTAAGATATATTTGATATTCCGAATTCAAAAATGAAGTCCATTTTAAAAAATTCAAAAAATATAAGTCACATTAACTAATTTAATAATTAATTCCCACTGTCAGAGCAAATAGTGTGTTTTTATAAAACAATAAGTATCAAAAGATTGACACTAGTTTAGTCTTATTTCAAAGTGAAATTAATTCCAACAACCACTATTGGATTAAATGATAAAAATATATTCTAATTCCACTTTAAAACCAATTCAAAAGATAATCTAATCATATAAATAAATTAGATTAAAAAGTGGATTTGAATTAAAATAAAACATTTTACACTATTCATTAAAAAAATGAACTTTATCGGAAAGATACCAAAAATTTACACAAAGTAAATTTTGATGTCCCAATTCAAAAGAAGATTTATATTTGGTCCAAAAGGATTTATAAGAGTGAACAAAACTATATTTAATGATGGTTCACCGTCAAAAGGTGGTAAGAGAACCCTTAGTGAAAATTAGGGTATAAATGCCTACAACTGAATTCTTTCCATATTTTAAGCCTTTATCTTTTATTGGGTAAATGTAAAACATTTAAAAACATATATAATCATATTTTAGTTATTTATATCCATTCCCACCAATACAAGGGCTACATGTTAACTACCATTTAAAATAATATTATTTTATTATTAGAGTGCAACGTAAGATTCCCAAGAAACTCATTGTTGCATGTTGGGTACGCCATCGAGAATAGCGTCCCCTTTAAAGTCATATTAATTATTTATTCACAGATATGGATAAATATGAAAATTTCATATTCTTTATTTACCTGGGGTGTTACATCCTTCCCCCATTTTGGGAATTGCTTCCTCTCAATTTTTAAAATTGAGCTTGGAAACATCCTTGAATGTCCCACATCAGAACAAGAGTCAGTAAAACAATCACATTAAAATAAAGATATATAAGTGCAAAGGTCACCCGAGTTAACCCATACTATGATTCCAAGTATGAAAATATGGACATGGAGGAAAAAAAGGGTCATGTTCTGATGGAGAGTGGTAGTAAAAATGTCTAGGAGAAAGTTAACTATAAGAAAATCACAAACTTGTGATGGGTTAAACGGTATTCGATTCCGCAGTAGGAAAAGTTAATAGACAACATTTTTGTTTTAAGTTACTTTTTATTGAGGAATTTAATTTTGAACTTAAATAAAACATAAGGAAACATTCTTACTTGTCATGTTGACTTCCAACTTTTACTAGACTCCTTAATCAAACTCATATTTTTTCCCAAAAGACGAGTATTTAGGGAGACTTGTTCGCATTAAGAGTACTATAATCATCTTCTAGAGATCCACCTAATCCACAAAAGAGAACTATATACATCCCATGTCTTTAGGTTTTAACCAAAACCAAAACTAGAAAGGTTAGTACAAGGTCAGATAATCCAAAAAAGGATAACCCTTTATAAAAATAAAATCTATTCTTAATCTCAAAACTTGTCCAACAAAACCCAATGTTCAACGAGGACCATCCGATAAACAATTTTTCCATAAAATTATTCAAAGTAAACCAATATAAGATTGAAACCCAAATATTTGAAGGATTTAGTCACATAGTCTTCCAAGTTAAATCGTAACATTTATCTCCAAACAATATTAGTTGCTCTTAAAGTCTCGTATTGAAAAGTAATTAACCCAATCACATATCCTCCATGATAGGTTAATCATTTTCATAAATAACCCGAAATCAACTTACTCGTAATTCATAAAATCATCTAACTAAAAAGAATCGGTCAAACTAACCAGGTACTTCACGTAGTCCAGTGGTAGGCGATAAATACCAGTCACACTTTAGTTGTGGGTTCGATTCCCTCAGCCTTATCTGACGCGACAGGTTGTCACACGGTCTGCGTGTTTTCCTTTTTCCAAAACAATATAATTCTTAAATCATTCCCCAAAAAGAGATAAAATCATCAACAATGATCATAACATAATTTAACCTCAAGTTTATCTCATACCTTTCAGTTTCCAGCATATCATATAATAACCC
Source organism: Viscum album (assembly GCA_963277665.1). Taxonomy (NCBI): domain Eukaryota; kingdom Viridiplantae; phylum Streptophyta; class Magnoliopsida; order Santalales; family Viscaceae; genus Viscum; species Viscum album. Next base: position 115,982,451 of record OY728160.1, on the reverse strand, counting down.
ATAATTACCTCAAAAGTAAGGATCATATAAACTCTAATGGTTACCTTTATAATTATTACCTGAACTTCCACATGGATTGGTCATCTCGTACATGATGCATTAAATATCATACCAAGGTTCAAGTGGTTTATCATGACTCCTTGATAGTTGGTTTAGAACAACCATGAGTTTCCTCATTAAATCCCCCATTTTATCTAGTATCTTAATCATAGAACCACCACAGTTTCCTTCAAACCTGTTGTCTCTTTGGTGCCTGCTAGATCCATCCATTCACTAAAAATAGAAATGTCAGTGTGTGTATATCAACAAAACCATCATGTACTAATGAGGAAGGTAAACACTAAGATATACTTACTCATTCACTTTATCTAAAACTAGGACTCTTTCTGAAATCCTAACCATTATGGTAATGTCACTTATGCTTAATGAATACCCTAACGTCTAAAGTTATCTAAAAAAAACTTTGATACCAACTATAAGTCCCTAGCCTTAAACCTTACTTAATCTTGAGTTATTACAAGATTACACATTGACGATCTTTTCAGGATTAGAGTTTTAGAGAATTAGATCATGAAACTTGCATTACATGCCACATTTAAATAAAGTGGTTACATAAAAGATAGTATTCATTCTTCCCATCAACGGAAACATATTGAAAATAAAACATGGATTATTTCTTGACACATCCTTGACACTATCATCACATCATGTACCTTTCCCTTGACTTGTGAGAAACATTTCAAAAACGTGGGATGAGCATAAAAATATCAGTAAGGGTTATAAAAATATGGAAAGGAAACATGAGTTCATATATACATAAGAATGAAATCATACTTTACCCATAAAACATAGGCACTTTACATACCTCATTAAACCATGAATAAATCATAGAAAACATAAGACATAAAGGTAACTTGAGGCATTCATAACATTCTTATGTAGGGAGTAACCCTCTTGGTTATGTTTGGAATACCCATCACAGTATATTCCCTAAATCTCTTCGGAGAAACCTTAACAGTTCACTCCTTCGCGTTACCCAATGCATTGGAGAGCTATATCAGGCTCACCCACCCTTAGTTTATCACGGAACCACCCGTATTCAAAACAATGCCCAAGAACCATAACAAAATCTTATCACATAAAACATGTATAAAGGAAACATAACATTTCCACCTTTCAATCACAAGATATCAATACAACACATTGTAAAAACATTATGAAAACCATTTTCAATACCAAAATAAAAGAAAATTAAAACATGGTATTTATTTTTCTTTTAAAAGGAAGGTATGGCTTGTAGAGGAAGCCAAAACTCAAATAATGGTCACGAAGGCGGAGAAGTCGTTGTCGCCGCATACGTACGACAAAAACATTCCCTTTTGTCGTTTAATAAAAACTTCATATAAAAAGATTCCTTTTGAATAAATGTAAAAGTCAAAGGGGTTTATACACCGTATAAAAGAAGGTTGTGTATAAAACACAATATGCCTCAATGAAAGGAGATTGAGACAAAGTCCCTTACAAGACGGTATCCTTGGTTTAAGGATAAATCAATTACATAATTATGTGTGACAAACGAATACACCAAATATAAGTTGATATTAAGTGTAAAATAATCAATGGTCATTCACACATATTCAAAGGATGACATATTCAATAACTACATGTTAATCCCAAAGAAATCGAAATTTGGTTAAGAAGTTCCCTTGACAGCCTAACGGCGTCACATCAAAATGAGTTTATGAGAGATAAAATGTGTATCTCATCACTTGGACATAAAATTTACATCAATAAGGATATATTAGAACGTATCCCAACATAACAATATGTAAATTAGAAGTCCCAACAAAAGAAGTCTTTTAAAAAAGTGGAGGGTGAAAGGTTCCCTTACCGACATGGGTATCATTCAAAACATACATCCCATGAAACAAGGACAATAAATCATTGATGTAAATACTCATAAATGAAAGTATGTTACACAAAGATTAGAATAATGGGCAGTACAAACACCACTCAAAGTAAATTGTGGAAAATGTAGCATAAATCTCACGGGAATAAAAGTGAGATGAAAAATCCCTTACGAAAACTCGGCAGCCTAACGACGCCACATAAAACTTAAAAAAATGGATTGATGAGATCAAATAGGGTATCTCATCATATTAAATTAAAGTTTTTAGAAAGAGGAATATAAAAGAACATTCCCCAACATAACAAAGAGGAGCTTAAAAGAAGTGACATAAAGGAGAGTACTTAAAAAGAAAGAGAGAGGTTAGATCTCTTACGAAAATTCAGCAACCTAACGACGCCACTCAAAACTTCCAAAATGGATTGATGAGAGAGAATAGGGTCTCTCATCACATGAACATAAAAATTACAGTATGTTTAATATAAAATAACATCCCAATAACAAGAAATATGATATTTATAGGGAATGACATAAAAGAGTGTACTTAAAAAGAAAGAGAGGAGTAAGATCCCTTACATCAAGTCCAACTTGTCTTGTTCATTTCTTTATATTCCTGAATAATAAACTTTGGTAAATTAACAATTGCCTAAGTACCTCCTTTAGAGATTATTATTCAGTTAATATCTCATATTATAATTTTATAATAATTGTTTAATAATGTTAGTTCATATCAGACTTTTTTGCCGATGTTTGGTACATGAGTAAAAAATGAACTTGTTTGAAAAAAGATTGCCCATGTAGTTATAAGAAAATAATTTCCAGAATAGTATTAATGATTAAAATATCATATATATCAAGTAAATATTCATTTAATAATATTCCATATCATTTGGAGATAAAAACGAAATGCACCGTTCATGGAGACGGTAGGCCGTACGTACGCATGAACGCTACTTTCATTTTTTGTCATATTAATGGAATTAAAACAAAATGAGAGAGATATATATATGTTATAATTTCAGAATGATATACATAATTTCTATGTAATATATTACATATATATCCATTATATATATGTACTTATAGTATTACATAACATTTTGAGATATGAAATGAAATGTACCGTTCATGGAGATGGTAAGTCGTACGTACGCATGAACGCTACTTCCATTTCTATTTCATATTTAATGGAATTAAAACATAATGATACATAATAGTATTTTAATTCCAGTAGGGTATAATATATAATATCATTAAATATATCTTTTATACGTACCACATATGGTATTAAAGAATCAAATCACTTTGAGGGGGCGGTAGTCCGCACTTTCTTAAATGAAGATATCGTGTTTACCCATAATGGAAACCATAAAGGTATGCCCAAAATGAAAAATACAGATGCTTAAGGAAATCATAAACATATTATATATCACATATAAATATAGCTTCATCTTAATGAAAACCTTTTAAGGTGTTAAAATAATGTTGAACAATCATCGTTTCGGGAGGCCGAAATTCACCATCCACAGAAACAGTATGTTCTTTAACCATTATATGTAGGTTTGTGAAATTGTATCTCGAATCCATCTTATAAAAACATCCTAGTATATTGATGATACTGGATTTGTTACAAAAGAAATGAATAAAAAGAGTTTAGGGGGTTGGAGAAGCAAAATAAAACAAAAGTACTCAAGTGAAGACATTACCTTAAAATCGGGTAACTCTCTTTGGTTTGAGCTCAAAGGCTTCCTTGGGAAGACTTATGACCAATGTGAGGCTTCAAGGAGTAATAGAGGGAAGTGGATAGACAAAATGGGCAGAGGTTGGCCGAGAAAAAGGCTTTGGGAGTGTGGGTAAGGAGGTAGGGGTGGGGGACTTTTATATGAGGAGAGGAGGGGCACTCTTGTAAAGTTACAAAATGTTACTTTATTTTCAAAGGCGTTTCGGATTTTAAAGGTCCCACATTGATGTATTTTGAGGATTAATTGATAAGGGTTCTAAATCCACTCATCCAATAGGGTTTGGACATGTTTAGGTCTTAGATATTACATTATATTTCCATTTTATTTAAATCGTTAAATAATGAGGTCATCGTTGTGTCATCATGATGTCATAAATAATTTAATTTATTTAAGGTCTAAAAATTATAAACAAAATACTATGATGTAGGAAATCTTTTTATATTTCCAATGAATATTTATAGTAAAAAATATCATTTGTATAACCCCATGTAATAATTGTTTTAGTAAAACATTTCATGTTTGTTTCATTTTTACTTTAACTTTAAATAAAAAGATATTAATGTCGTTTTCCAACCAAAGTGGCTACATGGGGTCCCCAAGTTGACCCATGGGTTGTCTTGGTTGGCCACGACACTTCCAATGAGGTTAGGACATGTGTCAAGTTCATTTAAAATTATTAAAACATTATTTTTACCTTAAACTACCCTAATTACCTCTAATCGCGATTAAAAACTTAATAAGTTACTATTCACCAAAAAATTATTTTTATCCCATTGAACCACATTTTACATCTTAATGAAAGCCATGTATGTCATATTTTTGAAATTCAATACACAAAGATAGAAAAATTTCATTTAAATGGAAAAATCAGTTTTTATAAGTACCACTTAGTGGTTTCACTATTCATCAAAAATTGAAGTTTATCTGAAAAATCCCAAAAATTCACCCTTAGCTATATTTCATATTCCGAATTCAAAAATGAATTCCATTTTACAAAATTCAAAACATATAAGTCACATTAATTAATTTAATAGTTAATTCCTGCTGTCAGAGAAAATAGCGTGTTTTTATGAAACAATAAGTATCAAAAGATTGACACTAGTTTTAGTCTGATTTCAAAGTGAAATAAATTCCAACGACCACTATTGGATTAAATGGTAAAAATATATTCTAATTCCACTCTAATAACAATTCAAAAGATAATATAATCATATAAATAAATTAGATTAAAAAGACGTTTTGAATTAAAATACATCATTTTACAATATTTATTAAAAAAATGAACTTTATCGGAACGATACCAAAAATTTACACAAAGTAAATTTTGATGTCCCAATTCTTAAGAAGAGATTTATTTGGTACAAAAGGATGTATAAGAGTGAACAAAACTATATTTAATGATGGTTTTCTGTCAAACGGTGGTAAGTGAACCCTTAGTGAAAATTAGGGTATAAATGCCTAAAATTGAATTCTTTCCATATTTTAAGCATTTAAATTTTATTGGGTAAATGTAAAACATTTAAGAACATATATAATCATATTTTAGTTATTTCTATCTATTACCTCCAATACAACGGCTACATGTTAACTACCATTTAAAATAATATTATTTTATTATTAGAGTGCAACGTAAGATTCCCAAGAAACTCGTTGTTGCGTGTTGGGTACGCCATCGAGTATAGTGTCCCCTTTAAAGTCATATTAATACTTTATTCACAAGTATGGATAAATATGAAAATGTAATATTCTTTATTTACCCGGGGTGTTACAATAATCTTGGTGTTGTGTACAAAAGAATACATCAAAGAATTAAAAAGAATATATCTCATAAAATCTCATGGTGTTACACAAACCATCATAAGGTGTCATCTGAATCGTCGCCTAAAAACTGTTTTTTTTAATGTGACCTCCACTGAGGGTATGTGTCTCTCCCATGAACCCCTGAAATCTAGGATGCATGCTCAATTCATGTCCCCCATCTCATGAATCATGTACGTAGACTATCCATCGTTCTAGTGATGGTAGTATGTACATAAAAGTATTTATGTTCTTAAAGCACTCTACATACCCTATCTGACATGACAGTTAAAACGAGTTTCCCAGTCTGAAATTATAGAGTGTAGAACCCCATTCAACTATACAATCTCTCACATGTACATCCATCCATTCTAATCAATGCGGATGGTTTTTTTGATTGGTAGGAAGTGTGAAACCTTTGTATGTATGTCAATGACAACCCAAACTGTATCATTCCATCGATTCAACCACGATAAACCTGTCACAAAATCCATCACGACATCATTCCACTTCCACTCATGAATGGGTATCTATTGTAAAAGCTAAGCCGGTCACTAATCCTCCACCATCATCTATTTATCTATGGAATAAATAAAAAAACCAAAAAAATACTCTCTTTATATCTGGCCACCAATACTGATGGTGTAAATCGTGATACATCTTTGTGACACCAGTATGAACTTCCCAAACTGAGGAATGAAAATATCAAAAAATCTCATCACTTATGTCTTATATCACCCATACACGCCTCTGATAATGCCAGACCACATCCTCATATATGGTCAACCTAGGAGTATGTTCCTCTCCTGAGACACTCTATCATAGGACTAGGCCACCAGATTCAGAAAGGTGGCTCATCTGCACTTGCCCTAAATGAGAATAGGTAATAGCTAAAGAATAATGAAATGTCTACCATTATCTATCTTGAACCACCAAATTCATCTCAAAAAACAGATCCATAAGCTTCTACTCCCAGCTAGCCTTATGAACTGCATGTATCTGAGTCAGCATACTCAATGAGTTAGCAAATGTTTTGCATTTCTTAAGCCTATAAGAAAAATAAAATTCAAAATACTGATGGTACTCAACCCACCTAATCTATCTCAAATTTTTGTTACACTAAATAAATATTTACTTGAAACATTTGTGGTTAGTGAACACGAAAAAATTATCTACAAAAAATATATTGTCTCCATCATCGCCAACAAGCACAACTGTAGCCAACTCGATATAAAGTGTCAGGTAATTCCTCTCATGTGGCCTCAACATTCAAGACCCATACACAATGACTCCTTCCCCATGCATATGAACTTTTCCTAGTCCTAAAACAAATGTATTATAGTAAATGGTGTAACTCTTTCCTAGCTCAAGAAAAATTAGTATGGGTGTAGAAGTCAGTATTCCTTTCACCTTTTGAAAGGATTAATTGGTTGAATCTGTCCCTAAGTACATTCCATTCTTCTTAATAAAACACATCAGTGGCACTTCTATGAATTAAATGTCCTGCATAAATCCTCTCTATTATCCTAAAACCACCAAAAAAACATTGTATCTCAATGATGTTATCCAGATACTCAGAAGAAACTACTGCTCTCACATTCTTTATGTATTTAGAAACATTTTTCATTGATATAACATTACCCATGAAGTTAATCTGAACCATCCATAATGTGAATTTGGAGATCTTAGCATATAACTGATTCTTTATCAATGTACACAAAACAATATCATGATGGGTGGAATGGACTTGTCGAGTATGAGTGTATAAAAAGTTATCATTCATAAATACAACCCTAAATGATTATAAGAAAGTATAGAACACTTGGTTCATCAGTTATTAGAAAAATATAGGTGCATTTCTGAGACCGAACAACATAACCACATACATGTATAGACCATACCTTCTATTAAAGGATATAAGAGGAAAATTGGATGCTTTAACGTTAATCTGATGACAACTGGATCTTATGTCAATCATTAAGAACACATGGGATCCACTAATCTAATCAAAGTGATCATCAATCCTAGGAAATGGATATTGGTTATTGACTGTCAAATACTTCATCTTATGATAATCCACAAAAGGATTGAGGGTACCATCCATCTTCCTAAAAAAGGATATGAGAACCACAATGAGAAATATTAGTTTGAATGAAACTCTTTGCATGCAACTCTGTTAATTTCTTCTTGAGCTCTTGTAACTTTGTTTACCAATCCTATAATGACTAATTGAAACTAATGTTGATCCAGTAACAAGATCAATATATATATCAACATCTCTCTATTGAGGAAAACATAAAATGTTATCTACGATGAAATATATGAAACAATCCACCAGTGGTTGTAAGTACATTTTAGAAATTCTGTTATCATACAAATATAAATAAGAAATCTTGCCTATAATTTATCCCAACCAATGATTCTCGAGTCTCATTCTACTCACCAGGAAATGACATTCATCTTTGTGTTGAAAAGACCAACCGTTTGCTGACTTTAAACTCACCATAAGGAGATAACTGTCAATAATGTCCTGGAAGGAGACCCACCAATCCACCCCGAAAACTAAATTGATGAGATTCATATCTAATACATAAAGTTCCCTTATGAAGTGACACCCACCAACCTCAATAGGCCATGCCTTTCACTGATATACAGTAGTTGTTCTATGCCCCAACTGAGTGTCTAGCATCATAACATGCTCATATGTAATTATAAAGCTCCCAAGGATCTCCACAAAAGAAAAAGATAAGAAACTCTATGATTCAATTGTATGAAAATTGAAGATGCTAAAGCTATGGTAACTAGAATCTTACCTGTAACCATAGAGGGTCCATGATCTTTCTCTAGATAGGTTTGCTCCCCTACAAATATCTGATCTATACCATGGTCTTGTTTCCCTTCTAGACTATCATTGGCTAGCCAACACTACGATCTCTCATTCCACCATCTCTTGGAGGAATCTCAAAGACTGTAGGTTAAGAGATTCACCAGCCTATCAAGAGGTTTTTCAAGATGATTGAGTATAAGAAACATGGAATCTATCCATGACTCTATAGCATGAGGTCCACTATAAACTTTGAATGTGGTATGATTACACTGCTCGAAAACCCACATCAACACAGCCATGGATGGGGAAAGATGTGGTGCTCCCTAGTAGGTTGGTATAAAGATCATGAAGACTTATCGAAACTATACACCCCCACATGTGTCATGTGTAACATATGGTTCCATGACAGGAATAACAGGATGATCTTCTACTAGTATCTGATCTAAAATTTACAATGTCTGATTGTTGCCCTATATACATTGTACAACTAGAGAACGTATCTGTGGTCTGACTCTGCAAGGTTAAGTGGAACCATCAGTTCATGATTATCAATGAATAATACATAGATGTGAATGAAATGAATGTGAGAAGAAAACATACATTTATTCCAAAATATTGTGAAAAGGAGTGTATACACTTCCCACGACATGTTACATTAGGTTTATACATGGTCGTGTACCTCTACCAAATAGTTTCATGTAACACCCACACACACAATGTTTTCCTCCTATGACATGGTGTGTACATTAATTTTCCCTCCTACCTGAATTCTTCTACACAAAAAATCCACACAGTTCTCTCCCAGGTATAACTACACGTCATGTTAACCATAAACATGACATGTGACACTAAATTTACAACCACCTGTAGCATTATTAACATGTTTTGAGACACAATAGACTCTATATGGAACGTAAAAATTGGACATGCCATGTACAACCTATGTTTTATCCACTCGTATCATTAGTCACATGACCAGATACATGGACTCCTTGGTATGGAATGTACTCATAGTACATGACACGTTCTAACTATATTTCTCAAACCTGTTTCTCGGCTCATGCATTCAGTATCACATGTAAATACTTCACGACATGTACTTAATGTACACATCCAATACTTAAGAAAAGTTGTTTCTTTCAGAATAGATGAACACATGGCATGTGTTCATGACACCACAGATCGTGTTGTCTGAGATTTTAGACTATAGGCCTCTGAAACATTTTCATAAACCTAAAAAACATAATGTTTTGTAAAATGAATAAAACATTCCTGTAATGAGAGTGCATACTTCCACAAATAAAAGTTTGGCATCCATATTAACACCATACTAAAAAAAATTAAATTAATTTTTGTACATGATCTACGAAATTCAGATCCCAGAGGGCCCATAACATCTCCGGGACCAATGTTTGGCATCCATACAAATAAAACATTACATAATAGAAATTCACTATCATATAGAAAGTATTCTATCAAGGTATCTATCATAACACCATGAATATATAGCACAACATCTATTACAACAACATAAAATCAGAAATTTAACCGAAGTAAAATGAAAAGAATTCATGCCATGAGATCACTAAAAAGTGAATATATAATACATGAGATAGAATACCCTCATCTCATTAGGTTTTAATAAAAATTGAACCACACTGAAATAAATAATATTAGCACAAAATATGTGTATCACCCAATGGTGAAATAAAATCTACTATATGGATTGTGAATCCATAAAACATTTCAATATTTTAGGTATCTTGGATTTTCCCTTTAAATGGGATAGCTTATCCCTAGAATAGTTTCTTAACAACTAATTAATAATTACTATCCCTATCTATAGGTTTAAAATATTATGAAAATAAAAAAATAACCTCCTCTTATAGAACTTCGTAACATCCTATTTCTGGGTGCCGCCCAAAGGTGCCCCGTACCTGGTTAGTCACATGGACTGAAGCACATTTCCCCAAATGCCAGAGGTTTCCAAATAGTAGTGAGGTTATTTGGTGTGATAGTGGGGAAACTATTCCATCATTAGAAAAGAAATATAGTGGCATAATATTAATAAACAACATTGGAAGTAGCAATACCATACAACAAATGTAAACTGTGGTAGACTAATAGTAAATAAATAAAAAGAACACATATATAAATGATGCATATAACATATGTCTAGTAAAGTATCCAAACAAGTCACAATACTGGAAATACAATAATAATCCAAAGTAAAAAGAGTCAAGTAAACTCATGCACCATCGTAAGCCTTACCATGGTCCCATGTGATCCATCGCCATTAGAAATCAAGTACTTGATGTAGAATAGTGCATTCCCTTGTATATACCTGCAACCATATAATATACGTGGGTTGATAATAATGACCCAAAAAGGGTGTGATATGAAACACAATAGTCAACCACTAATAGATATGTTCCTAACTATCAATGAATATATAAAGATGGAAATATGAAAATTGATTCAATAGACATAGAAGTACTCAAAATTAAACAATCCTACAGTTTCCAATTACATTAGTTTAAATTTATTAATTATTTCAACCGTTGAAAATTGATATCTTGAAATATATCCTATGATCTATATCACCTGTGAAAAATAAAATTAGATGTCTTAGAAGACCATCTAAAAATCATGTAAGACCTGGTCCAAGATTATGCTTTGTCTTGGAAGGCTCATCACAATCAATAAATCCTTCACAGACAACCCTTTGGGAATGTTATCACATTATAACACATATTGTTCAACATATAATGAATTAAATTATGTTTTAAGTACACATTGGGAATTATCACATAGTATAACCCCTTTTGGTGTCACAAAAACATAGACTCTCTGAGGAATCACTCACAATCAATTCCCCATTTGGTTTTTCATGAAAATATACAGACTCTCTGAGGAAGGACTCAACATAAATTCCCCCTGTTATCTTATAATGGTATAATAGAGATACTATGACGGAGAACTCATAGTCAATCTCTCATATTGTCTAATGGTGTAAAAAATATAACAGACACTATGGGATATACCTCAACAACAATTCACCCTTTGACCTACCTATACCAGCTTCCAACAACCCTTGGTAATAAAATTGTACACATTTGAAATCCGGATGTCCAATTTAATCTCAAATACTATAAGGATAAGGAGCTATAATGAATAACAAGATAATTTTACAAGAAACAAAAACAAATCAGTTACAAACTATAGAGAAAGGTATGGAAACAGTGTTAACTGCAAAGACAACCATGACCAATCGACTATATACATTGAAAGAAGGAAATGCACCCAAGAGGTGTCCCCTAAACATACAATTTATCATTATATATCCAAAATCCCCCTTAATCTCTTAATCAAACCATGTCATATGATATCATGGTTCAACAGCTTAACATAAAATAACCAATCATGGTTAATAAGAACATATGAATATAAAACTCAAAGACAAACTCTAAAAGGCAACAAACCACCTAACTCGACATTGTATGATGATAAATCTTGACCTTTGGCCATTGAATTTTACTAGAAAATCGTTGATCTACTAAAATCTCCAAAACATTCAACCGTGGATAAATTAATAAAGACTAGAAATCATGAAGAGATGGTCATGGGAAAAAAGAACTCATCAAGGGGAATCCAACACATCCAGTGACATATAAATCAGAGCTCGGATGGAGGAATGAGAGGTTATTGAAGATAATCAGCCATAAAACACTCTCCGGTGTGAGACACAAGAAGAAGAATGCGTTTATAGAGATGATAAATGAAACCAGACCAATTAATCCAAAAAAAACTAATGTACCATACATGAATATTTAATGCACACGTCGTGTACTATCCTCAACTTGATCATGATTTAGGCTGTCCATAAAGCCTTGTACTCATCCATTACATTGTAGCTACATAGATACTCGCGACAACCTGGTACACAAATTGTACATAGGGGTACATAGTGTGTACTCAGGGGTAAATGGAGTGTACTCTGAAAATTTCGAAATATTCCTTTTTCTTAAAAAAACCAAAGCATGATCCATAACTAAAATGATGCTCTGGGTTATTATACTTGTTGAGGATATAGGATTGTGATATACAGTGATGCATCCAATAAGGGTTATAGATGTGTTCTCGTGGAAAATGATAAGGTGATATCTTATTCCTCACGGCAGTTGAAAATACTTGTTAAAAATTACCCAACTCATGATTAAGATTTTTTAAGGTTAATCATTAAATTAAATATATAGGTGAATTATCATTATGGTAATAGGAGTGATATTTTTAATAACTATACAATTATAAAGTATATGTTCACACAGAAATGATATTAATATGCCCTAAATAAGATTGTTGGAGTTGATTAATGATTATGACTACCCAATACATTACCACCCTAGAAATGAAAACAAGGAGGAAGATTTATTTAGTAGACAAGACCATGAATGCCTATACATGATAGAGATCACAAAAAATGCAATATTTATTGAATTTTAATGGATAGATCATGAAAGTTTAATTGAAGTAGAGAAATTCTATGATTCAAAAAAGAAATTTCAAGATTCTATAAAAGTAATTTTTGGAGGCACAGAAGAATGATGTTGATATACAAAAAAAGGTGATAAATATTCATCAATTCAACGTTGATTATGATGAAATAATAAGGTTCAAGAACAAGGTTAGTATTCATCTTATACCATAATTAAAAAAGGTTCTATTGGATGTGTCTCATTGTTCTTCATTATCTATTCACTATGAAATAAGAATGATGTATAGGGTCCTGAAATAATAATTCTATTGTAATTTCACAAAAAGATATGTCACCAAAATATGTATCATAGTTCATGGTTTTTCAGAACGCTATGGTTGAGAGGATAATGTCTAAGGGGATGTTACAACAATTACCCATACTATAATAGAAATTGGAAAACATCACTATGGACTTTGTAATCGGACATTCAAAAACATCCAAATGAAATATTTTTATCTGGGATATACATGATTGTATTATAAATACAATACACTTCATTTATATTATTGAATATTCTTATCTTGATCACTTATCCATGATATATGTTAAGGAAGTGGTAAAAAGGAATGAAGTACCACTTTCCATTATATCTAATCAGGATCTGAGGTTTTCCAAGAAATTTTGTAGAATTATTTAGTATGCTCTAGATACAGAGATATTATTCAGCACTATATATCATCCTAAACATAAGACTGAGATCAGAAATCAAAATATTCAAGACATATTGAGATCTTTTTTTATGGATATCAAATGAGGTTTGGATTAATATATACCTTTGGTGGAATTTTAAGACTATAATAGCTTTCAATCCATTATCTAAATAGTTCGTTATGTTATGTATATGGAAGGATGTTCATAACATCAACATGTTGGGATGATATTTGGGAAATAAATCTATTATGACCTGATCATGTTGATGAAATGGAAGAAAAGGTCAGATCTATTCAGCAACACATAAAAGGTGCTCAGAGCCAAAACCAATTTTATACTAAAAATGAATAAAATACCAAGACATTTATGTTGGTGATTTAATGTTTCTAAAAATATCTCATATGAAGAAAGTATTGAGATTTGGAAATAAGGGAAATAGGATCACTAGTTATATTAGTTTTTTTGAAATTTTTGATCGTGTTATGATGGTATCTTATTGAATGGGGCATCCACAAAATATACCTCAACATCATGATGTGTTCCATGTATATCACATAAATTAATACACACATGATCTTTTACATGAACTAGACTCATAATTCATACCATTGTAGAATGTTCATTCTTATGAATAACATCTGATAGTGATTTTATGTCATTGTGAAGAAGTTCTTCAAAACAAGACCACTCGCTTGCTTAAATTTTTATGGAAACCTTCAAATTTGATGAAGTTACATAAAAACGTGAAGATAATATTAGGGAGATGTATCATCATCTGTTGGTTTCCATGTTACGAATTTCAAGGGTGAAATTCATTTTAAGGGGCCTAGAATGTAACTCCACGATGTTTTTATAAAATATTTTCTTTAAATAAGTTATATTCTACAGTAGTTTACATTACATGAAATAATGTGTTAAAATGAACTTTGGGACACCATTAGTATAAAATTATCTTTATATCTTAGATGATGGGTTATCGTGACTATGCATAAATAACTTATGAAAATTTATTGTGAATTCATTTGCTATCAATTATTTATGTTAAATATAAAACAATTCGATTTTGTTATTTTTGAGTGAATCACTATTCATAATGATATTTATGAGATATTTATATGTTATATACACAATAGAATGTATTTTATATTCATCCAATATATATTTGAGTCAAACGATATGAAGAACGAATATTTGATGTATAAAAACAATTTTTAAAAGGATAATTTTATGGCTTTGAATGGAGAACCCCATTTAAATAACGAATTTCACATATTATTAATTTTTATATGATTACATAATCTATTAATAATGAATGGGGGTATAAAAATTTGTTTTGAAAAAATATATGATATTTTATTGATAACATTCATGTTTTTATGAATAGTAAAAATACTCTAAATTTTATACAATAAAAAATTTTCTCAACAAAAACTTTTATATTGATAAATTATAAAATTAATTGGGTTTTAACTACAAATATAATATATTTTTATCACTCAATATAATGTATGTAGTTAGAATTAATTATACATTAAATCATGAAATAAAAATAAATAAATCTTTTGTAATGTTTTAGTTTTTAAATATCATTATTTCTTACCGAGAATGGGAATAATTTGAATTTAATTACTAAAACATATGTGCTTCTAATTCTGAAAAATTTATTCCATATTAGGAATCAGTGGGTCCAAATAATGCTAATCTGTAACCTATAATTTTTTTACATAATGAATAGTATCATTAATAAAATTTTTATTACAACAATTTGGGGTAAGTCATGTAATTAAAAGTTATAATTATATTATAAAATTTGCATAACACCTCAAAAAATTATATTAGATGAATAAATATGACCATTATTATACGTGTTTCAAATTTTAATCACCTAATAGACAGCTTTCCATGAATATGACATTAATTCTACTAATATCAATGACTGTGACAAAATTTCACTCTCTCTTTTATTATAAGTATATTAATTTTAATGTAGGGATTAGTAGTAGATAACATAGACTATATGTATTATATAGAAATCCAAAATAATAAAATACACCATAGAAATTATTTATAAATTTTAGAAATTTAATAATTACCATTACGTGTGACAAAATACTGACGTTGAAACTAGTTTATTAATAAAAATATCAAATAAATGATTTTAAATATAATGAAAGAAATATAAATTGAATTAATTAAGGTTATCCATAAATTTTATAGGTGATTATGACTTAATTTGATTATATTAAAAGATTTAATTATAAATTATCTTATGTGTTTATTATATATAAAATCAATGAAATGAATAGTGAAAAAATTGAAAGTATTGATGTTTTATAAAAATAACATTTTATTAAATTATTTAAAAATCGTAAAATATTTAAAAATTATAAATTGATATTTATAAGGTCTTAAATGACATTAAATTTCCATTTATGGTTAATTAACACCCTATATGGAAATATTTATAACCATAGAATTTTTAAAATGTTATTACCACAATTTTAATTAAATAGATTAAATAATGATAAATCATAATTATAAGGTTTAAAATAAAATAAAAACATGTATAATTTTTATTGGTTGAGAATATCTCGACAAATACTCATCTTATCTGCTAAATAGACTACTATGGAA
This sequence comes from Viscum album, assembly GCA_963277665.1. Taxonomy (NCBI): domain Eukaryota; kingdom Viridiplantae; phylum Streptophyta; class Magnoliopsida; order Santalales; family Viscaceae; genus Viscum; species Viscum album. The sequence goes on along the minus strand of OY728160.1, from coordinate 115,966,357 downwards.
CCATTTTTTAATTAAAAATTAATTTTTATTATTTTAATAGTTTTGGTTTTTCCAAAGATGCACATCCCCACTCTTATAAAAGGGCAATAATACTTCTCTTTTAATCACACCTCTAAAGAAATTTTTCCTAGAAAACGCTTTAAAATTTACTTTCCAACTTCACTCACTTCATTAGAGAGTCCATACAATGGACATAGTGACATTTTGTGGACTCCTTTTGTGAAAATTAATAAAACATACTCAAACTATTAGTAATTGTTTTATCACCTCATTTAAAATGCGTTTCTTCTTCTACTACCTATTACTATGTTGTTTTCCACACTAAAGTAATGAATAAATTATATTTGACGTTATGAGATTTTATTATAAATATTTGATGAAATAATACCTCATTTTATCCATTCTACAAATAGAAGTATCACCATGTGTGCGTATGTACGACTTACTATCTCTACACCATGGTGTAATTTTTTATTCAACAACATATTATTTTGATTGGTATAATGATGAGTATAATGGATAAAAATAATGAATATAATAGTATATTTATTTTTTATAATTAATTTACAATCTAATTCAATAAAATTTTACCATTAAGTGAATGATATTTTTGCTCGTGCGTACATACGACCAACCGCCTCCCTGATACAATGCAATTAAATATCCATGATCTCCTTTAAAATATGTTTACTTTCGTGAATGTAATGAATAAATATGAATTATATTATAATAATATCAATTCCTAACTGATATAACTATAACCTAATATTTTGAACACAAACATATCCCACGAAACTTGCAAAATAACGTAAAGAATTTAATATTTGAATAACGAGTGACAATGAAATGTTACTAAAAACAAAAGAAAATATAATAATATAAGATATCATAAAAATGATTATGATTCTTTAATAATTCTATAAAATTATTTAAATCATTATTCATGTGGTTCAGATACATATCAAAGAATATTATACCTACGGTAAGAGATAATTTCACAATCTCATTTTTATTTGAGATTGATTATAAATTGGTATTTACTTAAGTATATTTATCTTCCAAGTCCATGATTCCTAAATATGTAGTATTTTTTTATTCATCTAATTTTTTTTAAAGTTAGTTTTAACCGTTGGTTAATTTTTAGTATACTGTAATAATGGAATATTTTAGTGTTTTTCGATAAGAGGTACTTTTTGACTTTTCTAGAAAATGTATAAGGATAATATTTTATTAAGTTATAAGAGAGAATGTATTTTTAGGACTTCATAGAACCATTTTTATAGGATGAATAAATTACAGTTGTTCATGTTTATTTTCAATTAAGTTATTTTTCTTTAAAATTATGTGACATTTTGAGAAGGTAAATTATTTTTCATGTAGAAAATATATTTTCTAGAAGAAATATATTCATGTGTTTTATCAAAATTATTTTACATATAAGGTGACACTATTTTTATAGGGTTTGGTTTCATTCCCAATATATAATATAATTTTGTAGTGTTAATGATGGAATTATATTTTATATAGATTATGTTATTATGGAATGATGTCTAAGATACCCATTTTATTTCTTGGGTTATGTTGTTTTTAATGATTTATGTTTTTATGGTACATGTAAAAATGATTTCATTATGATATGGGTGAGACCTTTATCTCTATCCAATGCATTTTTTGGAGATATATATTTAATGAGATAAACATGATAGGAGTGGAATTTAAATCATGTTCAGTGATACATGGATAGAAGGGTATAAAAACCTGGTTTAGTAATTGAATTTATCTTCTATAATGGACTTTAAAATTATCATTAACTAAAATGAAATGATTATATATTATTATTTGTATGAAACAACACTCCATGACTTATTTTATTACTTATTGTATTGTGTATATTAATTCATATGAACATCTATCCAATGAAAATATATCACGATCTCTCATATGCAGTATATGACTTCAAAATCTTTTGATCTTATATATATGATTGTTATATGATTTAAATTTCCCTTGATTACCCTTAATAAGAATTTGATCTCTCCCTTTTATATGTTTCATTTACCCAGGTAATGAAGATGGTTATTAAGTATGATATTTCAAAATTAAGAGTAGTTATGAATAAATAAGTGGGAGAAATTTTAGAAGTTATATGAACCATTTGATTAGGATTCCCAGTTACTAAAGACACTATACATGTAAGGTCCTTACAAGTCTTTATTATATGCTATAAATAATAGAAATAATTTTTTATATAATATCAATTTATGTAAATTATGGTTCATTATACTGACTATGTACTTATCAATGTGTCCATGTACAAGGATTATCCTATGTATATCCATCATGGTCATGTATGTGTGGGAGTACACATAGTTTTACTACCCAAGTTATTTTGGTCATGTTTAAGTACAATTTATGGTACACGTTGAGCCATTGGAGATGGGTTAAATTCTATGTCATGGGACACACATTATGTTGTATTTCACATCATCATGAAACTATATCCACTGTTTAGTGGGACCAATATGGCATGTAGCACTGCAGTACACATCGTGTTCTTCAGAATTTAATAGAACCTGATTTTTTCCTCCCATTAAAACTCATTTTATTATCTTTATGGATTCTAGACTAAATCATTCTAGGAATAAATGATCTAGTATGACCGAACCTTTCCTCCATCGATTGAGGGATTCTATCCTTTGAATTAATTTATAAATCATTCACAAACATCTTCCTCCATCACAATCCCTGAACATGAATCATGTATCATGAAACCATACAATACACATGTTCATCCATATTAATATATACAACATTCCTTGATTATCTAGGATATACAATTTTTAACCATTATGATATGAAATCAGGGGGAAACATTCAATTTTCAAGTGTTTATTGAACAACATACCAAAGGGTCTCCCCCGAATAACGAAAAAATCACGATGAATATAAAAATAAAAATCATAAGTATTGAACCTCATAAAATTTTATTAATAGCCTAAATCCATTGTTATTAGAATGAATAATTACATGGTAAACAAAAAATCCCAAACAAATTCACAAGAAAAATCCACATAGATAACCCATCCCACAAAATGACTGATCCACTAATTAATCTGTTAGTTGATTGAATCAAATTAGTCGTAGAAATAGAAAATGGGGAAATAATCCTTTCAATATAAAATATCCTAATACATATTAATAAATCATTCATCAATAACAAGTATGGTTCATCTTATTTCATGAGATCTTTGAATAATTTTACACCCCAATCACTTATCCATGATCCTAACGATGTTTGTATATGTTAGGTCCTCCATCACTCTATCCAATGGTTCTCTAAATACTCATGGGTTATATGGAGAAACGAAATAATTTTGAATAAATATATAATATTATACTAATATTATGTTGTTCCATCAACATATTAAATAAAACATTAATTTAAATAATTTATTTATGATTTTCTCGGGAGGAATTTTCATAAACATCCCATGACAAAAATGCTTATGTCATTTCCACTGCAAAAATCATGTTATAAATTCAATGGTACCCTTGGATTTTTGATATTAGCCTATATATATATGTAATTCAAATTTTTATGAAAATATCATGCATGTTCTCTTTAATATATTTAATATATTAAAAATTGTTATTTCGAGTACAATGTGTGTCAGAATCACAGATCAAACCAAAAATTTGTTTTTATAATAATCCATAAAATATCAAGAATTAATACATGGGAATTATAAGACATTAAATTATTCCCATCATTTCCTTTTATATTATTAAAATCAAAAACAAGTTGCAAAAAACATGAGATTTTAGAGGATGCAATTAAGATCCATTCTCCCACGTTCTTTCTTGATGATTCTTGTGCTGCAACCATTCACACACTAAAGGAATCATTCACCCATGATGGATCCAATACTGATGATCCTTGACCACTACAATGTACTTACTAATGGTAGGTCCTTTGTTGATTTCTAGATCTCCCCAGTCAATAATTTTTTATTGTTAATGCACGTACCTCCTCATCTATGACATATGGAAGAAATGGATAACATAGCCTAATTGTAGAGATATATTTTAGTGGTTTGTCACATTGAAAACACTACGTATATTTTGGAAAGATACAGTTAATCCTAGAGTTAGATATTTTATACGGACAAATATCTACAATCCATTTAGATTTGAATTTTTTAAGAACATAAGGTGTCTCTCCTCAAACTCTAAAGGATTCTATTGTCTCTATACATAAGAATTTTAATGGATATATGTTGTTCTTATTCTCTCTAGAATGATCTGAACCATTTTAAAAGTGGATCACACCAACTCCAAGACCAAGAGTATTTACTCTCCTAGATTAGTTAGAAAATTTGGTGACCTACATGGTTTCTTGTATATGGCCTTGAGTTGTTCCATACCAATTGTAGAATGATATCTACTATGTTATCAAGAATACACCAGTGGTAGGTGATCCTCCCAACTAAATCCAATGTTCTACATGAATGCTTGCATCATTTCCTCCAAATCGTTATTAGCTTGTTCATTATGGCCATCAGTCTGAGGGTGAAATTCTATAATCAAGTGCAACCATTTCCCAAATTCCTCATACAATCCATTCTATAACAACGATTTGATGTGAGAATCATGTTCATAAACCATCATTTATAGAACTCCAATGAGAAATAATTTATTCTTCACATATATGTGTCCAAATATATCAAATGAACTATTCTCTTAGATTGCTAAGATGTGGTCTAACAAGGTGAGATAGGCATTGATCAACTAGACTGAATCGTGTCCCCATATGTTTGTGCTAAACTATTCATGAAGTATATAGATTTAACATACAAATTCCACACTTAAACCTCAATGGCTTGAGAAAAAAATTATATAACATGGTTCTTATCCTGAAACTTATAACATGTAAGGCATCAAAGTAAAATCTCTATAAATAGATTTTTTATTACTAGAAATCAAAATTGACATCAGTGATCCGTGTACATCCATTCCACAAATAGATATTCTTAACAAAGTGTTAAATGAAACTATCTCAGAACCACCTTCCATAATGTTACTGGTACCATCATGCGGCCTCTAAAAATAATGACATTATCCCCACCATCAGATAATATAATAAAGGATTTTTCAGTTTCTAAAAGAGTACATAGGGTATCAGAGTCAGTATCTTCAAATTATGACTCCCCAAATTATTGGAAAATAGGAGGGGTAACAACAATAGACTAGAGGTATTATTATCTATCTCCACCCAAAAATGATTAATAAAACAAGTCCATCTATTACAACACATCATTCAGTATCTCCATTCAAGGTCTCTTGCTGATAGTATCTCATATGACTTTCACATTCCCATGAGTATATAAAATATCGAAGTCATAATCCTAGAGGTACTGTTGCCATCACCTTTCATGAAACATAATATCCTTATATGAGAAGATATGCATGAGACACTTATGGTCAAAGTATATGATAAAAAAATCTCCCATTATACCAAAGATTTAGTCTGAATACTACAAAACATAAATCCGGATCATAGGACATGTAGTTCTTCTCATGTGGTCTCAAAATGAATGAACCATAGGAAATTAACATCTTCATTTTCATTAGAAAACACCAATTCTAGTTCCAAAATCATCGTAGAACACTAAGTTCTTGAATCCATCATCTAGAAATATCAATCATAGAGAAATCATTAATCACAAGTTTAACTAATGAAAATCCTATTTCTACCTTTGTTTCCACAAAAAAGGCATCCCCTTTCATGTTAAATATATCATGAGAGTTGTTATACCATGGAAGTAAGGAATGAATCTCTATAAATAGCCTTCAAATAGAAGGAACCTCTTCACATCCATCAAGATCTTGGGTGGTAGCCATGTTAACACTATCTTGACTTTCGTTGTGTCCAATGATACACCATTTGATGATATAATGTGTCCAAGAATGTTGACCTCCAATAATCTAGAATTGGAACTCGAAGATCTTCCAAAACATTGTTTCTCAAGAAGTATGTAGGAAACCATAATTATGTTGGTCACATGCTTCTGCAAATACACTGAGTAAACATGGATTTCATTGATGAGGACTACCATGAACCGATATAAGAATGGATGAAATGTTTATTTCAGGAGTCCCATGGACACTGTCAGGGCCTTCATCATCCCAAAAGTCATCACCATGTACTCAAAGATAGTAGCGAAATCTAAATGACATATTTAGTATATTATAATCCCATACTCACAACTGGTGATAGTCAATCTTGTGGCCAACCATTGAGAACCATCATTAAACTATCAAATGTTCATAGAGGTCATCGATCCTCGATACTGAATTATGTATATTCATGGTCACCTGGTTCAAGAAATAATAGTTCACTCTTGACCTGTTCCTCCAATCCACCTTATTGTAAAAAATCCAGGTTTCCCCTAGTGAAACATTGTGTCAAACTACTATGTTCCACTACAAGACCTAACACTACTACCTCATATCATGAAGCTCTATGGGTTAAATCTAATATACTTTTGATTATATAGAGATATTCATGGGGTTTATATCATTTCAAAAGTCTATCATTCTGCAAGGGTAACACAGGACATTCCTCAGGAAATACATCCCCATACTCCACCACTAAAAATTGAAATTGAAAACTCTTTACACCCACTATATAAAGGGGCATTCTATCCAACAGATGATTAAATGGATGAACCAACCTATACATATGTCCATCCTATACTACATGGGTTTTCATTTTCACCCAAAAAGGAAACCCTGGTCACATTGATGTTGGCACATCAAATATTTTCCATGAAATAGTCATTTCAGGAATGAACTATATTTAGATTTGACCTCAATATTACTAGTCTCTTCTACGGATATATTCAAATCGAATCTACCACCTCCAAGAGTATATCCACACTGTTGAAACAAGAGTGTGATTACTGATCTATCACTAATAGGAGTCCACAAGTACATGTGTCAAGCTAAGGGCTCAAATAGAATAAATATGTACCTAATAAGATAGGTGGTAATACTGTATTGACTATCAAATATGTATATTTTAACTTATTATAATATTTCAAACACATAGATCAAACCTCGCATCATTCCCATTGTCTCTAGGTCAGAACCCTAAATCAATTACAACAATCCCTGCCCTTATCCTCAAACTCTATGATCCTAGCATACTCCACTTGAAGGAATTGTTGGTAAGAATTAAAAGTACATACCACCTTCATATACTCACCCAACTTCTCTTCCATGTACACCACCCTGTAGAACTATTTTGTCCCTCCGCTTAAACTTCTTCAGTTTCTTATTCACTATCTCCGTTAGAGTCACACGATGGATTGGAAAATCACAAACAATATTTATCCTACCATCACATGAGTATCAGTGCTTGTTACATGGATAACTAGACCTATCCAATTATTCATAAACCACATAACATCTATCCTAGGGAATACTACCAAAATTTATTGTATTTCTAGGTCTCAAATACTATCATCATCTATTTATTGCAGAAGTATCTACTTCTATATTCCCACACTATGTGACCACTACCTATTTCTTCTCATATAAGAAACTCTCAACCCCCAAATAACAATGCAGAACACCCTAATTGGATGGAATATAGAATGGTACAAGGTTGTCTTAGATTTCTCAACATCACCCTCACTTAATGGTATAAGTCCATTAGAATTGATCAGAAACCATATACATCTAGAACATAGAGAAGTTGGTGAACCTTGATGAAATATCATCTACTATTTTTCTGTGCTATTGATGTTGTAGAATCTCTTGGATACATATAACCCAGAAAAATCTTATATAGATCACCTATATGAATATTATATTATAAATTGACAATGTAAGTGTATATTTATTGTAAGACATAGGACACTAAACCCACTATTTTCTTGGTGTACCATAGAGAATTCTCACCTATGAAACCACCAGGTAATCTTATGTTGTAACACCCCAAGATTTTATGAGATATGTTCTTTTTAAATTCATTGATGTCTTATATTGTATGTTACACCAAGATAACCTTCTCCTATACACAATACCAAATTAGCTTGCAGTAGACACAACACTATTATTGGCTCGTGTTACACACAATTTCAAGTTTATTTTGTGGAAATAATTCTACAGAACATTAAGTATAGATTTTTTTAATGTATCAATGAAATAAGTTTTAATTTTGATATATAAAACACCAAAGAGAGAATTCACTACACGCAACCCTGACTTGGCTTGAATTACACAAAATCACGACCATCCTCGATATCATTTGTAGTACGCAATATCAGGTTTCACTAAATGACGATATGTTATTAAAATATTCTATAAACTAGCTGTTATGAATAGTAATACCCACTATTTGAAATTTTATATATTTTATCTATCAAAATGGGCTTCATTTTTGGATTCAAAATATCATAATTAGACTAGGGTGAATTTTTTGTATTTTTCAAAAAACTTTCCATGTTTGATGAATAGTGAAAAACACTAATTTATGGTTTAAAACCGAATTCTTATTAAAATAATTATTTATTTTATTTTAATTTTTTTTATGTAATAATTGATTCATAATACCTATATATGTTCAACGTAATTAATTTGAGTCATTTTATAATAATTATATATATATATAAAGTTTATTGAACTTTTCACCGTCTTTTACCCACGTCCTATAAGAATTTGCAAATTTAAATAAAACATAATTTTACCGCTTCTGTGAGTAAAATTTCAAAAATAAGAGAGACACGGTTGATATCAGTATGTTATATTTTGTTCAATAAGATAAAAATAATTTTTGGTGAATAGAACCTTTTTACATTTATTTGCCACAGTTAAAAGTAAATAGGATAATTAAGGGTTAAGATGATATTATTATTACCCTAAAAATGTACTAATTATATTGGATAAGTTTAATTTGGCCATAAAAATACTCATGATTAAAATATGTCCATTTAAGTCCACTTGGATTAGATTAGGAGTTTTATTATTATTTAATTCAAAGACGAGTTAAAAGAGTTAAAATCAAAGTTTAATAACCAAAACATTTTTAAAATATGGTTATACATAAGATAAATTCGACTATAAATATTAATTATAAAGATAAATATTTTTTATACATAATGATATTTTATTTATAATTTTTTGAAATTAAATAATTTATGTTATTTATGAAACAATGATGATGCAACAATTACCTTATTAATAAAATATTAACATAATTAATGTTACAAATACCCAAATAAATGTAATTTGAGACTTTCTATGAATTGAACTAAATCCTTAGATTAATGTAATATATCAGTGTTAGTTTGATGAATTTTTTAGATGTAATAATGTTTTTATGAATAAAAAAACAAAATACCAAATAGTGTCAAAAATCACATAAAAGAGTTTTTAAATCAAATATTATATTCTTAATTGTTATTATATTAATAAAAATTTTAGGTTCATAAAAATGACTTATATAAGAATATTTATGTCTTTAATGAATCAATTGTGGTTATATTAGATGTTTATAGTAAATTTATTAACCATATTGTGTAAGAATACATGAAAACACGGTAAAAGTTATAATATTTAACTTAGAGTTAAATATAAAAGATAAGGTTAAAATGGTAACATAAACTTTTATAAATCTTATGTGTTGAAGGGATTTCGACCCATCCCCAACATTTACTTGAAATAAGTCACGTTGGAGCCATTATTAATGGAATATAAATGCAAAATAATATTTAACCTTTTTCATAAGGTGCCCCTCACTCCCTTATAAAAGGGAACCTCCTCCCTTTCCTCTTCACCCAAATTTGAGCCTACAAGTTCGGCCATAACCTTCCCATTTAACTTATCCACTTCCATATAAACCTACTAGAGGTGCTTTTCTTCTTTAAAAACTAACCTTAGTGCCCTAAGAGGAGGTTAAGAGGAGGCGCTTCAAAGAAGATGTAATCTCTTCTACCGATTCTTTCACGTTTCATTATTCTTCTACTTCCTCTTCTTTAGTTGTATCTTTATATACTAATAACATAATTATAACTAATATAATTAAATTTTATTATAAATATGAAACAACCTCATTTCAACTTCTATCCATCCTATGGAAAATGAAATCAGTGTGCGTGCGTATGTACAAAATACCATCTCGACGACGTGGTGTAAAATATTTTTCCACCACCACCTTACTTGGATGGGTATAATTGTGTAAAGAATAACGATATATGGTTATTATAAGATCATAATTATTCATAGATATTATATCATATACTCCAATTCCATTCAAAAATTATGGGAATGATATCATCGCTCGTGCGTACGTACAGAATACCGTCTCCACGACTTGATAAGAGTCATTTTCCATGTTAACCATTCAACAATGATTATAAAGTATACATAATATATAATCATGAAATATATGGAATAATAATGATACTAGATTTATTTACATATATGTTTCATTTACTTAATCCCATTCAATTTAATAAAGAAATGAATAAAGCATTCATGCGTATGTACGACCTACCGTCTCCATGAATGGCGTATTTCAATCCATTTATTGAGGTACGATATATATTTATATGATGAATATATATGTTATATATAAATCACGTTTTACATTCTAGAATAAATTAAATCAGGATATAAGTAATAATATCAAGAACAACAAGTCCAAACACGTACGATAAATGAAACGTTTTTACCCAAAATGCTGCATTAACATGGAATTTACAATGGAACGAGTAATATAAAGTAATATTTGAATCATATATGATATAATAAATATTATTATGGTTGAGTTTCAAGTTAATTATATATTTAAAACCACTATAAATGAGTTTTCAACACGTTTGGAAGATATTGGACCTAAGGTAAGGGATAATTTTTCAATCTCATTTTTATCTGACATTACTTATACGTAAGTATTTACTGGGGTTATATTTTCATCCATGTCCATAAAAATGTTTTTCATAAAGTGTTTAATATTCTTCCATGTATGTTTAAAGTCATTTTTACCCCTCTTTGACTTTTACTTTGTGTTATATAAGGGATCATGCTTTTGTTTACAAGACGTGGTTCTTTTTGACTTTTCCGATAAAAGTACGAGGAGAATGTTTTTTTTAACTTATACACCATGAATGGATTTTTACGGTTTTATAACGCCTAATTTTCATGAATCTTACTCTACAATATTTCATGAAAATTTTCAATAAAATCCATTTCTATTAAAATTTCATGGAATTTTTTGAAAAGATAATGATTTTGAAGATGAAACGACATTTTCCTCAAGAATTCATTTCAAATGTTTTATGAAAACAATTTTCAATATAAGATTACATTATTAAATATGTGTATGTTTGAAGTATAATGTCTCTATTATTTACATGGTTTGATTATTTTTATGATGAAGTGATATCCATTTGTTTTATATGGTTTGCATTTTGATGGGATGATGTTTATGAAGCCCATTTTATTCTTTGGGTTATGATGAATGATTTATGGTTATTTTGTGGCATAAGTAATAATTATTTCATTATGAGATGGGTAGTAACTGTATCTACCTCCAATTCATTGGTTAAATATTTATATCTCATGGGAGTGACTTGGCTGGAATGGTAAGTTAATCTAGTTCAGTGATACAGGACAGGAACAAGGAGGGAACTCGATTCAGTAAGGGACTTTGTCCACTAAGATGGTCTTGGCAGCAATTCCATGGCTACTATGGAAATCATATCATGTGTTTAATGGGTTTCCACAATTACATGTTTTATTTTCATGATATTTTATCATGATTGATGTTCTCTTATGATATATGCCTTATGTACTTCCATGATTTATGTCATTTGTCAATATTTTTATGTTTAGATTTTATTTTAATGTTTTTGAATTAAAATGTGTATGTATTTTTTTATGTTACATATGTTTACCCTTACTGAGCATTTGAGCTCACCCTTTATATTATTTCTTTTCCATAGGATTTAAAGAAAGGTTTTAGGTAAGAAAAAAAGGGGAAGAACTTTATGGGAGATGTTGAAGATCATTCGCCATTATTAGAAGATTATGTTCCGAGTTTCCGAAGACACTAAATTATTACGGTCCTTGAGTGTTGGTTCTTGTTATGTATTAATTATTCCGAAATATTAATTTAATTTCCATATACGTCAATATAGGGTCTCTATATTTGGTATCAAAGCAACGGTATAGTTATCCATTGGAATCTAGGATTCAAAAACATTAGTGAAATCCCTTGAGATATTTCTAAGGTATGTCTAGGGATGTCCCTATGGATATGTATACGTATAGGTTATAGTACTAGAATTACGGTAATAATCTTAGAATTAAACCTAAGATGTAATATATTGAAGGTACGCCCCATTTATTATATTGGTTTCTTAGCATGATTTTTTCCACTCACACTATTCTTTTTGGGTTTTAGAAAATGGCTGGAAACTGGAAGATTCACAATAATGAAGGATATGATGGACAATAGAATGATATACTTCATGAGCAACCAAATGAAACAAGATTTGGATGTCCAAAAATCCTTATTATGACTATTCATCAATCTTATAATATGATCAATAAACTCAACTTTGGTAAGTATCCTGACTCATCTAATATAAGAAAGTTGGAGTTTCATGATGATTATAGAGGACAAAAAATTCAATTCCCCTCATGTAAATCATGTGGGAAGAGTCATCAGGGAGAATGTTTCAAAGGAACTAAATGATGATTTGGGTGTGGAAAACATGGACACAAATATAGTAACTGCAAAGGAAAATGTTCAGATAACACCATGGAAAAGGATTCTAGTATTTCTAAGAAATCAAGAGCGGTGAAATGTTTTAAATGTGGAATGTGAAGGAATTATGCAAACCAATGCCCTAAGAGAATCTCTCATAAAGATAATCATCATGGTCTTATGGGTAGTATTTATATTGATGATGATGAAGAGACTACAAATGATATTTATGATGAAAGAATTGCTGAAGCTCGATGAATGGTTTAAGAAGGTAGTGGAATGATTTATGTTTATCAAGAATTATGTTGTAAAGGTAATTTTACTATGTAATAAAGAAACATTGTGACACTATTGTTTTTCCTAAAGTATTTGAATGTATATGTTGAATTGTACCTGTAACCATGAATGGTTATTCAGATATTTTTGGAAAGGAGATGATATGCGCATAATGGAGGGATAAAAAAAATGATATGTTTGATATTATTAATGAGCTCATGACTGATATAAGGATAATGTGAAATCATGGTTTGTGTATTTAGAAATTATGGGATTTTGGTATGTGGAAAGAGTTAACATTTGACAGAATTCATGTTTTAACTAAGTTTATATGGTAATTTTTTATTCAATAGAACACATGATTAAGGTATTCACATGTCTGGAATGTGATCAACAATGTATATGGGGGATAAATAATGGTATTCTCATGCTTGTAAATGACATTTCTAGTAGTTGTTTTCTTTATACTATGAGATTGGACATATATATTTATGATAAGTATAATGGTTGGAATGCATTAAGTTGGAAATCACATAGTATTGGTTATAAATTTTTGATATTATTTTTAGAATGTTTTAATTGTATAGTTTCAGAAAAAGGAAAACATGTAAGATGGGAAACAACCCATCGCGTCGGTGATGTTTGGAGGAATCGAACCCACAAACAAAGTACGACATGCCTTTATTTCCAACCACTAGACTACAAGAAGTCCCTGGTTAGTAGAAACTAATTTAATTTTATTAAGTGGTATTATTTATGATGTATAAGTCCATTTTAGGAACCATATACGTTTAATCTCATTATAGATGGACTTATGTATATAAAATTGTTTAACTTCTGTTTGAGACAGATGGAATGACATATCATTCAATCTCATGATCTGCTAACACTTCATGGAAGACAAATTCAACATCATTTCTTTAAGAGATGAAGTGGAAATTGTTCAAGACACAAACAACAGTTTGATTGTACCAAAATCAAGTAAGTATTTGATTTAATTCAAAAAATATTAAACATTAGTTAAATGATCTTGAAAACCAAAAATGATGTCCTAGTGCCATCATATCTGATTAATCAGATGGTAAGTTTGATTATCACAAATTTATGGATTTGTGATTGTTGGATTTTTCATAGACCTGTTCTCTTCCACTCTTCATCCAAACATGATGGTGAGATTTCACTTCCATATCCATATTTCACCTATGTTCTACTTTGTGGAAACATAGTGATGTGTTAATTTGGGTAACCGTTATGTTTCATACATAAATTTTAAAACTATGTTTTATTATTCTTTTTTACTATGTGGGTTTCTATGAATTAATCGTTCAAGTAGTAAATGATTTATAACCCTGACGATTTTCTTGGGCGAACTTTATTTTAAGGGGGGTAGAATGTAACACTCTGAGATTTTGTGAGATATATTCTATTTAATTTCAATGATTTCTTCTATTATACACTACACAAGGATTAGATATTAATATATGCAACACAATATTCTCTTACGGTATACGCAATATTGTTCTTGGCTAGTGTTACACACAATTTCAAGTTCGTTTTGTGGAAATTATTATAAGCAACACTAAGTATAGATTTTTTTAATGTATAATGAATTATGTTTTGATTATGATATACGCAACACAAAATATATCTCTCAGTACATACAGCCCTGACTTGGCTTGCATTACACGAAATCGTGACCTTCATTGATATCATTTGTAGTACACTATATCGTGTTCCACTAAATGATGACATGTTATTAAAATATTATATAAACTACCTGTTATGAATAGTAATAACCACTTTATGAAATTTTATAAATTTTATCATTCAAAATGGAATTCATTTTTGGATTTGGAATATCGAAATTAGCCTAGGGTGAGTTTTTGGTATTTTTCTGAAAAATACCAATTTTTTATGAATAGTCAAAACACTTTGTTATAGTTTAAAACAGAATTTTAATTTTAAATAATATTTATTTTTTAAAATTTATTTTAGGTAAAAATTGATACATAATTACTATATAAGTTCAATGAAATTCATTTGAGTCATTTTATAGTAATTTTATATATATATAAATTTTATTGAACTTTTCATCGTCTTTTACCCACCTCCTAGGTGAATTTGCAAAATTACATAGAACATAATTTTACTGATTCTATGAGTGGAATTTCAAAAATCAAGGAGACACGGTTTATATAAGTAAATAAAAAGTGTTTCAATAAGATAAAAATAATTTTTGGAGAATAGTAACTTTTTACTTTTATTTTACACTGTTAAAAGTAAATAGGGTAATTAATGGTAAAAAAGATATTATTATTAAAAAAACATGTCCAGATTCTATTGGATAAGTTTAATTTGACAACAAACAACCTTATTAAAAATATATTACCATTTAGCTCCACTTGTATTAGATTAGGAAATTTATTATTATTTAATTCAAAGAAGAGTTAAAAGAGTTAAAATCAATGTTTAATAACTAAAACATTTTTAATATAGGGTTATACAATTGATAAATTTGAGTAAAAATATTCAATTAGAAAGATAAACATATTTCCTACATAATGATATTTTATTAATAATTTTTATACATGATATAATTTATGTTATTTTTTAAAAAATGATCATGCAGTAATTACCTTATTAATAAAATATTATCATTATTAATGTTATAAATACCCAAATAAATTTAATTTGAGACTTTTTATGAATTACACTAATTTTATAGATTAATATATAATATTTTAATTAGTTTGAAGAATTGTTTTTGAAGTAATAATGTTTTTATGAATTTAACAAAAACAAATTACTAAATAGTGTCTAAATTGACATAAAAGTGATTTTAAAAGAAATATTATATTATTAATTGTAATTCTATTAATAAAATTATAATTTTATCCCAAAAGACATATATAATAATATATATGATATTAAAGAACCAATTTAGGTTCGATGGGATGTTTATAGTATGTTTATTAACCATATAGTGTAAGAATACAAGAAGAAACAGTAAAAGTTAAATTATTTAACTTGGAGTTAAATCTAAATGAGAAGGTTAAAATGGTATCATAAACTTGTTTAAAACTATTGGTTGAGAGTATTTCGACCCATACCCCCCTTTCCCCGAAATAAGTCACTTTGGAGCCACTATAAAACAAATATGAACTTATTATAAAATTATATTTTCAGGTTTTCCTAAGGTGCCCCTCACCCCCCTTACAAAAGGGAACCTCCTCCCTCTCCTCTTAACACAAATTTGAGCCTTCATGATCGACCAAACCCAGCCAATTTCACTTTTCCACTTCCATAGAAACATACTAGGGGTTCTGGTCTTCTTCAAAGACCATATTTAGTTTCTTAAGAGAAAGTTAAGAGGAGGCGTGTTAAAGTAGAGGTAATATCTTCTTCCGATTCTTTTAAGATTAATTATTATTCTACATCATATTCATTATTTTTTTCATTATAAATTAATTACATAAGTATATCTAAGATATTAATATTTTATTATAAATATAAAACAACTTCGTTTCACTTTCTATTTATCCTACGGAAAACAAAATCACGGCGCGTGCATACGTACGAAATACCGTCTCCACGTCGTGGTGTAATCTGTTTTTCCACCACCACATTACTATGTTAGATATAATGGTGTAAAGAAAAACTACATAAGGTTATTATAACATCATAATGATTCTGAGATCTTATATCATGCACTCAAATTCCATTCAATAATTATGTGAATGATATCATCGTACGTGCGTACGTACCGAATTCCATCTCGACGACGCGATGAGATTCATTCTCCATGTTAACCATTAATGAATGAATATAATGAATATATAATAAATAATCATGAATGATATGGAATAAAAATGATACTATATTTATGTACATATATTTTTCATTTACTTAATTCCATTCAATTCAATAAGGAAACGAATACAGTGTTCATGCATACGTACGGCCTATCGTCTCCATTAATGGTGTATTTCATTAATTTTATTGAGATACAATATATATTAATATTCTGAATATATATGTTATATATAAAACATTTTTTACATTCTGAAATTAATTAAATTGGGATATAATTAATAATATCATGAACAACAAGTCCAAACACGTACTAAAAATGAAACGATTTTACTCAAAATGATGCTTTAACATGGAATTGAGAAAGTAACTGTTAATATAAATACAGAAGTGAATCATATGTGATATCATAAATATTATTATGGTTCTGTTAAAAGTTAATAATATGTTTAAATCCACTATACTGAAATTTTGGACACATACAAAAGAAATTGGACCTAAGGTAAGGGATAAATTTTCAATCTCATTTTTATCCCAGATTGCTTATACGGATGTATTTACTGGGGTTATATTTTTCATCCATGTCCATAAAAATGTTTTTCATAATCTCTTTAATATTCTTCCATTTATTTTTAAAGTCATGTTTACCCCTCTTTTACTTTTACTTTGTGTTATGTAAGGAATCATTCTTTTTTTTACTATAAGTTATACTTTATGACTTTTCCGTTAAATGTAATAGTAGAATGTTTTTTTAGCATATACGTCATGAAGGGATTTTTATAGTTTTATAACGCCTTATTTTCATGAAGCATAATATATAATATTTCATGACTAATTTCAACAAAATAATTTTCTTTTAAAATTGCATGGAATTTTGTGAAAATAAAATGATTTTGAAGAAGAAAGTATATTTTCCTCATTAATTCATTTCAAGTGTTTTATCAAAACCATTTTCCATCTAAGATTACATTATTTTGTATGTGTATGATTCAAGTATAATTTCTCTATTATTTACATGGTTTTTTTCTTTTTATGATGAAATGATATCCATTTTTTTATTTGGATTACGTTATGATGGTATGATGTTTATGAAACCCAAATTATTCTTTGGTTTATGATGAATGATTTATGCTTATTTTGTGGCACAAGTAATAATGATTTAATTATGAGATGGGTGAGACTTATATCTCCCTCCAATTGATTTGGTAAATATTTATATTTCATGAAATAGACATGGCTGGAATGGTACGTTAATCCGGTTCAGTGATACAGGACAAGAATGAGGAGTGAACTCGATTCAGTAAGGGACTTTTTCCACTAAGATTGTCTTCGAAGCAACACATAGGGTACTATGGAAATCATATCTTGTTCTCAATGGTTTTTCACAATTTCATGTTTTATTTCCATTATATTTTATCATTATTTATCTTATTTTATGATATTTGCCTTATGTATTTCCATGATTTATGTCATTGGTCTAGATTTTGATGTTTAGATTTTATGTTCATGTTTTTGCATTCAAATGTTTATGGGTTGTTTTATATTCCATATGTTTACACTTTCTGAGAATTTGAGCACACCGTTTATATTTTATATTTTCCCTATGATTTAAATAAAGTTTATATGTAAGAAAAAAAGGGGAATATCTTTATGGGAGATATTGAAGATCTTTCACCATGATTAGAAGATTATGTTCCGGGTTTCCGTAGACACTAAACTATTACTGTCCTTGAGTGTTGGTTCTTGTTATGTATTAATTATTCTACAAAAGTAATTTAATTTCCATGTACTTAAAGCATGGTTATCTACATATGTGTTCTTGAATAGTATGAAAAATTATTTCACCACCTCAATAGAGTCCATATCCTCCAATTGATTAGGATCTCCATGGATGTTGGGGAATCCTTGTTGAAAAAATTAATGATGTTCGATTAGCCGTCACACCTCATCTGATAGGATTACGGGAACCATCATTTTCTCTACTGTTGGTGGTATATATGGTGCACCAAATGGTAGTAATAAATGTGAAACTAGTCCCTTTATAGATTTCTAATCTCTATGTGGATCATATATGTGATCTTGTTTTTGAATCCTAGACGATATACATCATAGAGGTTTTCATGACCCAACCCAAGTAAGGGCTCGAGCCACGACTACCCCATGACCGCCTCTGTATGATAGAGAGTGCCAAAAGCACCGAAGTAATAAATAACTCAGGGATTCTTTTTGCACAAGACAAGTACATAGACACATATCCTAATTGATTCAAATGTGCACGGGAAATAAAATAAAATATTCTACATTAATATAAATAGAAAAAATATGCATGGACCTCTAAACAGGATGATGTATAGTAGTGTAAAAAATGGAAAAAGGAAAAATACATTTTCAATGAATTTTTTTTCCCAAAATGAAAAAACTAGAAAATGTAAACAACTAAGATCCCAGATCCTAAATCCCAAAATATGACCATCGTAAGTGGAGCATACAATCTGTATCCTTAAGATCCTATAAAGTCATGATCAACCAATCCACCATTTGAAAAATACCCAGAAGATGTAGGGAAAATACAATGTAGGGGTGATTAAAAACAAAGCAATTATAACATCTCCAAAAGGGTGGGGAGTAGTAAGAGATACATCCAAAGAATAAATTAGTTTATAGAATATGTTTTAGGGAAATTAAGTGCAGCTCAATCTAACATGAGAGTGAATGTAAACATATCCAAAAACAATGAGATTGAAATAGTGAGAATATAAATTTCATATCTTGTCTTTCTTAACTATTTTAAGAGAGTAGACTCGTCAAAAAATTTGAATATAAACATAGAATGCTCCTGGCATACCTTGTGCATCGTCACCACTCCTGGAAGGTGAATATCCAAAACCCAATGATTGGGTACTAAAGTAGGAAATATATATATGCTCTATCAAATAAACCCATATTAGGGGGTAAGGCTATATTAATCTCACACCACATCCTAAGAAAACGATTCACCAATAGTTCCAATGTTGTCCATTTACAATTATCATCACCTAATGTAACATGTATTGTAATTATTAAATTGTTGATATTCATAATCCTTTCTATGGATCCCTATCAAAAACCAATAATTGCATTTCAAAAATACCATCATAGAAATAAATTTAGCTTAAATAATAATGGTTCCAAGTAAAAATCAATAAATAATTTAAATATAGTTTATATATTTGTAAAAATGTTTTAGACTGATTTTTTCAACTATCCAACTTCATAAACATAGAAATCCAACCAATTCAAATTCCAAATATTCCAATTATAACCCCATTTAGAACCATTTTATACTATAAATAATTTAATGAAATATGTAAAATAAATATTTGACACATAAATAATTGAAATGAATGAATTTTTCATTATAAAAATAACAAAACAATATTATGATTGATCAATGTAAAAAGGGAAACCACGATCTTTTTCGTTTCAAATATAAATTTTAAGAAAATATACTAAAAAATAAACCATTTATGTTCATAATATAAGAAATAAAACAAAATATAATTAAATAAAAACTAACACCCCAGGAAAATGTATTAATTTATTCCAAACAAGGATAAAATGATATAAAAGAAAATTGAAAAAACATGTAAACCCTATTCACATCAATAAAAATCAACCCATGTGATCCACAAAGAACATTGAAAAGGGGGAAAACAACACCCTTTCAAGATTCATGACCTATAAGTGAAACTTGTATCCCATGCTCCCAATCGAAAAATTTCATTGGTTACTCTTCCATGTTTTTCAAAAAAAATATTTTATCTGATGATCAATGATCAATCAATCTCAACACTAGAATAAATTGTTCCCAATATTCCATTGAATCTCATGGTTATATATAAGAATTATTGATTAGAATCTCATTTACACCAACCACCCATGATTTTATGATCATATTGTTTGTATACCTTGAATCCAAAAATAATTAATATGAAATCCTAAAAATAATACCATTATATAATGAGCCAACCAGAGTTACCTAAGATTTGATTGACTCATCATCCCTATGACATATCTGGATTAGAATTCATGATCTGCATGGACTGAAAACTCGTTATTTGACATTTTTAAACATCCCTAGGTAGTGGTTTCTAAAAAATAACCTAAATATTTCTCCCTAGTTTTTTAGCATGAAAAATCACTTATATTGATGGTTAAGAAAAAAATAACCCATTTCAAAAATTAAAAACATATAAAATTGGTCCTGATTCTTGGTATCCAACCTATCAAAAATAATATAATTTAAAATAAACAATTAAATTGAAATAATATCTATGAATACCTAAATTCTATGTTATATGACACATTAGAGAAATAAAATATCAAAATAAAAAAACACCATATTCACCTATCTTCATATGTAATTATTTTTTAACATAGCTTGGCACCATCACCATACTCAAGCATAAATCTCACTAACGACCTCTATAACCCAGATGAAACAGAATATGACCTCAAAATGTTAATTGTTATACCGAAAAACCATGAAAATTACCTCCACTAGCATCATTAATAATAATTAAAAATATATAATGTTAAATATTGTTTGAAAATAAAAATTTAGTTTTTTAAATTTTATTCTACATAAACCAAGTAACATAAAACCAATATTTTTTCCATTTCACCTAAGCCAATATATCTCCCATTTAAATAATATAATATTTGGAACAATTTTATGAAATAATTAGCTTTAAAACCATGAATCATAAACATTACTACAACAATCAAGGGGAATGATCTTTTTTCAAACCTTTTTAATAAATAAATACCAAAAATTTTAAATCAGTTAAAATAGTTCATTTTTTAATTCCTATTTTAAGTCAACTAATGTAAATAAAAATATTTATAACTATCTATAACACAATCATATCATCAATCAATGGATTTATGTGACACCACAAGAATTTATAAGATATGTTCTTTTTTAATTTGTATGATATCTTATGTTTTTTGGTACACTAAGATTATCTTGAATTATATGCAACACTGTATTAGCTTTTAGTATATGCAACACTATTCTTGGCTCATGATTCACACAATTTAATGTTCATTTGATAAAATTAAATGCACAAAACACAGAGCATATATATTGGTCAATGTATAAAATTACTATGATTGGATTATTTTATAAATGACACCAAAAGAATCTTGCAATAAATGTAACACAGATATGGCTTTAATAACACGCAAGAGATACCTTCCTCAATAGCTTGCTTGTAGGAAATACTGAGTTTCACTAAACAAATATATATTATTTAAATATTATTTAATGGGATATAAACTAGATGTTATGAATATTATTAACCAATTTTTTATTTTTATAACATTATAATTTATCATAAATGTTTTCTAGAACATGATATAAGAACAAAATCATTTTTTTGATAAAAGAATTATTTTTCAAAAAAATTACAGTGTTACCGAATTTTTAAGGGGAACACATTTTTAATTTAGTTTTTGACACCTTTATATGTTCTATATTACAAAATAAACTTCTTATACATAATTAGTACATCAAAATTTATTTTGGATGAATTTTGATATTTTTTGGACTACTATCATAATTTGATGAATATTAAAATATGGTCAATTTTAATTAAAAAAAATCTTCTTCTATCAAGATAACTTATATAGTGAAATCATATTATTTAATGATTTTTAAGTATAAATTTAATATATTTTTATCATTGAATCCAATTTTAGTCATTGGATGTAATTACTATTCAAATTTGACCTAAACACATGTTAATCTTTTGATAGTTATTATTTCATAAAAAACTGCTTTTTGGTTTTGACAATGAGAATTAATTATAAATTAATTACCATTACTTCTATCTTCTGAATTTGGAAAAATAGATTCCGTATTTGGAATAATATGATCCAATTTTTGTTAATAGGTACCATTTATATTTGTACATTACGAATTCTAACATCAGTAATTATTATTTAACCATAGATAAAGGGTAAATCTGGTAAATAAAGGTAAAACATATAACTGTTATAATAATATTAAAATAACCTAAAAATGTTATAATTCTATTTTATGAGATATTTAATAGCATGGTCATATTTTTGTATATTTGGGGACCCCATTTATCCACTTGGAAGTTAAAATGATATTTTATAAGAATGAATTTAAATTAATGATAATTATAACCTAATCAAATATATTTTACTAAATAAATTTTTATATTGGTTTATATTACTGATATATATGTCTATAAAATGTCATTAGAATGAAAAAATTATTTCCTACATCATGAAAATTTATTTATATTTTTCTGACATTATATAAATATATTTATTTATGACACAATTATAATGCAGTTATTATCTCATGAATGAATTATTCAAATAAATGAATTTATAAATATTAAAATAAATTTAATATGAACTTTTTTATACCCTTAAAGAATTTTATATATGATATTGTCATATTAGGTATGTGTAAATTCCATTTAATTGAATAAATAAATTTCTTATGACTTTACCAAAAATCAATTACTAAATAGTGTCAAAATTGACATAATTCTGTTTTAGAAACAAATGCAATTTTATTAAATGAAATAAAAATACTAAAAATATAAAGATTGGAAATATAAAATTTATCGAATTACAAATTTTCAAATTGATCCACTTTAGGTTCTCATGTAATTTTATAGTATCAATATTAACCATGTATTATAAATATACAAGAGGACATGGTTAGTGTTAACTTATTTTACAAAGGGTTAAGTCAAACGATAATGTCACATTTATGACCAAAAATGGATAAAACATATTTTTTGAGTGTATTTAGATCCATAACCTTCTTAGATTCGAAATAATTTAATTTTTAGCTATAATAAACTTATAATAGGTTTATAATAAATTAATATTACATGAATTTCTTAAATTACCTCCCACCTCTCTTATAAAACAGATCCTTCCTTTCTATTAAACACACACCTCTAAATCCTTTCTATTCAACCAAACCAAACCCCTTTATCCTATAAACCTCCCTAAAGTAATCCTAGAGTAATAAAATTGGGTATAGATCCATCATTTGAGGACCTTTTGATCAAATAAAAAGGAAACATCCAAAAAAGAGGTAATGATTTTATCCATTATTTCAATATTTTTTCTTCTTCTACATATTATTTCTAAATTGAATCCACACTAATGTAAAATAACCATTACCATTAATATACTAGGATATGAATATAATCATGGCACAATTATATTAGTAATTCTAGAAATCAAATGAATAATAATATCATTATGTGTTCATATGTTCGACTTACCATCTCCACGTAGTGATGTAATTTGTTATTCCATGTTACTTTATTCGGTTTAGTATAATGATGAATATAATAGAAAAATACTATTAATATTACCTTATTATTAAATATAATTAATAAAAAATTCATTTCCACAATATTTAATAAATAAGGGAATGATATCTTTGCTTGTGTATACGTAGGACCCACCGTCCCAACGGGGTGATGAGATTCATTCACCACATTAAACATCCATGAATGATTATAATATATATATATATATATATTATTCATAATTATGATATATAAGAAATAATAATTCTATTGGAGTGATATATATATGTTTTTGTGTGTGTGTGTGTTCATATATTTCATTCAAATACTTCCATTCAATAAGATAAGAAAATAGAAACATCATCCATGTGTAAGTACAAGCTACCATATCAATGAACGGTGTATTCCATTACTGTTATCTATATTTTATATATTAATATATTTACATTATGAATATATATGATATTTAAATCATATTATACATTCTAGAAATTATTAAATCATGATCTATGTAATATGATCAAAATTACAAGTCAAAACACGTATGATAAACAAAAAACTATTACCCAAAATGTTGCATTAACGTAGAATGGTTTATAAATGGGTAATACAAAGTTATAAAAGAATCATATATGTTTTAAAACGATTTATTATGATTCTGATTTAATTTAATTTAATGTTCAAAATCATAATATAGGATTTATTTACTCATACAGAGAGTAGAAGAAATATGGTAAGAGATTACTTTACAAATATCATTTTTTCCAGGATTGTTTATCCATAAGTATTTATTGGTTGTATATTTATCATATATTTCAATGTCCTATAAGAATATTCTCATTAAATGTTTACTTTTATTCGATGTATGTTTAAATTCATTTTACCCATTTTTACTTTGGATACATGGTTTAGAATAAATTTTTCTTACGTTTACCAAATGATGTACTTGTAGAAATTTCTGACAAAAGTACGAGGAGAATATTTTTTTAACATATACAGCATGAAATTTTTTTTACACCATCAAAATAAATTTTTAGCATGAATATAACATTAAAATATTTCATGTTCATTTTCAATTAAATTATTTTCTTTTAAAATTACACGACATTTTGAGAAAATAAAACTTTTTTGATAAACAAAGGATATTTCACTCATTAATTATGTTCATGAGTATTATAAAAATTATATACCATATAAGATTAAAAATGGATATTTTTCTCACCCTATTTTTAAATTCATTTTATTGTGTTTATGATATAATTATTTTTATTATATCCATTTATTTTATATGGATTTGGATTGAATTATTTTTAAGAAACCCAATTTATATCATTGGTGATGTTATGATGAATAATTTATGTTTTGGTAGAACATGTGAAAATTTATTCATTATGAGAATAGTAGGACATATATCTCTCTCCAATGCATTGGGAATATATTTATAAATCATGATATAATAATTAATGGAGTACAAAGTAAATTAGGTTCAGTAATACATGGCTTGAAAAGAAAATAAACTCGGTTCAGTAACAGACATTATACACTACGATAGTCTTGGTATCTATGCCTAGGATACTATGAAATTTATATTATGTGATTGTTATTTTTCCATAATTACATCCATACAATGCTCCAAAGTCCTTCATTTTTTATTGATTTTGATAATACACCCTTCAAGGGTTGAGGTGGAAGCCTTACAATGCTTGTAGGTGTAAGTATTACATGGATCGTAGGCCTTAGAGGACTTCATTGCCTGTAGGCTTCGAACATTACATACATCCAGACAAACTACGTGGAACTGCTCCTCCCCAACATCATCATCATGAAATCAGCTCTCCACCTTCACATGGATACTTGGCCCAGCTATCCCATGCATTAATAGGATTTTCCCGATGGCAGGTTCCATACCCTATCATTCTTGTAATGTATTTAGCTTCTAGTGTGTTGAAAGATCCTTGCTCATCCTCCTATACAGCTTGTTTCGTATTAGTTTCCTGTTTTTCATCTACATATAAGGTTTCCCGAAGGCCTTGAGGTGGCCTGAAGTACTTACTAGCTCGAAGGCTTGGTTGGGCCAAAGGCCTTAAAGGACTCGGTGACCAAATTGATGTCCTGAAGGCCCAAACGGGGGAAAATTCCTTACTGCTACAGTGCCAAACACCGACTTCTACTGTTCTGCTACAGTACTACATAGATCCCACTACAGTACTGATAATGTACCCCTGTAAATTGTGCCTCTACCTAGATTTGATCCTTGGACTCCTGGATGCACTTAGGAGTCCTCACCTACTGGGCTGAGGGTCATGTGTTTCCATAATTACTTGTTTTCTGTCAATGCTATTTTATTATGGTCAATTATCCCTTATAATCCATGCCTTACATGAAACCAATATTTATTTCATGTATCATGATTTTTATGTATCTATGTTAAATATTTTAGGGTTTTTATTATGTTCTATATGTTTACACTAACATAGAGATTATGTTCTGTGTTTCCAATGAAACTAAACTAATACGATCATTGGGCGTCCATTTGTGTCATGTATTAGTTAGTACTAAAAATAAATGTAACATTCATGTTGGTAATTCTTGGGTTGTTATATTTGGTATCAGATCAAAGGAGGAAGAAATGAATCTTATCCTCTGAAACATTCACGTATGAACATTGGACAAAGCATCGCTCTCCACCCAAGGGCTTCATGAGGAAATAGATAACACTGGGGATGGTGGATTGTCCCACCTAGGTTTTCAATCTTCTCGTGGAGTGCTCTGATAGTTATCTATTCTAGTCCAATATAAATAATTCTAGGCCTTTATAGTAGGAATCATAGTGAAAGTTTAGTTAATCTATGGAAAATAGGATGTGAAAACATTAGTGAGATCCCCCGAAAAATTTCTCTGGTATGTTTAGAGATGTCCATAAGGGTAAGTCTAACTATACGTTACATTCCTATAGTTATGGTAATGATCATGAATAAAATGGAATTAATCCTGAGATGTTAGAGATTAAAATTAATCCCCTTGACTGTATTGTTTTCATAGTAGGTTTTTTTCCTCTCACAATATTTTTTTGGAGTTTTAGATGTTGAATGGAACATGAATAAATTGCTTTAATGATAAATGCCCTAGTAAATGAAATAATTGTCATCATGAAGAGCAAAATTTAATTGGTGATGGAATGAAATATATTATTTTCATACCTAAATAAGATATGAATCATTCTGGACTTCCAAATGAGAAGAGAAGGGAACAACATTTTATATAGTCCTTAATGAGGCAATGTCCACCACCTTTTAGTGGGACTTTTAATCCAGATGTTTATTAACAACATATCTATACCATTGAAAATATATATTCTATCCTTATCTATTTAGAATCAAAAAAATTCATTTTTATTGTCTATAATTTATAAGGTGAAGCATACCAGTGGTGGACTCTAATTAAGAATATAGGGCAACAATATGAAATTGAATCCATGGATTGCGATGAGTTGAAGAACATATTTTACAATAAGCACTTCCCTTTTATTCTTCAAACTATTATTTAAAAGGTGTTTCTTGAGCTTAACAAATAGGATGATGAATATTTTGGATCAAAAGAGGAAAATTTTACTAGACTTCCAAGGTATGATTTTGGATTTATCATCAAACATAAATGTAAAGTTGATCGATACATTAGTGGCTTAAAATAATGTATTCAAGGAAAATTAGCTATAAGGGACTTTAGTATCTATGAATATATTGTGAGTTTTCCTATCAAGGTAGGATTGGAGTTTGGTGTTACATATCCATCTCATGGTTTTGATATGAGACAAAATATGGAGTTAAAGGGAAAGTCTCAAAACAATGGTGAAAATAATGGGAATGTTTCCTTATACTCAAAGTGTCGGAAGAAGCATGGTCAGGAATGCCTTAAAGAGACTAGTAAATATTTAAAGTGTGTAATAGAAGTTCATCAACTAGTTGAATGCCGGTGTAATGTGAATTTTTTTTCAAATGATGTGACTTGAAAAATGACTACTGAGAATGCACCACAAACATTTCATTTCTACATGTGCAAGGAAATGGGGCATTATGAAAACCAATTTCTTACTCCAAGGGTTAAAGATAATCTAAGTTAGCAACATCGTCGGGAAATATACAACGGGATTCCAAATGTGATCACTATTTACGATGTGGAATATAACAATGAAGTGGTGGATTTAATATGTGTTTATGTAACGGGATTCAAAACTTTTATTGTGGAATCTCATTTATATTATTATTGAATATTGGAATATAAATATATTGTTCTATTGTGTTTTCCCATAATTATATGGTACTAGTAAACATTACCATTGATTAAATTATTTTTTGAAATAACATTGAATGTGCCAAATGAATGGATAAAGAGATATTGAGATGTTTTATAGTATTAATGAGCTCTTGATGGATAAATGGAAAAACTGATATCATGGATTTAGTATATTGAATTTTTGGTATATTTGGTTGCAGAAATAGTAAATTTTGATAGAATTCATGTTGTCACTGTGGTTCTATGGTAATTCATGTTATTACCATGTTTCAATAGAATACATGATTACGGTTTTCAGATGTTTGGAATCTGAATACAATGATATTCCAAATGAGATATGAGAAAAAAATTTAGTTCAATTTAGTACACCTCCTTATAATGTTTTGTATATTAGCTTTTAGAAGGATTTTCATATTATCCATGTATAGATAGTATAAGTAATATTCTGATTGATTTTTTAAGATTAATGTATTATCTCACTATAGGTATTTTTATTCGTATTTGATAACATGGTCTAAAGTTTTTGTTGGGACAGATTGAATGACCTATCATTCAATCATATGATCTACTAACACTTCAAAAATGAAAAATTCCTCTTTATATCATTAAATAATTGATAAAGTGTAAATTTTTCATCCAATGACTAATAATGATATTACACTGTAATCATGTAAATATTTTTCCTCATGAAAAAATTCATCAACATTAGGTAACATATCATGAAACCATAAATGTTATCCTTGTACCTTCTTACCCAATGAATCATATAGTCCCTTAAATCAACACATATTTATGGATTTATAGTAATTATATTTCTACAAAAATTATTCTCTATCACTATCCATCAAAATGTTATGGTTAAATTTATCTTCCATATCCAAATTTTACCTTACCACCTATGATATCTTATGTGAAAAGCTAGTAATGAGTTAATTTTGGTAACCCTTATGTTTCTAAATCTATATTTCAAATTCATGTTTTAGTAATCTTTTTTACAATGTGGGTTTCCATGAAAGAAACTTTCACGTAGTTAACCATTAATAACCCCTTCGAATTTCTATGGAGAAATTTATTTTAAGGGGGGTAGAATGAGACCCCCCAAGATTGTTTTCCATTGATTCATTGTTATTTCATTTATATGTTGTGTTATAAGATACACCAAGATTAGTCTGCGCTATTCTCAACACCGAATTATCTTGAAATATATGTAACACTGTTATTGGATTCTATTACACACAAGAACATGTTATTTTAATTGAATTAATTTCATGCAACACTGAGTAATGATTTTGATAACAGTATCAAATAAATATGTTTGGATTATGTTATAACAAAAATAAAAGGAATCATTTTCTCTACATAAATGTTTCTTTTCATTCATTACATTGAGTAGTGGCATTCCTCGATACCATGCATTGTACGAAATACTAAGATTCATTTAACAACAATATATTATTAAATTATTATTTAATTGGATATAAACTTGCAATTATAAATTGTAATAACAAAATTTTTAGTTTTATAACAATAAAATTAATCTTATCTAATTTCTAGAACATGATATAATAACAATGTAATTTTATGGATAAAAGAAGTATTGTTTAAATATTCTGTTTAACCACCTTTTTATAGAGAACCATTATTAAATTT
Source organism: Viscum album (assembly GCA_963277665.1). Lineage (NCBI taxonomy): Eukaryota > Viridiplantae > Streptophyta > Magnoliopsida > Santalales > Viscaceae > Viscum > Viscum album. The sequence continues at coordinate 115,936,198 of OY728160.1, read as the reverse complement.
ATTTTTTGAAACCTTTATATGTTCTAATTTAAAAAATAAAATTCTTCTTAAAAATTGGGACATCAAAATTTAATTTGTATGTATTTTTATATTTTTCTGATAACTTTAATGTTTTGATGAATTGTAAAAATAAGCTAAATTTTAACTAAAAACAACTTTTTCTATCAAGATAAATTTTAATGGTAAATCATATTATTTAATGGTGTAATAGTATAATTGGAAATTTTATTTTCATTTTATCCACTTTTGTATATTGAAAGTAAGTACCCCTTGATATTTGATATAAAATAATGACAATCTTTTGGTTGTTATTACTTCTTAAAAACATGCAATTTTTAATACAGTAAGAATTAATTTTAAATTATTTATATTAAGTTATGTGTTATGAAATTGGAAAATGGATTTCATATTTGGGATTTTAAGATAAAAATTGTGGGAATATGTACCTTTTATTCTTGGACATTTTTAATACTAACATAAGTAATTAATTTAAGTACTAGGGATAAAGTGTAAAATCTTGTTAATAAAGGTAATAATAATATTATAATTATAAGAAATTATATTAACACGTGTTATAATCATAATGGATGATATATTTTGTACCATGTTATTCCATGGGTGTGAATAATACATTTTATAAAAACTAATTTAAAGTAAATTTAATTATAATATAATGATATATCTTTTTCTAAATCGATTTTATTATAGGGTTATAAATTAGAAATATATGCCTATAAGTATTAATTAAGAAGGAAAGATTATTTTTTACATCATGATATTATATTTATAATTTTTAGTGATTATAAAAATATATTTATTTCTGTCGCAATTATGATGAAGTGATTACCTCATTAATGAATGATTCAAATAAAAAAATTTAAAAATATTAAAATATTTTTAATTTGAAAATTTTTATTCCATCCAAAAAATTTCTGTATTAAATTGACATATAATAGATTATTTAATTCTTTTTTTAAATTTTATCAAGATTTTATGACTTAAACAAAAATCAATTACTAAATAGTGTCAAAATTGTTATAACTGTGTTTTTAAAAAAAATACTATTTTATTCAAATATATAAAAATATTAAAAATCTAAATATCCTCAAAATTACATGTATTATTATAAGAAATTCATAAATTATCCACTTTAGTTTACCTTGTCATTTTATAGTAATGATATTAACCTTTTCATAAAAAATTCCGATAGAACATTGTAAGAGATAACTAATTTTATAATGGGTTAAATCTATAGGATATGATTACTTTTAAAACCTAAAAATGTATAAAACATATTAGTTGAAGGGATGTTGATAAATCATTTTTATATACTCGAAATAAAACAATTTGGATCTTTTAGAAACCATAACTAGTTTATAATAAATTAATATTACACGATTTTCCTAAATTGACCATCACCTCTCTTATAAAAGGGAATATCCCTTTCTTTTTAACTCACACATATAATAACTTTTTATTATACCAAAACCTTCATATTTCTTATACCATCCTCCATCACTTCACATTAGTTGAATATCAATGGTAAGAGAGCCAACCCATGATGCACTTTTTTTTCAAATCAATAGGAAACACCCGAACAAGAGGTAATCATTTTTCCATTCATACAATGATCCTTTATTCTTCTACTTCTTATATCAATATTGTTTCCAAACCAAATTAATAAATCCAGAATCATCCATATACTGATATTTTTATATAATAATGATAAAATTATATTCATCATTTTATCAATCCTATATATAATAATTTCACCATTTTTGCTTACGTATGACATACTTTCACAATATCGTGGTGTAATTTGATATTCCACCTACCTTTATTTGGATGAGTATAATAATGAGTATAATAGAAATATTAAATGAATTTGAAATTATTTTTATTTATAATTAATATATTATTAGTTCCAGTTCATTTAATTATTAATGGAATGATATCATTGCTCGTGCATACGTATGGCCAATTATCTTCACGACACGATGAGATTCATTCTCCACTTTAACCATCCAAGAATGATTATAATATATATATATATATATTATTCATAATAATAAAATATATTACACAACAATTATTCTTTAATTTTATATATATATATGTGTATGTACATATATGTCAATCACTTAATTCCATTCAATCTGATAAGAAAATTGAAGAAGATTTCATGTGTATGTACGATCTACTATCTCCATGAAAGGTGTTTTCCATTTCATTTACCTTTATATTATATATATATATATTATAAATATAAATGATATATAAATCATATTATTAATTATGTATGAAATTAAATAACATTCTATGTAATATGATCATGAATAACATGTCAAAACGCATATAATAAACAAAGCAATTTTTCTTGTAATGTTGCATTAACTTGGAATTATTAACAAACATCTAATATAAAGTCATAAAAGTGTTATATATGACATAATAATTATTATTATAATTATTATATAAGTGAATAATATATTTATAAACTTAATACATGATTTTTTGACTCGTATGGAGAGTATCAGTCCTAAGGTATGGAATAACTTGAAAATATCATTCTTTTCTGAGATTATTTATGAATAAGTATTTACTGGGGGAATATTTATTATCAATTTCAATGTTTTATAATAGTATTTTCATAAATAATTTACTATTATTCTTTATTTAAGTCATTTTACCTATTTTGAATTTTACTACTTGGCTTAGAAGTAATCATTCTTACATTTACATAGAGGTACTTTTCAACAATTTCAGCAAAATAACAAGGATAATGTTTTTTTAACATGTACATCAAGAATATATTTTTATTCTTAAATAACACATTATTACAATGTTGTTTTCATTACAAAATTTAATGTTTATTTTCATTTAAATTCTTTTCTTTTATTATTGCAAGATATTTTTTTAAAAGAAAACAATTTATTTGAAAAAGAAATGATATTTCCCTTAGTAATTATGATTAATTAATTTATCAAAATATTTTTTTTCTATGATGACATAAGGTTATGTTAATATTCCTATTATTATTTTTATTTTATTTGGTTTAGGATCGAAATAATTTTATGAAATGAAATTATTTTATGTGGATTGTGATGGAATCATTTTTAAGAAACTAATTTTATTTCATGGCTTATGTTTTGATAAATGATTTATGTTTTTTTGTAATAAGAAATAATGATTTCATTATGATATGGGTGGGAAATATATCTCACTCAAATGAATTTTTTAAAGATTTGTATCTCATGAGAAAGACATGGCTGGAATTGAATGTAAATCCAGATCAATAATACATGGCTGGATTGTCAAGTAAACCTGGTTCAGTAAAGGACTTTGTCCCCTATGATTGTCTTGGAAGCAATGCCTTCGATATTACAAAAATCATATTATGTTCTTATTTGTTTCCAATAATTACATGTGTTATTCCAATGATATTATATCATGGTTAAATTTCCTTTATGATCCATACCATACGTACTATCATGATTTATTTCATTTCTCACGATTTTGACGTTTTTAATTTTAAATGATTATGGTTCATTTTATGATCACCATGTTTACCCTTACTAAGAATTTGAGCTGACCCTTTTTTTGTTATCTTTTCTCTATGATATAAAGAAATATTTTTTTGTAGGAAACTAAAAGTCTTTGATCTCTATAGGATATGTTGATGATATTTTACCATATTAATAGAAGATGTTCCGAGTTTCCCAAAATAATTAACTAATACATTATTTCTGCGTAATTTTGATTAATTAATTAAGGATTCTGAAATATAAATTTAGTGTCCATCTATTTTAATCTTGGGTGTTTATTTTTGGTATCTGTGCAAAGGAAGGTAGGACTGAATCTGATCCTAGGGAACATTGAAGTGTGGATGTTAGAGTAAACATGGTTCTTCTCCCAAGGGCTTCATGAGGAAATGGTTTCCATTGGGGATGGTTGTGTGTGTCCCACCTAGGAAGTGTATCTGCAAATGGAGTGATTAGATATGTATCAATTCTATTAATCTATAAAAAAAATTATACCTTTATTATTGGTATCATATAAAATGATTTGTTAACATTTGGAAACTATTAAACGAAAACTCTAGTGACATCCCTAGAAATATTTCTAAGGCCTGTTTAGTGATGTACCTAAAGGTAATCCTAAAAATAGGAAATAATCCAATAATTATGGTAATGATAATTAATAAAATAGGATTGAACCTAAGATGTTAGTGATTAAAAGTACACCCCCTTGATTATATTGTTTTCCGAGTATGATTTTTCCCTCTCACAATATTCTTTAGGGGTTTTACATGTTGACTGGGACCTGATAGAACCATGTTAATGATCAATGCCCAGGGAATTGAAATGTTTTTCCTACAAAATAACCAAATGTTATGGTAGATTGAATTCATAACCATATTTTTATAGATACATAAGCTATGAATCATTCTGAAATTTGAAATGAGAAGGTAAGGTAACAACATTCTATTGACTCCTTCATAAGGCAATGTCCACCACCTTTCAATGGGACTTCTGCTCTTGTTTTTGCTAAAAAATGTATTAGTCCCATTGAAATGATATTTTCCCTCATTAGTTGTTCATAAAATGAAATATTCATTTACGATTACTAGTATTTAGATGGTGATACAGACATGTGGTTGACTCTATTTAAGAATACAAGGAAAAAATATGAAATTGAATCCATGGAATGGGATGAGTTAGAGAAAATATTTTTCATTAATTACCTACTTCGTATTCTATGAACAATGATAGATATGGAGTTATATGATCTTAATCGAAAAATATTATAAATCTTTTGGTATATATGAGGAAAATTTGACATGACATTCATGGTATGCTTCTTGTATTATCATCCAACCTGAAATTAGAGTTGATTGATTATTATGTGGCTTAAAACCAAGTATATAAATATAATTAGCTATAAGAGACATAAGTATCTATGATGATATTATGCATTGTGCTATCAATGTTGAATAGGAAGTTGCTGTTACATATCTATCTCATGGTATTTGAAGAAACGAACGATGGGGTTCCAAGAAAAATCTCAAAAAAATTGGTGAAAATAATATGAAAGTGTATTTATTCTCAAAGAGAGGGAAAAATCATGGTAGATAATGTCTTAATAGGACTAGAAAATGTGTCAAGTGTAGAAATGATAGTCATCAAGCAATTGAGTGATGTTTTAATGGGGAAATGGTTGCTAATGATTTGAATAGATAAATGGATTCAGAGAATGAACCACCAACACTTTATTGCTACAAGTGCAAGGAAATGAGGATTTATTCTAACCGATGCCCTAATCCAATGGTTAATGATTACCGAAATTAGATTCCTGTTATGGAAAAAGACAAGGGGAAGTCACATGAAATCACTATTAGCGATGTTGAGTATGAAAATGAAGTGGTGAAATGATTAAGTGTTTATATATGGGGAATCCAAAAAAGTGTTTTGGAATATCATTTATTGTATTATTGAATACCGGAATATCTATGTATTGTTCTATAGTGGTTTTCCATAATGATATGGTACTAGAATCAATAAAAAGCGATTAAACTATTTTTGGAAAGAATGTGATATGTTCATAATGAAGAGATAAAGAGATACTAACATGTTTGATAATATTAATGAGATCATGATTGATAAAAAGACAAATTTATATCATTGTTTTAGTATATATAATTGTTGGTATATTTGGTGTGTGGAAATAATTATTTTTTATAGAATGAATTTTTTTAGTACGGTTCTATGGTTATTCATATTATTATAATTTTTCGAGAGAATTATTGGTTAAGTAATCCAGATGATTGGAATATGACAACCAAGAACATTCAAATGATATATGGAAGAAAAATATAATATTGATTTAGTTCAAATCCTTCAAAAGATATATATTTTATGTTTTTGGAAGGATTGTAATGTTATACTTTTATAGATAGTTTAAGTTATATTCTAGTTTATGTTTGATATATTAATGTATTGTCTAACTATTGGTAGGCTTTGGACTACTTGATAAACTGATCTATCTATTTTGTTGAGAAATATGGAATGAACGATCATTCTATCGTATCATCTCATAACATTTTAAGAATGCAAAATTAAATTTCATTTATTTAAACATGAAATGAAGTGGAAATTTTTCATGGAATGTCCAACGATGATGTTACACTAACATCTAGTAAGTATTTCTCCACACGAAAAAAACCATCAATTTTAGGAAAATTATATTGAAACCCGAAATGTTACCATAGTACCTTCTTACTCGATGAATCATATGGTCCCGTAAATAATAAACGATTTATGGATTTCTTGTGGTCAACTTTCACCAAACCTTATTCTCTATCACTATAAATCATAACATGATGGTCATATTACTCTTTCATATCCATATTTTCACTTACCACCTATGTTCTTATATGAGGAAACCCTTGGAGTAGTTAATTTGGTTAACCATTATTTTTCAAACTCTCATTTCCAAAATTAAGTTATAGTATTACTTATTACAATGTGGAATTCCATGAATGAATCTTTCAAGTAGTAAACCATTTATAACCCCATCGAATATGAAAGGAGAAATCAATTTTAAGGGGGCAGAATGTGACACGCTGATATTTTATGAGATAAATTATTTTTAATTTCATTGATTGTTTTGTCGTATGCTACACAATGTTTAGATTTTTATCTACACAACATCGTATTAGCTTACAGTATGTGCAACAATATTATTGCCTTGTGAAACAAAAAATTTCATATTCTTTTGATATATTTCATTCCACGCTACAATGAGTATAGAATTTATTGAATATATAAAATAAATATGTTTGGATTATGGTACAAACAAGAATAAAGTATGATTTCACTAAACACAACACCTACTTTTCTTACATTACACACAAGAGAGACCATCCTCGATACCATTCATGGTGCACAATACCATGTTTCACTAAACAATGATATATTATTCCGAAATTATTTAATGGGATATAAACTACCTGTTATGAATAGTACTACTAAATTTTTATTTTTATAACATTTAAATTCATCTTATATATTTTCTGGAGCATTATATAAGAACAATGTAATTTCTTCGGATAAAAGAACTGTTTTAAAAAAAATACAGTTTTTCTTCATTTTTATGGTGAAACCCTTTTAAATTTAGTATTTTATACCAATATATGTTCTTCCCAACAATATAAAGTCCTTATTTAGAAGAGGTACATCAAAATATACTTTGTATTATTTTTTTAATTTTTTTGATAATGACCAGGTTTTGATGAATAGTAAAAATAACAAAAATTTTAATTAAAAGAAATTTTCCATTGATATAATTAATATTGTTAAATTATAGTTTATAATGGTTTTGATGTCTAAATATAATATATTTTTATCATTTAATCTAATTATTTTCCTTGGAGTAATTTTCCATTGAAATTGGACATAAAAACATGTTTATGATTTGATAGTTATTAGTTTTTTAAAACATGTTTTTTGGTTTTGACATTGGGAATTAATTTCAAATTAATTAATTCAAATTCGTTGTTTTGAATTTGGAAAAATGTATTCAGTCATTATAATAATAAATTCATAATTGTGTTAAAAGGTACCTTTTATTTTTTAACATTAGAAATAGTAACTTCAGTATTTATTTTATTTAGCATGGGTAAATGGTAAATCTGGTAAATAAGGGTAAAAAATTATAATATTATAGTAATATTAATCTTCCCTAAAACATGTTATAATTCTATTGGATTAGCTGTTTCTGACCATGGGATTCTTCGGGCCAATTTTGGGACCCCATTGATCCACTAGGATGTGAAAATAAAATTTCATAGGAATTAATTTAATATAAATATATTTGTAACATAAACATATAACTTTTACTAAATTGATTTTCATATAGGGTTAATAAATGTTTCTGAATATCTATAAATTGTCCTTATATATTTATAAATATATCCTATATAAACGTATTTTATTTAAAATGTTTAGAAATTAGTTAAATCCATTTATTTATTAAACAATTATGATGTAGTAATTACCTCATTAATGAATTATTCAAATAAATAAATATATAGTTATTGAAATAAATTTAATTTGAACATTTTGATGTTATCCACAAAATTTATGGATGACATTGAAATTTTACGGACGAGTAAATGCCTTTGGCTTGAAGGAATCAAGTAATTATGAATTTAGAAAGAAATAAAATACTAAATAGTTTCAAAATTGAAATAAATGTACATATTAAATAAATAGTCATTTATTAACGGATATTAAGATCCTAAAAATATATTGTTCATCCTTATAACATGGATAGTGAAAAAATTTCATAAATGATCCACTTTAGGTTCTCTTGAAATTTTATAATAATGATATTAACCTTGTAGTATAAAATAAAAGAGGACATGGTCATGTCAATTTATATTAAAAATGTTTAAATATAAAAGAAAAGGTCACTTTTATGACCTAAACCTATTTAAAATCTATTTGTTGAGTGTTTAGATCCATCTTAATGTTCCCCTAACCTCTCTTGTAAAATAGTACCTCCTAATCTTTTTAACTCACACCTGTAATGATTTTTGGTTCTGCAAAACCCTACCCATTTCTCCTACCAACCACCCTGACATAATATTATAGGAATACCATTGGGCGTAGATCCATCCCAAGGAACCATTGTTTTCAAATAAAAATGATACCCTAAAAGAAGATATTATGATTTTGTCCCTTCATTCAAAGTCATTTTCTTCTTCAACTTATTCTTTCTACATTGTTTCCATACCAAAGTAATAAATCCAGTGTCATCTATATACTAAAAGATTAATATAATCATGGAACAATTATATTAAAAAATTTATTCTTCTTACAAATAATTATATCACAACGTGTTCGTATCTACGTCTTACCGTTTCCACACCGGGGTGTAATTTGTTATTCCACATTAAATTATTTGGATGAGTATAATGTGCAGTATAAAAGATATAAAAAATGAATACAGCATTATTATTCTTTATAGTTAATATACCATCTACTTCCATATAATTTAATCATTAAAGGAATGATATCGTCGTGGGTGCGTACGTACGACCAACCGTCTCTATGACACGATGAGATTCATTATCCGCTATTACCATCCCATAAGAATTATAATATATATATATATATAATTCATAAATATGAAATATATTATAGAATATGTCTACTAGAAATATATATATATATATATCTGTGTGTGTATATATATGTCATTCACATACTTCAATTCAATACGATAAGAAAACGGAAACAACGTTCATGCGTACATATGGCCTTCTATCTCCATGAACGGTGTATTAATTTTCATTTATCTCTCTATTATATATATATATATTTATTATGAAAATATATGATATATAAATCATACTATGAAATATGGATGTAATTATATCATGATATATTTAATATGATCATGAATAACAAGTCAAAACACGTATGATAAACAAAGCGATATTATTAGAAATGTTTCATTAACTTGGAATTGTTTAAAAACAGGTAATATAAAGTCATAAAAGAATCATATATGATATCATAATAATTATTATGATTCCTATATAAGTTAATTATATGTTTTAAAACACTATATCTGTGTTTTGGACTTATATTCAAAGTATCATACCTAAGGTAAGGGATAACATTGCAAATCTCAATTTCATATGAGACTGTTTATAAGTAATTATTTACTGGGGGAATATTTATCATCCATTTCCATGTTTTATAAAATATTCTCATAAATTATTCACTATTATCATATGTAAAATGTCATTTTACCCATTTTTACTTTTACTACATGTTTTGGATGGAATCTTTCTTACGATTAATGTATGAGGTACTTTTCAATTTTTCTAGTAAAAGTACGAGGAAAAAGTTTTTGAACTTATACCGCATGAAGAGAATATTATTATTTCCTAATGAACTATTAAAATTAATATTCCTTTTCAGTATTGAATTTTTATTTTCAATTTATTTCTTTAATTTTATAATTGAAATAAATTTTGAGAAAAATAAATCATTATTGAATATGAAACGATATTTTCCTCAAGAATTATGTTCTAGTGTTTTATCAAAATTATTTTACATCTAAGATCACATATCCTTATGAATCTATCGCTACTATTTATTTTATTTTATTTTTTATGTTAGAATTATTTTTATGAAATCCATTTATTTTATATGGATTATAATTAAATGATTGTTAAGAAACCAATTTTATTCCATGGGTTAATTTATGATGAATGATTAATGTTTTTGGGGCACTTGAAAGAATGAATTCATTATGATATTTTTGGGACCTATATATCCCTCCAATGTATTGTGTATATATTTATATCTCATGAGATATACATGAGTGGAAGGACAAATAAATCCGGTTCAGTAACACATGGTTGGAACGACATGTAATCCCATTTCAGTAATAGAATTTGTCTACTATGATGGTCTTGGTAGATATTCTTGGGAAACTATTGAAATAATATTATTTCATAATTAATATTCCACAATTATATGTTATATTATAATTCTATTATGTAACTGTTAATGTTTTTTATGATCATTTCCTTACGTACTACAATGATTTATTTCATGTCTCATGATTTAGCAGATTTTAGATTTAAATGTTAATGTTATGTTTTATGTTCTCCATGTTTACCCATATTGAGGAATTTAGATCACCCTTTTTATGTTTTCATTTCCCCATGAAATAATGACAGGTTTTAGGAAAGAAAATAAAAGGGGAAGATATTTATGTGAGATTTTGAAGATCATTCACTGTGTCAGATGATGATGTTCTGAGTTTCCAAATTAAATAATCTAATACGGCCTTTGAGCCTCTGTTTCTGTCATGTATTTGGTATTTTCAAAAATAACATGAATGTCCATGTACATCAAGTATGAGTTGTTAAATTTTAGTTACACATCAATATTATCATTGTGGTTGTTTCATTGGGGTTTTAATACATGGAACATGATGTGGGATTTCCTTTAATGGTTTGATTTAGAGGAATTTTGTGACCTCACTCAATACCATAAAATGTGTCCTCCATTATTTATGTCTTCCCAAGAAACATCCAATGATTCCCATATCCATATCATGGTATGGACATACATCCCAAAGGACTATGGTCGTCTATGTTTTCTAGCCTAGCTACTCTTGGAAACTCAAGTTGGTTGATAGGATGGGATGGTTTTCCCATCGCATCCTTTTGGGCAGAATTATTTACTACTCTAAAACACCCTTATATATTTAATATATGTTTAAAAATCTCTTCCAAATCCCAATATGAGACTAGTTACCATGGAAAATAGATTTATCACTTAATTCATTGTTTATATGAAGAAGGGTTTTTCAGGATCCAACTGTATGTATGTGAGGATCTTCATTTTTTATCTAATGGGGAATAGTTGCATTAGTTGATGTAACCATATAACCATGTTCTTTATAATGTTATTCTATTTGAGGGGGTTAAGATATTATATAAAGGGTACTGATCAATTATGGGGGGTCCTAGGATTCCTTTATATAACAGGAATCAAGGCCCTAGTGGTTCGTTTAAGTTCATAGTACTTGACTCAATGTATATACCATTTTATTAGGGGTATTAATTCTTGTTCCTAATGATATTTTCATTGATACCTACATAATTTCATGTGATCTATGCTCGGTATGAGAAAAATGTGATATATTATTAGCCCTATAGTGTGTATGTATGGGTATTTCATACTGGAAAAGTACATGGGGAGTTTGGTATAAATCATGTGCCTTGATAAAGAGTCATATGTATCCGTAACATGGAGGTAATATGATTCATTGTAGTTCAATTGATGTATGGGGCTTACATACAAAATCAACCTCATTCCGTATAGATTTATAATTCCTAATGAGTTGTTCCTTTCATCCCCCCTAAGCCCACATTAGCTACGCTCAGTTTGAGAATCATTGGGTGTGTATGATCAGCTTCATGGGGTATGGATATGGGACTTTATTATTATAATAGTCCCTGAATTTTTGGAATGAATATCAGGTCTTGGGAACACATCATATGTATCCTATATTTGGTGATAATCAAAGTACTTATAGTTCATATATTTTCAAGAATTCTACATTGAGGGCACCTTATATCATTGTAGGGGTTTATGGGGTAGATGATATGACCATTAAACCCTTGTATGTCCATGTGATCAATTCTATTTTGTGAGAATCAAGGGTTAGAAAAAAATTAGTTTCATTGATTTATATGAAGGAATCATATGCTAGTCCTTCCAGGAATAATCATTATGGATCTCAGACCTTAGAGGGAGGTGGCCTACGTATCCAGAATATGATAGGAATCAGTATCATTGTAGTTACATTTATGTTAGGTATTGTACATGGTGGATTCCCTATACCATTATTGGGATTTATGGGGAGTTGATATGATCATTGAAACTCCTCAATCTCAGATAATCCATTCACATTTGTGAGAAACAATGCATTACATTTAATAGATGTCATTCCTTTAGAAAAGATACTCATTTTCTAGTCCCACTATGGATAATCATTATGGAGCTCAAAACATTGATTGATATGGCCTGTATATCCTGAATATGGAAGCAATCAGAGTCGTTGTAGTATCCTTTCTATTGGGATATGCACTAAGAATTCCCTTTTGATTTGGGCTTACAATCCAAGGGCATGCAAGACTTTCAAATCCAAGGATTCCCTGTGACCAATCACATGACCTGACTTGAAACATATATAATGTTTCACGAGAGCTAGTGTGGCATAGTTTGAATTTTTTTCATGAGTCATGAATGACATGAGAAAAAGCCATTATATAAGTCAGGAAATGTGCCCAAGGGACATCACATGTCTTGAATGACACCACAATGAGTCATCATGAGACATGGACGACATGTCTGGAGGGTGTCTTGATTCCCATATGACTTTCTCAAAGGGCATCATGATATCATGATCTCCATGTACACATGATTTCACAAGACTTGTCTAACATGAGTGAACACAGTTATGTGAGTCAGGAATCCTATCTAAGGGATTTCACATGTCTTGGATGACACCACTAGGAGTCATAGTGTGACCTTGGTGACATGTCCGGAATGTTTCGTGGGTGTTAGATAACTTTCCTAGAGGGTTTCATGAGAGCATGCTAATCTTGTCCAGATGTTTTTATGAGACTCTACATACATGGGGAAACATTGTTATGTGAATCAGAAGATTTGTCTGAGGAATGTCTCAGTTCATAGTTGATGGAACCATAGGGTTCTCAAGATTTAATTAGAACCGTAATATGAACTGTATTATTTACCCAAACAAATTTGGAGGACTTTGAGTGTCAAAGATGAAATATCGAAGCGGTGTTTCAAAATCTGGAATACATTCCCTATATTTTTTATGTGTCTCTCGTTAAAACATTTGAAGCCCTTGAGGGTTAGTGAGCATGTATTTCACTTAATCCATCTGCCATTGATCGAGGTTCTAAAAATAATTTTATAAATTACTTTATTTTTATTCAGGGACAGTTTTTTAGGAGCCACACATGATCTAGTAGGCTTGTGAAACAGTCTTCATATAACATATGATAGATCCTTTTTGTGATCAATGAATGATCACATGAAGTTCTTTATACCAAGATCATGATCACTCCAACTGTATTCTGGTATATTAAGTGATGGGAAGTTATGTGGTCACATGATCTACTACTTTGAGAAGTTTATAAGAGTCAATATTTGGATTATCAATAGTTTGGGCATCATGAATCCATCCTTCATAGAAGTACAAAAACAATCCAACCAGTTATTCATGTTGGGGTGGAGAATTTATAGTCCTCACCACCCCTTGAACTCCCCAGTATGTGTGGTGTACTTAACATGAGTACAATATGGAGAGAGAGAATGGAGACTGGCACCATGAATTTTTTTGAGTCTATATCACGAAATGATTTGGGGGCATCACCAGATTTTCATTGATCATGATTCTCTGACAATATTAGATTATTTTTTATTATTAAATACTTGTTTGATCAGGAAAACATGTCTAAGGAATTTTATGTTGTCATGTTGAAATTTTAAAATGTTCTCAAGGGATCCATGTGCCTGTGAGATGACACTCGTGAGACCTTCAGTGACTTGTCATATGGTATCGTGAGACTGTGTTGTGGGTGTGCTAGGCATCTGGCATGCCTTTTAGTGAACATGAGTACCAATTTACTTCTCCAATTTGATCCTCTATATTTGATGAAAAAAATTGGAGTCATGTGATATTTCATGTGTGTATTTAAGGGTGTTTCTTCTATTTTTAGGATTTTCATCGCCTATCCAATATCTATCTCATGAGGGTGCATGAGAATTCCATGTTTGGAAGACAAATATGAAAATCCAATGGTATTCCACGAGACAAGGTGGCAATTTCACTAAGGGATCACCATGTCATGTGGGTCATTGGGGGAATGTTGCATGTCTTTCAGCAACCACAAACACCTCTCACCTCCTCTATTTTTGTCTTCATGGTTTTCTTCTACAATTTTCAAGGATCATGTGTGTTGGAATGAGTAGTTTCTAGGATTTTTGCTCCATTTTTTGATGATGTCTCTCTTTAACAATATCAGTCATATAAATATTTTGCATTAAATTAGTGGAATGGTCATTCTGCATATCTTTATAGTGTCATGGTGATTCATGGACATGTCTGAGTACTTCTATGTGGTGAGGCAGATAAGCCAGATGGAATCCATGAGGTTACACTATGTCTCATGGATTACTCAAGTTGTGTGTCTCATGAATTTTAGTAACTGAGATCCCCTATCACCTCTTTCCCTTTATGTCCTTCAATTTATATGGTTAAGGATTTGATGTCATTTATGATTTCCTACATATCACAATTGTATTTGATTCTTCCCAATGATAATTTGGTGCAAGAGTTTATACAACATGTGGCCTCTTCCATTGATCATATTCTTTCTTCTAATTTTCCAAAGAGTATTGGGGAATTCACCCACTGATCTTATGTGACTATGTCTCATGATCAATATGAGACCATGTGATGGTGTGCGTGCCCTGTCTTGTTCATTCATATTGTTCGCCAATTGATCGTCCAATTATTATTGTTTTATCTTGCAACGAACGAGTGCATGCATTTAATTGAATACTGAAATCATAATAGATTCTTTTTGGAGATTCTTCTGAATGTTCGGACTTATATGGTTAGGTATGGAAGTATGTTTCATCTATATTGTAAACAACTGATGTGTAGATAAATCATCGTGGTAGGATATATTTTTTAACTACCAGTTCTTTTTATATCTGTGGAAAGAAACTCTGGCATGATATGGCCTTGTAGTGGGTGTAATAGTTATTTTCATATTCATAAGTTTAGAGTCTTTTCACAAGGGCCATCAATCGATTTAGTATAAGTTTTTTCACTCTAAACATTTTTCACATTAGTTTGAGGTCATTTAGCTCGGAGTATCAGTTGCTTTAGTTTAGGATCTTTTAGTGTGGACCATCTATCACTTTTGTTTAAGGAAATTTATCTCAGACCATCTATTTGATTATTTTAATGACTTTTACCTAATACTGTATGTCACTTTAGTTTAAAATATATTATCTTAGACCTTTTTTTCATTATTTTTGGGTCTTTTATCGTAGTCCTACGTTACTTTTTTATGGAGTTTTAGACTGGGCCTTTTGTTTTGGCATGGGATACGGTGCCCGCATACCCAGACTGACATAAAAAAATTATGTTATAGGTTCTACAATGGTATTATTGACTCTTACAATTGTCAGAATATCCTTTTTTAGACTTACACATATGGTTGATGGTCGCAGGCGCATATTCAAGAGCCATGTGCATTCATGCATAGTCAACAAAATGGTCCCTGAAGTTGGGTATCTTTCCCAAGGGCCATAGAATATCTATGAAGCTAATATTGATGATGTTTGAATACTAGTAATTCTAAACCTACTTGGGTTTTTTGGGGTATTTAGGATTAAAATAATAATCTAGGAGTTTGAGTCCGTGAATATGATATGGTGATTATGTTCTTGGTGTGTCCCTTGGCATTTTAAAATGATTGGTTCGTCAATTGTGTTGTAGAGGATCACAAGGACTGAAGCTCCATTATATCAAGGATAATATATAGTTATTTTTTGGGTCTGAGCCCTTATGAATCAGTAGAATGGGAAAGGGAAAATGGACTGAAATTCTTTCTGAGTGATATGGAAGATTTACGAAGACTCAAATGTCTATATAATGAATTTGGATATGGGATGAAATCTATCAAGGAAGGGTTATGACACCCAAAGATGTATAACTCATAAAATGTTGCTCAATATTGATTCCATGTGGTTTTAAAATAGAGGACATGATCCTTCAAAGTATTTTAAATGATGTTTTTCAGTCCATATTTGAGAAATGGTACGAAACAGTATGATGTAACATTGGGGTTATTGAATCTACATGGATAATTTGGTATGGGGACTATAAATCACAATATGGGGATCTTGAATCCTGATAATGGTATAGAACAGTCATATAGGGAGTGGTCCAAACACACATGATTATTGAGTGCAACTGTGATGATGTCAATGATCATGACAACTGGAATGTTCTTTATCAATGTGACACATTTGGTTAATGACCATATGCTCATATGTAGAAACCATGGCCATGAATTCATAGTCAAGAAACGGTCCCTCAAAACCAGATAATACATCCAAGGTATATGGAAGGAAATGGTGATTCGAGACACCCCAACTCATGAAGTGTGTTTTTTGAACGATGTAAAATCCATGTGGGGTTATATCTCACTAATGGGTGTGTATCCATATTATAAAAATATTCCCATGGCCACATGATATGTAAAATATTTTCCCAACTTCTTCCTTGATCATTGGGTCCAATACGTATAATATGTATTTTAATAGGCTTATGTATAATATTAGATTTTCCTCTTCTGTGATTGTGCCTTAATTATTTCAAAAAAATAGAGGATTAAGTGTTTAAATGGAGGAGACATGAATCCTACTTAGGTCATCCTTTGCAGGTTTTCATCCAGACACCTTTTGTGTCTCTTCCATTGGTAGTTATGGTCTTGTGATTTGGAACATTTTTTTCTTGAGTTTAAGGTTGTATAATTTTGAAAAATTCATAGATAGTTTAGGATCATGATTTCATATACCCAATATGAGGATGTGTCATAAGATGATAATTGAGTATCATAGGGTTATGAGTGCACCATCATCTTCTCAAGCATATAAGGTAAATGAGGTAAATCACATCTTGTGTTTCTTGGGTCCTGAGACATGGCGTGGGACAATCATAAAAGGATTGATTCAGACAAATTGGGGTGTATAGTGCTGTCGTGATGATTTAAGGGATCATGAGAATTGGAATTTCCTTTTTTGGAGTGACATATTTGGTTAACAACCATTGGTGTAAATTCATGAGCCAGAGGAATGCATTAATAGTAAAGGAAAAGGACCTTGAATATTGATACCTTTTAAAAAGTCCATGGAAGGTTGATGGTGGTCTGATATTCATAGGACATGAAGTGTGGTAAATGGATATGAGGTGATCATAAAGGATGGTGGAAGCACCCCATAATCAATTTGACTGTGGAATGTCTCTTGTGGTCCATTGATAAGGAGTGAATAATATGAGAATATATACCTTGTTTATTGTCATGTAGTGGGTATTTGTTTTAATCCATTTATTTTAACATCATTCGATGAGGAAATCATTCCATATAGTGTAATGTCATCCATTGAGGACACATTTCCATCTAGTTAAATTTCATATGTTACAAACATACTTCTATGAAGTTTAATGTCACGTGCTAAAGAAATTATTCCATGGATTTTAAAATCATGTTGCAAGGACATTATTCTGTGTAATTTAACTTCATGTGGTAAGGACATGCTTCAATATGGTTTAACATTATGTAGTAAGGCCATGATTATGTGATTTTTAATGTCATTTGTTATAAACATGATTCTATGTAGTTTCAGGTCATGGAGTAAAGACGTAGGAACAAACATGAAAGCTGATAATGTTGCATCTGGGAATCAATAAGGGACATGGTAATCACTATACACCCCATGATAATGATAATCGATACACATATAGTTCTTGGGTGTACATACAATTTATTGTCTTGGATGAGGATGATGCAACACAGTTTAATACTGTGATGCAAGGACATACGTGGATATTTTAGGAGCATGTGGACTAGAAATTAAGGTGTAGTTCCTAACATAGAGGTGCATGATATGGTTCCATGAAGTAATCATACAAAAATGAGGTCCAATGATGTCTCATCCACACCACACACCATTCAGAGAAGACTTGAGCCAAAGATCCAAAATGGGTTATCGATAAAGATGGGCCCAAAGAGGAAATGTTTTGGTGTCACTATTTATCTCATGAAAATGATAATCAATTCACATGTAGTTTTGTAAAAGAAAATAAATTACATGGGACTGACCCGTTCATATATGTGGAAATTTTTTTTTGTTGATAGTTGAATGTGGGCCTATGATTGGAAATCCAGGCGGCACTACATATCCTGTATAAAAAGGAATCAAGGAATATGTTGTTCTCAAAGTTCAATGAATTTTTACAAAATGTGGTAAAGAAGAAGTTGGATCGATGAGAATTGGTGGAAATATCATTTTTAGGATGAGAGGTTGAAGTCTGTGTATCTCTATGTATCTCATGGGGGTGAGAATCAAACCACATGTAGTTCTTAGAGGACATTACAATTTAATGTTGTGTGGTAAGTACATCGAATGTTTCATTTAAAGAGAGGAATCAAGGACTTATGGAATGAAATTTATGGTCTTTCACTCATGAATTTAATTGATCTATTTGATGCCTCTATGCATTTCTTGCCAGGATATGTCCCTGTCATAATTCCTAAGATCATGTGAGTTATGTCCAGTGTGAGAAACAAGGAGTGACACCAGTTCCCCTATAATGTAGAGGTAAAAGTGGGGTATGAAATGGAAATTTTTCATTATTTAGTGACTTCAACAAGATATAGGATCAAGGAACCCCTACTTATCTCATTTCAAAGGATAATCAAGACATACATACTTCTGGAGAAACCATTAGTTTAATTTCATGCACTAAGGATTTCATCTGTGCAGTCTTAACATCTTGCGGATCAAATGATGAATTACCAAGCATTATGTGGATAGGGATTTTTTGATTTGTAAATTTTTTTGTCAGAAAGGGAAGTAATTGGTCGTGTTGTTTAATTTATTTCTGTAAAAATTCACTCTGTACAATTCAATGTCATGTGGTCAGGATGAAAAGTTCAATAAAATTTAACATCATGTGGGGATGAATAGAAGTTCCAAGTAGTTTAACTTCATTTTGTGAGGATGAATGAAATTTCGTACACTAATGTGGATTCTCATTTTCAAAAAATCTTATAAAAAGTATTTCTTAAGAAGTTTTGCATTGGTGGGAAATAGGACATGCTTCGCATACATGTTGGCCAGAGAATAGGATCCTTTAAGATAGAGCTTATGTATGAGCTAAGGTTCATCCAACATGGAATCCAATTTCAGAGGATACATTCCTAGTATCTCTGGGGTTATGAGAACCAACCCCAAATCTCTTATATGTAATGAGAGAAGGCGAACCAATTTATTGAAATATCATGAAATCATATTCTAGTGAACATTAATGTTGTGCACTATGTGTGGCCTCTTCTCATCTAGTGTTTCCAACTCATGCACCCATTTTTGCAATTATTCATCATCTGAGAGATATCCTCAAATGGCTATTCAAGGTGAGGGACGTTGTACTTAAATGGGAAACACTACCTTGATCATATACAGTAGTGAGTATGGAATTTCACGTGTTATAGTATATGTGGTTGCATTGTAGGCCCACAACATATGGAGGAGTTTATCTGGCCAAGAATTGATATCTATGTATAACGTCTTCAGATGTATGTTTGAGAGAGTCTTATTGGATGACTATATATATCCATTCTCTACAGCATGATAGTGGGATGTGGGATTGGACTAGATGTTGTACTCCTGGTAAGGCTTCATCAACTCCATGGATGAGAAGTTGGTTTCATTTTCTGTTAATTTTTTGTGAGGGACTCAGATCCTTGTGATTATATAAGACTTCATGAGGTTTGATGAAATTAATCATCCCAATATCATTGAGGGTTATCGCCTCATTCTTTTTGGAAAATAAGTCAGTGATAGTAAGGATGCAGTTGAACTACTTATCTTTGGTCATGGGATATTTCCCCACAATATCCATCCCCCAAGATAATAATGGATATAAATATTTACCGGTATTCATCAATTCCAGGGGCTGATGGATTATGTTTTCATGTATCTGAAATGCATCACAATAATTGGTGAATTAAACATTGTCATTTATCATGGTTTTTCTATAATCCTCCATCATCTGGATTTGGTTGTAGATCCTACTTCCAGATTGATGGGAATAGGAAGAGCCTATGGGGATATCCTCTATGATGTAAAGAAAAGATCATAATGCTATGAACCTATGGTTAATTCCATAAAATTCAATCATATATTGTATTTTTTTATCATTTGGTCCCTCTTGTAGAATGATTTTCGCTGCCCTGGAATGACATTGTTCCATTCTAACATGATCTTCTCGAAGAGTCCAATCTCTAAGATAATCGATTTTCAGCTCCATCCATCAAGCGATGTTCATTGGTTCATTTCACTCTGTGGTCATGTTGACCTATTTTATCACTTACATATCTTATATAGTGATAGATGACACCATTCTTCGATGTGTAATATGTAATGCTGTTTCCTCCTTTTTGGGGTCGGCTAGGAGAACCACTACATTGGCCATCACATTAGTGCATGAATTCTTCGATTGGGGGATGTAATGTAGTGTGGGATCAATGGGGAATTCTTCAATTAGTCGACTAATATATCTAATGAGGGGGAATTTTTTTATGGATTATTATCCATTAAACTTCATTATCACTCACTGTGAATCCCCTTTTATTTTCGTATAGGCTATGTGCAGCTGTAGGGAATGCTTCAATCTTACAATGATTTCTTTGTATTGTGCATCATTATTTATGCATCCTTTGGATAGTAATAAATTGTACCAAAAATAGATCTATTTGGTGGGACATATACAATCCCAAAACCAACCTGGATGAATTTCGAGTTCTCCATTCTAGTACCTACAAAATTCTAGGATGCACCATCGATGTATATATCCCTTGTCTGGGGATTTTCACGGGACTAAAAGACGTCTTAATTTGGGATATTAATGTCTTTTGGTGTAGTTTATAGGTCGGGGTGTGATTTGAGAAAATGAGTCAGGGAAATAACATTCACCATCTTTTGAGATATCGACATATTTTCACACTACTATAGAATTAATTATCATTGAGCCAAGAATCTAGTCAACATGGGGTGTCCATGTATGTAATTTAGTGGGTCAACACAATATATAAGGAGGACCTCATGGTGTTGCATGTAGCGCCTCATCTTTTTCTCTACAATGATGAGTACAAGTTTGTTATTTTTTAAATAAAAATATATAGTCTCAGTACAAATCTTGGTTAAGATATATTAGTTGATACTGTTCTCAGTTCCCATATCATTATTATATGTGAGAAGAGAACCTAATGAGTGCTCCATAATGGCCACATAAAAGATGACTGATCTATGATCTATTTGATAATTTCAACGAATTTATGACATTCATCACACCATTGGTAAGAGACTCTATTATTCATTAACCTCGTGAAGGGTAGAGGATTGGTGGCTAGGTTGGCTATGAATTTTTGAACGTTTGAAACTTTCCCTTAGAGCCCCCTATGTTATTTCATATTCTTAGGGGGTGAAAATTCCCAAATTCCACTAGTATTCTATAGTTCAAACTCAATGTCATGATAGAATACAACAATGCCAAGGAACATTCTTGATGATACCTCATAGATACATTTCAATAGATTATCCTTTAAACTATGTTGTCCCATATTTTCAAAGATTTCTCAGAGATTTGTGATGCGATTACATCGTTGTCAGGATATATAAACATGTTTTATGACAAAACACTCATCTAACCTTGCCAATATTGGATTAAATATGTGATGCATTGTGCACTAATATGTGGTATCTGCATTCTTTAATCCAAATGTCATGTAATTATAGTCAGGGTTTCCTCTAGGTTCTCTAATGGTAGTTTCTTCTTCATACTTGGGAGCCACCATTATAATTTTTTTCCCTAAGTACTCGTCCAAGAAATAATGGGTATATAAGGTAGTAGTTGTTTCAATCAAGAGTAAAGGCACAACAACTCGGGGAGGCCTTTGCCTAAGTACCTATATGCACACACACGCAGCACACTCAATGCAAAAGTGCAGAGTAAAAGAAAAGACAAGTAATGAAAAAGAAAGCGAAACTGCTCTATATATACCACAAAGTGCATCGACCACTACAAGTACAAAGTGCTGAAAAAGGAAAAAGGGGAAAAACACGCGCCCAGCCAAAAGTGCCACAAGCCAGCAATAGGTAAACAAAAAAAAACAGCTGACGGGTCTCCCACATGGAACCCAGCAACAACCACCGTACGCGGTCCAAGCTCCCGAGCTCCTACGCTCCACTGAAGTCACGCTCCACCTGTCCGTCGTCTGTAAGGTCCAACAAGTGCGGGAAAATCCCAAGCATGGGTGAGTATAAAAATACTCAGTGGGATACCCCCGAAGGCTCGAGGGAGCAACAAAGGAGGTACCGAAGGGTGAGCAGTAGAGCGAATAGGAAAAGTAGAGGAGCACAACTGAAAGTGAAGTAAAGAGTCCAGCTCAACCCAACAAGAGAAACATAGAAGACTCGTCCTAACACAAGGAGCTAGGAACGATGAGAAGATGCACTTCTCGTCGAGCTTTCGCTGCCTATAGAAGGAGAGTAGACTCGTCCAACCATGAGAAGCTAGACACGGAAATCACGTGGTATACCCCACGCGTCATCGCCTCTCCTGGAAGGAGAGTAACCAAACCCAAGAAGTGGGTACCCGAAACAAGGTATATACATATCTGTATGCTCATCAAGAAACCCAAACAAGCTCATAAGGGGATGTTTATCCCGTATCTCAGCCCAAGAAAAGAGTAGCCAACAGTCCTAGTGTAACCCCATCACTGATGCCCAGCATCCCGCACGTCTGCCCTGAACCGAAAGCCAAGGGGCTCAGTCACCGCACCTTGATACTATCCTCTTTGGGCGGCACTGACTCACCCGCACAGTTTTAGATCACATCGCAAGAACGCGTCTCGCTGGGGAAAGTGCCCCTCATAATTGCGAGTTCTAGGAAAGTCAAACCACACCTCATCAATGCCCTGCAGTCGAGAGGTCTCCTCAAAGTCTTGTCGTTCCATCACCGACCGGTACAACCAAGGGTCCAACTCTTGTAATCACGGAGTAAAGCCATATGCTAGCCAAGTAGAAAGGACTGAGCCTGGAATGCTAACAGGTGTCCCACTACCTAGCCCTGCTGGATGGTAATCTATAATACATCATCCAGCGACCCACTGCCCAGCCCCGTTGGAGGGTAGACCATAATATGATACTGGGTGACCCACTGCCCAGCCCTGCAGGAGGGTAAACCAAAAGTCATCATCAGGCGACCCACTGCCCAGCCCCGTTGGAGGGTAGACCATAACACATCATCAGGAGACCCACTACCCAGCCCCGCTGGAGGGTAGACCTGGAATAAGTCGACAGGTGACCCACTGCCCAGCCGTGCTGGAGGGTAGACCTGGAACTAGACGACGGGCGACCCACTACCCAGCCCCGCTGGAGGGTAGACCCTAAGAGGTCGTCGGGTGACCCACTGCCTAGTCTCTGCTAGAGGGTAGACCCTATGATTGTCAGGTGACCCACTGCCCAGTCTCCGCTGGAGGGTAGACCCTAAGAGCGTCGGGTGACCCACTTAACAGTCTCTGTTGGAGGGTAGTCCCTAGAAGCCGATGAGTATCCCACTTCCCAGTCTCGCTGGAGGGTAAAACCCAGAACTGCTCTGGCCATCTCCACTAGAGGGTACAACACTAGCCAACTGGACACGGAGTGGGTATCGCACAACCAGCCAACTCCAGAACAACTCACCAAAAGAGGTTCGGCGCCTGTTCCATCACTGGGTGTCACTAGCACTTCTACCGGCCAATCCATCGAGAACGAAACCCGGGGGAGACCACTAAACCCTACTGGTCAAACAAACGAGCACAAAGTCAGGGGAAATAAACTCCACCCTGCTAGTCAAGCCAACGAGCACAATGGGACCCTCTACCCAGTGAGAGGTCCAAGTACGCGAAGCAGAACACAACATGCACTTGGTGCCCACACGACATGTGGCCCCAAGTCAAACCCCCAACCAAGCGCACAAACAGCCTTAGGTACAAACCATACGTACCTCCAAGTGCTCTTGTATACTCCCAGAGTATACCTCGTTCCATCCCATAAGCTATCGTGCACACGGAACCCCACATCAACGTGAATGAATGACATAACAACTCCAACCTGCCACCTCATCAGCTGAGGCACAACCAACCACATCTCAAGAACCATTTATATCACTCTCCCAAGAGTGCGCGATCACACGCCAAGGGTCTGCTACAAATAGGGTAGGATGAACCACCACTAGACCACCTTCTATGCTTCCACATTCAACAAGATCATGAAAGAGGCTCCGCACAACCAAACGGATCGCACCATTGTAATCCTCGTGGAAAAACATGCGAGATCGACTACTTACTCGCCTTCAACGGATATTCGACGGAAAAGTCACCAACACCGCCTCACGCCCGAACGACGTTTCGTGATCCCGAGCCTCAGCCCTGAAAATAGTCAGGCGCATCTCACCATAGCGATCCCCTCGGGAAAACACGTCAAAAGCAATACTCACTTGAGTGCAACAGATATCCGGAGAAAAAATGGTGCATCCCGGGGCACTGCACACGAGTGGTGCCACGTGGGACCCGCATCCCGGCCCAAAAACTCAACGAACGGATCACACCATTGCGATCCTCTCGAAAAAGTACATGAAATGGACTATTCACTTGTCCGAAACGGTCACCCGGTGATAAAGATGGAGAATCACCGTCGACGCCCAAACGACCGTTGTGGGTCCCGCACCATCGTGCCGAATAAGGGCGGGCAGATTGCACCATTGCAATCCCCTTTTAAAAACCCCCAACATCGACTGCTTGCACGCCCCAAACGGACGTCCAAGGAAAAAGTCACTAAAAGCTGCACGCAGCTCAAAAGACGGTCCATGGGGCACGCGCCTCAACTTCGGCCTCGATGCCTGAAACCACCCTGGAAACCTCCGCCTCGATGCCAGGGTTCCAACGTCGTGGATGGCGCTTAAATCGGACGTTTGACACGTCCGCGCCGCCCAAAACTAGATTCCCGGATAAACACCTGTCCACTTAATGGTCATGTCGCGCCCCCGAGCCCCTCATTTCGAGGATTAAAATTCCACGGAACCGTCTCAAAATATTCCTACCATTATGAGGCACGCGCCGCCGGAAACGGCTCGTGAAACCGACTCCCGGTTCATGGTTTATAAAAAAAACATATAATAATAATAATAATAATATTATTATTATTATAAAATTTATTTGTTTTTTTTTAATTTTTTTTATTAAAACCAGACCGGCCAGGAGGGTCGGTCTTCTTCCTCCGCTGCCAGCAGGACCCGCTTCCTGCGGGTCGTCGTCTCCCCGCAGACCGGCCAGGAGGGCCGGTCCTCCTCCACAGTCCCGAGGTCGACGACTCGGGCTCCCCTGCTGACCATGCCAGGCCGGCGCACGCCTGCTCCCTCGCCCGGCTGACGCCGCCTGCAGCCCCAGTGGACCGCCGTCGCAGAAGGTAGTCGCTCCGCCTCGGGAGACCCCCGACGCCGCTTCAGTCACCGGAAGCTGTCTGTGAGCCCCGACCGACACCCTCAGCAGACCGAGGCCGAACACCCCATCACCGCGCGTCGCTTCTCACCCAGCCTCCACGCTCGGTCGCTCGAACCCGCTGGAAATACTCAAAACCAGCCGGAAACAAACAAAAACCCGCAACTTTCGCCGGACGATGAAGATCGCCTCCTAACTACGATTTAAATTCCAAAATGGGTGATGGAAATCTCATAAATTATACTACATGATTATGTGATTTTTTTGAAGAAATAGCAGCAATTTGATGCAAATAATCGAACTAAAAGAGGGGTTCGACATTTAAAACTCAAACGAACACTGCCTACCATGACGGGCTTCGCCCGACGCTTCCCGCGCGATCCGCCCCCACCATAACGCACCACCTTGAGGAGGAGAGGATGGAGGTGGCCTTGGTTGAGACTCCTTCCTCCAAGAGGAAGAAACAAATGAAGAGGGGAGGGGTTTACCTAAATAGGAATTAAATAAAATTTAATGAATTTAATTTTAAAACATCCCAAAATAACCCGTGACCAAAACTCCCGACGGGGTCAAGGTTAAGCCTCCCCTAGGGTAAACACGACCTCCCGAGCACAACAGCAGTCTCGGAATTTTAATCTGACACCCCGTTCAAATGTTATAAAATTTTACGTTTGAAGCCGCTAAATTACGAAAACGCCCCTGGGGCCATTTTTCACAAATGGGTCGCACCTACGAAACTTACACCCCTCCGAGGGTAAACGACACGCTCTGAACTCAATAGTGCCCTCAGTTTTCCAATCCGAGCCACCATTTAAAAGATACCCACATTTCAACAATAAACGAATTAATTAATTAATTAATTAATTCGTTTAACGTTCCAGAAGCGGGCGAGGGGTCCAAACGTCCCGCACCGACAAGTTTTATGTCGTTCCTAGGGTAAAAATCCCATTACAGACCCATTCGTACACTTGGATATCTGATCCAGAACTCTGTTTAGGATTTATCCCATTTATTTAGCATTTGCAGTGTGAACGCACTGAAAATGTAATTCCGGCCACTCTGGGGCTCGGAATTGCACGCCGTCTGAAGGCGCTGCTCTAGAATATCATCAAGAATATTCCAAAGTCTGTCGTAGAAAAAACTGGGTTTTTACATGGATAGAGATGTATTTGAACAATTTGATATCATTGGTCTCAATGATGGTGGATTTATAAGGGTGAATCCACTTGATTGGTTTATTGAATCCCCAATTCCCATTAGGCAGTCCGAGATGGTGTGTAGCCACATTTGGATTTAGTCCATGAATTTTTGTGCAATTACATGTGAACACATATTAGTTGTGATTTAGAAGTTATATGTACTTCTCTTTCTCTTAGATATACATATAGAAACTAATCAGTGTTGGAAACATGTTTTCTTATTTCCCTAGATTTATCTACTGGAGATTGCCGATGTGAGTGGATACACCTTCAACGAATATTGGAGGGGAGTTTCTAAGATAATTATATTCAATTTCTATTTTTGTGGAGACATATTTATGTGAGGAAGGTACTCATGGGGCCTCTCTGTTAGTATCAGATAGAGAGAGAGAGAGGCCAATAGAAGATATGTCACCATCCCCAACTATCTTGGTTGTTTTAGAGAGATTTTGGAGATGACTATTTTTAGGTATAAGAGATGTTTTGTATTTTAGGGTCAATGATACTACTTAGACCATGATTATAGAGAGAACATAATCATCATTATGCATTATCCAAGAATTTACATGGGTGATTCCAAATACATTTGGATATTCAACCCATACATCATCATTCGACATAGGTTTCATGCCTTCCTTGTAGAAATATACATCAACATATATTGCTCTATAATCCTTTAAGTAGGGTCTATCACCATGTTGTATGGAAACATTTCAATTGGTGGTGTACTTCAGACATATATAGAATGTTGATAGTACCACTTGGTGGTGATGAAGCCATGTCCATCAAATCCTGACAATATTTTTGGTATCATATTATATAGCCATGAAATCACCATCAAATGTGAGCTCCCCAAATTGGGGTTCGAGTCTTATATCAACTAGGTGTCTCTAATCGTGATTTTCATATCCCTGTATGGTCATCATTTTTTATGATAAGTCCCCTTAAAAATACCCAAGTTGTCAGAGGGTCTAGAATTGGATAAGATTTATCCTAAATCCATTATTATTCAGAACCCTTTTGACATTGATATTATTGAGACTACTCGAAATTTATAAGTGTACGTTGTTCCCATGGATGGCGTCATCCTAATCATGAACATTGAATGAGATTTCAAAATGACATTCTAATGACATAGTCTTCACACAATATACATCAGTGGAAGAATTTTCTATCTCGATTCGCTATGGGCTCTGAAGGACTTCAACGAGTGCCTCCCTAAGTTATTTTTAAAGGAAATGTGCATATAGGAATGATAGATTGGTCAAGGATACATCTATGTATTGTATAACATTATAATTTTGTTCCAATGTCTGACACTTCCCAATATGTTGTTTCCCCTGGGCATGTGGATCAGGGGATTGAGCATGTTGTTTTGGAGAACATGTAGCTAAGGTAGATAGAAATAGAGCTAGTACGATGGGTAAAAGGGTATTTTCATCCAATGGTGTGGGCTGTGTTGGCCTTACTCGTTGCATGGGTTGATAATATTTAACATCAGCTAAGTGATCATGCATTATGAATATATGTGAGAAACTTCTAGAGGGCTCTGAGGAACCTCCTTTCGTTTTCTATTCTAGATGGAGTGCTTCACAATTATTTTTGTCCACATATATATCTCCAATTCAGATAATACCATCATATTGAGTATGACCACGTCTGGATATCCCCGTCTAGACTTGACTCTAGCCCATGAATCTTCACTTTCCTCTATTATATGCGAGAAAACATATTAGGGTGCATAATCATTATCATAAAAGGGTTATATCTAGTGTAATATGTGTACATAAACTAACAGGATCTCCTAATATATTGAGGAATTCATTTTTTTGGGTTTCCTAATATAGCAGATGTCGTAGAGGAGAAATTAGCTGAGGTTAATGATGACTTTGGAGGAGAATACGACTCTTCATCACCAATTTTATTTTACCAATATTGGACACTCTTAATTTTTAATTTCCTATCCTATACCATTTTATTGGGAAGTGGATCACAAACTGGATTGTGAAATTGTTTTATCAAAGTTTCACGGTCTTGATCAACTATCTTTTCAGTGATCCAGTTTACGAATTTTTTTCAGACATCTGGTTCGAACCTAACACTAATCATCATCATCTTCTGGTTAGACCATGGATATACAATCCAAATTATATGAGGAATTATCCATCACCACTTGTCCCAAATCAATTATGCCTCGAAGAATGTATTTCTGGATTAAACAATTTATGATATTTAGACCCAGCATTTTGTGCAGCGGGAAATAATCGGGCTGGTCAGGGTGGTTGAACTCACTAGGATTCAATGGATGGGGAAGTGTGAGTTGCTTTGTGTCCATGGTTTCTATAAAATAACTGAATACCACATTATTTTAGTAATATTTCACCGTAATCATCCATTCTTCAAATCCTATATGACCCTGATTTCTATATGCTTCTAGAAGAGGGAGATTCTATGGATTTCACTATTTGATACGAGGAGTGGGAAGTTCAGGGAATGCTCGGGCATTTTCTAAAGTGTCAATGTAAGCTTGAGGGTTATTACTACATCTTTTGTTCTAGATATCCTATTTCCCTATGATGCATGTATGATTTGGATGTGGGATTATGTCCGTTGAATGGCACCCTCCAAACTCATGGTTGTATCAACAAATACATAGAATCCAACTGGACATTTCATTAGAATCATGGGTGTCTCCAACTACTCCCTAATATTATCATCACAAATTTTGTGCACCTACAATTGTGAAGAGGGATGATGAGTGAGTGGGTCAAAACCCTTCCACATTTCTATGAATTTGTACATCGTGTCATTTTAAAACAATTAGTATTTTTCAAGTCGAAGATCATCCCTTCCTTTGTTTATAAATGAATTGGTAACGAAATTTATGGTGTAGGTATTCCCATACCATCACAAATCCATCTTCAGGATTGATTTTCCAAACAGGGGATGGCCCTATTAGCGTCTGTAGAAAACACCTCATCATAGTCACCTCTTATTGATCCCCAAGGCCCATCATCATCCCACATCGAGTCAAAACGTTTGTGAGATTATAATCTGGGTCGACTGCACTATAAATGGTGTATAATGTAATATTTCAAATTTCGGGTGGTGTTGGGGGTATCATCTACCAATTTGGGATTTGGCTTACTTTCAGTATTCATATGCAGGTGTCACCCATCCATGGATTCCATTCGAGTATCTAGGGACTCGATGATGTTAATGATATATAGACGCACTACATATTTGGTTGTCTCCTACCTATAGGAATACAGTAGGGGTTAAAATGTTAACCTATTTTTATCTCATACTATTTGAAAATTCATCCCAGGAACGAATGGTTAATCTGATGATGGATAGGCTATTTCTGCAATAAAGGGAATCCTAGGTAATTTTAATCTTCTTCATGTATGTGGGATGGCTGTCGTGACACATATCCAATCTAATATTAATATGTTTACCATGATTATTGATCAGATTTGAGTGGGACAACAATTTTATCTTCCAGGAGACAATACACTATAGGAATACTGCCTATGAGAAACTCCTCATTATGTTACGAAAGGCTTGTATTTCACTCGCATATTATGACAATCATTCCTATAAATAAAGAAACTTCCTCCTTTAGGGAGATGAATGAGATGTGGTTTTACCATTCAACATTTCCGCATACTATCATCGAGTTTGACACTCCATATTTGTAATTTCCATGTATTAGAGCCACCATTTTTTGATGGTGCATACAACATCATTTGGATTGTTTAAGTCATCCTCATACAATTGATCTTTTTTGTCTCAGGACCTAATATATTTGTTTTGTAATCAATATATGTCATGTTGATAGTGAATACATTGATATAGTAATATTAGAAAATATTTTTCTTGCCATATCTTTTGACATAAATGGATGATTCTTCATGGCTTTCATAAATGTTGTTATTTTAACCCTTAGCCTTATTAGGATGTTTTTTCTTAAGAACCTAGCGGGGATTAACAATCTTTAGTACACATTCATGTAGATTATTTATATTAATTGTTTTTATAGGAGTGTTTCTAGATGGGGTATCCTAATGGGCCCCTACTAGTAGAGGTGTGTCTCGCGGTATGTGGGACGATGACCATTTAGTTATTTTCCCCCAATACAGAGATGTTTGATTATCTGTGTGTTGTGATGATGATGAGAATTTACCCAGCACTATGGGATTGGGGTAATTCAAAGATATAGTTCACACTAATTTGCCTAATTGTTGAGGATCCAATGGATTCGGTTTGAGATTTTATGAATCCCGATAATGACAGGAAATTATAAATTCCCCTAGCCCCATGGTGTGGAATTATTATGGGATCATCGTTGTTGTCTCCATGTTCTTCTATGGGGTTGAAGAACCAAGGGATGGTGGTTGAGATATAAATGTGCCCATCCCAATGGGATGCAGTTATGTTGTAACTTATATTGATGTGTCCCAAATACTCCTATGAATTGACGATCCGAGTGGTGGATGTGGTGGTCGATATTCCCTTAGCCCGATAGGCTAGATCTTCTCTTCATTGACTGATATTGTATCTGCAATAGCGGTCCACTTGATGAGATGTAATTTTTCTTTCATAGGAGTTGGGTGTGATGGAAACCCCTGATGGGAATAATTTCTCATGGAATATTTCCTCGGTGATTTAAACATTGGTCTTCATGTTATTAATTTAGTTTTTTGGTTTTGAGGGGCCTAGTTTGATGTCATGTCAGCTATCCTCCCTCTATGTCTGTAATGTATGAGTATTGTTGGAGAAGATGCATTTTGTTTCCTTGACCAACCATCTAGAGCATTTCTCATCTCCTTGATCACACTAGAGCCTATAAAATGTCTATAGGGATTCACATATCATAGATGACATGTGTAAGGGGTGTTGTGAAATCTTGGCGACATTCCATAGTGTTCTCACCATTCATCAGATGACCCATGTGCAACACATGAGGGGGAACCAAAGATGTATATCACATAAGACAACTAAAATTGATCTTGGTAATAACCATTATGTTTTTAATGCCTAGGTTTTGTTCACTGCCCACTCATATTCATTGTAATGTGATTTTGTAGGCCTGAGTAATGGTCTTCACAAATCCTACCAGATATCCTTCATGTGATTTATGAATGATCACATGAAGTGATTTATGTCAAGTGAATTAATTCTCTGGTTATCCAATGGTATATTACATGATGGAATGTTATCTAGTCATAGGATATGACATTCGTTGAGGCCTATAAAATCATAGAACTAAATTCTCCAGAGTCTTGACATCAGGAACCCAACCCTCATAGTAATCTACAATGAAAACCCATTCTTCATGTTGGGTCAAGGAATTTATAAGCCTCACCACCTTGGGAACACACTGGTGTTTCTAGTGTAACTAGCTTGATTTTAGTGTAGAGGTAGTGAAGGGGGTTTGACAACATTCATTTTTGTGTGTCTTGTTTACGAACAGCATCAGGTGCATCACCTGATTTTTAATGATCACATGTATCTACATTTATCGAATTATTCTTGATTATTAGAGACATGTTTGACCATGAAGATGTGTCAAAGGACTTTTATGTTCTAATATTGACATGTCTAATAGATATCAAAGTATTCTAGTGCCTATGTGAAGACACTCATGATACCTTTGTGGACTTTTCATAGGGTCTCACGGGACATCATTACAGCTTCATTAGGTGTGTAACATGCCATTCAATGACCATGAGTACTTTTAGACTCCTCAATTTGGATCCTCTATATTTTTTGATTCATTAGTTAGGATATATTCAAGATTTAAATCACGTTGATGAGGTTATTTAATCTATTTTTTAGGAGATGTGTCACATGACTAATATGGGACACTTCTGGGTGCACAATCATTCCATGTACTAATGATGAGTATGACAAGTGAAAGGTCTTCCATGAGAAAATGTGGGCATGTCGTCGAGGGATTACAATTACTTGGCATCATCAAGGGTGTGTCTCGTGTCTTTCAGTAACCATGATCCCCTCTTTCATCCAAAATTGTTTTCTTCATTATTTTATTTTATACATGTGATGGCTCATTTGAGTTTTAACGATTAGTAACTATGTTTTTTACAAGATTTTTTTTGATGATGTCTCACTTGAACAATATATGTCACATGGAGAGTGTGTAAGAATTTAGTGGACACGTATATTCACTTATCCTTATAGGACAATGGGATTTTCTTGGTATGACTGAGGACATCTGTGTGGTGAGTATGACATGCCAGAGGTCATCCGAATGGTTATGTAGTGTCCCATAGATCACTCGGGGAACAGATCCCATGTATTTTGGTGATTGTGAAACTCTATCACATACTCCCCTTTATATCCTTTATTTTATTTGAATAAGTCTCAATGGTCATGCATGATTTCCTAGATATTTCTAAGATAATTTATTCATACCATGGATGATTTTGCAGATGAGCTTCATAACCACGGGGGGTCTCTCCCATTGAATATATTGTTTCTCCTTTTTTTGAAATTTTTTTTATGAACATAACCCACAGAACGTTTGTGAGTTTAAAACATGATCAACATGGTCCCTAGCAATGGTTTTCACACCTTGTATTGGTTAGTAACTTTTTTCTTATATAGACTGTTGTTTGATTAGTGTTGGATCTCGTAACAATATTTAAGACTTTTCTTGGAATCTTTATCTACTTTACATTGATGCATCATACGTTCATTGACGGACAACTCTGTGGTTTGAAAAAATTGTCAAGGGTCGTTCCTTTTCTCTCATTTGGTACATCACATGTTTATAAATGAATCATTTAACTTATTCACATTATGATATCAAGGGAGACAAGGAGATTAATATTCACACCTTAATTTTTCATGTATGTGGTGTGGACCTCCATTGGATTGTCCAAGTTCATCAAGTTCTAAATATTATTCCAATTCGTCTATTGCAGCACATAAAATAAATTTTTTGAGACTTGATCATAGGAAAATGATAATTCTCTGTCCACTATTCATCATATAACCAGATATGCAGTTATTTAATCTCCCTATTCATGATGATGACCCCATTATAGGAACATGAACCCATGTTCTCATATCTATATTTATTCAAAAGAAATGAGTTATATTCGTGGCTTAAATTTATATATATGATCCCATGATTGGTCATGCGGTGCCAAACCCTTCACATGAGGTGATACATGGTTACATAGCCTTTCGCATGAAGGGTTACGAGGTGCTTCAGTGCTTCACAAGAATGGTTAAGCAGACCACATCTTTTTCACATTAATGGTCATGATATTGTAGGGAGAATGTGGTCTCCCACATATGAGTTTCATATGCCTCAAATCATGATATACCATTAGTATATATAGTCATGTTTCAACTATCCCTTCTGCACCCAGGAATGGTGGTTCATCTGATAGTCACACTCTGCCATTCTTCAAATCAACAAATTCATCCATGAAGTCCCTAAATATTTTATAGTTTAGTGATTTATTCAAATAACCTTGTATTCATTAAATTTTCAAGTGACACATTTGAATTTACACATACATGAATCCTTATAGAGGCTCTACATAGTGACGTGATCCACACCTATACATTCATTTATGCGTTGATGATATTATTCATCTGCTTGGTGGATCCTATTGGTAGTGGTGACCTCCATCATTTTCCATCAGCTCAAGCTCTATTTTTGTTGAGGACTCTATATTTAATTCATAGAGTTAATCACATTCTATAGAGAATAAATCATATGTTCAGATTTAAACATGGAGATTCAACACCCAGACTAATCAATAGGAATCATATATACTATAATTCGATCCCATCCACAAACAACCTTTGTAGTGTCATGTGTCTACCTAAAGGATACATCATCTAATGGTCCTCCTTTCATCCATAAATTTTTCTTATGGAAATGTATACATTGGGAGCTAGTCTATACATAGTATAATTTAAAATTCCATCATGGGAATGAATACAATATTTTAAATGAGATTATGATAAAAGAAGTAAATAATCTATTTTCTAAACACTATTGACTCTTGGATAAGCATACCATGATTCATGACTGATAACTCTACTTTTATCAAATAAAGTGTTGATTATAGATTGTTTGTAATTTTGTACGAAATAAAGGAATTTGTAGAACTAGAATCAAACAATGTACTTTCTTGATTTGAGAGAACAACAATAGTACCTTCCACTACATAATTTGGAGCTCCAAATTCAGGTATTGTGAATGAAAAAGAATGGCCTTACTCCTAAGCCCAATGATGTGTTAGATGGAAATTACCCTAAACATTACTGGGATTTGAGAAGTGATTGGAAAAGTTCCCTAGTTGTCAAAACTAGAATAATTGTACATCTGGAATGGATTTCACCATATTCTAATTTTTTATTATTGTTGAGAAATTGAGGCATCACCTCACTATGAGAGTTTCAGATGATATCAACCTATCTTCCAAAATTATTGAATATACCAATCCCCTGTTAGTAGTTCCATGAATTATTCTTCACACATTTATTTCATGTGGAATGTTACACTTCCCATTATCCTCTTACTTAATCAAAGATCCTCCCCATGTGTAGATCCTTTGATCTTTTATTTTCATTATATTTTTGAGACCACTATGTCTCAATGAACTCCAGCACAAACATTATAGTACTGCATAAAATTTCCTCAAATCTGCCATAGTTTAGATTGGATAAAGTATTTCCTACAAGAGGTCTTATTTCACCAATGAATCTACCAACCATGCCAATAGGATCAATGAAACAACTAGTGGAGTAATAGGAAAATCTTATGAAATTCAACTCATATAGAACAATTGATTCATTCTCCTTCTAACTCTGTTCAATGAATTCCATGTCCATTTTCATTCTCATATAAGGAGGGAAATAATTATTCATGAACATTACCACGAACTCTTCCCACTCTAATGCTTTAGTATCCCCTCTTGGTGTGGTGTTTTTAATTTGTGACCACCACTGATCGTCTTTTTTCTCTAAATGGTACATAACAAGAGTGGCTTTTACTTTTTTTGAACAACGATATACTAAAAATACCTTTTCTATTTAGATTATTAACTATTCAGAAATCAATATGTTTTGTAGATCCACTGAATGTTGGTGGTCGTTGAAGCATAAAGTACTACAATGTTCTTCGCTTCATGGTGAATCTAGTCTGTCAGTTTGATTCAAGTTATTTCTCATAACTTGAGTTAGATGATTAATCATTCACATAAACATTTCCATTCTGGATTCCATAGGATGGTCGTCAGTGTATGGTCCATTGCACTCACTATTTGAAAGGTTCTTCCACTTTCACACCATTTTATAAAATAAGAAAACCATGGTAAGAAACATGTTACATTTAATAATTGAAAAACTCTAAATGTTTTTATGTCTTAAAACATCATGTTTAGACAGATTATTAAATATTAACAATTAAATATTATATAAATCCATCTTAATGGTTTATAAAAATCTAGTGGCTAACCATAACATATCCCTAAGTAGCATCAAACTAGGAGTGAAACAAGGCCTATTTTTAGGAACTAGTTCCCATTTGAGTCAATCTCAAAGCAGTGATTTATTGGTTTTAACCCTAGATACATCAGTGCGAGAGCCACATCAACTTGTTCATAACCAGTCATGGATTTATTTTTTTGGGAAGAACTTACTTAATATTCCAAAAAAAATACCAGGATTATTTCCTATAATTTAAATTTTCACAATGGTTCTTCCTAATGATCTCAAATTTTAATTTATAAAAATAACTACTCTATCCTATGATACTAACTAGGTAATCACACATTTTTATTATATAACATTAAATTTCATTTTTCAAATAGATGTTAGTTAATATTTAGTGTCATGGAAAAAGGGTACATAATACCTGAAAAAATTATTCTAATCCACTTGAAAGTCTTCATGATATGTTGATCCTATGTACAATTACTGCTTCTTAAGACCTGGGGAAAAATAACAATGGAAAGGGTGAGCAGAAGGCCCAGTAAGGGTAAATAGGTGAAACATTTTCCTAGTGATCTTGAGGAAAAAAATAAGAACATTATGATATGCATAAAGACACGAGTAATAGAAAATAATCCTATCCTGATAAAAATAACATGAATCATAACCTTGAAATTTTGAAACAACATTTTATTTTGACATTGATAAGAATATCGCCATGGTCCATGTACAAGTTGTCTGAAATATTAAAATGGATATTACCAAGGTATCGTATAACTTGTCATCCCTATAGATTAATTTAATTTCCCAATGCATTTGAGAGATATCAGGGTGAAACCATAATATGAATTTATTTTCATGTTATCCACGTAGATCATAATCAAAAATTTCATCAATAACACATATAGAATTAAATAAATTGATTTTATATAAAAATCATTACGTTTTAAAAAGTGCTTAAAAATGTTATCATTATGTCATTTGAAACCAACCGAAAGAAAATAGGAATTTTGTGTGTGTAAAATCAAGAATAAAATAAATCATATTTATGCCTAGATGAATAATCCTAGAATTGAAAGACGATTGGGTATTCACATTAAATAATAAAAAAGTTCATGTGAAAAAGACTGACATTTTGAGAATAAAATTATGAAAATTAATAGCTATGAAACATGGATTTAAGAAAAAATAAATGATAAGGGAAAAATTAAAACATTCATAACTAACTTGTAACGTAGTAGAGGTAAATAATTGAATAAAAATAAGAACATGGTATGTAAATTTTAATCACATACAAAAAAAATAGAACTTGAAATGATAATGGAAGTTTTAGAATTCCATTTATTTGAAGAGTAACATCTACATCTTTATTACCAAGAGCATAGAGTCTTCAGGACACCTTTTTAGGACATATTTGGAGGTAATACTATCATATCATCATAGAGAATAATTTTGAAATGAATTTAAATGAAGGAATGAGTGGGTATTTTTAGAAAAATAGAGGGGGGTTTTAATTAATTTCTAAGGATAGTTCATTAGTCATTTTTGCAATACCGTGGGATTACTCATGTTATATTCTCATGATATTGTACAAATGGGACACCTCATATCATATTATATTAATCATATGTTAACAAGTATTATTACATCCTGATTTCATCCCTAATGATGTCATTAATCATACTGAAAACTCGAAACATTATTTTTACTATTCACCAAATAACAAAACATTATATAAAAATATAAAAAATTCATTATAACCTAATATCAACATTCTGATTAAAAAAATTAGATTTTTTGTAAATAAATCACTTCATATTACGAAATACAATTTTAACTATAAATAAACTTTATTATAAAAAAACATCTAGCATAAAATGCATAGTGACATGTATGCTAAAATTAAAGACATTTGAAAAAATTAATTTTTTATATTTTTTAATTACAAAGTATTGTATTTATTAAATTATTTTATTATATTAAACATTATGATTAAATCCTTGTTTTTATTTGACAAAAAATATCTTTCTGAAAAGTTCATTTTTACACGAAAAATCAATTTATCAAATTCCATTATAATTTTTAAGAAAAACAATTTTGAAAATAGATATGATGAAATAATAAAAAAAATTATAAAAAAGGATTAAATTTTAGGTAACAAGGGACTTGATACATTACCCCTTAAATCTCCCACATATAACCTATGGTTATGTAGTGCAATGGTGATAGACTCTTGGGATAACTCAGATAACATCTCCCAGCTGGTAAACTCCACTAACAAAAACATTTCTAGTATGGGATCTTGTTCAAACATAACATGTTAAATCTTTTATTGGGATTTGGATCAGAGTGATTCCTATTTATTCTACCCCTTTCCCAATCATTGAAAAATTGGCTTCATACAACCTAGTTCTTCTAGTTGAGGCCATCAACCCTTCATTCTACACTAATTAACTATTATCATTTATAATTATAAAAGATAGTTAGAACATTATGAAAATAGATTTGAGTGGTCATATAATGGATGAAACTCATTGTTTTCATTAAAATCTAGTAACATAATTATTAATTATATATAATTATTTTGTTTAATATAATATAACACACATTTTCTTGAAACAGAATATTATTCATATCATCGGGTTGTTACTGACATGGGTTGTTCTGAAGTCACTTGGAGCTACAACCTATATATCATCATCTTCCACTAGTTTCATTCCCCCCTTCTTGTATAATTATACTTTTGTATATATTGATCTAAAATCCTTGGACGAGGATCTATCACCCTGTGTTATGCCAACATTTCCATTGATGGGGTACTCTATATATTGATTTAATGTTGATGGTACCATGAGTTTGATATGGTGTCAGGTCCTACCATGTTAGACATTATATGTGTTATCTTACCATATAACAAATATTTCTACATCATATATGGGCTCCATGAATTTGGATTTGAGCCTGATCTACCATAGGGGTATCTTCTCACACTTTTCATATCTCAGGAGAGTCAAATTTTCTGGGGATAAGTCACCTTCTCTACACCCCAATCATCGGAGGATCTGGACTAGGATACGATTGATCCCTGATCCATTATCAATTTGCACCATTTAGACATTTACGTTATTGACTCTTCCTAAAATATGTAAGGTCGTGATTTTCCCATGGATGAAATCTTCCTGATCTAGATTAGTGAATGAGATTGAAATATGGTGTCCTAAGGCCATAGTATCCACTTGATATACCTCAGCGGCAGTGACTTCAATCTTGATTTATTGTGGGATTCAGATGGCTTCGACGAGTGACAATCTATGTTCTATAATAACATGGAGTGAATCAATGATCATGATCATGGATCATACTATATCTACCTATTTTATAAAATCATACTTTATTCACTATAGGAATACGCTTCCTGATATGGAGTTTCTCCTAGGAATTTGGATCAGGGGCTAGAGCATGCATTTCCAGTGCTGATGTCACTAAGGTAGATGGACTTGGAGATTGTGTGGTGGTTGAGAGGGTATATATTTCTAAGGGTTCATGTTTCATTGGCCATCCCCATTTCATGGATTTATCATTTTGAACCCCCTTTATATGGTCATGAAATATGATCATATGATGGAAACTGCTACAGGTCTCTAAGTAAACTCGTTTCATTTAATGAGTCTGTGGGAGCACTTGACCAAGAATCTCACTTCATAGTTATCTTGCATGGGGATATGACTAGAATATTGAATCTGACCATGCTTGTGCTGCCCCCTGTATCCCTAGATCTAGAGCATCCCCCCACACATTCCTCAGTTTTATGTGTGAAAACTATATTCTGGTGCATACTCATAATTGGAGAAGGGTTCTATCAGGTTTATTGTGTTCACAGAACTAATGATGATTTCGTGGTCTAACAAGGATTCCATTTTTTGAGGTGGTGCTCATTTTAATGATTTCCCAGTGAAGAAATTATTTATTGTTAATTTTGTATTTGGAGGAGAATATGTTTATTTGAATTCTATTTTATTTCACCACTGGTGGTCAGGGCCACCTTTGAGAGCCGTATCTAATACCTCTTTTTTTGGTGGTTGAGTTGTTGCATGCTTGCGAAACTATTCTCTCAGAGTTTCCTGGGCTTGATCCACTATAATCTTAAAAATCACATTTTTGAATAATGATGTAGAATGGCCAAGACCTTTGCCCAATCGTCCTCTTCTTCTAGATGGACCATGGTTATATAAACCACATGCTTTGGGGAATTATCCAGCGTCACTTGTGGTGAATAAATCATGCACTGAAGGATTTATTTTTAGAATATACAATTTGTGATATTATGACCCAAACCACAATGGATGGGTAACTAATCGAGAAGATTGGTGTGGTTGAACAGATCAAGGTTAATGGGTGTTGGGTGTGTTTGAAGGTTTCTATCCTTTGATTCCATGAAATAACTAATGAAATGTTCATTCCAAATAGAGTAGGAATTATTTATCATATCTATAAATATCAGATTACCCAAATTTATCTTTGCTTATATATGAGGGAAATTATGTGGTTTAACACAACACAATAGAAGGTGTTGGGATGTTCGGGGCCTACTTGAGAATCTGGACAGGTGTTGCCACTGGTTTGAGAGTGATAATTGTAGTTTCTATTTTGGCTAGACTTTTCCATGTGTTGTGGGCCATATTTGAGTTTTTGATCTGGTCTGCTGAAAAGCATCCTCTTAATGAAGATATATATCAAAATATTCATGGAATACTCCCTAATATTTGACTAGATCACGTGTGCATTCAAACAATGCCTATTTTTTTGGCAAAAATTTCATGTTTCAGCTTTTGTGAGATATGGATGTTCAGTATGTATGACAATCCCTTCCACCATTCTACGAAATCAGACACCATCTATTTTTTCGTATAGAATGTTTTTTCAGGTCGACGAGCATTATCTTACTTATTGAATAAATATATTGGTAAAGGTATTTAATATGGATTTCTTCCCATTAAAAATAGCTTTTACTATCATACTGTATTACCAAACGAAAGATGGACCTATCAATGTCTGTAAAAAACACCTCATCTGGGTTTCCTTATATTGATCTATAGGGCCCATCATCACCTAGCATCGAGAAACAATGTGTGTGAGATGATACTAAGGGTCTCTAGCACCATCATTTTGGAGAATGTATGATTTAAATAGTTGGGTGGAGGTGGGGAATCATTAACCCATTCGGGATACAGATTCCATTGAGGATGTACAAGTGTGTGTAACCCTTCCATTGCTTCCTTTCAAGTATCCATGGACTCGATGATGTTAAGGAGCTCTAGAGGCACTTCTTCCTTGACTGTTTCCATCCCATGGGGATCCAATGGGGATTGACAAGGTGGACCCATTTTTATATTATTCAAATTTTCAATTAATCCAAAGACTCAATGCTTAATATGATGGGGGATAGGATGTTGCTGCAATATAGGTATTTCAGGATCATTTTAGACTTCCTCATGTATGTGGGATGGCTTCCTAGACCTATATCCAATATGATATTTATAAGAATCCCATGATAATGGATCATATTTTAGATGGAGGGAATTTCTCCTACTAGTAGACGATATCCGATGGAAATATTTCCCCTGAGTAAGTCCTCATTTTGTTACTGAAGGGATTTTATTTCACTACTATATTTTAACAATTAGTCATCCATGAAAGGAACCTCACTCGTCCTATGAGGTTATTGTGATGTTTTTATACCCTTACCATTGGCATCATTCCATCAGAGAGGTGGCAACATGATATTTTTAATTTCCCTATTTTGGAACTGTATCCAGTTCCCGGTCCATGCAGAATCATTCAGTGCATTCATGTCACCCTCCTCATGAGGTTTTTTATTTTTATTGAAACCCTATGTATTGTTTTTATGATCAATATATTCCACGTTTATAGTGACGAAATTCAAAAAAGCATATCGGTCAACTGTGGTTGTGCCATTACATTCGACACAACCCGATCATTCTTCTCAACTTTTATCAAGATCGTTATTCTAACTATTATCTTTATTGTGTTGTTTTGGATTGTGAACCTAACATGGCTTATGTATCCTCACAGTGAATTCCTCCCCCATTGGTATATGAAGTGTTATCTTGGGAGAGTATCTGGTCAGGTTTGTTGAACGAGCCCCAACCAAGAGAGGTGTGTCTCTCAGTATGTGGGATACTGGCCGTTGATTCATTTCTCAAAGTATGGAGATGATTGACTCTCTCGATGGTGGTTATGATTACAAAAATTACTCTATCCCTATTGGGTGGGGTCATTCAGGGCCACTATTGGGACTAGTTTTTTAAATTATAGAGGATGCAATGGATCCGGTCGGTGATTTGATGACTGCCAAGATAGACATGATGATATAAATTCCCCACATCCCTGTAGAGTGGGGGTTTTCTAGGATCATTGATGATGACTCAAGGGTCCCCTATGGGGATGATGAACCTGGGGATGGTGATTGAGATATAAATTCTCCATGTCCATAAGGCTAGGGTTCGCTTGCTTCTATAGCCGATGTATCCCAAATTCTCTCATAAATTGAAGATATGAGTGGTGGATTTGTGGCACAATTTTTCTCAAATAGGAGTAGGGTGAAATGGAGACTCGTTATAGGAATTATTTATCATGGATTGTTTCTTGGGTGATCACAAAATTAGTATTTTTGTTTGAAATGATGTCTTATTGTGTTGATGGGCCTAGTCTGAACCCTATTGGCTATCCCCCCACTTTTTACGTAATCTCTGGGTATTTTTGGATAATAATAATTCTATCGAATAATCCAACTGTCCTAAGCATTTCCCAACCCCGTGATCTCACCAGAATCTATAAAATTGCAGGATATCATATCTGAAGGGATCTTTTATTCCCAGTGTTATGTAAATTGTATCACTCGGTACTAGCCCCTTCCTTGAATATAGATAAAAGGCATAGAGTTAGATATTAGATTGAAAAGAGTCGTGATGTAATTGAGGCAAGCATATTTCATATTTGCGCTATGTATTTCAGGTTTCAGATCATCTCCATTGATATAGAATCCATGTAAATATGGAAACATATTATATAGATCATCTGGAGGTGACACTCATACCTGGATAAGGTAGTTATAGATCTTTTACATTATAATGAGTGGCCCGTATATTCTGGCATTGATAATGCATATACTCCTTCTCATTCTCTTCTATAATCTCAATGTTAGTGGTGGTGAGGGTTCAGAACATGATGGGGATGTATTTTCTAGAAAAATCTATCTATATGTTAATGTTAACCTCCTAATAATCATAGATACACACATTCATCTAATAAAAAACTTATATAATAGCTCGAATGGTCGCATGTTGAAGGGGATGTGGTGCTAATAAAAGATTATGGAGAACCATATACAGTTGACATAGATGGTTTGAGATCCTCTCTATATTAACATGTCATTGATTGGAACACTCTCTATATGTCGGTGTCTATAAATAGGGTATTTCCTTTTTCAGTGGAGATATCAATGTAGGGGGGACCATAATAGATGTCAGGTGTTGATTCCCTACGATCCATCTCCATAATACGATGAGGATGACTATCATGGATATAAATGGTGTTTTATTCCATATAGATGGAAGAGATGAAAGGACGTCATGTATTGGAGAATGTTTCAAAAAAAACTCTTGGACAAAGATATTGAACAAATTAATGAAATGTGAC
The DNA here is from genome assembly GCA_963277665.1 of Viscum album. Taxonomy (NCBI): domain Eukaryota; kingdom Viridiplantae; phylum Streptophyta; class Magnoliopsida; order Santalales; family Viscaceae; genus Viscum; species Viscum album. The sequence continues at coordinate 115,891,834 of OY728160.1, read as the reverse complement.
ATCTTATATGTTGTGGTCGAAATATACCAACAAACCATATAGAGTTTTGTAGGGTAATGAACATGTTCTATAATAGTTGATAGAACTAGTATATAACCATATAATGTGGAAAGTATATGGTAATTCATTAGACACTGACTGAGGCTTATATTCAGTGTTAATATATATAATATTCATGAGTTTTTTTAATAAAAACTATTTATTACATTTTACACGTGTAACATCATTTCACATTATGATTGTAATTCCCCCTTAAAATGCACAATAACATGGTACATTTTTTGACACATCATAAAATATTAAAAGTCCTAATTTTATATTCATATTTTAGTAGGTCTCTCATGATATAATGAGAAATTCATACTTTTTTATGTATTTCAATATTCACATTGAACAACACCAAAATGGCCTTTCATGGCAACACATTCTTGGAATACTAAACTGGATAACAACCCAATAAAGAGATTTTAGTCACCATGATACAAGAAAAATGTATCTAAAAATTTAACTAAATATATAAGACATCATTGGTAACATTTTATAAAATAGTGACAAGAGATAATTCGGATTTTTAATGGATTTCTAGGCTACCCATGTGGAAGAAGAAATTCTGGGCCAGATTTTGTTGCCCTGAAAACATCCCACCAATTTAATCATATCTGACAAACCCAAATTTTATTTGGGATAAAATTTTATAGGAGGTTAGAAGACAACTGTATGTCCATTTTATTCTCTATGTACAACTCTAATTCGACCATATAGAAGGTCATTTGATGCTTCTTTTTGGTGGATGCAAGCTGGATACCACTTCATGTCAAGGATAAAGAGGTCCACTCTTCCTTACATTCCACCACCTTAGGCCTACCCTAGTAAAGTGGGATACATTTTACTGTTGGGATATCGACCCAAGACTCTTGAAATGCCTATTTTATCCAGTTGTGTTGGAGTATTTTATCATCTAATAATATTTCCTTCATGGTAATGTTATGCAGCAATTTTGTTGTGTAACATTTGTCTTTCCCATGTATGTTTTTCTAATTCATCTTACTTTCTTAATAAATGTTCTTCTTCTCCTTATATTCCGTTATCATTCACATCACATTGATACTATTGGCTCATGGGGAGAATTTATTCACACCATACCTAGTGAAATTATCACACAACAGTGGAGTGATCGTTATTTCACTATCTTTTTTTTACTTCTTCAATTATTCCCAAATGAGTATACATCCCGCATCCATTGAAACCATGGCATCAATGGAGGTATAACCCGATTATGTGTTGTTACAAGGGAGTATCAAGGGGATATATTGGGCATTATTTATCACACCATTAATGTCTAATCATTTCATTTAATTGAGAATGTTATTTGATGATTTTAAATAATCGTTTTCTTTGTTGAGTTTTAAGGCCACACACATAAAGTGCTAATACAAATCTTTTCCATGGATTTTTCATGAATTTTATCCTCCATGTGTATAGGTGATTAGTAATATGTTTTGTTGCTATTAAACTAGTTAGTGATGATGTTGTTTGATCTTCTTGAAAAAACCCATCTCAAATATATGAAATTGAAATGGTTAAAAAAATTATTTCAACCAATCAACCCCTTGTAATAACATTTGATAAAGTCATTAAATTAATTTTAATTCACATAATTTTCATAGAATTATTTTAAAACCATCTAAAATAAGCTCATTTCGGCCACAAAATATCGAAAAAAAATCTCTAGGATATACATGTTTGTATGTTAATTATTTGACCTCTGATAATTCGATGAACCATGTTAAACTATAAGAAACAACATAAATATAAAATCATGGGTAAATTTCAGTGATACCCAATTTTGGAATTATTTTCGGGGACCCATGTAACTTATCTTCTTCACTCACCTTCTATTCTCACCCAAATTATCTTTTCTGACCACCTTTTCTCTTATATTATACCCTTTCAGTTTTGTGTATCCAAATAAGTTAAAATCCACATTTTCAAATATACTCAAATGTAATATAATCAACAATACCGCAATATAACGCCAAGAGATAATCAAATTGAAATCATATATTGTAAATACCCTAAGTTAGGAAATTTATTTTATCAATCATTGAATGAATACCCCTCACATTGTAACATGTATAATATTTTTGATGATGAACTCTTAAAATAAAAATTTCCATCCCTCTCAAGGATAGTAGAAGAGATCAATAAAAAAGATTTCCAAGATGTTAAAACATTTATCTAAACACATCCCCAACATCTTCTTGAAAAATTTTGTTATTAAATGAGATAATTAATTATGAGGTTTAACCTTTGATATCAGAACTACAATGCATTTATACTTGTTAGGAACTCATCCCTACAATGATTTTCCCTTATATAACATTATGCGGGGTCTAGTATCCCGATAACCTCTCATGAATTTATTGAATCACCAAACATTGTATTTGGGGTAGTGGAAGTGAATAATGAAATTATTGAAGGGTTTTTAAATCAAAATAATTTTTTTCTTTTTTCAATAGAAGGAAATTTGACAACAATAATTTAGTTTTCCTATTATAGCTCCATTGATGATTTTTCAGAAACATCAATCAGTGAAAAAATTGGATAAATAAAAATCATTGATTCCATACCCATTCCTAACAATGATCTTTCCAATTTGGAGGTTTGATCATATATTCAAAAAGAACCCATTTAATTTATACATATTGAAAACGAAATGGAGTTTGATTAAATGTCCTGAGAAATGTCTGAAAGTGTTAGTGAACCTGAGCTCAAATTAAAGGTCCTTATATCCTCTATCAAGTATTTTTGTATAGAGGATAATAAAAACATTCTATTATAATGTCATACTATTTTGATGCTAATGATGATAAAATAATATTTATGTCTTAGAAAATATTATGATGACAATTGGATGGACCCTTATTGATATTCATGGGATTATCCGATTCATTAAAACCTATATAGTTTTTCTTGAATCAATTTCGAAACCATCCTATAAATCCCACTAGAGAACCAATCACAAATCTAATTGAAGTGGAGAAAAATATAATAATTAAAATTTTTAATGTTGGTGTTGGATAAGTTAGGGTGTTTATGTCGATCTAATGATATATATCAAAATCATTACACAAGAGGAAAACCTTGGTTTTCATGTTTCCTATCATGTTGATCATGTTTTTTTTAATGAATCATTTTGATATTTTTTTTAAAATACATTTTTTAATTGTTCTTATATTATGAGTATGTATGTGTATGAAAGGGGAGCGGTATATTCATCTGTGTCACGTGGTGTGTGTAACACCCCAAGATTTCATAGTGTGTTATTTCTTCAAAATAATTCAATAACTTGCACTACACGCAACACCGAGTTCAATTGCACCATGACTTACCAAAAAAAAATCCATTAAAAGAGGTCATGAATAGCATTAACTACATTTTTAACTTTATATAATCCTTATAATTTTAGAATCCATATTATGAGTTTCTTAGTCATAATGCAAGAACAGATTCATTTTCAGTATTGCACTTTTATCAACTTTTGATAGTGAAACCTTTTTAAATACAATATTTTAAACTTTTTGACTAAATGGAGACATCAAAAAAATTTAAAATGAAACATCCCAAGCTTCCACGGTATGCTTTCCTTTGAATAAAACAGTAGCGTGTGTTGTACGCAACGTCGAGTTTTAACACACACCACAACCGATCAAACTAGCCGTTATGAATAGTAATACCTAAATTTTGAAATTATATATATTTTATATTTGAAAATGGACATCATTTTTGGATTCGGAATATCGAATTTAGCCTAAGGTGAAATTTTGGTACATTTCGGATAACTTTCATATTTTGATGAATAGTGAAAATTACTAAATTTTAATTAAAAACAACTTTTTTAATCAAAATAATTAATAGTGATAAATTATGAATTTGAGTGGTTTTAAAGTATATTTAGAATATATTTTTACCATTTAATATAATGTTGGTCATTGGACATAATTTTACAATTAAACCAAACATAAACGAGTGTCAATCTTTTGATAGTTATTATCTCTTAAAAACACGCTTTTTGTTTTGACAGCGGGAATTAATTTTAAATTAATTTCTTCCACTTCTGTGTTTTGAATTTAGGAAAATGGATTCCATATTTGGAATCAGGATGTTCAAATTGTGTAAATAGGTAACTTTTATTTTTAGACATTTTGAATAATTACTGCGGTAAATATTTTATTTACCATGGTTAAGGGTAAATCCGGTAAATAAGGGTTAAAAAATAATATTATAATAATACTAAATTACCCTAAAACGTGTCTTAACCCTATTGGTTGATACATGGTCGACCATGGGCATCTTTGGGTCTATTTTGGGACCCCATGGATCCACTTGTAAGTGATAATGACACTTTATTTTAATTTAGTTAAAATGAATACAAAAATGACACAAGCATATATCTTTTAGAACAACAATTTTTACATAGTGTTATATATGTTGGATTTTAGATTATAAATATTCATTAGAAAGATAAAAAGATTTACTACATAATTATATTTTATTTATAATTTTTAGACATTGAATAATTTATTTTATTTATGACACAATGATGATGCAGTAATTACTATAATATTGAAAAATTAAAATAATTGATATTATAAATACCCAAATAATTATAATATGAAACTTTTAATGAATTAAACTAATTTTATATGATAATATGATATATTAGGATTGATTTAATTGACTTTTTTCGAAGTAATCAATCTGTTAGGAGTTTCAAAAAAATCAACTATTGAATAGTGTCAAAATTGACATAAAAGAGTTCTTAAAACAAATATTATATTATTAATTGATATTAAATTCCTAAAAATCTAAGGTTCGGCCAAGAGACTTATATTATGATATGTTCCTCATTAATGGACCACTTGGGGGTCTCTTGGATGTATATAGTAAGTTTATTAACCATATTATATAAAAATACAAAGAGACATTGTAAAAGTGAAACTAATTAACTTAGAGTTAATACTTAAAGATAAGGTTAATATAAGTACCCAAACCTGTCTAAATTCTATTGGTTGAGTGGTTTTCGACCTATCCCCACCTTAACCTTTGAATAGTCAACTTTGGAGCCATTAGAATCCGAATATGTATTTATTATAAATAAATATTTCTAGCTTTTCCAAAGGTGCCCCTCACCCCTCTTATAAAAGGGCACTCCTCCTTCTCATTTCTTCACACCTCTAAAGCCTTTTGGTTCGGCCAAACTCTGACCAAATACTCTCCCAACATCCCTCAATACAACATAGGGGCCTTAGTTTGATCAGAAAGCCAACCTAAGGAGCCCTTTTGATCAAATCAAAAGGAAGAACCCGAAGAAGAGGTAATGATTTCACCACCCTTTTCTAAGTTCATTTCTTCTTCCACTTCTTCTTCCTTTGTTCTTACCATTCTAAAATAATAACTCCAGTATCTCACATATACTGTGATGTTATTATAAGTATGGTACAACCATATTCAGTACTCTATCCACCCTTTGAATAACATGTCACCATACGTGTGTACGTACGGCTTACCGTCTCCACGTCGTGGTGTAATTGTTATTCAATATAATATTATTTGGATGGGTATAATAATGATGTGTAACTCATGTAAATAATAAATATAACATGTTAATGATTCTGTATATATGATATACCATTCATTTATATATTATTTTAATATCAAAAGAATGATATTGTCGCTCGTGCGTACGTACGGACTACCGTCTCCACGAACGCGATGAGATTCATTCTCCATCGTATCCATTCAAGTATAATTATCATTTGATGATTTAAAAATGATGTTTAAGGACTGTATATCATTCTGGATATGAATAAGATACAACAACCATGGCTTATGTAACAAAACATATAAAAGAAAATGAGTAAGTTAACTCCAGAAACGACGATAATTCTAAGATATTATTAACAAATCAATGTTAAAAGATCATATATGATATCATATTAATATATATGATTCTTGTATAATTTAATAACAACTATTTCACCATTATACAGGAGGTTAACCTACCCCAACCAAGGAAAAGTACAAGGTAAGGGTTATTTCACAATCTCTTCATTATCCGAGGTTGTATTATACGTAATAATCTACTGGGATCTCTTTATCATCCACATCCATGTTTCTTCAAAATGTATTTCAAAACATATTTATTATTTACAAGAATATGGGTTAAAGTCATTTATACCCTTGTTTGACTTTTTATAAGAGGTTTATAAAGGAATCTTTCCGTCATTTTCAAAACAAGGTCCTTTTTAACCTTTTCGACAAAATTAAGGTTAGAATGTTTTTTTAACTTATACGGCGGGTGCGGTTATTTTTTGCCGTTATAAAATATTCAAAGCTTTCCTTACAAGCTTATAAGAATGTTTTCAAGAAAATGTTTTATTTTATATGGCTCTTAAATGATTTCAAAAATAGAAAGAGATATTTCTCTGAAAAGTGTTTTGATTTCATCTATGTCAACATCCTTTAATGGATTTTACGCTTATTTGAAGTTGATTTATTATAATACAAAACTTCTATATTGTATTGAAGGTTTTGTGATATGTTTGACTGTGGATGTGCTATTTTATACCATTCATAGTTTATGGTGAAACTATTGACATTTCGTATGCTAGTTTTAATCCGAATGTTTATGTTATATTACAAACTTTTCTTCAGATGAATGTGCTAAACAAGTATGCTCCGGGTTGGGGACCGGTAAAAGTAAGCCCTCCAGGTTGGGGACTGGTTAAAGTAAGCCCTCCAGGTTAGGGACTGGTAAAAGTATGCCCTCCGGGTTGGTGTCCGGTTATTAGAGGCACTCCAGGTTGGTGTCCGGTTATTAGAGGCACTCCGGGTTGGTGTCCGGTTATTAGAGGCACTCCGGGTTGGGTTCCGGTTAGAAGTAACCCCTATGTCTTGGGATGAGGCCTAGACAATGAAATTAACGTTTGGCATTATGCATTCCAATATTATGAAAGTGGTTATTGATTTTTTCATGTGATTATTCGATTAGTAGAATATCCATGTGAACAAGTAAATGGCATTATTTCATTTTACTTTTGCCTTACTATGTTGAAGTTCAATTTTAAAAGGCTTTTGTTTTAGTAATTCATTGCCTTAAATGTTTATGCTTATTTTGAATGTTCCGCTATATTGTTATCCTTACTGGGCATTTGAGCTCACCCCTTTTCTATGTTTTATTTTTCCCAGGTAGTGAAGAAGTAAATTATGAATGACTTGCAGGGATATTATGAGGGGTTAATAGTGTGGATATGAAGACTTTGTTGTTGTAGTAGTTTTTCACTTTGAAATGTAATGTAAAACTTTATGATTATATCTAGTGTTTCCAAGGCTACTAAACCAATCGGTCTTTCGAGATTTGATCTTCTTGTGATCATGCCAATGTTATGTAATTAATGCACCGACTCTGGGTAGCTGGGGTCGGGGCGTTACAGTTGGTATCAGAGGAAGTTTAGTACAAACCTTGGAAGCTAGATTTAGATAAACTCTGATTAGAACACGTAGACCTAAGATGAACTTTGAGGATTAGTATAGAAGAACATCCTAGAATTTTGGTATTGTAGAGATTTTGTGAGTTTTCCGAGCAATACATCCCTGTCTGGATACGAGCAGGTAGATGCGGCTCTGGCACAGATGTACCTAGGGGTAAAACCCGAAAACACCGATTTGAGCTAGACTCGAACGGGAACTGGTGCACGACAACGGGCCTTGCTGCACTCTTGGTTACGACACTCTCAGGGGATATGCTTAGGATAACTCTCATTTTCTTTACAAATCATTATGAAGGGTTTATGAGTATATACTTCCTCAAAGAAAACATTTTTATGATTATGGATTATATCCATAAATAGTTCAATTTATGTTAAGTGTTTTATAAGTATGGGATTATGTATTTTGATTCATAAACTGATCTAGTTTATGCCATTGTTTAGAAATGGTGCCCAGTAGAAGGAATGAGAACTCCAGAAATACACATGATTCAAAGAGAAGGAAGGATCATATCTTTCATAGTCTTAAGCTAGAATTTATAAGAGAAATAGTCTCCCATATATTATCATCATATGAAGAAATAATATCATGTGTTGATAAGATAAGTAAAGAGTTTACTGAGTCCTATGGCTTTGAAGGGAAGAAAGAGAAGAAAAGTATGGAAGAGAGAAAGATGGATAAAGGGAAGATGGAAAAGAAGAATTTTCCCATATGTGGTAACTGTGGAAAGAAACACCTTGGAACTTCCCTGAAAGGAATGGGAGTTTGTTATAAGTATGGAGGAAAAGGGCACAAAGTACGTGACTGCAAGGGTAAGAAAGTGGTTTTAAATGTACAATGCTTCATTTGCAAGGAGTTTGGACACTACGCGATCTTATGTCCCAGTCATCAGACTATGCCGCAAATGATGTTATTGGATAATAATCAAGTTATGATACTACCACAGATGAAGAGGAATGATTAGAGTTCTTATGTTGATTATGTCAACTGAGTGTTGTATCAACAATGTACTTGTTATAATAATTATGGAGTATATAAGGATTGTACTGCAGTACTATTTCATTAAGGACTTGAGATTGTGTGGAATAAAGAAAAGTGACTCAATAGCAGGATAAATTTTTGGAAAATATATGGTTGAGAGAATGATAAATCATAATATAGTTCTGATACTGAGGTAGTGATTTTGGAATAATATGTGATTGTTTTGGATAAATTATATTGGATATTCTTGACTACCTTGGAACTGATTAATGATTTGTATATTCCATCATTGTTGGGGTTTAAAACATTTTTGGATTGATGAAGTATATCCAGCATTCTATATGGAATAAGGGAGCATGAATGTAATCAATAAAGATTATGGTAATTCAGGATGTTTCAGTGTATTAAAAGAATACATGATGAAGGTATTCATAAGCTATTACGGGGTAAAAAGGATCTACATAATGTTTACCTTCCTTATAAATGTTGGACTGTGAGTTTGGACAGAATTATTTTGGATAGTTCTAGTTTGGATTATTTTGGATTGCCATAAAAGGGCAACCCAGAGGTCGGGCGGCAACCTGTCGCGTCCGGCAAGGCTGCGAGACTTGAACCCGCAACCGAAGGGCGACAAGGGTGTATCACCTACCACTGGCCCACGAGATGTCCTGGATTAAATAATGTAGTTTTTATTAAACGATCTTGTAGATGAATTATAAATTCGTTTATTTTGGAACCCTATACGAATAGTGTAAATAGAATTTTTTTTACATTCTATTATCTTTTAGAGTGAAAGATGAGTTTGTGGTAGAAATTTATTAATGGATAAAACTCTAATTATAAAGTATGTATATCTCCTTATGATCTTATCCAATCTCATAAATAAATTCCTCAACATTAAGAAAAGTAACTTAGAACAAAAATGTTTTCCTAGATGATACCTTAAATCATCACTAATTTATGGCTTTGGGATTGTTGGCCTTTTCATAGCCATGTTCTCTACCACTCTCCATCAGATAATTGATGGTTAGATTTCTCTTCCATATACATATTTTCCTACATGGAACCCTAGTATGTGTTATTTTCGGTAATCTTCATACTTTCCACTCTTTATTTTAAATAGAGGCCTCGATAATTCATTTTTCGATTTGGGATTTCAACTAAGATATTTTGAAACGTCAAAAATGTGTTATCCCAATACCCTATATTTTGTTGAACCGATGGTACTTCAAATCATCATAGATTGATGAGTTTAAGGACCTCAATTTTATACTTTTTTGTGATTGATGACCTCAATCACTACCTATAAATATTTACGTTTTTCCTCCGATTATATGTCTCTAATTGCCACCAATGTTCTCCTAATCGAGATCATAATTTGGTTGTGACCCTTTGATTTCTCTTTTCCTCATATTAAGACTAAATTTTAGTAACCCAATTTCCGATGTGGGTTTTCCCACAAATATATTTTCTACTTTCAACCTTTTATTTTCGAAGAACAATTTCAAATTGCGAGGACACAATTTATTGAAGGAGGGGAGAATGTAACACCCCAAGATTTCATAGTGTGTTATTTCTTCAAAATAATTCAATAACTTGCACTACACGCAACACCGAGTTCAATTGCACCATGACTTACCAAAAAAAAAATCCATTAAAAGAGGTCATGAATAGCATTAACTACATTTTTAACTTTATATAATCCTTATAATTTTAGAATCCATATTATGAGTTTCTTAGTCATAATGCAAGAACAGATTCATTTTCAGTATTGCACTTTTATCAACTTTTGATAGTGAAACCTTTTTAAATACAATATTTTAAACTTTTTGACTAAATGGATACATCAAAAAAATTTAAAATGAAACATCCCAAGCTTCCACGGTATGCTTTCCTTTGAATAAAACAGTAGCGTGTGTTGTACGCAACGTCGAGTTTTAACACACACCACAACCGATCAAACTAGCCGTTATGAATAGTAATACCTAAATTTTGAAATTATATATATTTTATATTTGAAAATGGACTTCATTTTTGGATTCGGAATATCGAATTTAGCCTACGGTGAAATTTTGGTACATTTCGGATAACTTTCATATTTTGATGAATAGTGAAAATTACTAAATTTTAATTAAAAACAACTTTTTTAATCAAAATAATTAATAGTGATAAATTATGAATTTGAGTGGTTTTAAAGTATATTTAGAATATATTTTTACCATTTAATATAATGTTGGTCATTGGACATAATTTTACAATTAAACCGAACATAAACGAGTGTCAATCTTTTGATAGTTATTATCTCTTAAAAACACGCTTTTTGTTTTGACAGCGGGAATTAATTTTAAATTAATTTCTGCCACTTCTGTGTTTTGAATTTAGGAAAATGGATTCCATATTTGGAATCAGGATGTTCAAATTGTGTAAATAGGTAACTTTTATTTTTAGACATTTTGAATAATTACTGCGGTAAATATTTTATTTACCATGGTTAAGGGTAAATCCGGTAAATAAGGGTTAAAAAATAATATTATAATAATACTAAATTACCCTAAAACGTGTCTTAACCCTATTGGTTGATACATGGTCGACCATGGGCATCTTTGGGTCTATTTTGGGACCCCATGGATCCACTTGTAAGTGATAATGACACTTTATTTTAATTTAGTTAAAATGAATACAAAAATGACACAAGCATATATCTTTTAGAACAACAATTTTTACATAGGGTTATATATGTTGGATTTTAGATTATAAATATTCATTAGAAAGATAAAAAGATTTACTACATAATGATATTTTATTTATAATTTTTAGACATTGAATAATTTATTTTATTTATGACACAATGATGATGCAGTAATTACTATAATAGTGAAAAATTAAAATAATTGATATTATAAATACCCAAATAATTATAATATGAAACTTTTAATGAATTAAACTAATTTTATATGATAATATGATATATTAGGAGTGATTTAATTGACTTTTTTCGAAGTAATCAATCTGTTAGGAGTTTCAAAAAAAACAACTATTGAATAGTGTCAAAATTGACATAAAAGAGTTCTTAAAACAAATATTATATTATTAATTGATATTAAATTCCTAATAATCTATGGTTCGGCCAAGAGACTTATATTATGATATGTTCCTCATTAATGGACCACTTGGGGGTCGCTTGGATATATATAGTAAGTTTATTAACGATATTATATAAAAATACAAAGAGACATTGTAAAAGTGAAACTAATTAACTTAGAGTTAATACTTAAAGATAAGGTTAATATAAGTACCCAAACCTGTCTAAATTCTATTGGTTGAGTGGTTTTCGACCTATCCCCACCTTAACCTTTGAATATTCAACTTTTGAGCCATTAGAAACCGAATATGAATTTATTATAAATTAATATTTCTAGCTTTTCCAAAGGTGCCCCTCACCCCTCTTATAAAAGGGCACTCCTCCTTCTCATTTCTTCACACCTCTAAAGCCTTTTGGTTCGGCCAAAATCTGCCCAAATACTCTCCCAACATCCCTCACTACAACCTAGGGGCCTTAGTTTGATCAGAAAGCCAACCTAAGGAGCCCTTTTGATCAAATCAAAAGGAAGAACCCGAAGAAGAGGTAATGATTTCACCACCCTTTTCTAAGTTCATTTCTTCTTCCACTTCTTCTTCCTTTGTTCTTACCATTCTAAAATAATAACTCCAGTATCTCACATATACTGTGATGTTATTATAAGTATGGTACAACCATATTCAGTACTCTATCCACCCTTTGAATAACATGTCACCATACGTGCGTACGTACGGCTTACCGTCTCCACGTCGTGGTGTAATTGTTATTCAATATAATATTATTTGGATGGGTATAATAATGATGTGTAACTCATGTAAATAATAAATATAACATGTTAATGATTCTGTATATATGATATACCATTCATTTATATATTATTTTAATATCAAAAGAATGATATTGTCGCTCGTGCGTACGTACGGACTACCGTCTCCACGAACGCGATGAGATTCATTCTCCATCGTATCCATTCAAGTATAATTATCATTTGATTATTTAAAAATGATGTTTAAGGACTGTATATCATTCTGGATATGAATAATATACAACAACCATGGCTTATGTAACAAAACATATAAAAGAAAATGAGTAAGTTAACTCCCGAAACGACGATAATTCTAAGATATTATTAACAAATCAATGTTAAAAGATCATATATGATATCATATTAATATATATGATTCTTGTATAATTTAATAACAACTATTTCACCATTATACAGGAGGTTAACCTACCCCAAACAAGGAAAAGTACAAGGTAAGGGTTATTTCACAATCTCTTCATTATCCGAGGTTGTATTATACGTAATAATCTACTGGGATCTCTTTATCATCCACATCCATGTTTCTTCAAAATGTATTTCAAAACATATTTATTATTTACAAGAATATAAGTTAAAGTCATTTATACCCTTGTTTGACTTTTTATAAGAGGTTTATAAAGGAATCTTTCCGTCATTTTCAAAACAAGGTCCTTTTTAACCTTTTCGACAAAATTAAGGTAAGAATGTTTTTTTAACTTATACGGCGGGTGCGGTTATTTTTCGCCGTTATAAAATATTCAAAGCTTTCCTTACAAGCTTATAAGAATGTTTTCAAGAAAATGTTTTATTTTATATGGCTCTTAAATGATTTCAAAAATAGAAAGAGATATTTCTCTGAAAAGTGTTTTGATTTCATCTATGTCAACATCCTTTAATGGATTTTACGCTTATTTGAAGTTGATTTATTATAATACAAAACTTCTATATTGTATTGAAGGTTTTGTGATATGTTTGACTGTGGATGTGCTATTTTATACCATTCATAGTTTATGGTGAAACTATTGACATTTCGTATGCTAGTTTTAATCCGAATGTTTATGTTATATTACAAACTTTTCTTCAGATGAATGTGCTAAACAAGTATGTTCCGGGTTGGGGACCGGTAAAAGTAAGCCCTCCAGGTTGGGGACTGGTTAAAGTAAGCCCTCCAGGTTAGGGACTGGTAAAAGTATGCCCTCCGGGTTGGTGTCCGGTTATTAGAGGCACTCCGGGTTGGTGTCCGGTTATTAGAGGCACTCCGGGTTGGTGTCCGGTTATTAGAGGCACTCCGGGTTGGGTTCCGGTTAGAAGTAACCCCTAGGTCTTGGGATGAGGCCTAGACAATGAAATTAACGTTTGGCATTATGCATTCCAACATTATGAAAGTGGTTATTGATTTTTGCATGTGATTATTCGATTAGTAGAATATCCATGTGAACAAGTAAATGGCATTATTTCATTTTACTTTTGCCTTACTATGTTGAAGTTCAATTTTAAAAGGCTTTTGTTTTAGTAATTCATTGCCTTAAATGTTTATGCTTATTTTGAATGTTCCGCTATATTGTTATCCTTACTGGGCATTTGAGCTCACCCCTTTTCTATGTTTTATTTTTCCCAGGTAGTGAAGAAGTAAATTATGAATGACTTGCCGGGATATTATGAGGGGTTAATAGTGTGGATATGAAGACTTTGTTGTTGTAGTTGTTTTTCACTTTGAAATGTAATGTAAAACTTTATGATTATATCTAGTGTTTCCAAGGCTACTAAACCAATCGGTCTTTCGAGATTTGATCTTCTTGTGATCATGCCAATGTTATGTAATTAATGCACCGACTCTGGGTAGCTGGGGTCGGGGCGTTACAGTGTGCTCAATGAGTAATTCCTTACCCAGAAATTTGAACAGAAGACAATATATCATTAGTTCATATTTTTTTAGGTTAAAATAATAAAAAAAATTTAATAATAATAAATAATAAAAGGACACGTCGTAGGTCATGGGGAAAACCCTGTCACATCCATCGAAGGCCTGGGGACTCGAACACGAGATCGAAGAGAGAAAGGGGAGTGCACGCTTACAACTAACCTATGACATTTAGTGCATTCTTATACATTAATTATTGTATATATAACTATATTTTACATATTTATTATATGAATATATATATATATATATATATATTTGTTTGTTTCTTTTTTTTTCCTTTTCCATATATGGAACTCTTCAATTGATATGGATATCAAAGGACTACATTAGAGTAGTAAGAACATAAACATCAACCACAAGGTGGCTTCATTCCATGATCCTCATATTGAAAATTCCTTTTAGAACACCTTTCACCTACCTCTACCCCCTTCTAAATATTATTATCTTTAAACACTTGGGATATTGTTATTATATGTTGGGGGTGAAAAAGGAATGAAAAAAAATTATTTAATTTGGCGTGCATAAAAAAATGTGTGGAAGGAAAATTTTCTTTATCTGTGAACATAATAATACACATTAAACACTTTGATATTGAATATCAAATAATTTATAATGACCTGATTTCTATTTTTAATCCATGTATAATTTCATGTGAAATTTTTTGGAATGTGTGGATTTCTAATGTGAAATTTCATCATTTATATTTTCATTTGAATAGAAAAAAAGAGATCAAAATGCAGGTCCATTCCATTGTGGGGTATTAGTTTTTTTCATGGGGTCCCCCAAATAAATATCATATGTTTGGTGGTAATTTTTTTTTAATATTAGTATTCAACAAAAAACCCAAAAAAATTATAAATTCGTGAAAAGAGATAGGAAATGACCTATTGTATGGCTTTCAACACTTGGGGATCATGACTCCAATTTTTTCTGGCCTAGAGTTAGTAATTATATATTTATTTTTGATAATTTGACTTTTTTTTGACATAGTTAACTTGAGATTATTACTGAATATGTGGGTTTCATTTGGAGCCCTATGGTCATTGAGCATGGGAGTTAGTGAAAAAGTCTCGCCACATGGGTTGAATCTTTTCATTGAAATTTCAATTACCATGGAAATATTGAAAAAAGAAATTATTAAACATCATAATATTGATATGTGATTCCACATACTTCTTCCTATATTTTTCCCTTGAATAAAGATGAACCCCCATGTCAATTGTGATACAAAATACATCCACATACTTAATTTTATTGGATGAAATATGGTGATGTACTTGAACAAATGAATGATATTGGGATTGGGATATACTTATGAAACTATCTTGTATTAAAATATTTTGATGGGTTTCATGAATGTTTGGCATATGGGTTCTCGGTGATCAATGTGTATTACTATGTTTATAGAAAATGAAATTTGAATTTCTTATTTCTGAGATAAATTTTTCTCATGACTAGAAAAACTCAAGTTGAGCTGTGTGATTATCCACTAAATGAGAATAAAATTTATTTTCAATGTATATAATATTCAATTTCATATTTATTCAAAAAAATTATATTATTGAATTTTACTTTTGAACATCATTTCACATTATGATTTCAATTCCCCCCTTAAAATTCACTATTACATGGTACATTTTTGAACACCAACGAAAATAAAAAATCCCCATGATTTTATTTTCATATTTATATTAAATTCTATAATTATATAAGGAAAAATTTAAAATTTTTATGTATTTGCATAATCCCATTTGGAAGACCACCTAATTGGGCCTTAATGGAATCACATTCTAGACAAAGTAAACTGGACAACATCCCAGTAAAGAGAATGTAGAGGCCAATATACAAGACCAATGATTCTCAAATTTTTTATGAATATATAGGAAATAATGGTTAAAATTTAATAAAATAGTGAAATGTGGTAATTTGTATGTTTTAATATTGTTCTAGGCTGCCCAAGTGGAAGATGAAATTCTAGGCTAGATTCTATTTCCAAGAAAATAGCTCACCAATTTAATCATATCTAACAAACTCAAATTCTATTTGGGCTGCAATTTTATAGGCAGTTTTGAGGATGATGGATCAACATTTTATGCATCTATGGACCACGATAATTCAACCATCTATATGGTAATCGTGATGCGTCTTTTCGGTGGATGCAAGCTGGCTGCCACTTTAGGTGAAAGATAATGAAGTCCTTTCTCTATTACATTCCTCCACACTAGGCCTACCATACACAAGTGGGATACATTTTAATTATTGTATCTCTACCCAAGACTCTTGAAATACCTATTTTAGGAATTGTTGGTGGAGTATTTTATCATCTTTTATGCTTTCATTCATTTTAATGGTTTTCTACAATTACGTTGTCTCAAGATTGTCTTTCAAATGTAAGTTGTTCTAATCATAGTTTCTTAATAAAAGTTATTATTATCATCTTATTTTATTCATATTCATATCATTTTGATATCTTTGGCTCATGGTGTGAATTTATTCACAGTAAAGCTTGTAAAAGTATAACACAATTGCGGAGTGATTGTTATTTAGTAGTCTTTTTTTACTTCATTAATTCTTCCCTCATGGGTCTAAATCCCGCTTCCATTGAAATCATATCATCAATGGAGGGATAATCCACGTATGGGTAGATCCAGGGTAATAGAGGGGGGCCATATTGGATGTTATTTATCAACCCATTAATGTATAATCATTTCTTTAATTGATATTTTATTTGATGATTTTAAAACATCTTCGTCCTTGTTGAATTTTAAGGCCACATACTTCAAGTGCTAATACGAACCTTTACCATGGAGTGCTCATTAATTTGATCCTCCTAGTGTATAAGTGATTTTTATTAAGGTGTGTTGGTGTGAAACAAATATGTGATTAGTTGTTTGATCATCTTGAATAATCCCGTCTCAGATATAAGAAATTCAAACCCTTAAAAACGAATCTCAACCAATTCACCCCTTGTAACAACCTATTATATTATCATTTTTTTTATTTAAATTCACGTAAATATCATAGAGTTAATTTAAAACCATCTATAATAATCCCATGTTTTCCATTTAATAGCCAAAATATTCCTTAGGATGTACGGGTCTGTAGGAAACTTCTTAGGTATCTCAGGGTTCGACAACCCAAGCTAAATTACAAGCAACGTCATAAACAAAAAATAATTTCTAAATTTGGGAGGGATAAAATTTGGGAGTTGTTTTTGGGGACCCAAGTAAGTTATCTAAGAAACTCACCTTCTATTCTCACCCAAATTCTGTTTTGTCACCACCATTTCTCTTATCATTCCCCCTTTTTGTTCTGTGTGTCCAAAGTAGTTAAAATAATCAATTTCAAATATACTCAAATGGAATATAATCAACCAAACCCCAACATAACCATAAGATAGAATCAAATATAAATTCAATATTTGGAAGCCCCTATGTTAGAAAATTTATTTTATCAACCTTTGAATGATTACCTTTCACCGGGAACATGTATAATCTTTTGGATGATGAACACTTAAAGGATAAATTTTCATCCATCTCAATGATAGTAGAAGAGGTCAATAATAGATATTTCCATGATGTAATAAATCCTATTTTATCCCAACCTGTCCCTAGGGGCCCATGCCATGTCTACCCCAAACCAACCATCCATAGGCCAGGGGATGGCGACTAGCACCGAAGGTGTATTCTCTAAATCTAGGAAGGCATTGCCATTATAACCTGTAAGCACACATTACCAAGCCCACATAATGTTTTGAACACAAGTAAGCATAGTTGGTAATAGAGTGAGTGCAGTACTTTAAAGGGTCCATAATACTATCCCAACTGGAAAGTAAATGTACAACTGTGATACAATAAAACTGAAGAAAATGGAATGTTAGCTAAAGGGTAATCCTCCGAGGTTCCGAACTCAAGGATGGTACAGATCACCTCCTCATCACTCCATGTCCACATGTCTCCCATGTGTATCGAAAATCCATATTGTCCACCTCCATGTACCATCTGGTCTTGGTAATCTCAGCCTCAGTCAGTGCTATCTGTCGTCTGTATACAACACAACATGGTTCCTGCATAGCTCGTAGAGGGGTGAGTATAATGATACTATGTGTGGACCCTGAGACCCTCTAGGTATCAACAAATCTATCAAGGATAAAACAAAAACTATAAATCAATAGATAAACATACATAGATATATTACTATACATATACATAAGTTATCAATTAAAATATCTAAATCATTAGGAGAAACACATAGGTATAGACTCAGATCACACTAGGATTTATTCTTGGGATAGTTTTAAGTAACATTCCCATTTACAATGTTGAACACCTCATCTACTGATGAACTCCTCCTCTTTCGTGTATAGTGTTCATGCCGCGTGCCACAAATGCACTTCCCACTAACATTTCACTGCTGAGTTAATCCTATTGTCGAGTATCTGGGGTCTGCCGCATCACCAAGGCGCTCCCCAACGTCAGTATGCCACATAACCAAGGTGCTCTCCCTCATGGCCTGCTGAGGTACTCCTCCTGTTCAGTACCATGGGTCTGCCACGTCACCAAGGTGCTCCCCACCGTGGGTCTGCCACATCACAGATTCTCTCCCCACTGGGCCTGTCGAGTCACTCTGAGTCGAAACTGCCTGATGTTGTCATGTCTCAGCTAGCCACTGGGTTCCCGCACTATCTTCGCTCATATCCAGAAGCATCCACTCCACAAGCCACTGGTCGATACTCCATCTTCCACAAAGTCCCATGAATAATTATCTCAGAGTTCCATAACGTTGTAAGGGTCTCAATGTAATATATGGCACGTTAATCATACTTTTGGATTTGAGTTATTAGACTTTTTCTCCTAGAGGCCTGGTTTGATTTGTGCTCAATCCAACCTGACCATTCCCCGTCTTAATCCAAAACATAGTGGGGTATCACTCAAAGGGACCTACTCGCTCCAAATTTCCAGACTCCGTTAATGGTTCGTCTAATGGACATCTGGTTCCAATGTTATCTCCAGAAGAATGTAATTGGTTCATAGGGGACATGGTCCAGCTTGACCCGGTTAGACCGACACGGACCAACCCACCTGGCCCAACCTGGTTCGGGTCGACTCGACATGACCCGATGGGTCCAGCCCGGCCTGCGCTGGGTGGCCCATCCCACAGGGTCTGGCCCATACAGTGAGGGTCATGATGGTATATTGAGAGCTGCTCAGTCAAGGGTTACCTCGAGGGTGCAGGGGGCTCGTCCCAGCATGGTAAGACATAGCCGAGGGCGGCGCAAGACCACGAGGCGGGGGTCTGACCATGGAGCAGCAGTGGCGGAAGCTCGATCAGCAACAACGGTGATGGATCGGGTGGCGGTAAGGCATGGAGGTCACCAATAGAAGAGACGCGGGGCTGTTGGGTGTCATGCCTTCACCGGTGGCACGTTTATCTAGCCTCTGTTATTGATCGTCTTTGTCACCTTCGTCCATAGCAAAGAATACACAAACAAAGCAGAACAGTGGAGGGGGGTTGGACCATGTTTGGTTGGGAAGCACCCTCCGTGTGTAGGGCGGCAGCAAACTTCTCAACATAAACATCAATGAAGAACATCAAACCCTCCAACAATGATTATTCTCAAAATCCGCAAAATAAAACATATGAAGATCAACTAATTATAACGTTGATCTTCGTTACATGTTTTATAAGGGAGGAACATGGGTAAAAAAATATAAAAATTCGCAATAGACCCCTACCTCTGGTTTTTCGTTGACGATGGCATGAGAAGGAAGTGCCGACTTTGATTCATCATAGAAGAAGATGTCCAACGTCAAAAATAAGTCCTGAGGAAGAAGGTCAAAGTCGAGGTTGTCATTCATCGTTGGAGGTGAGTTCTTCATTTGAAGGTGACGTTATTTGTTGGCGTTCTACATTGGAGAGATTTCTCCCACCAAGAACACTCTCTCCTTTGCCAACGATTACTCTCAAATGAAAAACCCACAAAATAAAAAGTGTTTCCACCGATTTTAATTTTTGGAAAAATTTCAAATTAGGTAAATTAATTATATAAGTTGGAACAATTTAATATGGTGTACTGTCATAATTAATGTAGAGGACACTCAAGAGTCTCCTCAGCATTAAAGAGAGAGTTGAGAGGGTTTCTTCTCCATTATTTGGGGAGTTCAAGTGGTTTATACCTCGGGTGTTCCCCACCACTATAATAACCACAAGGGATGTTAGGATTGAGTTGTCACCTACACCGAGCATTAAATTTGGAGAAAAAAACATTTGTGGTCCCCACCTCCCCAATATCCACAAGAGGGTGGTCACAACAAAATAAAATAAAATGTGTCTTTATTTTAGTTAATTATTTCCACGAAAAACCAAAAAATTATCTTTCACCCTTCACCATCTGTCATCAATGTGAATGTCTCCTTAATCCAATATCGGCGTTGTGAGTTCAATAGTTCCCTCAGATTTCAATTCTGAGCACTGATTCAAATGATAGAAAATCCATCTCACACGTTTACTAAATATACTTGAAAAAATGTTCAGAAATTCATTTTGGGCACCCTGGGCCTTGGAATCACGCGTTGTCAATTTCCTCCGACTAGAAAAATTCCCCTTTATTTATATAAATTTACATGGAATTATAGGCCTTTACATTCTCCCCAACTCAGGGCTCTAATCCCCAAAAGACACAACTATTTTCTAGGTAAACATGTGGGGGTACTGAGAATTCATCTAAGCCTTCTGCTCCCATGGGATCTCCCGGAGGTTCCCGTGATACTAGTAAACGCACACCAGAGATATAGAATCTCCACGAAGGACCCACTCTTATCGATCCTTAATCTCTACTGAAATCTCCATAAAAATCTCCCCTTTGTCGACGTCCAGCTCTACATGGTCGATAATGTGAGAAGTGTCATGCATGTATCTTCTCAGCTGGGACACGTGGAAGACGTCATGCACCCAGTACAACTAAGGTGTAAGAGATAAGAATTATTCCACCTTTTCAACTATGCTAAGTACCTAAAAATGTTTGATTAATCTCAGAGATAACTTACCACCTTGGCCAAATCTCTGTAGACCTCATCGGGGTGATACCTGTAGAAAGATGTGATCGTCATCCTCGAAATCCACAAGTCTACATCTCTTGATGGCATATGACTTCTGCCTCTTATGCGTAGTCTTCATCTACTCTTGGATGATCTACACCTTTTCTGTGGTAGCCCGTACCATCTCTAGTCCCACTAGTGCTAACTCCCCTGGGTCAGTGCAGCACAAAGTTGATCTGCAAGGTCTCCCATACAACACCTCGAATGGTGTCATCCTAATGGTGGAGTGATAGGTTTTTTAAAAAAACTCTACCAAAGGTAAATGATCTGACTAGCTATGACTAAAGTAGAGGTCACAAGCACACAACATGTCCTCTAGGGTCTAAATGATCCACTCATTCTAACCATCTGTCTGGGGATGGATGGCGGTGCTCAAATGAAGCATTGCCTCAGATGCCTCCTGCAAAACCTTCCATAGCCGAGAAGTAAAATGTGCATCATGATCAGAGACAATAGTCTAGGGTACACCATGTAGCTTCAAAATCTCATGATCATAATGGTGTCCCATGATTTCTACAGAATCCTACTCTCTTATCGGTTGGAAGTGGGCCGACTTGGTGAGTTGGTCGACGATCACCAAAATCGATTCATGTCCTCTAGATGTATGTGGAAGTCCTATCACGAAGTACATGGATATCACATCCCAATTCCACTATAATACATCTAAAGGATGAACCAATCATGCTGGTACCTGATGATCCTCCTTCACATGATGAAAAGTGAGAAAACGAGAGACAACCTCTACAACTGATTTCTTCATTGCTGGCCACCAGTGCTATCACCGGATATCCTAGTACATCTTCAACACTCATGGATGTACCTCTATAGGGGTTGTGTGGAAATCCATAAACACATTCTTTTAAAGTGATAATGGTACCTGGTATGTCTAAAAAGGATGATGTTCTCCCCACATTCAGAAAATCCATCAGGTGCATGTCTTATGGATATCTGATCACATCGTGCCTTGTAGTATGTGTCCCCTCATTTCACCTCCCTGACTCACTGAAGAAGTTGGGGAGTGACTGTAAGAGACTGTAGAAAAGATTCAGTTTCTTTATCCATAAAGGATATCATTAAAGTGTCCAGCCACTTTGTCGTTTCACCTAGAAGCTGTATACCAGACCTCTTGTTGAATGCATATGCAACAACATTCCCCTTCCCAGGAGTATACATTATCTCAGAGTCATTGTACTGGAGGAACTCAATACAACATCATTGTTTTTGCTTCAGGTCCTTCTGAGAGAAGATATAACTAAAAATCTTGTGATCAGATTACACTATAAAATGCTCGCCCATTAGATAGTGCAGCCACATCTTCCAGTCGATGACCATTTTTGCTAAATCCATGTCATGGGTAGCATAGTTCTACTACTGTTGTCTATGTTTTCAAGAACAATTTTCAATCACGGCTTCCTCCTGCATCAGGAAACACCCAATTTCATTCCCTAATGCGTCACAGTAGACTACGTACCCTACTCCCTCATCTGAAAGTCTCAAGATCAGGGAATTAGTCAACCTCTGCCTCAGCTAATGAAAACTCCAATATCTTCCCTGAAACCACATGAAGGGTTACCCCTTCTTCGTCAAGGCAGATAGTGGTTTTGTAACACTGGAGAAGTCTATCACAAACCTCTAGTAGTATCCAGCTAACCGTTGGAACCTTAATTCCTCCATTACACTCCTGGGTGGCTCCCAAGCAAGTACCACCTCAATCATTGCTGGATCCACTATAACTGAAGCCTCCGATATGAAATTTTCTACAAATGCAACCTCTCAAATCCAAAACTAGCACTTCGAGAGCTTACCGTAATGTTGGTGCTCTTGGAGTGTGTCTAGTACTACCTGCAAATGATTGGCAGGATCCTCCTTAGTAGTCGAGTAGATCAGAATGTCGTCAATGAAGACCACTACAAAGAGATCAAGGTATTTCTGAAAGATCATATTCATGAGTCCAATAAACATTGATGGAGCATTAGATACACTTAATGGAGTATCCAATAACTCATAATGGTCATATTGACATTGGATGGCCGTCATTTGCACATCCTCATCTCGCACTCTAATCTGGTGATAGCCTGATCTGATGTATATCTTTGCGAACCACCGTGCTCCCATCAGCTAATCAAGGAGGTATCCAATCCTAGGGAGTGGGTACATGTTCCTCACGGTCACATTGTTTAGTCACCAATATACCTCAAAAATCATCAAGCTCCCATCCACCTTCATATAAAACAGAATCGGGGATGCCCTAGGAGACTCACTAGGCCGAATGAATCCCTTCCCCTGCAAGTCCTCCAACTGTACACATAGCTCATTAAGCACCATGGGAGCCATCTGAAATGCTGGTGTAGAAATCAGAGTCATCCTAGGGTATAGGACAATGTAAAATTCCACCTATCGGCAAGGTGGTAGACCCAAAACATCATTAGGGAAAACATATGCGTACTAGTACACCACTACGTGATAGCTCGGACCCTCCACATCAACTGCTCAAAGGGTAAGGCTAGCCAACTTATGAGTGATCAGCTGTACTCTCTTCCATGTAAGTCCTTTATTTGCTTCTAAGACACCTTTCTCACCAGTAAAGGTAAACCTCATCCCATCTGTGTGGACACACTTCACCATGAGCCTAATACAGTCAATCTGAGCATGGACTATAGTTAACCAGTCCATACCCATCATGAAGTCTTAAGGCCTCAACACCGCTACTTGGATATCCCGACTGATGCTCTCGCCTACAATAGTAAGCTTACACTACTGGCACTAGTGCATAGTCGTCAAATCTACTACCGTAGGAGTCTCTAGCTGTAAGGATCAAGCCAAAGGATTTGTCCAAATCTCCAAGCTTGGAATGAGGGTAGTGTCCAGAAAATAATTATTGGAACCTCTGTCCATAAAATCTACAACTAAGGTGGTGTAGAAAAATACCGTACCTCGTATCAGCTCTGGATCGCCATTATTGTAAGCATTATCTCCCTGGATCTGAGCTCTCCCCTGTCTACCTGGTCCCTATAGTCAGGGTGGACCTCCTGGTGGTGGCGGCGGTAACATCTCGAATCGTCTCCCACCGCCAGCAGTACGACCAACTCCTATGTAACGTCCACCGTAAGTCTACAGAACTCCTTGGTTGAACCTCTTTCTTTTCCTTGGAGGTCCCTCGACCGTTTTCTGATCATCTGTATGGCGGGTCAGACAGTAACGAGCCATGAGACCCTTCCTCCCACATGCGTAACGTTTCCTGCTCTTGGTATAAATGGCTCTGCCTTGGATGCCCTGCACAACCGATCCTATGTCATGTTGTCGTACACCTGTCAGTCTAGTCAACATGGACCACTTTGGTATATGTCTATTGAAAGCTACAGAAGACTCCACTACGTGATGACTGGTATTGGGTCTCACTTCTATTGAGTGCTCGACAAGGAAACTCTCCACCAAGAGCGCTCTCTCTCACAACCCCACCTACATCAGGATGATGAATGAGATCATCAAAGCCTTGATCTCCAGCCTAAGACCATACTCGAAGGTTCATTCATGGAAAAAAGGGTCCCACACCATATCTGTGGAGTATCGTCAGAGGTTAGTGAACCTCACAGAGTATGGAGCCACAGTCATGCTGCCTAACAGCAAATGAAGATGATCATGTATGCGCACTACGTGAAGAGTCACTAGGACAAAATCATCCTAAAATAGGCTCTTGAAGGCTGTCCAAAGAAGTGTCACCCTGTCGTAAACCTAGATCATCAAGCTCCACCATATTCCTACTAATTCCTTTAGATGGTTGGTAGCAAGGATCACCATGAGATCTACTACTGTCCCTATGAGTCAGAAGACTCTCACCAGTGCCTCCAGCCAATCCTCATCCACCTATGAGTCCGTCTCTCCCCTGAACCTTGGTGGCCTCTAGTGCTGGATCTCATGCAATGCGCTAATGCGGCATGCACCATCTACTACTTGGGATGGTGGCATCAGTGGACCAACGGGGAGTGGTACTGCTAGTGACTTTTCCGGTTCCTCTACTAGAAAAGGTCACTACACCGAGGCCTTGTCGCCCGGTGGGCAATAAGTGTGTACAACACTCAAAACCATATCTATCCCTCTGCGTGGAGGCATCCTGAAAAGAAATAGGTGCACCATTTTCCAAAATTTATAATAGGTGAGATGACTAAAAGATCACAAATAACACTTTTAAAAAACACATGCAATCAGTGTTTCTGTTCACTGAGTCGGAAATCAGAAGTCAATGTAATTGAGTATGGATATGTTGGCTGTGAACCAACACTGGACTCCCTAAACTGAAAACCACACTCATTACCCTTAACACTATTGCTTCATAGTAAAGATCAGAGTCCTAGTTCTTTGGTAGAACTGACACATCTGATACCAATTTTTCACGACCCATCCCCGAGGTCCCATGCCGTGGCTACCCCAATCCCACTTTCCCTAGGCTAGGGCCTAGAGACTAGCACCAATGAATTATTCCCTAAAAATTAGAAGGCATTGTATTTATAACCTGTAAGCACACACAACCAAGAACACAGCATGATAGGAACACAAGTAAGATGAACTATTAATAGAGTGAGTGTAGTAATTAAATAAGGCCAGAATACAAGCCCAACTGGAAATTACAAGTACAACTTTGATACAATATAACTGATGAAAATGGAAAGTCAGCTGCTGGGTCTGCTGCATCACCAAGGCACTCCCCCTTGGTCTCAAAAAATCCATCAAAGATAAAACAAAAAGTATAAAATCAACAGATAACCTTTCTTAGCTGTATTCCCATTCATATACCTAGGTTATCAAGTAATCCATGTCAATAATTATGAAAAACACAGAGGTATATACACATCTCACAGTAGGATTTATTCTAGGAGAAGTGTTAAGTAAAATTACCAATGACAACGTCGAACACCTCGGTTGCGGGAGAAATTCTCCTCTATCAATTTCAGTAGGTCTACCACATCACAGAAAAGTTCTTCCCACTATCCTTGGACTACTGAGGTACTCCTCCAGTCGATTACCAAGGATTTTCCACGTCACCAAGGCTCTCCCCACTGTGGGTCTGCTGCGTCACCAAGGCACTCCCCCTCATGACATTATGTGGTACTCCTCCTGTCGAGTACGGTGGTTATGTCATGTCACCAAGGTGCTCCCCACCGTGGGTCTACTTTGTCACAAAGGCACTCCCCACCATTGGGTGGTGGTCAGGCCACAAAGAGGTGGCTTGGGTGGCGGCGACGACGACGGCTTGGGCAGCCGTAATGCAAAGAGGTCACAGACGATGGAGCTGCGGGGAAGTGGGGCATCGTGCCTTTGTCATATGCTGGATTATCAGAAATATCTTCTCCTTTGTCATCATCGCCTTAGTACATTGTGAATAACACATAATAAAAGCAAAACAGTGAAGGGGGGGGGGTGACAATGATTTTTTGGCCCATACCCTCTGAATTAGGGTTATAGAAAATGGCTCAAGATAAACAGGAATGAAGAACGCCAAACCCTACGGAAATGATTATTCTCTAATAACACAAAATAAAACATATGAGTATCAACTAAATAGAGTTTTGATCTACGTTCCTTGTTTTAGAACGGAATAAAATAGGAAAAAAATAATCATTCACAATAAATCCCTACCTCGGGGTTTTCATTGACTTTGGTGCGAGAAGGAAGTACAAACATCATTTTGTTATAGATGAGGATGTCCCATGTTAGAAGAGGTCCCGAGGAAGATGTTTGAAGTTGAGGTTGGCATTCATAATTGGTGGAGCGTTCTTCATAGGGAGGTGATGTTCTTCATTGGCATTATTTGTTGGAGATCGTTCTCCCACCAAGAGCTCTATCTCCTTTTCCAACGAATGCTCTCAAAAGAAAAACCAACCAAAATTAAAAAATGTTTCCCCCAATTTTAATTGTTGGAAAAATTTCTAATTAGCTAAATTAACTAACTTAGTTGGCACAATTTAATGTGGCGTGTTGGTATAATTAATATAGAGGAATCTCAAGAATCTCCTCCACATTAAAGAGGGAGTTGAGAGGGGTTCTCCTTCATTATATGGGGAGTCCAAGAGGTTTATACCTTGGGTGGTCCCCACCACTATAATATCTACAAGGGTGGTTAGGCTCAGGTGGTCACCTCCACCACCCATTCAATTTGGAGATTAAAACTCTTATGGTCTCCACCTCCACAATATCCACAAGAGGCTGGTTACAAAAAAACGTGTGTTTATTTTATTTTATTATTCCATGAAAAACCGAAAAATTAACTTTCACCCTTGACCATATGTGGTCAAGGTGAAAGTCTCCATAAGTGAATACAGGTGGTACAAGTTCAACAGTGCCCTCATATTTCAATTCTGAGAACCGGTTCAAAATTTAGAAAAACCAACTCTCACATTTACTGAACTTTCCTGTAAAAAATTTCATAAATTCATTTTGCGAACCCTGGGCCTCGGAATAACGTGCGATCAGTTTTCACGGACTCATAAAATTAAAATTTATGTAAAAATAATTACATATAAATTTTAGGTCTTTACATATCCAAACCAATCCCGAACATCTTCTTGAAAAATTCTGTGATCAAATGGAGATAGTGAATTCTGAGTTTTCATCATAGATATTAGAACTAGAAAGCATTAATACTTATGAGGAACTCATCCATTCACCTAATGTCCCATATATAAAATTACATGGTTTGTCTAGTTTCCCAAAAACCCATAATAAATGTATTTTAGACCCGAACATTTGATTTGGTGTAGTGGAAGTGAATGAAGAAATTGTTTAAGGGTCTTTAAATTAGGAAGAAATTGATTTCATGTATTCACAATAGGGAACTTTGACATCGTGGATTGAGTGTCCCTATTATAGCTCCATTTATGTTTTATAAGAAACTAATATTAGTGAAACATGGGGTTAAATAAAAAAAATTGAGTCTATACCCACTCCTAACACTGATCATTCCAATTTGGTGGTTAGATCATATATTAATAAACAACAATTTTTTTTGAAATATTGAAATTGAAATTGAGGATGATTCCATGTCCCCACCAATGTTTGAATGTTTTAGTGAACCTGAGATCAAATTCATGGTCCTAAAATCATCTCTATGGTCTTACATTATTGCGTATAATAAAAAAAATTATTTTATAATTTCATCCTATTTTGATGCTAATTATGATTAAATTGTACATTATGTCTAAAGTAATACTAAAAAGACAATTGGATGGACCCTTATCAATATTCATGTGATTATCCCATTCATTTGGTCCAATATAGTATTTCATTAATAAATTTAAAACCCATCCTATAATTCCCATTCGATACTCAATCACAATCTATTTTAAGTGGAGAAAAATTTAATCGTTAAAAATTTAAAAAAAAAATTCATATAAATTTTTGTGTTTTTGTGAATCCAACGATGTTAAACAAAAGCGTTGCACAGGAGGAAACCTGTGGATTCCATGGTTCCAATCTTGTTTAACTTATTTTTCTAATGAAACATTTTGATATTAAAAAAAATATTGTTGACTTATTCTTCTATTACGAGTATGGTTGTGTATGAATGGGGAGCACTATATTCATCTGTTTCACGTGGTGTGATCATTGACTAATTCCTTACCCAAAAATTTAAAAAGTATAAAATGAATCCTACATTTATTTTATTATATTTTTATGAATTTTTATGAGAAATAAATAATACAAAATAAATTGAAAAAATTAAAAGGACTTGTTGTAGGTCATGGGGAAAACCCCATCACAACTGGCTAAGCCGCCTGGACATGAACACAGCACCGAAGGGGGACTGGGTAGTTCACTCTTACCACTGACCTATGGCTTATAGTGCTTTCTAAATCTCTAATTTTTTTATATATACATAAATTTTACTTTTTTATTATATGAATAAATATATATATCTATACATATTGTTTTGTTTTGTTTTGTTTTTCTTTTTTTCACTAGGGAACTCTAAAAGTGACATGGATATCAAAGAACAACATTGGAGAAGCAAGAAATTCAACTTCAACCACCATTTGACTTCATTCCATGATCCTCATATTGTAAATTTCTTATATATTTCATATCATCTACCTCTACCGCCTTCTCAATTTTATTTTCTTTAAACACTTGGGATAGTTATATTCTATGTTAGGGGTGAAAAAAGATTGAAAAAATAATAATTAATTAATTTTATGCATATAAAAATGAATGTAAGGTTACATTTCATTATCCTTGAACATTAGAATACACATTTAAAACTTTGAAATTGAATATAAAATAAGTTAGAATGACCTAATTCTAACATTAATCAATGTACAATTTCATGAGAATATATTTTAGAATGTATGTTTGTCTAATGTGAAATTTCATCATTTTTGTTTTCATCCCAATAGAAAAAAAGTGATCACAACATACGTCCTTTGGATAGTGGAGGAATATTTTGATTTCATGGTGTCCATTAAATAAATATTATATTATTTTTGATCATTTTAGTTTTAATATTTTTATTCATCAAAAAAATAAAAGAAACAATAAATTTTCACGTAGAGAAAAGAAATGACCTAATGCATAGCTTACGTTAGTTTGGGATCGTGACTCCATAGTTTTCTAGCCTAGAGTTAGTAATTTTATCACTATTTGGGATAACATGACATTGTTTTTGACTAAGTTAGCTTGAGATGATGCTCAAGTATGTGGGCTTCAAATGGTGCCGTAAGGTCTTTGAGCCTGGGAGTCATCAACAAAGTCTCGCTACATGGGTTGACTCTTTTGAGTGAAATTTTAATTACCATGGATATACTGAAAAAAAAAATCTATTACTCAAATTAATATTGAAATTTTATTCCACTTAGAACTTCTGTCATTTCCCCTTGAATAAATATGAACCCCCGTGTACATTGTGATACATAACACATCGTAAAACTTAATTGATATTGGATGAAATATTGAAATAAATTTGAACAAGGTAAAGGACTTGGGATTGAAATATTCTTATGAAACTATATTGTATTAAATTAATTTTATGGGTTTCATGATTTTTGGGAATAAGGGTTCTTGGTGATCATTGTGTATTAAAATGATTTTGGAAAAGAAAATTTGAATTTCATATTTTTTAGATAATGTTTTCTCGAGAATAGATAAACTCAAGTTGAGGGGTGTGATTACACAATAAACGAGTCTAATATTCATAGTTAATAAATTTATAATTCATTTTCATTATTATTCATAAAAACTATTTTAGTGCATTTTCCTCTTGGAACATCATTTCACATTATGATTGTAATTACACCTTAAAATAAACAATTACATGGTACATTTTGAACACCTCCTAAAATAAAAAATGGCCATGATTTTATTTTTACATATTATATTCAGGTATCTTATGATTCAATAAACAATTCATAATTTTTATTTATTTTAATATTTAAATTGGAAAACCACCAAAATTGAATTTCATGGTAGATCTTTCAGGGTGAAGTAAAAAGAGATATTTTGGATGTTTTAATGGAGTTTTAGGCTGCCGATGTGGAAGATGAAATTCTTGGCCAGAATATATAACCTAGAAAAGCTGCCCAAAAATTTAATCATATATCAAAAACCCAACTACTATTTGTTCTGAACATTTACATACGGTTTAGAGACACAAAAATATCTATTTTAATTTCATATTTCCTTCATTAATTTGGAAATCTATAAATCCTTTTGGACACATCTTTTCGGTGGATGCAAGTTGACTACCACATCGGGTCAAGGATAAAGAAGTCCACTCTACCTTACATTCCGGCACCCTTATCCTACCGTACTATAGTGGGATACATTTTACTAATGAAATCACGACCCAATACTCTTGAAATTACTATTTATGGTAGTGGTGGTGGAGGAGTTTATCATTTTTATGCTTTGTTTTTTTGTAATGTTATGCTACAATTTTATTGGCTCAAGTTTGTATTTCACATGTATGTTGTTCTAATTCATTTTATTTTCTCAAAAAAAGTACTTTTTATCCTCTTATTATGTTCTTAATTATATTACGTTGATAATGATGGCTCATGTTGTGAATTTATTCACACAAAAACATGTGAAATTATCATACAATGGTGTTGTGATCGTTATTTCATTTTCATTTTTTACTTCTTCAATACTCCCCCCATGAGTCTACTTCTCGATTCTATTGAAGCCATATCATCAATGGAGGAATAAACTAACTATTGTTTTGAACCAAGGTAGTATCAAGGGGATATATCAGATGTTATGTATCACCCCATTAATGTCTAATTATTTCATTTAATTGAGATTTTTATTTGATGATTTTAAAACTACTTTTTCTTTGATGAATATTAATGCCACATAATTCATTTGCTAATATGAACATTTACCTTTGATCACAAATGAATAGGACCCTCCATGTGTATAGGTTATTAGTATTATGGTGTGTAGGTATTTAACCAGTAAGTGATGAAGTTGTTTGATCTTCTTGTATAAGCCCATCTAAAATATAATAAATTGAATCCATTAGAAAAAAATAATTTCATCCAATCCACCACATGTAATAACCTAGGATCAAATCATTCTTTTAATTTGAATTCACTTAATTCTCTTAGAGTTAATTTAAAATCATCAAAAATCAGACCACGTTGGCCACTTCATATCCAATAAAAATCTAAAAGATTTACACGTTAGTAGGTTACTTCTTAGTTCATTAAGAATTATTCAACCCATGAAAAACTACTAGCGACCACATAAATATAAATTTTTGGGTAAATTTGGGAGAGACCTATCATGCTACAGAAAAACTGCCAGAATTTTCTGATGAGTTGTCTCATTATTGATTGATATATGAGCCTATCCAAAGGAATGTTCCATTCTCACCTGGTGAGATTTTTGTTAAGATGGTATTATGAGCCCAATTATTAGCCTCTGAGATATGACACTGGTATTTCATGGTAAGAATATGAACATACCTCATGGTATTTTCCACTCTCAGCTAGTAGTCCTAGGATGGATTACGAATATGATCGTAATCCAAATTTTCATTCCCTATAAGAATATGTTGATGGACCACTAGTATGATAAAAGGAAATTATCCTTCCACAATGTTTACTAAGAATAATGCTCGAAAATTCATTCATATATAGAAATAGGAATATGTGCATAAAATTCATGACCATCAAGAATATGCAGAATAAATCCATTGATAGGAATATGATCATGTCTAAAATATTACGCCATTTCTCACTTGGTATTTTTTATCCAGAATGGGGATATATGCATGATATTTGGCCTTTGGAATATCACATCAAACATTTTTGGAAGGTATGTTCCCATGCCACACGTCATGTTCCTCTCTCGCCTAGTTAGCCTAGATTGAAATGAGGATATGATCCCAATATAATTCCTCACCTTTCATCAGAATATGTCAATAATTCTCCCAGGTTGAAGCAAGATTGTTCTCTTTCTCTGGTTCAAATTTTTTTTCATGATGATCAGATGTTGTGCTATCATCGATATAGGTATAGAAGAATGAATCATTCCCTTTATCTAAAATACTTCCAGAATATTCTGGAGAATTTATTCAGCTATTCCTAAAACGTATTGGCATTTTAGTGAACTGTTTTCCGGGATATGAGCCAATATATTTCTTATCTCCATGATGAAATGGAATATGTCCTCTATTCATGTAGGGATAGGCACCCACATCTGTCCTCTATGTTATATTAGGTTTTATCATTGGTCTGTGTTTGTGGTGTAGAAATATGAGCCTCCCCCATGCTTGTTGTGGGAATATGCCCCAATACATGTTCATAGAGAGCATGGATATGAACCTATTGGCTTCTACCTTCCTTATTATACTACCATTCATTGTCAGTAGGTGTGGGGATACAGACCCTATATTAGAAATTAGACACCATTCTCATCTGATGAGTTTTCTATCCATCCCTTGCAAGGGCGTGAGAGGGTTCTACATGTCAGATGTTTCCCTCAGCAGGCAACTAAGGGGTATCTGCAGAATGATATCTATGATGGAAGTTAGCGGGATACCTTTTAGGTGGATCCTAAACTAGAATGGAGATATATCTGTATTATTGGGCCACCATCCTCATTAATTGAAGGTGGAAGTTGTGGTGCTCTGTGGATTAGACCCCAATGATTTTGGTAGTGGTTACGAGAGCCACATGTTCACTAGTATCCTTGCCTAAGCGATACATGCTCTCTATCTATCACATATTGAAGTATTAATTTGTATCCTCCATGGTTGGTATGGTATAATATCGGTGGTACTCCAAAACCATCAAATTCACTACCTTCCATTGAAGTCTCCATGGTGGTGAGACTATTTTACAAGCTTCGAAAGTTGCAGTTGTGGATGATTTACCAAAAGGATTGTCATATGATGAAGATATAGTCTTGCATCGGACTTCTAAAGCAATATCTAAAATTACATAGATGAAAAATAAAAAGTTCATTGATTAGTGATGTATAATAGGCATAATATGCTAAAATAGATATCAATAGTTTACTCATTGGTTATTTTATTCCCGATTCTGAAATTCCAGTCATTTAGACATGTCAAAATGAGGATGTACTTATGGGAACCTTGATTATAGAGGGTCATTTTTATGATTATGTTAATTTAAATGATTTGTTTGTATATGGTTTTCAATGAAAATTTTCCAGATGCATTATATCCCAATCATTCTATCATTATAGATATTCACATCAGTTTTATCATTTGTTTATTATAGGTGATAACAAAATATGGCTCAATGGGAAATAATTGTTTTTTTCATTGGAGAGTTTCATGTCTGGTTCACCATATTTGCTTCATTAGTTTTTTCATACATGGAACATGGAGTGTGATTTCCCTTTATGGTTTGGTTGAGGGTCACTTTTTGACCACCCTCAAACACATACATTTGGAATTCAATTTGTTTCATCTTCCAATGAATCTTCCAATGGTTCCCTTATCCATAGTTGGTGTTGGAACTACTCTCTAAAGGTCGGTGGTTATTTGGTTTTTTCAGCCAAGTGACTATTGGGGACTCACGTCGGTCGAGGGGATGGGAGGTCTAGTACATCACACCATTTTGGGGGGAATTATTAACCACCTTGGGACAGTCTAATAGATTTATGAAATGATGTCAAATCTCTTTCTAACACTTATACGGGACTGGTTACCAAGGAAAAATAATTTATTAGTTAATTATATCTTCAAACAGAGAAGGGGGTTTTGTTGAAGGATCCATCTTTATGTATTTTTGGTTTTTTTTAATGGAAAATAACATCATTAAGTGTTTTAGCCATATAGACAAGTGCTTCAAAATATACTACCATTTGAAGTTGTTGTTGTTATTCTAAAAATGGGATTTAGTCTTTATGAGGCATCATATGTATCCTGAATGATTCAGGAATCATGGCCCACAAGGTTCATTGAGGTTCTTGGGAATAGACCCATGGTATATACCTTTACATGAGGATATTTACTCATGAATCCAAATGACATGTTCATTAAATCCTCCATAAGACTATGTGAGCTATGCTTGGTGTGAGAAAAAATCGGAAAAATGATCAACCTCACGGCATGTATGTATGGGACTTTCACATTATGATCGACATTGGGGTGTTTTGTATAGATCTATGGCTCTCATAAGGCCTCCTATGTATCTTGAACATGATTGGAATCAAATTCATCATAGTTCATTTGATATATGAGAGTAACGTACAGAGTCTAACCCATACCAAGGTTATTTATAATGAACAATAAAGTGTTCATTGCATCTCCCTAAGCCCACTTGAGCTACGCTAATTGTGATAAATAATGGGAGTCGATGATAAAACTCGTGACATATTAATATGTTACTAGTATATTGGTATTTCCATGAGGATATTTGGAATGGATTTCGGGCCTTAGGAAGGCATCTTATGTATCCCAATTATTGTGGGAATCAGAGTCCTTGTAGTTCATATAATGTCAAGGATTAAATACTGAGGCGTCCTTATACCATTGTAGTGGTTTATAGGGAAGATGATATGAACATTGAAACACCCTAATCCCATATGAACAATTAATCTTTGGGAGATACAATGGATAAAATGTTATCAATTTCATTATTTTGGACAAGGTAATCATGTGCTATTCCCTCCATGGATAATCAATATGGAGCTCTGACCTTAGGGGCAGGTGTCCTATGTGTCCTGAATATGGAATGAATCTATGTATTCATATTTCCCGTTATGTTTAGGATTACACAGGGAGGTTACCCTATACTATTTTATGGGTTTATGGGGTAGATGATATATCCATTGAAACTCCCAAAACCCACATGATCAATGCTTATTTGTGACAATAAAGTCATAGAAATTAACCAATTTAATTTCATTATACTAGGGAATGATATACTGTTCCTTTAATGGACAATCAATATGGATATTAGACCTTGGACGGATGTTACCTATGTATCCTGAATATGGTAGTAACCATACCCATCATAATTCATTTTATGGAAGGGAATACACACTAAGGATTCCCTCTAGATCAGTTCATACATGTCGAGGACATAAAATATTGTCCAAACCTGGTATGCCATATAATTTATCAAAATTACTAGATTGAAACACATATTAGGGGTCACGTGAGCCAGTATGGAACAGACCGAATGCTTTCACAAGACATGGCTAGCATGGTCCAATGTTGTTATGTGAGTCTGGTGATGTGTCAGAGGGACATTTAAATTCCTAGCTGACACCTCTAGGAGACATCTTGAGAGCCGACTAACATTTTTGGATGGTGTCATGAGTCTCCACTAAAATTCAATGAGGGAATCACAATAGATTGGTTTTCATGTCATGATTTCATTGTGGGACACTGATGACATGAGAGAATTCTATTATGCGAGTCAAGTGACATCTTTGAGGGATGTCACAGGTCATGGATTGTACCTCTAGGAGTCATCTCGAGATATGGATGACATGTATGTAGGGAATCATGAGTAACATATAACTAGTTCGGAGGGAGTAAGCAGTGATTTTTTTTCATGTCTGAATGATTTCGTGATACTCGACTAACACAATGGAATGTCATTATATGAGCCATGTGATGTGTCAGAGGGACCTCACAAGTCCTACATGATGGACCTTGAGGGTTCGCAAGATCGATTTGGCACCTATTGGGAAACTGTATGATGTTCCATGACATGTCTGACGAAATTCATGTGTCCCAGAAGACATGTTGAATGGGTGTCTTGAAATTTGGGTGAAGTGCCCTTGTGATGTCGAATGTCTTTAGATGACACATGTGAAACACTCGAGGGGTGAAGAGCATGTATTTTTCTTAATCCTTCTACCTTTGATCTTTGTTAT
The DNA here is from genome assembly GCA_963277665.1 of Viscum album. NCBI lineage: Eukaryota > Viridiplantae > Streptophyta > Magnoliopsida > Santalales > Viscaceae > Viscum > Viscum album. The sequence goes on along the minus strand of OY728160.1, from coordinate 115,855,049 downwards.
AACACGTGTATTGATAATGTCTTTGTTTCGTTCAATGTAAATTCGTCTTGAGTATCACATGATATTATAGGATTGTAGAATGGTCTTCACAAAACATACAATAGATATTTCACATGATATATGAATGATCATGCACTGTTCTTTATGCCAAGAAAATGAATACTAAGATTATCTGCCGGTGTATTACCTGAATGAAAGATATATGCTGGGGTGATCTGTTGTTCCATGTTGTCCATAGGAGTCAAGAGTCATGTTATCCAGATCATGGGAATCATGAATCCAACTAGTGTTGTAGTCCTCATGAAATCCTACACTTTAATTATGTTAGGGATAAGAATTTATAGGCATCTATGCCCTAGGTACTCATCGGTTTGGGCACCATATCTAGCACAATTCTAGGATATAGACAATAAAGAGGTTCATGAACCATGTGGTTTAACAAGTCTCTAACATGTACTATGTCGGGAATATCACCATATTTTCAACGTTAGCGAGTGTCTACCATTATCGTATTATTTTCTGTTATTGGATACATGTTAAATAATGAAGTCATGCTGACGTAATTCCATGTTTTCATGTTGAAATATATGAATCATCTCATATGATCTATGTTCCAATGAAAATACACTTTTTAGACCATTGATGACGTGCCATGGGGTCTCGCGGGACCACATTTAGGGTGGATTTGGCTTGTCACATGCCTTTTAGCGATCGTACGTACCTCTTGCCTCTTTCATTTTACCACTTTGTTTGGTTTAATAAAGGGTGCGAGTTATGTATGATTTAATGTGTGTTTTTAGGATCTTTCAAAAAAAATTAGAGATTTGTTGCATGACCAATATTGGTCGCCTGAGGTTTCATGGGAATCTATGTCCTACAGATGAGTATGACAAGGCAAAGGCCTTTTGTGAAACAATGTGGAAATGTTGCCGAGGGCTCGCGGTTCCTTGTGGGTCATCAGGGTCATGTCACATTTCATTCAGTGACTACAAACCTCTATATACTCCTCTTATTTTGTCTTCATTATTTTATTGTACAAAGGTTAGATATCATATGAGTTTTCACAAGTTATTTCTAATATTTTTTCTTGATATTTTGATGATGTCTCTCTTGAAAAATATGGTTCATATGGAGAGTTTGAAAGCATGTAGTGGACATGTCTATATACCTATCCTTAGATAATAATGGTGTTTCCTTGACATGTATGAGGACTTCTGCATGACAAGGCTGATAAGCCAGAGTGCTTCTGTCAGGATACATGTTGTGTCACAAATCACTCGGGGTCTGTATCACATGTCTTTCAGTGACAGCAAACCCATGTAACCTCCTCCCTTTAATCTCTTACATTTTATGTCTTGAAGGATTGGAGGTCATGAGAGATTTCCTATATGTCCCTAGTGGATGTTGTTCTTCCCATTGATGATTTGGCCCATGAGTATCATAACCACTGAGTATATATTGGGTTGATTATATTCTTTCACCATATTTACTAATAATTTTTGCGGCATTCACCCACTGATCTTTTGTGATTGTGTCACATCCTCAATATGGAACCTTGCAATTGTGTGTGATCCTTGTCTTGGTTAGTCATAATGTTTTCCTATATTGCATCGCATGATCAGTGCTAGATATCACGATGACATGTAAGAGTTTTTAGGGACCCTTTCAATAGATTCGGGTTTATGGGTCACATGTTCATAGAGGATGGAGTGAATATATTTTCAATAATAGTTGTTTTTCTCGCATTTGGTTCATTGCATGTTTGTGGATTAAATATTTAATAATTTCATGTGATGACATCATCAGTGAAATAGAGATTCATATGCACACTTAGTTATTTCAGGTGTGTTGTGTGGGCCTCCATTGGACAAGAACGATGCTTGGAATACTTAAGATCATTCATATTTTTCTTTTACGATGCATCAAATAAATTCTTTAAGAAAAGATCGTATCCAAATGTTGTGTTATTTTCCAGCATTCTTCCTATAACCAGATATGCAGTTATTTAATGTCCCTCTTCATGATGAAAGACCCATTATATAAACTTACACCTAGTTTTCATGACTATCATTATTCAGAAGACATTAATTCTATATTTTTCTAACGGAATCAAATTTGACTGCATGATGGGTCACATTGTGTGAGAGACTTTTCCTGAGGGGATACCTATTGACACAAACTTTCATAGGTGAGGACATGTGGTGCTTCTTCACATTATGACAATGGTTATAGAGGCCTTATCTTTTTTTTTAAAAATAATCTTGTGATTACTTTTGACATAAGCCTCTTCGCATGATTGAAACAATGTGCCTCGTGTAACCCATTCCACATTACCCATATGGGGTTTGAGATGCTCTATTTTTCAAGGAGAAGGTTGAATCTACATATGGAGCTGTAGCATCCTCAAATCATGATCTTACTTCAGTATTTATAGGCATGTATCATCCTAGAATTGTGGACCTAATAATGGTGGAAAAAAATAGAGTCCCATCCAAGGACATCAATTTCAGTGTCTCATGTCTTCCTCGAGGCTTCAGGGCTCTATGGGTGTTCGTTTGGCTACGGTCGATGAACCACTAGACGATTCTAGTAGTGGAGGGATGGTGTGGTATACTCTCAATTCACTTCAGATTCTCCCAGCAATGCATGTTATATATTAATTCTTGCATACCTTATAGTATAATGATATTGAGATAATCAACACCTTTAAAATATCATGGCTTTACTTTCATCTACCAACAGAGATTGTGATAATGTTTACAACAGTATGTGTGTTGTGCATGGACTAAAACATTTCTATGGGCATCAGGCACACTTCATGTTCTGCAATCAATAAATGCATGGTTATTCGGGATAATAATTTCAGACCATATGTGTCCTACAATTGTCTTATCCCCGGAACATTTTTCGGGCATCAATTATGTAACTGGGATCTCAATATCATAAAATAATATTCTTGTAATAGTTTTTTCTTCATCAATGCCCTGTGATTCATACATTATATTGCAACGTATCACTGATGGGGTTAACTACATAAACCCAAGATATGCCGAGATCCATTGTTCGTATAATGTTGAAAAAATGGAATGTTTTGAGTTAATAAGTTAGTAATGATTAAATAGATCAACAATGACAAACTTAGTCAAGATGTAGTATCAAGATAAATAACTAGAACTAGAATGAATATGGGACAATAGATGAAACATGCTTCGTACCCAAGGGGACCTACGTACATGGTTAGAACACCACCAATGAAACCAATTTATCAAGAAAGCCAGAATGAAGACAATCACATAATACAGACTTGAATGAATAAATTAAATGTTCCCAGAAAACAATCTGAGGAGGCCGAGATTGCTGAAATAGGGGGACAGTGGTCAACCCATTCACGTAGAGTTAGCCACGTCTAGTACTGGATGGAATCAAGCACACAAACAAGAAGGATACAATAGTATTAACGACGAAGAATATGTAAGTCACTTTGGAGCCAAGAACTACATTCCATATCATGGTTATGATGAAAATATTATCAATACTATTACAACATGAGGCATAGTCGTCCGAATAACCTGAACCGAGACAATCCCCACTAGGTCTCCACTAGATAAGTACTTCGGTTGTAGGAGGTGGAACATACATTAGAAGAGGGGAGTACAGATGGCTAATATCTCCCAGAATGCCCCCCTTCTTATACATGGGGTTGGAGAATAACCTCTCCAAATTGAATCTCTCACATGAACTAGAGGGAAAACCTCAAAGAACATCATTGAGAAGAAAAACTAGGGTCATAATGAATGAGTGCCAGAAGAGGATGTTAACCAGGTTCGGCGGAGGCACATGATGGTAGTCATGTGAATAGTGGAGGTCAAATGGATGGATTGCATACCCGAAACCAACATCTCTCACTGACTAGTAGTGCATTCTGAATGCAGTGGCACAACTAATAGAAGATCATGACCTCCCAGAAGAAACACAACAACAGCAATCAGAGCAATCAGATCAAATTTAATCAACTGTTCACAATAGTTTTTCACTAATAGGTAAGGATAACATATACACCAGGTTCTAGAAAATAAATGAACAAGGAATGGTTATGAAAAAACCAGAAATGGGAAAACCCCCATATAGGAGTTCCATGCAACCATGTAGATGTAATCAGAAAAACCAAAAAATTGAAACAAAGTAATTCATTTCATTACAACTAGAATCGTGAAGGGATATTAAAAAATAATCAACCATGCAATCATATTAAATTCAGTGATGGAATTCTCGCAACCAACATTATATAATTGGGAATAATTTTATATGTTTAAGGCAATGCATGAATTTATATAATAAAATATCATTAGTCAATATATCGGTTGGCTAATCATTAGTGGATATCTTAGTGACACTCACCTTCTAGGATTCTATAATATCAATAAAAAATTTAACCTAATGTCTTCGTGTTTTGACCTACCATGGAATAAATAATGTTTAGATAGATGCATGGAATATTGGTAGTCATAATGAACTACTATACTATTAGAAAATAACGGAATCTCAGAATGTAAACCTCTAAGAATAATTTCTTTATTAATATCTTCTTTCAAGGAAATATACACTGCCATTGTAGTGGAATTTGCAAACACTTGTTGCATGATGCATATCTAGAAGACTTGTACTTTGTATGCAAGGAAAACAAAACCAGTGATAAAATATCAAGTGTCAATATTTGCAGCATTGTTAGAATCAACAAAACCATTTATATCATAATCAAAAGTATTATTCAACAAATATTGAAGGAACAATTTCATAGACATAAAAAGATACCATAAATACTATATTAATGAAAGACAATGGGCCTTACCCGGATTCCCCATAACCCTTCTCAATTTACTAACATAAAAGGATATATATTTCCTAGAACATACCATGTCATACATAAGATTTCCTATAACATATTTATATAGAATCTTATTTATAAATCTAGTTTATTATACATTCCAAGGGGATTGGGTCAACGACAATTTAAAATGATGACCTAATGGAATATTTATAGGATTAATCAACTCAAATAGCAATCTCTTTAATAAAATAGTAACCTAAGAATATTGGGATATGTACATGGTTCTTGCCTTCTTATCCCTAATAATTTCCATATAAAGTATTTTATTTGGAAGCCCTAAGTCATTCATTTCAAAGCCACAATTTAACTATTGCTTAACATAATTTATAATCCTCTTGTTTTTTCAAATTAATAATAAGTCATAAATATTCCATAAAGGGAAAATAGATTCATTTTTTTAGTGTTAAAATACACACATGCATCAATTATGCATCTAGAAAACTGATTTCCAATCATAATGTAATCAAACCTTTTGTACCATTATGTGGAAGATTTTTTAAGACCATACATGGACTTCGGAAAAATACAATCACGATTAGGTTTGAACATTTTTTAAAATCCTTCAAGAGGTGTCATATACATTGTTTCATCAAGTATTCCTGGTAGAAAAGTAGTTTTTACATCAGGTTGTTCAATATGTAGATAAAATTTTGATGCAAATGAAAGAAGAACACTAATGGATGAATTCTTAATAGCTGGAGATAATATTTCACTATAGTCAATGAAATGGTGTTGAAGAAATCCTTTGGCTACCCTGAGGGGTCAAAATATGATTTTTGTATCTCCTACATTTCATTCATTATTTTTATAAATCCATATATAACAAATATCATCATGGTTATTGTGTCTGGGATAAAAAAACCCAAGTATTGTTCTGATGAAGAGAATCAATTTCCTCTTGCATTTCACTCATCTGACAACTGGATTCATTGGACATAACATATTGCTTATAAGTTTTGGTCACTTCATTAAACAACTCATGAGATACATTTAAAGCATAGATAGAAATATATTCCTAGTAAAACAAGGATGGAGGTCTAATAACATTCCGATGTCTATCTCGAGTAAGCTAATTGCATCCCATGACATCAGGTTTATGAGTCTCATGTTTTGTTTCTGAACTAGAATCTGATTTAGGATGGACTTGTGTGACCAAATGTGTATGTCCAACACTAGGATAGGTTTTGTCACTAGGTCTCAAAGGGACTTCAAGTCCTAAAGGGTCAGGACCCGTATAGATTCTGTATTTTATTTAGGAGAAGAAACTGGTTTAGTTTCCTTGTCTTCGATCATACCAGACATAGAAAAGTCAACATCATGGCTAACAATGCATTTTTGGTTACCAGAATTATCTCCCATAAATGATACCCATTAATACCCTCAAGATATCCAACCAATTTAGAATTAACAACCCTTGGAGCGAGCTTATCATTAAATGAATGTACATAAGTAGGGGATCCAAATATCTTATGGTGAGAATGATTCGACGATGTTCCCTTCCAAAGTTCTTCAGGAATCTTAAAAAAATTTGGAATAAGATGTGAAATGGTTAATGAGGTATAATGCTATCAAAGATGCATTATCCCAAAAGGACATGGGATGTTTAGAGTGTGACAACATACACCAAACCCTTTCAAGAACAGTCTTCTCTATTATCTCTACTAACTCATTCTATTGTGGAGTTTCCACAATAGTCTGGTATCTCCTAATTCATTAAAATTCACAATACTCAATGTATTCATTGGATAGATATTATAAACCATTATCAGTCGTTAAATCCTTATGTTTATTATTAGTCTCACTCTCTATAGAAACTTTTCATTTTCTGAAAGTATGAAAGGTATCAGAATTAATATTAAGTATATAAATCCATAATCTCATAATGAAATCATCAATAAAGGTCACAATTTATAAGCCTCTGTCATGGTGGGTTTTCATTGATGGACCCCATAGATCAGAATGTACACATTCAAGGGGTTTTTTAGCCTTATTCAATGAACTACTAAAACAGAATCTCTTCGAATTCCCATATAAACAGTCTTCCCAAAAGGGAATACTACATGGAGTGATGTTATTTATAAGGCCTTGTTTCATAATCTTTCTATGACCCTTGGAACTAACTTTCACTGGCCTTTTAGGCCACACTGTAGTGAAATAAATTTCTGAATTAGATTAGGCATTAAAATGATTTCTATACGCCCTGAAATATAACATGTATCTGCTTTTGAGAAGGGTTGATTTCATCACTATGAGGGATACATGGGATACTCTATGGATTCCATATCAATCTTAAATGTTGTACCCTTTATAGTCATGTATTCTTAGGGTTATAAATTTTCTTTTCAAATCAGGTACCCAACTAACTTCCTCAAGTGACATGAAAGACCCTTCATGAATATCATGTTAAATTGAGCCTATACCCATAATATAGAAGCTACTATTATTCCTTAGAAAAACCTCACTAGAAAAGAATTCCCTTAACACTAAAAAAAACTCCTTCCTTATTCACATGTCAAATGAACATCCTGAATCTAGGATCCACTCATCTGAGATGGTTGTGTCAGTAATATTTAACACATCAGTAGTGTCAATGTCATGTTTGACTAATAAGGAATAGTCATTATTATTATATTTATATTAATCCTTACTATTATGATAGTTCCTCTTGATATGTGTAGGTTTTATACATTGAAAATAATTGATTACGTTTCCATTATACTTTATTATATACATCTTAGTCTTACCCCTGCCTTTTATCTTCCCCCTGATTCACATAGGCCTCTAGATTCCCCTCTATTCATACCATTTAAACACTAAGACCCAGATTTGAGACCACCATTTCTTTGAAGGTCTTTAGATACTAGAGAATATTTTAATTCCTCAAGAGTTAATGTTTCATTCCCATACATAATAAATCCATTAACAAAATTAAATGAATCATAAAATGTTGTAATCAATATAATGGCTTGGTCATCATCATTAAATTTAATTTCAATACTGGCTATATCTAATATGATTTTATAAAATTCATTAATTTTTATCCTGACTATATTTCCAGGATGAATTTTTAATGTATATAATATCATTTATTAAATATACTAACAACAAGATATTTTTACATATGAAGGGATTAGAATATGGACAATATTCCAGTGGAAGTGGACTCATATGAAACTCTTATTAAGTCTTTTTCTCATAAAGATAATGTTTCTAAACTATGGAATTTTTAGGGGTCTTCTTTGGGGACATTTACAAAAGAGGTGGAAGAATTCCCATCTAGGGAAGTGGTGGTGATTTTCTTCCTAGAGATAGCAAGGGCATCAATAAATTCATTAAGTAATAACAAGGTTGTCATTTTAATTATCGTGATATTAAAATCACTCTCACCATCAAACATATCAGTATCATATATACATAATTGAACACATAAAAATGAAACCGAAGGCTCTGATACCACTTATTGGGGTTAATTACATAAACCCTTGATAAGGCAAGATACAATGTTCGTATAAAGGTGAAAACAGTATATATGATTGAATTAACAAATTAGTTGTGAACAAAATATATCAATAATGAAAAACTCATTCAAGATATTAGAGAAAGATAAATAACCAGTATTGAAATGTAATGAGGACAACATATGTAATGTGCTTCATGCCCAAGTGGGCCTACATGCAAGGGGATAACGCCATCAGGGCAACAATTTTATTATGAAAGAAAGAAAGAAGAAAATAACATTTACATATTCAAATGCATAAATTAAAAGGACCACAAAAATTAAATGAGGATGTCGATCTTGCTGTACTAGGGAGAAGTGGTCAACCCTTCCACGTAGATTCATCCCCATCAACTCCTGGATGCACTCACACACACATAGAAGTAGGATACAATAGTTTTCATGACCATGAAATGATATGTAGAAATATAGAGAAGAACTAAATAACAAATCTTTGTTATGAAAAAAAATATTATCAAAACTGTTACCACTAGAGGTGTAGTCATCAAACTACCCATAACTGAGACGATCCCCACTGAGTTCTCATAAGAGAAATACTCTAGTTGTAGGAGGTAGTACGTAAAATAGTATAGGGGAGTGTGGGTGGACAATATATCATAGAATATCACCCTTCTTCTACTTGGAGTCGTAGCAGATCTTCACCCCATAGAGAATCTCCAAAGAACCAGAGTGAAAACCCCAAAGAACTTCTTCAAGATGAAAAAATAGGGGTGAAGTGAATTTGAACTAGAGGAGGATGTCATGAAGGTCGGGCTGAGTCATAGGATGGAAGTTGTGTGGACGACAATGATCAAAAGGATGGTTTGTATAATTAAAGCTAAGATAGCTCACTGACATTTGGCTCTTTCTAAATGTAGTGGAGCCGCTCACAACGATTCAAGACCAACCACTTGAAGCACACCAGGAGCAGTCTGAGCTGTTAGATCAAATTAATCAACAATATATAATAGGTCATTGCTTACTGGTATGTAAAACATATTGACTCAGTTCCATCTAATAATGAAACTGGAAATGGTTACGCTAAACTAGAAATGGGAAAACACCCACTTAAGAGTGATATGTATCCATGCAAGAGTAATTAAAAACCAGAAAACTGAAGCATTTTTTTTATTTAATTTCAACAAGAATAATTTATTCATATTCAACAATCCCATCACACCATCTATATATTCTCCCCATAAACCAATTTTTATAGTGTGTGTAACCTCTGTGTTGATCCATGTGAAAAGATTTGATTCTTTTCATGTAATGAAATAATGGGTTCCTCCTTTTAACTGGATGATATCAAATGAGGGATATTCATATTACTGTGTTTTATAGATCCTTGTTGGAATTGTTAGATGTATGGTTAAAGATAGATCATCCACTTGATATCTTGCTAATGTGTTGTATCCACTCTAAGTGCAGGGGTCAAAATGAAAATATTATTGCATGTAGTTGAAGAAGATGACACATGATGTAGAGTAAACATAAAGTGATATGTGTGACATGGGTCCTTCAGTGGAAAATTGTGTGATGTAAAAATATGAATGTCCAAAAATCACACCCACTTTGAATTATATTTGTTCCGTTTAGAAAAAATATTGTTCTAATTTAAATGTAGTGGACATTACTACATATCCTAATGGCTATAGATTCCTCCTTCCGTATGATACATGTTAATAGATCTACTATAAATTTTATAAATTCATCCATTTTTCTTATTATTGATTAGATATTATGATAATCACCAATGATAACCATATTTTTCATTATATTTAATTATCATGAGTGTATAAATAATAATAAAATTATTTTTTTAGATTCTCATGATTGTTCACCCGTATGACATTCTGTATTGCTGATATGTTTTAGCTATCATGGGATAATCTGATGTGAAATGGGATCATTTTAGAAGGAGATATGTTATTAATAATAAGTTATATACCTAACTGTGGATTGAATCTCCATGTGTGATATGGGAATGTAGTGGTCCACATAGAAATTTCCATGTGTTTTAGTTTATGTTATTTTAGCTCAGACAATCTGTTATGTTTAGTTTATGTTCTTTTATCCTAGACCATCTTTCTCTTTTGTTTGTGGTCGGTTAGCTCGGAAAATCTGTTGCATTAGTTTTTGTCCTTTTAGCTCTGACCATCTATCACTTTAAATTAAGGAATTTTCGCTTAGACCATATTTTTCATTAATTTAAAGTCTTTTAACTTAGACAAACTATCACTTTAGTTTATGTACTTTTAGCTTAAAAAATATACTGATTTTTTTTAGGTCATTTAAGATCTTATATTTTCTTATTTATTTTAAATTCATTTAACTTGAACTTTTTGTTTGAGTATGAGATCCAATGAAAATATTCCAAGGGCGACCTAAAACAATCTGAGGTGCTAGGTTCTGTCGTGGTGTCACTAAGGCTTGTGAGGGTTTAAATATCCATTTATTAGAGTGACACATTTGGACGATGGATTTAGTAACATATTTATGATCCATGGGAATGCATTCATAGTCATGTAAATGGTCTTTAATGTTGGGTATCTTTCCCTTGGACCATAGAAGATCAATGAAGATAATATTGATGAGGTTGGAATACTAGGGATACTAAACCAGCCTTGGTATTTGGGGTATGGATGATGTAAATCATAACATGTGTGTTTGATTCCATGAGTATGAGATTGTGAAAACATGTCTTCTATGTGCCTTGGCATTCTAAACTTCTAGGTTCCACTGCGGTCTGGTAAAGGCTCACAAGGGTCAACAATCCATTCTGGAAAAGAGAAGAAGTATTTAGTTGGGGGGCCATGACCCATATGAATTAGTTTCATGAAAAAGAAACAAATAAATCCACCTCTTTCTTATGGATATAATATATTTTAGAAGACTCAAAGTTCTAGATGATAATGTTTGATCTTGGAACAAAGCTATCCAAGAAGGGTTGTGGAAACCTAGGGTAAATATCTCTTAAAATGAATGTTGACCACTATGACATATGGTTTCACATCACACTATGTGGGCTTGATAGAGCTCATAATTTCCCCATTTTTAAATTATTTTTTACTATTTTAAACCTGAAAATTATTCAATTTGAGATTATAGAGTCCAATATTATATTTATGATGTGTTTTGTGAAAAATTCTGATAAGTACATAATTCTGGATTTTTTTATATTTTTATGTATAGGGTATTTAATCCATTCTATTAATAATATAATTTCAAATTGAGTGATTTTTTTTAAATACATATTTTATTTACCCAAATTGTTTCTTCTCAATTAGGTGTTGATTCGAGCATTTAGAGGCCTTAAAAATCAATGATGTTGAACAATTTTCGGGGTGGTCAGCAAGGACCATGCCACAGTAATGGAATAAATTATCAGATTTAACCATTCCATTGAAATTTAAATTACCTATAATTGAATTGGGACACATTTTCACATTTCAAAAATTAATTTCAGTGAGTTTTGGATTCATTAATGTTACCATTAGATTTTATTCTTTTGAAGGAAATGTTCTGGGACCTTCATCCAGAAAGAGAACCCGACAATTAAAAATTCGTAACATCTACATCCTGTGGGAAATGAGCTCAAAATTTTTTTAGACATGCACAATAAAAAGGATAATGAAAATTCTGATGGATATCACATGTGAATTTTCTATTTAATTGGTCAAAAACACGACAAATTTTTCAAGTACATATTATGCCTATAAACGGCCACAAGATCCTACATCTCAAAGCATCCCATTTTCCATTAGATTGTTTCATGGAACTAATGAGGAGATCTACAACAAGGTATTTCAACATCAATTATTCCCATTTCTTCTTAATTTAAATTATTTATTCATTTTTGTTTTAGTTTTCATTTGTAATTTAAATTTATAATTAATTCATGTGATGTTTTCATTTATGTGTCTTCCTGTCCACACACTTTTTTCATCTTTCATTGTTCTTATTCTATTATATTCTACTTAAAATATTTACACCATGACCAAAAACACAAAATTGAGGGATTAACATAATATCTGGCCTAGGGGCGATGTGTGGAAGTTTCATTAATTCTTCCCTTAAATTCCTATGATTTATCATGTCTGTGATGAGTGAGAGTGATGGGAATAGGTGTGATGATCTTCCACCACGAAACCGATCTCAAACTCATTTATATTCTTTTATTAACTATTATTTCTCCCATATACTAGATATAATACTTTTACATGATTGAGCTGAGCCATTCAATGGTTGAAATGTCAAACAATGGAGCTCGGTTGTGGAAGATGTCCCACTATTGATTGAGGTGTCCCATCTACTATGATTATAAGAGGTGGTGATGTTTTTATTGATAAATGAAATCAATATTTGAAACTAATAAATAAAATAATAGTAATTTGTGAATTAGACAATAGAATTGAATTATCAAAATTTATTTTAACTTCATTGCGAAGAATGATGGAACCCACAAGCCAACACATAGTGGCCATGTTCTTTATTCATTAATTACATTTTATCATTACATGTCACTTTTTAGTTTTATTTAAATTCAATTCCATTATATTTGTATATTAAATAAAAAACAAAAATAATAATCAGTTATCTTGAATTAGGTTACTTGAGTGAATGAATGAAAAGACACATCAAGTGAGATAACCCTGGGAACCTTCTATTCTACAGTAGGAAAATTAAATATATTTTTCCACACCCTAAGATAAGATAGCATAAATTTTTTTCCTTTGCTGGGGATCCAATTAGTAGTTTACTTATGTTTTTCTAATTTCACATTTTAGATATATTTTCATTTTTATTTAATGAAATCCAAAAAGAAAAAAAATATATTTATGATGTATCCAAACTACAATTATTATACATGGAATGAATTCTACCATGTGAAACAAAAACAAAAAGAGGAAGGTATTTTAGAGTAAACTAGAGCATAAGTGAATGAACATAATGATGACATAAAAGAACTAATAAGTCAAATAGAAATGAAAATAGAATATGTCCATACTACCGAAGAGAATCTAAACCCTGAGCCAGAGCCCGAACCTAAGTTAGTGGTGGATAAAATTTCATCACTCATCATTAAAATTGAACAACAGGAGGAGGTAAATAAATTGGTACCTAATGATTTATCCATCCTCAATCAAAAATTTCGAGGATAGATAGAATAAAATAACATGCACAATTAGATAAACATGGGATATCAAAATGAACTAGATAACTTCAAGAATGGATTTGATGAAATAATTTAACTCTCAAAACTATGAAAACATCATGATATATCATCATTTCATAAATCATTAGCATTGAAATAATAAGAAGCCATCCAAGAGGATGAAATTGATGAAAATATGGAGGATCTAGTCTACCTACCTCCATAATGTGATGATTGACTCAAATATGAACATTAAATTGAAGAAAAGATAAAATAAAAAGCAAATCAAGGATATGATACATTCTTGAACTCAAATTCCATTCTGTTTTTTGAATCAAATTTGAATGTAACCCTTAAATATTTTGAATTTTCATATTCTGAAAACATTTATTATGCCCTGGAGGAAGATGATGAAAAAGAATATTCACATGTTGAGGAACACTTTGAGATCCCCAGATATGTTGATGATTTACCAGAGGGAGTACAAGAAGAAGTGGCTCTACCTAAAGAAAAAAATCTACAGTATTCATACATTAAAATGGACGATTTTGACATTAAAATTCAAATCTAAATTGGGAATATCCTACTATTTTTATTTTTATTAAACACAGATAGAGAAACCAATTTATTTTGATGAAGAAGTATCCAAAGTAGCAACAACGGTGTTGGAGGTTTCATACTTCATCCTACCCCCTCCATGAATGTTATACCAAATAGTGAAGGGGGAGGATCTAGCATACCCTGTCCATGTTGTCCAACTAAATAAAGAAGAGGGTGTTCATGATGGAATAATCCACATGTGGTGGTTCAAATCCAATAAACCCAAAACCTGATCTGATTATGGATAACACCTGGTACTACACTTCTAAAGGTAGTAAAAATTTAAGGCCCACATGGGGGATCGTACCAACAATTATCCTTTAATTAATTTCTAGTACATTAATTTTAAATATTAGGAATTTATATTACAAATTCACTATTAGGAATTAGTCCATCAAGCGGCCCGCACCCTCCTTTAATTTTGATCTTAAATGAAATTATCATTTTGATTAATTGAATTGTTTTTTTGGTCAGATCATGATTGCAGATGGAATCCCCAAAAATTAGAGGAAGAGGACAAAATATTAATTTCAAATGGGTGTTCATTTATATTATTTATAATTTTAAACTCCTTAATTGTTTTTTCCAAATATTATTATACCGTTAATTATCGTAATTACATGCCCACACTACAAAAAAGGCTTTTCATGACTTATTCAAGAGACATGAGTTTCCTAGGAATACAGTGATAACCTGATTTATATTTCAATGTTAATTATGTTGAATAAGTATAATGGATAATAACAATATTGAAATTAAGCATAGATATTTAATTGAGGTCTCATGATTTATTGGAACTAGTTGAATTATGTAAATGAAATTTCCCACCATTGTTCATGCATTGAATTTCTTATTTACATGTGAAATGATTTTTTGTAATTTATCATTCATTCAATGATTATCCCAAATATAATATTTAACATTTCCTATAGGATTTCTATGCCACTTACTTCCAATTAATTATGGAGAACATTTCTTGAATGATCTTGGGACATGTCACATGAATGAACATTCAGTAGAACATGTCAAAGCTATGACTATACAAAAAACATATAAAATGATTGATGCATCTTTGGAAAATCCATTATAAATAACGTCCTTCATTAGATCTATCCTTATTTTATCCAATAGAGACCATAAATGAACATTATAAGGATGATCTACGTTTCAATCAATTTTTATCCATTCCTACCCTATTCTTGGTAATTTCTTCATATTTTAATGTTGATGTGTAGGGGTGTAGAGATTCTAGGTGGAAGGTATTATTTACATTATCGGGAAAACATATGGGGGTGGTATTAAGGAAATTGTAAAAGGTTGAGGAATAATTTATTGTAATTTATTTTCCCCTCTTGAATTAAAAAAATGAAAAAATGTAAAAAAGAACCCCAAAAATGAGAAATGTCTGTTGTGATTTGGGAAAAAAATTTCACCATTTTTTAGACAAATAATCTTTTAATTGTAGGTGGTTAGGTTATAGAGGGGAGGTTTGATCTAATAATAACATTCTAAAAAGAGAAAAATTCAACACAATAATAATAAATATAGTCCACAAATCATTTTTATGCTTACTTGATAATAACCATTATATTGAGTTTTGGGGAAGTGGGTGTTGCTACATTTAAGAATATATTTTCATTATAATTTATAATATCAGTAATTATACTTAATAGATATACCTTTTCCCTGAGCATTATGTTTTAGAGTATAAATTCCAAAAACCTTAGTCCTCTGATTCATTTGGAACTTTATGGAAAAGTCCTAATGATATTATTTGTTTCTCTACAAAGTGGTGAATGTAATCCATTAACAATACTATGTATAATTAACTTGATCTCATAATATGAGAACTACTATAAATTAATTATATCTGGAGAGATGAATGAAAAGGTTCAAAGGAGAGGTAAATCAGGATGTGAAATTTTTAATAATAATTAATTAAGGATCTTGATGAAATGTAGGGAGAAGTTTTATCATTTTTAAAATAGGAATAGTTAAATGAGTTTTTTGATTTTTTTTTTGAAACATTGGAAATTAAATTCTATTTTATGTGGATTTTTTATTGTTTGACTTGAAATTGAAAATTATTATAATTTATTACTTTGGAATTATAATATTCTTAACATTGGTGTCCTCTGGATTCTATGTGGATATTTTATGCATGTGGGAAAGAACAATTTAACTATGGGGGAATTGACAGAGCTAATAATTTCCATGTTTTCTGTTTGAATATTAAGTAATTAAAACCTCCTAATTTATCAATTTTAGAATATATGGATCAATTGTGTATTGATGATGTGTTTTGGAAAAAATTGTTAAATATGATTAATTCTGGATTTTGATAGGTTTTTACATGGAGGGTATTTTATTAATTTCATTAAACATATAATTATAAATAGATATTTTTATTAAAAACATGTTTTTAGTTGATCAATTTTATCTTCTAGACATAGGGATAATTATATCATCTATAGAACTATAAAAAATAATGAAGTTAATGCATTTTTGGGCCGGACATCGTGGACCCCACCAACGTAATAGAAGCACATCTTAGTATACACACCTCCAATGGTGGTGATTATTCCTAGAATTGAATGAGGACCCATAAGAGCATTTCATAAATTAATTTTATGGATTTTTTAATTCATTAATGTTTTCATTGGATGTTATACATTTGATGAATGCTTCATGGAACCTTCATCACGAAAAAGAAACTTTTAATGGGTAATTCATAGACCTGACATACGGTGGGAAAATTAGCTTAAATTTGGAGAGGATATGCCCCAGAAGTGGGGAGTAAAAATTCTACGTATAAAAAGAGAGGAGCTTCTACCTGTCAAAGCATCCCATTTTCCATCCCATTCATTCATGGAAACTAGGAGGATATCTACACTATGGAATGATGGCCTAAAATCTCACCCTTTTAATCACAATTTATTAGTTATCTTTATTTTTGTTTTAGTGTTCAATTTTAATTCTAATTTCTAATCAATTCTTGCATATTTTTCATTTTTGGGTCTATACATCCACCCTGTTTTCATCTTCTTCCATTTATATTATTATTTCTTATTCTTCCCATCATCATTCCTATATGGAATAATTCCCTAACAAATGAGGGGCTAACCTGAAAATTTTCATGGGGAGGTATGTAGAATCATCTTTTACTCTTCAATAAAATTCCTATGTTTTATTATGTTTGGGATGAGAAAGAGTGATGTGCATGAGTGTGATGAAATTCGAACACAACATTGATCTGAAACTCATTTCTATTATTTTATTAAATCTTTCCATCCCTTTTACTAGATAAAAGTTCTTCACTTGATGGAGTTGGTCCATTCTATCGTTGAAATGACATACATTGGAGCCAGGTCTTAGAAGATGCAACACTCTCAATTGAGGTGTGCCAGCAAACATGATTATAAGACGAGGGGGGTTAATTTTTCAAAATTAATTCCATATTTCCCACCCATAAATAAAATAATAGTAAATAATTAATGAGATCTTAGAATTTAATTATCAAAATTAATTTAAACAAAAATAAGAAGAATGTTGGAACCCAAAAACCAACCAATAATGGCCATGTTTTGTCTTCATTTATTATACTTTCTCATTGCATGTAGGAATTATTAATTATTTAAATTTAATAAATTTCTATTCCATTATTAAATATGAAAGACCAAAAAGAAGTCGATTAGGTGAATTATATTATGTGAGTGAACAACTGAAAAAGCTCATTGAGTGAGATGAGGCTGGGATTCCTCTATGCTGCACTATAAAAACTAAATATCAACTCCCACTTTGTATGATATGTGTGAATCAGGGCCATAAATGTCTTGTAAATGATGTTTTGAATTCTATGTTTGTGAAAGGTTATGAAACATTGTTACACAACATCAAGGATATTGAATTCGCTTGGATAGATTGATATCAGAACATTATATCATGATCTGTGGTACATAAATCTGGTTAATGGTTTGGGACATTCATATAGGGAGATTTTCAAACACTATTGGGTGTTGAGTGCTTCTGGGACGTTTTTAGGGCGCACAAGTAGTGTAATGACCTTTCTTAGAGTGGAACATTAGGTTTACATCCATAGATTCATATGCTAGAGCCACATGCATGCATGCATAGTAATGAAAAGGTCCCATGAAGATTGATATGATTTCAATGTGATATTGGAGGATATGCTGATTCAATACACCCCATCACATGAAGTGTGTTTTTCGGATGATTAAAAATACATTGAGGGTTCAATTTCCCTAATGTTTGTGTCACTTCTAGGTGAACATATTCATGCAGTGAAGAGATGTGACAAATATTTACCATGATTTTTTCCGTTACAAATGTGTCCAATGAGTATAACATTGATTTTACTAGGTTTCTATACCCTATTAGCTTTTATCCTTTACTATTTGTACCTAAATTTTTACCTAAAATTTGAGGATGAAGTGTTTAACGACCAGAGACCCAACTATTTATTAGGTCTCACTTTACAGGTTTTTGGTCTGAAAATTTTTCTGTATCTTCCATTGGTAGTTTATATTTTTGTGATTTGTACCACTTTGGGATAGATTTTAAGGTCTTACCACATTTACCAAATAATAAAATGTTAGGGTCATGAATATCATAGAACCAACATTGGGGATGTGATACAATATTCTAATAGGTAAAACCTAGGTTAAGAGTCCTCTAACATCTTTTGATGCATGGAAGGGAAAATATGTAAATAATATATTGAGTTTATTAGGGTTTGAGTAATGTCATGGGATAGTCATTCTAGGATCTATTCAGACACACATGGTTATTGAGTGGTGTCTTGATGATGTGAGGGTTCATGAGAATTGAATGTGGTTTTTTATTGTGATATATTTTGTTTACAACCATTGGTGCATATAGAGGATCCATATGCATGCATGTTTACTAAATTAAAGGTCCCTTTAGGATCGATATCTTTTACATGGGACATTGAATATTGAAAGCTTCCTAATATTGTCATGAAATGATCATTAGTATATGGATTTGAGGAGATCTTAAAGGATGGTGAAGAACCCCACACTCTAGTTGACTGAGGTATATCCCTTATGGTCCTTTCATAACGATTAAAAAATACGATATGTACTACACAATTTATTTTCATGTAGTGGAGACGTGTCATCATCTATGATGATTAATTTCGTTTGGTTAGGAAACCATTCCGTGCGGTGTATCATCATGCGGTAAGGACACATTTACATGTAGTTTAATGTCATGTAGTAAGGACATTCTTCTTTATAGTTTAGAATCATATGGTAAGGACATGCTTCCCTATAATTTATTTTCATGTTGAAATGACATTATTCCATGTATTTTAACATCATGTGGTATAGACATTATTCTATAAGGTTTAACATTATGCGGTAAGGTCGTGCTTCTTTATAGTTTACCATCATGTAGTAAGGACATGGTTCCATGCTATTTAAGGTCATGCTGTAATAATATAGGAAACAACATAAAAGGTGGTAATGTTGTGGATGTGCCAAATGAAATGGAACATGGGCATCAATATGTATCCCATGAAAATAAGAAAAATAAACATGTAGTTCTAGTTTGCAAAGTAGTTAAATTTCTTGTACTAAGGATGGTGCAACATAGTTTATAGTCACATCATAGGGATATACACAGACAGTTTAGGGTCATATTGACCAGATAGTAATGTTGAGTTCCTACAATGGGGCATCATGATGTTGTTCTGTGAAGTGATCTAATGTGAATGAGGTCTAAAGATGTCTCAACCACACCACACATATTTTTAGGAAGACTCAAGAAAAATGGCCAAATGGGTTATGGTTGGGGCTTGGCATGAAGATGAAATGTATGGGTGTCACTATGTATCACATAAATATTATTATCGAACCGCATATAGTTCTAGAAATATAAATAAATTACATAGGTCTGGCCCATACATAATTTTGGGAACTATTTTTAATCTCTGTGGAAGATCATCCTAGGATTGCGAAATCCAGGTATCACAACATATCCTGTATGGGCATAAATCATGGTATATGTTGTTCTTGTAGTTCCATATTGTTTTACATCATGAAAAAAGGTAATATGTGGATCGACCTAAATTGGAGGTAAAACACAATTAGTCCCAAGGATTAAATTATTGTCATCATTATGTATCTCACGAGGATGAGAATCAAACCACACATAGTTCATAGAGGAAATTTTAGTTTAATGTCATGTGGCATTAACATTGACCAAGAAGTTTAACCTCATGTGGTAATGACATAGGTCATCCTTTTATGGTCTGTCACTCATGACCATAGTGGATCCATTACATACCTCTATGCAATAATTGTGTGGGTATGTCCTTACCATAATTCCTAAGGTCACATGATTTGTGGTCGATGAAAGAAACAATGAGAAGAACAGGTTCCCATATAGTTCAGAGGCAAAATAGGTGTATAACATGGGAATTTTATATGATGTAGTGGCAGGACAAATACATAAGATCAAGCCGTCCCTATGTATCTCATAAGAAATGTGAGTCAAGTTGTACAATGTTTTGGAGAAATCATTCAGTTTAATTTTGTGTGGAATTGACATCACCTGTGATGTTTTAACATAATGTGACAATGATGATGGATTGGACAATGTGTAGGGTAAGGGGGGTTGTGGACCCATGCAGTTTTTTGTATTACGGTGAAGACATTTTTAGTGAACATTAATGTCTTGCGGTAAGGAAAAATCCATACAGTTTTAAATCATGTGGTCTGGACGAAATGTTCAATTCATTTTAACATCAAGTGTCTAGGATGATATGTTCTAAATAGATTCACATCATTCAGTGAGGACGAATAATAATCCATACTCTGATGTGGATACTAATTTTCCTAATAGATTATTAAATGTATTTCTTGTGAAATCTCGCATTGGTGGGTGGTGTGACATGTTTTCCATCCGTGGTGGCCAGTGAATATGCTCTATTATAATTGAAGTTATGTATGGTGTATGATGCTTCCCACATGGACTATAATTTCAGGGGATTTGTTCACAGTATCATCTGGGTTATGAGATAAAACACCATTTTTCTTGTAAGGAATGAGAAGAGGTAAACCTTATTATTTTAAGATCATTCAATTTATTTATGGTTAACATCACAGTTTTTCAGTGGGAAAAACCTATTCTTATCTTACAATTCAAACTCATCGAACCATTTCTACAATTGTTAATCATATGAGAACTATCCCCAAATGCATATTCAGAGTGAGGGAAGCTAGAATTCTATGGAATAAACTACCTTAGTAATGTACACCAGTGAGTATGGAGTTTCTTGTGTATCTGTATGTGTGGTGGAATGGTAGGACCAGAATGTATGTAAGAGTTTATTGGGCAAGGAATTATTATCATTGTTCAACATCTTCGAAAGTATGTTTGACAAAGTCATATATAAATAAATAATCAGTCTATTTTCCACTTCATAAAAGTCAGATGAGTGATTGAACATGATGTTGTACTCCTGTGAATGCTTCTTCAGCTCCATTGAAGAGTAGTTGGTTCCATTTAACATCAACATTTTTTGAAGGACTCATGACCTGGTGATGATTTGGGACAACACGAAGTTGATGCTACTCTTCATCCCTACTTCCTTGAGGGGTATCACCTCTAACCAATAGTAAATGAATATGGTTGCAATAAGGATATATTTGAACAACATAAAGGTGGCTATGGGATATAATCCCACATCATCCATACCCTAATATAGAAATTTTGATGAACATTTAGTGGTATGGAGAAATTTCGGGAGCCGATGGATGATGTTTCCATGTATTTGGCAGGCACAATATTTTGGGGTGAATTCCACATAGTCTTGTATCATGGTTTCCCTGTAATAGACGTTCCCAATTGATATAATAGGATATAATAATTTCTGATTGATGGGAATCGTAAGAACCTACGTGGAATTCCTCCCATATGGTGATTGATGAAACCATCATTTTATGTGTTATATGGATGGTTTCTTCCTCCTGATCAAGGTCATCAAAGAAGGTTGCTACATTGTCCCACATATCCATGTGATAATTCAGTTATCAAGGGCATAATTCTGTGTGAGCTCAAAGGGGATTTTCTCAAATAGTCCCCTAATGTATCCAGTGAGGGTGGGGGAGGTAGTTCCTCTTTATTTCATATTCTCCATTGACCGAGTTTATCCCTAACTCTTAATTCACTTTGATGTTCAGGTCAGCTATGTGAAGATGCAGGGCATGTTACAATCTAGATATGAGAGATTGGTATTCACCCTATTTATTTTTTCAGCCTTTGGACAGTGAGAAAGTGTTGGGAAAATGAACTATTTGGGGATAAAAATACAATCACTATACCATCCCATTTGAGTTTTAGATTCTCTATTCTATTTCAAATAGAACATCTTGAGGCTTCATCGAGGTACATATCCCATGTTCAGGTAGTGTCATGGTCATATAAAACCTCTTTATCGGGGTGGTCGGTGTCTTCTGGTGTATTTACATGTGTAGGGTGTGCTGTCAGGAATTCAATCAAGGTTTCCCTTCCACCGATTTCTGAGATATGACCTGAATTTCAGATTATTTCAAAATATATACCAATTGATCCAAATGTCCAATCAATATGTGGTGTCAAATGATGCACTTGAGATGGTCAAAATGATAAACCTGGTGGACCTCATGATGGTGCATGTATTAATTTATCTTTTTCACTGTAAATATGAGAGAAATGAAGTTATTTTCAACATCATAATATGTGACATCAGTATTAATCCAGGTTCATCTATTGTATTAGATACTATTCATTCTTACTGCATCATTCCTCAACACAAGAAGGTCAAATAATGAGATATCTGTATCAGAAAAATTTAGGATGAGTGTCCTCCCATCCACTGGTGGCATTAAAATTGGTCGGTGCAGCAAGTACTACATTGAACATTCAAAGGATTTCATAAATTCATCATCACATTGTTATGTGACTCCCTACATCATTAACTACATGAAGGGAAGATAAATTCTCGATTAGTTGGTTATGAATCAGAAAATATAGGAAAGTTTCCCATGGATTCCCTTTAGTTCATTCATGTTATTAGGGGTGATAGTGACAAAATATCACTACTCTTCTCTTTTTCAAACTCAATGTCGTGGTGGTGTACCACAAATCCAAGGAAAATTCCTAATGTTACGTTGAATCCATATTTCAAGGGATTCAAAATTAGAATATGTTGTCATAGCTTTTCAAAGATTTCTTATTGATCTAAGTGGTGATCTCATAACTGTCGAGATTTAACGAACATGTTGTCCATGTAACACTTGGTTATCCCTTGCAATAATGTATTAATGATGTGATGTATGGCATGATCATATATGGTGCCCACATTATTTATTACCGAGGGAATTTAATAATAGTAGAATGTCCCTTTGTCTGATCTAAAGGCAATGGCATCTACATCTATGGGGGCTATCGTGATTAGATTGTAAATTGAGTGCCTGTCCAAGAAAGAAGGGTCCCATGAAGCTAGTAGTTTCTTCAAGAAAATGTTTTCAGTTCAGTGATGGGAAATCATCCTTTGAGAAATGCTGATTAAGGAATCTATTTTCAAGGAATACCCTAACCTTATTGTTCTTCTTCTTGGTAGAGACTATGTTGGAAATCCATATTAGGTATTTTCACTTCTTGGGAAAAAAATTATTGATCAACACGTCAATTTTATCATCTACTATGGTTGAATGGGAGGGATTTATCATCCATGCTTCTTGCTTGAAACCATGATTCTCATCGGGCAGTCTGAGATGGTCATAGCATAATCTGGATCAAGTCCAAGATTTTTTATGTAATTCCTTAAAGAAATAGTTGATTTTTCACAAAGGAAAGGTACATATATTTATATGTGAGAGGCTATGAGACACTAATCAATGTATTCCATGTGTCTTCTTGTATTCCATAATTTATATGCCTGAACTCATATTTGGTTGTAGTTATGCCTTCATTAAATTCAAGATCAGTGTTTTTAATATCATCCTAATCTCTTTATATGACTATATAAACGTATTTTGGTGTAGATTGAAATATGGGGGCCTCTCTATTAGTATTAGAGAGAGGGAGTTAATTAGAAGAAATATCCCCATCACCAGATATCTGGGTTGTTTCAGAGTGATACTAGGGATGACATTAGTGGGGGAAATTGAGGATTGGACTTTTGGGTTCAAATATTTGACCTCAACCATGTTTATAGAAATAATATATCATTATCAAGCATTCTATAATGATTTACATGGGCAGTACATTATCAATTAGGAGCTACAACCCATATATCACTATCCTTCAGTGGTTACATGCCTCCCTTTTTATTTATATCTACTTTGGCATATATGAATCTACAAGCCTATAAAGGGGAGCTATCACTGCGTAGTATGAAAACCTTTCCATTGATGGTGTACTTTAGACATTGATGTAATATTTACAGTAACGTGAGGTGGCTATTGATCTAGGACCTTCCAAGAAGGAAATTATATATGGTATCCTCTTGAATATCTTTGAACTCAACATCAAATGTGAGCTCTTGAAATCAGGATTCATGTCTGATCTTATCTAGGTGTTCTTTATCATGTTTTTCATATCCCTATATGGTTTACTTTGTAAATTATTAATCCCTTAATATATACCCATGTCGTCAGAGTGTCTAGAATTGGATAATAATGATCCCCAATCAATTTTGTATCATCATCCTTTACACATAAACATTATTAGGTCTGCCAAAAATTTATAATTGTATAATGTGACCTTGGATGTACTCCTACTAATTGTGATTAGTTAATGAGATGGAGGCATGCCATCCTAAGGAAATAATCGAACATTGATATACACAAGTAAAAAAAAACTTATATATCAGATCCATTTGGGATCTGGAGGGCTATAAGGAGTTAATTGCTTTGTTATTTTGAAAGTAATAGTGTATCTAGGGTGGAGAGATTTGTGGTGAGTACATCTAATCTATTTCATAACATCATACTTTTCACCCAAGGTTGATTCTTCTCAACATGGTGTTGCGCATGGGAATGTGGCTCATGGGCTAGAACTTGTGGTTTAGAAGCTAATGTATATGTGGTAGATAGACCAACATATTTTTTGACGGTTGAGGGGATATATCATTCCAGTGGTGTGGGTTTTGTTGTCTATCCCAATTTCATGGGTTGATAAGATTGATCCCAAACAAATCAGTTATGCATGACAATTAACTGCGGGTGACTGTTTGAGAGCTATGAGGAATCTCTTGGAATTTTCTTATCACGATGGAGTTCTTGACCATGAGTCTCAGCTTCATATATATATATATATATATATATATATATATCTTATAGGAACATTACTATAATATGGAATTTGACCACATTCGTACTACCCCCTATATCGCCATCTCCAGTGCATGTGTCCTCCCATTCATTGAATATATGCTTAAAACCCATATTCAGGTGCATACACAACATCAGAGAAAGGTTCTATCAAGTGTATTATGTTGACAGAACTAAATATGATGTCCTCGTAGGCTGAGGATTAAATTTTTTCAGGTCTTTCTTGTCTAACTGATGTCATACAGAATAAATAGATGAGGTTTAAATGTTGATTTAAAGGAAATATGTCTTTTTTCCATTCTATTTTATTCCAAAAATATTGTTCTCTCCCAAATTTGAGAGGATAATATGACCCCACTTTTATTGGTGGTACAACTACTGATAGTCTTTGCAACTATACTCACATAGAGGTGTGGTCCAGATCAACTTTTAAATGAATCATCCAGTTGTTGAATTTTCTTATATGTTGGGATGAGACCTTATTCAAATCCTCCTCCTTATCTTATTGGACCTTGGTTATGCAAGAAACTTTCTCTAGGAAATTATCCAACACAACTTATCTAGAATCAATCATTCCTTCAAGGATGTCTTTAAAGACGAAACAATGGTGAATATTATTACCCATCCTTCCACAGAATGGGTTATAATTGGTCATGTCAGTGAGGTTGAATAATCTAACATTCTTGGTTGTGGATGTGTGAGAAGGTTATTTTCCATGGATACCAAGGAATAACTGAGGTCATATTCATTCAAGAAGGAGTACTCCTTATTCATTCGTTCTTCAAATTGCAAACTTCCCTAATTTCACTATTCTTCTAGATAAGATACATTATGAGGTCTTCAATTCTCAATAGATGGTGCTAGAAAATCCATGGAAGGTTTGGGAATCTAGACATGTGTCCCATGTGCAATGAGAGTTATAACTACAACATCTATTCTGGAAGGCCTTTTCCCTATAATGCAGGAATGAGTCAAGAATTGGATTGGGCCCACTAAATGTCCTCCTACAAATGTTGGGATATTTTAACAAATTCATGTTATCAGCCATAATATTTCATTGTAATGAATGGTTTATTGAAATCAAATATAATATTTTCAACATTGAGTTACTGTAGCTACTCTTTGGAGATAGGGATGGTGAATGAGTTGATCAAACCCTTCCACCTTACTATAAAATCAGACACCATCCTATTTTTACATTTTTTGTTGTTTATCAGGATGAAAATCATTTCATTAGTGTATAAATGAATTGGTAAATGAATTGATGATTGATTTCTTCCAATCACAAAATAGATATTGTTGGTAGACTACTATACCAAATGATGCCTAGTCCTATCACAGTCTTTACAAAACAACTCAGTGTGGTCACATCCTATTGATCTTGGGTTCCCATCATCGGCCCGCATCGAGACATAAAGTGTGTGAGAAGATTCTCAGGGTCACACACACGTTCAATGTTATAGAAGGTAGAATTGTTAATTTTGGGTGGAGGTAGGGTATCATCAACCCATTCATGATATGGCTTCCGTTTAGGATGAATAGATGCATGTCTCCCTTCAATGGATTCCATTCAATTATTCAAGGGAACAATGACATTAAAGTGATCTATAGAAACTACTTCTTGGATTGTATCCCTCTAATAGTGTTCCCAAAGTTCATGAAAAGGTGGCCTTATTTATATCCCTTACTAATTTTCAATTCGTACAAGGACTAAATGGTTAATCTGATGAGGGATAGGTTATTTCCTCAATGGTACGATGTCATGAACATTTTCATGTTCCTCATGTATATGGGAAGGCTAACTATAGAAAATTGAATTTTATATTTAGATGTTTCCCTTGATGATAGTTTAGTTTTGGGAAGGTGAGACATTTTCTCTTCCTAGTGATGATACACTATGGGAATATTTCTACTGAGTAACTCCTCATTTAGTTGTCAAAGGGATGATATTTGACTCCCAAATTGTGACAATTAGTTCTTTGAGGAAAGAACCTCACTCCTCTAGGGAGGTGATCAATATTTCATTGTACCATTCCCCTTAACACCATTATTTCATGGTGGTGGAAAATCGATATTTAGAGTTGTCATGTTTTGGAGGAATTTTAGGGTCTTGGTGTGCACACCCTAATTTAGTGCATTCATGTCACCCTCCTCCGCGTTCATGTTTTCCTTGTCTCAAAACTATGTATTTGTGTCGTGACCAATATCTTTCATGTTTATAATTATGAAATTTTCAAAGGCATGTTTGGAAATTGTTGTCGTTCCATTTCTTTCGGCCCAAAAGTATGATTCTTCATAGCTTCCATCAGGTTCTTTATTTAAACCCTAGGCCTTATTGGATCATTTTGGATTGTGAACCTAGTGAGCATTACCCATTCCCAATGCGCTTTCCTCCCATATTTCTCTATGAATATTCATCTAGAGGGAGTTTCTGGGTAAAGCATCCTAATGGGATTCAACTATAAGAGGATCGTGTCACTGTAGGTGGGATTCGAACCATTGATTTATTTATCCCAAATTAGAGATGAATGATTATCTATTAGGTGGTAATGATGATGAAACACCCCTAGCCCTATATGGTGGGGGTCATTTAGGGCCACAATTTTCACTGATTGGTCCGATTGTTGTGGATCTATTGGATTTGGTTATGGATTTACCAACTCCTAGGGAAAACATGATGATATGAATGCCCCTAGACCCATGGTGTGGGGGTTTTCATGGATCAATTATGATTTTTTAGGTTACTTTAAGGGGATGATGAACATAGGGATGGTGATTGAGATGTAAATACACCCAGCCTAGAGTGGTGGAGTTCACTTGAAACTACTACCGATGTGTTCGAAATTATCTCATTAATTGCCAATATGTATGGTGGATGTAGAGACCCGAAGCGTGAAGTACGTGGAAATTACATTACTTTTGCGGAATACTTAGTACATAACAAAAACACACACACAAGGATCGTAACAGTTTAGTATCTTTGGAAACTCGGAATATAATCTTCTAATCGTGATGAAAGATCTTCAACATCTCCCATAAAGATCTTATTTTTTTTCCTAAAACCTTTCTTTATATCCTGTGGAAAAGAAAACATAAAAGGGTGAGCTCCAATGCTCAGTAAGGGTAAACAAAAGAAATATCAATCACATCAAATTCATAAGAACATAACATTTTGGAAATCTTAACCTGCAAAAGAGAGCATAATTTCATAACATGGGATAAATCTTAATAGTGAAATGAAATCCCAATAATCATAACATAAAACATAAAACATTGTGGAATACACACATAATCATATAGAATCATATTTTATTAGTCAAGACTCATTACCAAGACTATCTTAGTGGAAAAAAGTCCATTTCTGAACCGAATCACCCTCGTTTCAATCCTGTTTCACTGAACCGGTATAACCTACCATTCCAGCCATGTCTATCTCATGAGATATAAAATCTTTACCCAATGCATTGGAGGGAGATATATGTCCCACCCATCTCA
The DNA here is from genome assembly GCA_963277665.1 of Viscum album. Classification (NCBI taxonomy): domain Eukaryota; kingdom Viridiplantae; phylum Streptophyta; class Magnoliopsida; order Santalales; family Viscaceae; genus Viscum; species Viscum album. The sequence goes on along the minus strand of OY728160.1, from coordinate 115,826,055 downwards.
TAATGATACCATTCTTATGTGTGCCACAAAATCATAAATAATACATCATTGCATAACCCATGTAATAAAAATGGGAATCTTAAACATCATGACATAATAAAACAATTCATATAAGATAAAGGAATTCATAAAAAATAATTCCATCACAATATAATCAAATCAATGTAATAATAGGGATAGAAACAGAACCCTTTATTAACATATATGGAAAATAATTTTGATAAAACACTTGAACTCCATTCTTGAGGAAAATATCCTTTCTACTTCAAAAACACTTTTCCTTTCTTAACATGTAATACAATTCTAAACTAACATAAGTTCGTTAAAAATAAACTGGAAAACTTGTAAAGGAAGCTTCTTGGAAATAATGTTTTAAAAATCCATTAATTTCGTATAAGTTAAAAAACATTCTTCTAGTACTTTTGTCGGAAAATTCAAAAAGTACCTTGTACGAAAAACGACAAAAGATTCCTTTCATATCATTTACTAAAAACTCACCAAAGGGTAAAATAGGTTTTAAACAATTGTAGGTGGATGGAAATAGTATTACATATTGATGTAAAATGGATGTGGATGATAAAATACACCCCAGTAAATACCAAAGTATAAACAATCTCGGATAAAAATGAGATTGTGATATTTCCCTTACCTTAGGTCTGATTTGCTTCGTAAGTGTCCGAACCTCCTGTATAATGATTTAAATAATGTCATTTACTTATTAAAGAATCATATTAATTGTTATGATATCATATATGGTTCACTTATGACTTTATATTACATGTTCTTTTGTAAATTCCATGTTAAAGAGCGTTTTGGGTAAAATTGTTTCATTTGTTGTCCGTGTTTTGACTTGTAATTATTCATATGATTACGTAGATCATGATTACTTAATTCCAGAATATAAAACATGATTTATATATATATATTCAGAATATAAATATATATAATAAACATTAAATGGAAATAAATACACCGTTCATGGAGATGGTAGGCCATACGTACGCATGAACGCTGTTTTTGTTTCCTTATTGAGTTGAACAGAATTAAGTAGAAGACATACATATATATACACATAAATCCAGTATCATTATTATGTCATATATTTCATGATTACTTATTATATATACTTTATAATTATTCATGAATGGTTAAAGTGGAGAATTAATCTCATCGCATCGTGGAGACGGTATTCCGTACGTACGCACGCGCGGTGATTTCATTTTCCGTAGGATGGATATATGGTGAAATAGGATTGTTTCATACTTATAATCAAATATCAGTATATGATTGATACTTATGTTTTTAATTCATAATGAAACAACCTAAGAAGAATAAGTGGAAGAAGAAATAAAGGTGAAAGAACCGGTAACAGAAATTATCTCTTCTTTGAAGCGCCTCTTTGAGACCTCCTCTTAGGGCACTAAAATTGGTCTTTGAGGAAGACCAGAACCTCTAGGATGTTGCTAGGAAAGTGGAGAAGAGAATTTGGCAGGGTTTGTCCGTGCTTGAAGGCTCAAATTTGTGTGAGGAAGAGAGGGAGGAGGTGCCCTTTTATAAGGGAGGAGAGGGGCACCTTTGGAATAACAAAAAAATATTATTTTATTATAAAGCCAATTCAGGTTTTAAATAGCTCCAAATTTATTTATTTCGAGGATAAGGTGTGGATGGGTCGAAATCCTCTCATCCAATATGATTTAGGCAAATTTAGGTTATTATTTTAACCTTATCAATTAGATTTAACTCTAAGTTAAATAATTTAACTTTTACCGTGTCTTTTTGTTTTCTTACACTATATGGTTAATAAACTTACTATATCAAGCCAAAAGAACCCCAAGTTGTTCATTATTAATATATATAATCTTATCTAAGTAATTTTGCCGAACTTTAGATTTTTTAGGAATAAAATAACAATTAATAATATAATATTTGTTTTAAAAACTATTTTATGTCAATTTTGACACTATTTGGTACATGATTTTTATGAAATTCATAACAGAATGATAAGTTCAAAACAAGTTACGTAAATCAACAATAACATGTCATATTAACCTATAAAATTATTATAAGTCATAAAAAGTCTCAATTTACATTTATTTTGGCATTTATAACATCAATTATGTCAATATTTCATTAATAAGACAATTACTGCATCATCTTTGTGTCATAATAAATGATAATTATTTAATCCCGAAAAATTATGAATAAATTCCTATGATGTAGATAATTGTATTATATTTCTGGAGATTGTTCATGTTCGAAGTATTATGAAGTTTATCACTAGATTAAAATTATTATACTTATAATATTTAAGAAAGTTACATGTTGTCACATTCTTTGGTTTTAATAATAATTAAATTATTTTCATTGAAAAAATTTAATTAAATGAATCTAATCCAACCATTATGTGATATGGGTCTAATTTTAGTAATCCAATAGGATTTTGACATTTGTTAGGGTAATTTTAAACTATTATATTTACCCTTAATTACCCGATTTACCTTTAACTATGGTAAATAAAATTTACCGTAGTTACTATTCATAATTCCCAAAAATAAAAAGTATATTATTAACATAATTTTGATCCACTGATTCCAAAAATGGAATCCATTTTTCCAAATTCAATACACAAAAGTTGCATAAATTAAATTAAAATTAATCATGTTGTCGAAAGAAAACAGGTTTTCTTTAAAACATTGCAAAATATTGAAATGATTTAACCTACAAATTCAAGGTAAAATCAATGCTAATGTAATAAATTATATTAAATGGTAAAAATATATTCTATTTATACTTTAAAACCATTCAATATTATAATTTCACCACATAAGATATTACGATGAAAAAAGTTGTTTTTAATTAAAATATAGCGTGTTTTTACTATTCATTAAAATATGAAAGTTATCAGAAAAATATCAAAACTTTATCTAATGTAAATTTTTATATCCTGATTTAAAAGAAGACTTTTATTTTGTGAAATTGAACTTATAAAAATGTCAAAAACTAGATTTAATGTGGGTGCGCCATCAAAAGGCGGCAAAACTGCATTTTTTGAAAAATACTTATTTTACCCGAAAATTTTATTTTGTTCTTATACCATGTTCTAGAAATGTGTAAGATGAATAATAATGTTATAAAATTCAAAATTTAGTTAACACTAATCCTAACGGTTAGTTCATGAAAATATTATAATAATATATCGTTGTTTATTAAAACCCAGTATTGCGTACAACACACGCTATCGAGGAAGGTCGCGATTGCGTGTAATGCAAGCCAAGTCAGGGTTGCATGTTGTGAAAGAATCCTTCGTTGTTTCGTATAACAGAATCCAACCATATTTCATTTATACATTGAATATATATATATATATATATATATATATATATACTCAATGTTGCGTAGAATAACTATTATCAAAATTGTGTGTAACACGATCCAAGAATAGTGTTGCAAATACTGCAAGCTAATACGATGTTGCGTATAGAGCAAGGTAATCTTGGTGTAGAATAAAACACAAGAAATTAATGAAATTAAAAGAATATTTTTCATAAAATCTCGGTGTATTACATTCTAACCCCCTTAAAATGAATTTCACCCTCAAAATTCGTTGGGGTTATAAATGGTTTACTATTCGAAAGTTTCTTTAATAGAAACCCACATCGTAAAAAGGAATACCAAAACCAATATATAAAAAAATAAGTATGAAACATAATTGTTACCCAAAAAAACTAATCACTGGGTTTCCACATAGGTTAAAATATGGATATGGAAGAGAAATCTAACCATCATGTTCTGATGGAGAGTGGTAGAGAACATGGATATTGAAAAGCCAGCAATCACAAAGCCATAAATTTGTGATGATCTAAGGTATCATCTGATTCATCGGATATAAGAGCACTAGGAAAACATTTTTGGTTTTCAAGATCATTTCCCTAATGTTGATGAAATTGGAATTAGAAAAAATACTTTCGTGATTTTGGTATTGTCTCACCGTTTGTCGTTCTTTGGACAATTTCCACTTCTCTCTTAAAGAAATGAAGTTGAATTTTTCATTCGTGATGTGTTAGCAGATCATGTGATAGTATAATGGGTCATTCCATCTATCTCAAACAAATGGTTATAAAAGTTATCAAAAAATACATAAGTCCATCTATAGTGAGATTCATCATATTGGGTTCCTAAAATGGACTTATACTTCATATATCATACTGAGTAATATAATAAAACTAGTTTCTACTAAACAGGGACTTCCTGTAGGTCAGTGGTAGGCGATAAAGGCTAGTCGCACTTCGATTTTGGGTTCGATTCCCACAGCCTTATCCGACGCGATGGGCTGTCGCCCATCCTGCAGGTTGTCCTTTTTCTAATACTATATTACTATAACATACCATCAATAATATCGAAAAAACTTCTATCCTTAAACAACACTAACTTATGTCCAACATAATCCATTCCAATCTTTAGGCTTATCGATAATACTTCAGTCCACTCCCATAATATAGTGAGAATGATTACCAGAGATTTAATACCATCATTGATCCCCATATATCATAAAATATGTCTTGTTGGTCACATTCCAAACATTCAAAGGCCTTAATCATGTACTCTCTTGAATACCCATTGAACCTTAGGGAAAACATGAATGTAGTTAAAAGTTAACACTTTCCACATACCAAAATCCTCAAAATTCTATATACTCAAACCATGATATCACTTAGTCCTTATATCAATCATGAGATCATGAATACTTTTAATCATTTTGTTTTCTCGTTTTCCCTTCATTATACGCATATCATTTTATTTCCAAAAAATATCTCAATCACTTTGAATAACACTTTATACCAATACATAAATATTCCAATACTTTATGATACAACATTATTTTGGAATCCCATTGCATAAACACTTAATCATTCCACCACATCGTTGTCATATTCAACATCGCCAATATTGATCGCATGTGACTTCCCTTTGTCCTTTGCCTTAAGTGGTTTCTCATATCGATCATCACTAACCCTTGGATTAGGGAATTTATTAGCATAATGACCTATTTCCTTGCACTTGAAGCATTGAAGTGTTGGTGGTGCGTTCTCTGCAGTGTTTCCTTTATTCACGTCATTAGAATACCTTTTTCCATTACTTCGATAGTCAGCTGCTCGATGACCTTCTTTTCCACACTTAAAACATTTTCTAGTCCCTTTAAGACAATCTCCACCATGCTTATTTCCACACTTTGTGCATAAGGAAGCATTCATCTTCTTTTCACCATTATTTTGAGATTTCTCCTCGAACTCCATATTTCGTTTCTTTTCAAAACCATGAGATGGATATGTAGCACCAACTTCCATTTCTACCTTCATAGCACAACGCACAATTTCTTTCATAGCTACTGAAGTCTCTTATAGTTAATGCCCTTCGAAGACTTGGTTTTAAGCCACTGAAAAATCGATCAACTTTACTTTCAGGTTGGATGATAATTCCAGATGCATACCTTGCAAGTCTTGTAAAATTCGCTTCGTATATACCAACAGATTCATCATCCTTCTGCTTCAGCTTACGAAACTCCTTTTCCATCATTGTTCGATGAATACGAGAGAAGTACTTATTGAAAAACAAGTTCTTGAACTCGTCCCATTCCATGGACTCAATTTCATCTCTTGGCCTCATATTCTTGATACGATTCCACCATTGATCAGCTTCACCTTCCAAATGATATACTGATAAGATGACTTTATCATGCTCAGATCATTGAAGAACTGAAAATAACTTTTCAGTGGTATTGATCCATTGTTCAGTAACAAGTGGATCGGAAGACCCACTGAAAGAAGGTGGATGTTGCCTCATGAAGGACTCAATAGAATATTGTTCCCTTCTCTGCTCATTTGGAAGTCCAGAAAGATTCATAGCTTGTGTAAGTATAGCAATAAGATTTTTCACTCCATCTCCCGAAAGATTTGTTTGTTCAGGAGGGCAATCATTGCATTGTCCATTGCATTGATCAACACGGTTCCTTCGGGTTCCATCCATCGTCTAAAACCCAAAAAGAATAGTGTGAGAGGTAGAAATCATTCTAGGGAAAACAACATAATAAAGGGTGAGTACCTTCAATATCTAACATCTTAGGTTTAATTCTATGATCGTTAGCGTAATTCTAGTACTATAACCTATACGTATTCTTAACCTTAGGAACATCCCTAGATATACCTTAGAAATATCTCTCGGGATCTCACTAACGTTTTCGCATCCTAGTTTCCAAAGGTTGACTAAACCGTTCCTCTGATACCAACTATAGAGACCCGAAGCATGACGTACATGTACATTACATTACTTTTTCAGAATACTTAGTACATAAAAATACAGACACACAAGGATCGTAATAGTTTAGTGTCTTTGGAAACTCGGAATATAATCTTCTAATCGTGGTGAAAGATCTTCAACATCTCCCATAATGATCTTATTTTTTTTATACCTAAAACCTTTATTTATATCATGGGGAAAAGAAAACATAAAAGGGTGAGCTCAAATGCTCAGTAAGGGTACACAAAATAAATATCAATCACATCATATTCATAAGAACATAAAATTTTGGAAATCATAACCTGCAAAAGAGAGCAGAATTTCATAACATGGGATAAATCTTAGTAGTGAAATGAAATCCCAATAATCATAACATAAAACATGAAACTTTGTTTCATACACACATAATCATATAGAATCATATCTTATTAGTCAAGACTCATTGCCAAGACTATCTTAGTGGACAAAGTCCATTTATGAACTCAGTCACCCCCGTTTCAGTCCTGTTTCACTGAACCGGTATAACCTACCATTCTAGCCATGTATATCTCATGAGATATAAAATCATTACCCAATTCATTGGAGGTAGATATAGGTCCCACCCATCTCATAATTATACCATTCTTATGTGTGCCACAAAATCATAAATCATACATCATTACATAACCCATGTAATAAAAATGGGAATCTTAAACATCGTGACATCATAAAACAATTCATATAAGATAAAGGAATTCATAAAAAATAATTCCATCACAATATAATCAAATCAATTTAATAATAAAGATAGAAACAAAACCCTTTATTATCTTATATGGAAAATAATTTTGATAAAACACTTGAACTCCATTCTTGAGGAAAATATCTTTTCTACTTCAAAAACACTTTTCCTTTCTTAACATGTCATACAATTCTAAACTAAGAGAAGTTGGTTAAAAATAAACTTGAAAACTTGTAAATGAAGCTTCTTGGAAATAATTTTTTAAAAATTCATTCATGTCGTATAAGTTAAAAAATCATTCTTCTCGTACTTTTGTCAGAAAAGTCAAAAAGTACCTTGTATGAAAAACGACAAAAGATTCCTTTCATATCTTTTACTAAAAACTCACCAAAGGTTAAAATAGATTTTAAAAAATTGTAGGTGGATGGAAATAATATTACATATTGAGGGAACATGGATTTGGATGATAAAATACACCCCAGTAAATACCAAAGTATAAACAATCTCGGATAAAAATGAGATTGTGATATTTCCCTTACCTTAGGTCCGATTTGCTCCGTATGTGTCCGAACCTCCTGTATAATGATTTAAATAATGTCATTGACTTATTAAATAATCATATTAATTTTTATGATATCATATATGGTTCACTTATGACTTTATATTACCCGTTCTTTTTAAATCCCATGTTAAAGAGCGTTTTGGGTAAAATTGTTTCATTTGTCGTCCGGGTTTTGACTTGTAATTATTCATATGATTACTTAGATCATGATTACATAATTACAGAATATAAAACATGATTTATATATTTATATATTAAGAATATACATATATATAATAAATCAGTAAATGGAAAGAAATACACCGTTCATGGAGATGGTAGGCCGTACATACGCATGAACGTTGTTTTTGTTTCCTTATTGAGTTCAACGTAATTAAGTAGAAGACATACATATATATACACATAAATACAGTATAATTATTATGTCATATATTTCATGATTACTAATTATATATACTTTATAATAATTCATGAATGGTTAAAGTGGAGAATGAATCTCATCGCGTCGTGGAGACGGTATTCCGTACATACGCACGCGCGGTGATTTCGTTTTCCGTAGGATGGATAGATGGTGAAATAGGATTGTTTCATAGATATAATAACATATCAGTATATGAGTGATACTGATGTTATTACTTCATAATGAAACAACCTAATAAGAATAAGTGGAAGAAGAAATAAAGGTGAAAGAATCGGTAACGGAAATTACCTTTTATTTGAAGCACCTCTTTCAGACCTCCTCTTAGGTAAATAAAATTGGTCTTTGTGGAAGAAAAGAACCTCTAGGATGTTTCTAGGGAAGTGTAGAAGAGAATTTGGCAGGGGTTGATCGAGCATGAAGGCTCAATGTTGTCTGAGGAAAAGAGGGAGGAGGTTCCCTTTTATAAGGGATGAGAGGGGCACCTTTGGAATAACTAAAAATATTATTTTATTATAAAGTAATGTTTGGTTATAAATAGCTCCAAATTGATTTATTTCGAGGCTAAGGTGGGTATGGGTCGATAGCCTCTCATAAAATAGGATTTAGACAAGTTTGGGTTATTTTTTTAACCTTATCAATTAGATTTAACTCTAAGTTAATAATTTAACTTTTACTGTGTCTTTTTTTTTCTTACACTATATGGTTAATAAACAAAATATATCAAGCCAAAAGAACCCCAAGTAGTTTATTATTAATATATATAATCTTATCTAAGTCATTTGGCCGAACCTTAGATTTTTAGTAATAAAATAACAATTAATAATATAATATTTGTTTTAAAAAATATTTTATGTCAATTTTGACACTATTTGGTACATGATTTTTATGAAATTCATAACAGAATGATAAGTTCTAAAAAATTTCTTAAATCAACAATAACATGTCATATTAACCTAGAAAATTAGTTTAAGTCATAAAAAGTCTAAAATTATATTTATTTGGGCATTTATAACATCAATTATGTCAATATTTCATTAATAAGACAATTACTGCATCATCTTTGTGTCATAATAAATGATATTTATTTAATCCCTAAAAATTCTAAATAAAAACCTATGATGTAGATAATTGTATTATAGTTCTGGTTACTATTCATGTTCTAAGTTTAATGAAGTGTATCATGAGATTAAAATTATTATACTTATAAGATTTAAGAGAGTGACATGTTGTCATATTCTTTGGTTTTAATAATTATTAAATTATTTTCATTGACAAAATTTAATTAAATGAATCTAATCCGACCCTTAGGTGATATGGGTCGACTTTTAGTCATCCAATAGGATTTTGACATTTTTAGGGTAATTTTAAAATATTATATTTACCCTTAATTACCCGATTTACCTTTAACGATGGTAAATAAAATTTACCGTAGTTACTATTCATAATCCCCAAAAATAAAAAGTAGCTTATTAACATAATTTGTATCCACTGATTCCGAATATGGAATACATTTTTCCAAATTCAATACAAAAAAGTTTTAGAAATTAAATTAAAATTAATCCCGTTGTTGAAAGAAAACGGGTTTTCTTTAAAACATTGCAAAAGATTGAATTGATTTAACCAACGAATTCAAGGTAAAATCAATGAAAATTTCATACATTATATTAAATGGTAAAAATATATTCTATTTATACTTTAAAACCATTCAATATTATAATTTAACCACATAAGATATTACGATGAAAAAATTTGTTTTTAATTAAAATATAGCGTGTTTTTACTATTCATTAAAATATGAAAGTTATTCGAAAAATATCAAAACTTTTTATAATGTAAATTTTTATATCCTGATTCAAAAGAAGAATTTTATTTTGTCAAATTAAACTTATAAACATTTCAAAAACTATATTTAATGTGGGTGCGCCATCAAAATGCGGCAAAACTTCATTTTTTGAAAAATACTTATTTTACCCGAAAAATTTATTTTGTTCTTATACCATGTTCTAGAAATGTGTAAGATAAATAATAATGTTATAAAATTCAAATTTTAGTTAACAATATTCATAACGGCTAGTTCATGACAATATTATAATAATATATCGTTGTTTATTAAAACCCATTATTGCGTACAACACACGATATCAAGGAAGGTCGCGATTGCGTGTAATGCAAGCCAAGTCAGGGTTGCGTGTTGTGAAAGAATCCTTCGTTGTTTCATATAACATAATCCAACCATATTTCATTTATACATTGAATATATATGTATATATATACTCAATGTTGCGTAGAATAACTATTATCAAAATTGTGTGTAACACGGTCCAAGAATAGTGTTGTGTATACTGCAAGTTAATACGGTGTTGCGTATAGCGCAAGGTAATCATGGTGTAGAATACAACACAAGACATTAATGAAATTAAAAGAATATTTTTCATAAAATCTCAGGGTGTTACAGTAGAGGTGCTGGTAGATATTCCACCATCTTGGAGGGATGCGTCTGCTCTTGAATGGATGGTTCTATAGTTGTAATATCTTCCCTCTTGATGTTGTGAAATTGTTCTCACGTAGGTGCTATGTGTGATGGAGAACCGTGATGAGTATCATTTCTAATAGGATGTTTCCTGGGGGATCATAACATCAGTCACCATGATTGAAACGTATTCTAATAGTTTTGTGGTCCCCAATTAGAATTCAATTTGGATATCCTCTGTCTCGATCCATAATGTCTTTTAACAGCTGGATTAGAGGCATTCTATTGTAGTGACCAACTAGACCAAGCATTTCCCATTCCCATGATCTCACCAGAGGCAATAACAATATAAGATTCTATATCTAAATGGAAATGATATTCCACGGGAGTAGAAAACTGTAACAGTCTATACTATTCCCATCATTTAATATGAATTCCTAGAATTACATTGTAGGTCAACTATATAATTTTCATGATGCAATAGCGGCAAGCATATTATATATTCTCAATGATACTTTATTGTTTTAAATGACGGACAATGGAGATAACCTCTAGGTCTAGCTAACAATAGTATATATTGATCTTCTAGAGGTTACGGTCTTATCCTAGATAAGGGAGATGTCGAGCCTTTAGTTTCGGATTAGTGTCCCACATATTATGGCACAGATAAGGTATTCACTACTTCTCTAGATCAAATGGGAAATCATAATCAGCAGCGGAGAAGGGCATTAACATGATGAAGAGTTTGTTTCTAAATAAAACTATCCATATTTCCATGTCAGCCTCCTTTTCCAAACATACGTGCCTAATTCTGAACAAACCATGTAGAATATATTTGATGGTCTCGTATAGAAAAGAATGGGGTCCTACTAAATGATAATGGGGAACAATAAACAGTTGACGGTGATGATTTGAGAACTTCTATGTCTGAATTTTCAGTGTGTGGGAAACCTCTCTATATAGATTTATTGGGGAAGGGGGGGGATTTATATGTCCATGGGAGATGTTTCCGTGGTGAGGTTTACCTTGCATAATGTTAGGAGTAGAGACCCTATGATCTATTTAAATAATACCACAGGGAGGACTATCATGGAAATTAAAACCATATTCATTGGTTTCGACAGAAGATATAGTAGAACCTTGTGGTGTTGTGAATGTGTCTCAAACAACCACAATGGAACTGGCCTAAAATAGATTAGGTATATAGTCCATGTTCGACATTGTGGTTAGAATATGCCAACATGAATTTTTCTGTTGTGTAGGGATATGTACCTACTATATGATTTCTGAAGCAACATGTATATAACCATATAATGAGGTAGGGATATGGGCATTCAGATAAGAATCTTCTAGAATATGCCAATGAGTTGTATCGTTATAGATAATAATGTGAGCACATCCTGAGGAATTTGTAATTCTCACTTGGTGAGCCTCAGTCATGACTTGAATATGATCTCAATCATGAGCCATTTGGATATGTCTCTTATATCTCATTGTAGAATATGAGCCTTACCTGACACATCATCCACTCTTACTTGGTTGGCCTCTGTTGGATCAGGAATATGATCCTGATCTAAATATGTATTCCCCATCCGAATATGTCAAAGGACCTTTGAAATTGAAGTAGGAATATGATCATTCCCCAGTGTTACCATAGAAAGATGTTTTCACAATCATTTTTTTGAAGGATGTAGGAATATGTGCCTAAAATTTATTACCATTCAGAATATATCAGATGGATCCATTGATAGGAATAAGATATTGTCATGAGCTTTGTTTTATTCTTACTTGGTCAACCACAACTGGAACGTGGATATATGTCCGATCCTGGGACTTTTTAGGATGAAACTAGACATTTTAAGAAATTATGTTTACCTACAATGAACAATGTTCTACTCTCACTAGGTTATCCTTGGTTGGAATGGGGATATTATCACGATCCAATGCCCCATCCTTCATTGGAATATGTCGATAATCCTCCCTGGTGGGGGAAAGAGTATGCAATTTTTTCTTATATCAACAGGTTTTCGAAATGATCATAGTTTTGTGATTTCACATATGTAGGTATAAGAGAATGTGTCTTTCCCTTCATATAAATCAATGCTATAATATACTAATGGAGTTCTTTAGATGTTGCTAAAATGTAATGTAATTTTAGCAAAGTGTGTTTAGGGATATGAGCCTAAACATTTCCAGTTTCCATGATGAAATAAAAGATGTATTCTATTTAAGAAGGTATATGTGACAAAATCATTTCTTAATGCTCCATATGGTGTTATAATAGGATTCATATAATGTGAATGAATATGAGCCTCCCCTAGTATTATTGTGGTAATATGCCCCCAGACTTGTTCGGAGTGAAATGGGATATGAGCCTGTTGGCATGTCCCTAACTAAGTATAATGGTAGTTATCATCAGCAAGAGCAGGGAAATATGTAATTTTAAATATATTTGATACATTTTACCTCTGATGAGTTTTCATTACATACCAGTCTTGGGCTTTATTGGGTAATGTGTATATCTTGGTACCCTTAATAAGGGAATGATGGGTATCTATGTAATGGTGTCAGTGATGGAGATTAGAAGGACCCCTCTTGGGTGTGTCTGAAATATGATGGGAGCTGTATCTAGCTTCTTGTTCCAAATTCTTCACATACATAAGGTGTCGTTTGTCGCTATCAGAGGATGATATAATGAAGCTACAAGATCTATCAATGAGATCCACAGGTTCGACAAAATCATTCCCCAGGTGATGTAGTCATGTCGGCTATCGTGTATAGAGTAATTGATAAGTAGCCTCTATGGTTGTTATAATACAATATTGGGGGTACTTCAAGAGTATTTTATTCACTACCAACCGTTGACGTCATTATCTAAATGAGATAGTTTTACAACAACAAAAATTATAGTTATAGAAGAATTGTTAGAACGAATACTGGATGGTGATGACATCATCTCAAATCGGGCTTCTAAAGCAGTATTTGAAATTACAGTTTCGAAAAAAAACAAGGATACTGAATATTGCATTATCTTAAACATAATATTCTCAAAAATATAACCATGGATAACACTTTTTTAATTTTATTCCTTATATATATATTTCTCTCATTTGGACTTATCAAACTGAGGATGGACTTATGATAATCATAGTCAAATAGGGTCATTTGTAAGATAATGTAAATGTTATTTCTTTGTATGTATAGGGTTTTAAAAAAAGAGGCATGATGCATTATAACCCAATAATTCTTCCGTTATAGAGATTCACAATAGTTTTATAATTTTTTTGTGTATATTAGAAAACAATATATGCCTCAATGGGAAATTACCGACCATTTTTTCATTGGAGAGTTTCATGTTGAGTTATCCATTTTTGTTTCATTGGGTTTTTTTTCAGACATGGAACATGGAGTGGGATATCCCTTGATGGTTTGGTTGATGTGAATTTGGTGAAATTTCTCAGTTGAATATAATGGGCCCACCATTTTTTTGATTTCCTTAGAATCTTCCAATAGTATGCTTAACAATAGCGGTGTATGGAATTGCATTCCAAAGGATGGTGGTCGTTTGAGTTTGTAGGCCCAATGACTCTTGGGTACTCGTCTTGGTTGAGGGAATGGGTAGTTGGGCTCATCCCACCATTTTTGGGGTAATATCTCTTACATTAGGAGTCTCTTAGGGATTTAAGATATGTTTGGGAATCTCTTCCTAATATGAATATGGAACCGGTTACCGTAGAATAATAGTTTATTAGATAATTCACTCTTTAGAAGAAAGTGATGGTTTTTTAGGGATCCATCTCTATGTATTTGAGGTTCATCATTTGTTTCCCTAATGGGGAATAACACCCTTTTTTACCATATATTCAAGTATTTAGGAATGTTCTAGCATATGAGGATGTGGTTGAAATTCTATGAAGGGTATTGAACCATTATGAGGCGTCCTACGTGTCCCAAATGATTATGGAATGAAGGACCAAGTTGATTGGTGTGGTTTTTGGGACTGGATCCAAGGTATATACAATTATATGTGGGGTATTAATTCATTATTACTAATGAGATATTCATTCATAAATTCATAATACCACATGATTTATGCTTGTTTTGTGAAACAATTGGGATAAATGATCATCCTCACACGTGTGTATGTATTATACCTGCATATTGGGACAATCCTTGGAGTGTTTAATATAATTCTTGGGACTTAATAAGGAATCATACATATCATGAACATGGTTGGAATCAGATTCATCATAGTTCGGTTGATATATGGGACATACATACTGAGTCTACCCCATACATTAGAGATTTATGGTGCCTAATGAGGTGTTTGTTGCATCACCCTAATCCCACATGAGATACGCACGATGTGAAAAATAAGGGGATGCGAATGGTTAGCCTCACCACATATTAATATGGGACTTCTGTATTGGTAGAGTCCCATAGGATGTTTGTCATGTTTCTTGAGAGTTGGGAAGGCATCCTATGTATCTTAGTTATTATTGGATTCATAGTCCTTGTAGTTCATTTAATGGAAGATCATATACAATGATGTTGACTTATACCACTATAGGGGAGTATGGGGAAGATTATATGCCCATTTCAACTCACTAAGACCACATGATCCATGCTCATTTGAGATTCAATGAATTGAAAGTAATAATTTTAATTACATCGGACAATGGACTCATATTCATGTCCCTCCAGGGATAATCAACATAGAGCTCAGCCCTCCGAGGGAGAAGGAATACATATCATGAATATATTGGGGATCATAGTCTTAATATTTTCCTTTATGTCATAGATTTCACAATGAAGCTACCCTATACCATTTTTAGGTTTTATAGGGAAGATGATGTAACCATTGTAACTCCCTATTCCCACATGATCAATGCTCATTTGTGAGAAACAAGGGATAAAATTTATTAAATACAATTTATTTTTAAAGGGACTTGTATGATAGCCCCTCTATGGATAATAAATTCGGAACTTGGTCCTCAGTGGAGGTGTCTTACATATCCTAGATATGAAAGGAATAAGAGTCTTCATTGTTCAATTTATGTCTGGGATTACTCATAGAGGTTTCCTTATTGACAAGGGATTAAACACCGAAGAGAGATAGAATTATCAAATCATGGGAAGGCATATTAGCCATCACATGACATGATTTGATAGACATATATGGATTCATGAGAACCAATGTCCCATAGAAAATATTCATTCTCGAGACACATTTAACATGAGAGGACTCCAATATGCGAGTCAGGTGATGATTCCAAGGGATGCCGCAAGTCCCGATAGACACCTCTTGGAGTCATTGCATTACCAGCCCGACATATATGGAGGGAGTGGAAAGTCTTATCTGACTATTCTAGTGGGTGTTAGGAGAGAATGGATGTCACGTTGATGCTTTCACAAGACTCAACTAACATTACTGAATGCTATTAAGTGAGTAGGGTGACCTATCAATGGGACATTAGAAGATATAGATGGCAGTTCTTGGAGTCATGGTGACTCCAGACCAATGAGTCTGGTGGGCCTTTTTGGTCTTAGAGGACGTTCCTAGAGGGCATCGTGAGGGCATTGTTTTCATGTATGGATGCTTTTCCAGGACTCTGCTGATATGAGAGAATGCTATTATTTGATTTCAGTGATGGGTCAAATGGATGTCACAGGTCTTGGGTGATAAACCTAGAGGGTTCACAATATCTATGTGGTAATAGCAGGGAACAATATGATGATCCCTAATATTTTTAGAGGACTTCACGCATCCCATATTTCATGTTTAAGGGGATTCGTGAAATTTGGGAAACAAACCCTGGTGCTATCAGGTATCTTCAGATTGAATATCTGAAGCCCGTGAAGGGGATCTAGCATGTCTTTCACATATTAAATCTTCCATTTATCATGGTTCTAATTCTTGTAATGCTAATTATTTTGTTTCATTTTGATTCCATTCATCTTGGATCACACATGATTTTTTGGTCTTGTAGAATGGTCTTCACATAACCTACCAGAGATGCATCACGTGATCTATGAATGAAATCATTAAGTTCTTTTTTCCAATATCATGACTACGCATGCTATCCACCAGTGTATTACATGACCAAAATATACCCGGTCGTGTGATCTTCTACTCTAAGTAGTTCCTAGATACCAAAGTTCTATCTCTCTGGATTATGGGAATCAAGAATACAACCATTTCTTCATGACATGGATGGGAATTTATAGGATTGAATGCCTCAGGTACTCACCAGTTTTTTTAGAAAATCGAGTATGAGTCTAGGATATAGCCAACTAAGAAAGTATGGCCCCACACAGTTTCACATGTCTCCATCATGGCATGCTTTGAGCGTATTTCCTAATTTTCCGAGATCGGTACTCTATAACATTAAGAGAATTTATAGGATTATTGGAGGCTATTTCAATCATACTAATGTGTCAAAGGACTTTAATTTTGTCATGTTGACATGTACAAAACTTCTTGTGGGATCCAAGTGCATATGGGAAGACACATGTGTTTCCTTAGGTAACTTGTCCAGCTATCAAGTGGAGAAACATTGTGCGTGTGATGGGTGTGTCACATGCCTTTTAGCAACCACGAGTACCCCTCACCTCCTCCATTTATCCTAGTTTTTTGTGTGACAATGTTTCGGAGTTATGAAAGACTTATTATGTGTTTTTTAAGATATTATTTACAATTTTTGGTGATCCAATGTTTGACCATTATGGGTCACTTGTGGGTGCATGTTAATGTCTTTAATAAGAGTTTGATAATACAATGGGATTATGTAAGAGAATTCAGGCATGTTGCCTATGGATTGCAGTTCCGTTTTGGTCGTTAGGGGAACATCACATGTCTTTTGGTTAACATGAACCCCTCTTTCCTCCTCCCTTTTTGTATTCGTAGTTTTATTTTATGAGGTTCAAGGATCATGTGAGTTTTCACAAGTGGTATCATTGATTTTTACTTGATTTTTTATGATAACAATCATGGCCAAAATGGGTCATAAGGAGAGTGTGAAATCATGTAGTGGATAGGTCTATCCCCATGTCCTTAGAGTCTCTCATAGTTTCTTAGACATTTCCAATGACCATTTTGTGGCGAGGATGAAAAGAAAGAGGGCTTTTTTAGTTTACACAGTGTCTCACATATCTGTTGGGGTGTGTGTCACATTTCATTTAGTGACTGGGAACCTCTCCCACCTCCTCACTTTTATCTCCATCGTTTTATATTGCGAAGTATTGTGGGATATGCAATATATAATAAATATCAATAAGGGATTTTATTCTTATGAATGATGATTCCAAATAAGATCTACATGACAACTTATGGACTCATTCCTTGAAAATATTCATTCTACTTAGTTTCCAATGTGTTTTCAGCCTTCACCCATTATTCATTCATGAGTGTGTCACCTGATCAAAATGGGACATTGTGATGGAATGCACACCTTGTCTTGGTTAGTCATCTTGATCTCTTATTAAGCATCACATGATTGTTTACTAATCTCATAGTGACATATAAAACAATACAGAGACACTTTCTCTATTTGACATTGATGAATCACATCTTCATTGATGGAACATGTGGTTGCGTGCATACATTGTCAATGATAGATTGTTTTCTCACCATTGGTATGTCTCATGTTCATGGATGAAATGTTTAACCTCTACACATAATGATATAAAGGGATACTTGAAGATCCATATGAACACATGATTGTTGAATAAGTGTGCTGTAGAACTCTATTAGATCAGCACAGTGTATAAAGCATAGAAAATTATCCAGGTTCGGATTTTACAACACATCAAATAAGTTAATTGAGACTTTATCATAGTTTAATTCCAAGTCTTTATACCCTATTCATCATATAACTAAATATGTAGTTATTTAATCTGTCACATTATGATCGTAATTCCATTATATGAACATCAACCCATGTTCGCTTGATAATATTTATTAATAAGACATGAGTTATATATGTGACTTTCAATATCACATTCGATCGCATGATGGGTCATGTGGTGCCACATCCTTCACATGAATGGATACATGGTGACACCTTATTTCACATGAGGGAATATGAGGTATTTTTGTGCTTCACAGGAATGGTTATGTCATCCTCAATTTGTTTCATGAATAATAATGAGGCTTCTTTCAGAATACACCTCATATATCTACATGAAACATCACAGATCCTTGGTTATTGTTTAGGGATAAAGAGGGTGATGTAGTAGAACATTCTAGTAGTGAAGATATGGTGTTGTATCTTACTCATTAGTATCAAATACTCCCAACATTCCTTTGATATCCACATTCCCACATACATTGAAATAATATTTTAATGGGATCGTCATCTCCTTCAAAATCACATGGCCCCCTTTTATCCATAAACATGCTTTAAAAAATGTATACCACAATCAATGGTTTCTTCATGCATACACTATAAAAAATTCTATAACCATCATGCTCACTTCATGTGCTGCTATCACCGCATCAATTAGCTATCTAGAATGATCGTTACCGACCATATGTGTGAGGAAATGATCATATCCACAATCCATTTTCATGGAATCAATCATATTCATGGGATCTCTATAGCATTCCATAATGGTTTTTTATTATTGTTTGTTTGATCAGTATCTTGTGCTTCATCTGTTATCTTACAATGTATCCTTGCAAACCATCAATTGTCCTCATAAACCAGGAGTTGTAGTGTTTGAAACCTCTTGCACTCATCCATACACCATATTTTTCTTCCGTTCATTTAATGATATACTCGTTTGCTTCATCTATCCACATGGAATAATATGTAAGGAATTCATATTATGTTGTTTCATAAGGAAATCATGGCATTATTTGGTATATGGAAAGAGGTAGATCATCCACTCCAGCTCTTACTAATGTGAGGAGTTCTCTCTAGGTGAAAGGGTGAAATGAAAATATAATGGCATGAGGTTGAAAAAGAAAAAACATGATTTATCAAATCTATCATATGAAATGCATGACACACATCATTCTATGAAAATGTGTGTGTGTCATGAATATGAGCATCAATAGTAGCCTCTTGGTCCATTAATATGTTTATAATATAACAAATGAACCAATGGATTCCCAAAGTGAACTAAATGGCCTTTAACTGCACTAAAACTAACTCTTAATCATAGTGATGATAAGGGGGTCCCATTATCAGCATTCTTTCAATGTCGATAATGGTCTAACTACCTGAAATGTGTAGTATATATAACTGAACACCTAGGAAATCCAGTAATTAAAACACAACATACCCATAAGTAATAAAATTTAAACAGAAAAATTGCATTATAAATTTCATTGACATCATGAAGACTAAACAATGCACCCATGTTATATTCAAAAATAAAATCATCTTTTTCTATTTCTAAGAAAATGATTTATATAGTTACATTTTAAATTTTCTAACTAAAATTATAAAACATTAATATGTGATCTTTAGATGTCCATGATCTCATATTCAAAATCTCCACCCATGGTATCAGTTGTTGAAATAATCATCACATCCTAAGAAAAACATTCTTCCTATATAAGAAAACAAATATTATGTAATTAATTCAATAGAGAAATAAATTAAACATTAATATTAAAGAACACATTATTAAAATTTTATTATTAAATATAAATGACAAATTTAAAGTTATAACGGTCACACCATTCTTTCTATTAAGGTGGGGTTGATTCCAACATGTAACAAATGAGTTATGGATTGTTTTCCAATTATATCAAAACAATCTGAATTATTTTGCTCGGTTTGGATAAAGACTTATTTTACTAAATTTAATTTCAATTTCAAATAATGAATTAATTAGTGTCATAACAGCCACAAAATTCATCTTATTATGGTGTGGATGATTCCTACTCATCCAAAATGTCATACAGATAATTTCTAGAGAGTATCAAAACAATCTAAATTTTTTCCCCGATTTTCATTATGTCAGTTGTGTTTTTCAACTAAAATGTAAGTCCAAACAGGAAACATGCATTATGATTTATATAGGTCACATCATGTGCTGGTTTTAAGAGAGACGACATTATACACATAAAAAATGACTTATAAATCCCTATTCAAAATTATCAAGACAATAAGAGTGCATTTTCATGGTTTTCAATGAGTGACACATTTTGAACTAAAATGTAAATTTTAAACTAATAACATACACCCTTTGTCAGAATGGTCCCACCGTGCGTCATATTGAGATACTGTTGACTCCAAAATGTGACAAATGACCCATGATCATTATCCTATGGGATCAAAATAATATTGAATCTTTTTCTTGGTTTTCGGAGTTCCACTTCTCTTAACTTAAATTATTTTAATTTTTAAATAATATTTTACAGTTTGAGTTATAATAGCCACATCATGCATTGTATTGAGGTTTTTTTGACACATACATGCCACATATCAATAATAGACAACTTTCCTGGAATATCAATTTAATATGAATGTTTTTGCTCCGTTTTGAGTATGACAATTGTTGTTTTTAAGTAAATTGATCTTAATTTTAAATAAAAATAGCCAATTTTTGTCATACCAGTCACCCAATGCATCATATTGAGGTGATTTTGACTCCTATAGATCAGAAATGACTCATGGATCATTTTCCTAATGTATCTAAACATTCCATATGGGTTTTCTCAGTTTTCACAATGTCACTTGTTGTTTTTACGTAAATATATGTCAATTTTAAATAAAAAGACAAGCATTGAGTTATACTGGCCACATTGTGCATCACATTGAACTAGATAAGTATTACAAATAATAAAACACTATTAGATTGCATTAAAAATGTATTAATATAATATAAATGAATTTTTTCCGTTTTATGTTTGTATCTTGTTATTTTAATGAAAATTAATGTCAATTTTAAATAAAAACACACAATTAGCATTGTACGAGTCACACCATGCATCATTATGATGTACAATTGACCCCTATACATCACAAATTTCCAAGAAAATTTTTTCTTAAATATAATAAACAATGTAAATACATTTTCCTGGTTATTAGAATATAACTTGTTGTTTTTACATAAATTGATGTCAATTATAAATAAAAATAGACATAATGAGTTATATCGGCCCCAACGTACATCGTATGGTGATACATCAGATTGCTACATTTCATTAATGAATTATATATCATTTTCCTATAGAATTAAAACAATACGGTTATGATTTCTTGGTATTATGTATGTCTGCAATGGGTTTTTATTAAAATGTCATTTCAAACTAGAAACACACATTATGAGTCATACCGGCCGCATCGTGAGTTGGATTGAAATGAAAATTCTTCAAACACCTATCATTTGACATATTAATCACATTTTTAAATTATCATGAATATCAGAGCCTGATTGCTTGGCTTTTAGTGAGTAATAAGTTCTATACTAAAATATAGATTTTTAACAGATAATGAAAACATTGAGTTACACCGGTCACACCGTGTGTTAGATTGAGGTGTGGTTGATTCATACACATCAAAAAATTACTCTTGGATTGAATTACTAAAATATAAAAAATACATCTGAATGTGTTTCATCAGTTTTTAGTATGTCTCTATATTTTTTTGATCGATTTAATGTCAATATAATATAAAAATGAACACATAATTTCATACCGGCCACACCGTGCATCAAATTTAGGTGAGGTGGATTTGTAAATGTCAAAAATGATTCTTTTATTTTTTCTTAAAATAAAAAATAATCCAATTCCATTTAATAAATTTAGAGTGTGTCAGTTGTTTTTACTAAAAGTAATGTAAGTCATAAAAAAATGAATCTTCGAGGGATTATAGTCACTTTTTGTATGCCAGTTCCTTTGATTTTAACTATATTTACCTAGACACATCATACATAGATATGACATATTAGTAGATTAATATTCTTTACATAACATAATGATCCATGCTAGAATAGTTGAGGTCTAGTTCTTTTTGGTAATATGAAACATAAAGAACTAGTTCATAAGAGTATCTCATTATGTAGTTATTTACATGAATCCTTCTTATACATATCATTTCGAAATTTATTCTTAATTACCTATTTATATAAAACATAGGAAACGGTGACTAGAGATGCTCAATAAGTGTAAACAATGGAGATATCAATGATCATATGAGGCTGAAATGATCATAACGATGTAAGAAGGTGATATTAGCATTATAAATTCTTAACCTACATTTCATAGGACATAATCATGATTCAGGGATAAAATCAGGGTATTTCAGAATAGATGAATAGTAAGGATAATGGAATGTTATAAATTTAAAAACAATAATCATGTTATACAAGGCACACGATATATCAGACTAAGGTTCCTCTGATTGGGATGTGACTGATTAGTACATTGTTCATGGAAATATCAATGAATGATCTTTTGGGATGTCATACATTCATTCAACTACTAAGAAGTCGTAATTTCTACTCAACAGGTTCTTTCATTTCTTGCTTATTGTAGATAGTTCAAAAGAAAATAGGACTTCTTAAATGATCTATAAAAAATCATTAGAGAAAAAGGAATAGGAAACTAACATTAAAATATTTGTTTCAATGATGATGAAATTAATTAATTAATTAAGTATTTAGAATTTACCATTATACATTCTAGACTCATTTACTCTTTTTCATTATCATAGTTTCATCCTCAAAGTCAAATCACTCACAAGAATATGCATCTTTGAGCAAACAAACCTGACTAGAACAAAGGAATACACCTGTATATGAAAATAGTTCTAATGTTAGTAATAAAAAAATGATGTAAATTAATCAAAAAAAAGAGAAACAATCCACTAATTTTATGGAAGTCACATCTTCATGATATTTTGGTAAATTCATTCATAAGGTAGTCTTAAAATTCGTTCCTAAGAACGTATATATCATCTTATAAATATGATTCTCTTTGAATTTTATAATTGTACTAGAAAAATATATATACCCAAATGATTAATTAATATTATTAATGAACTTGGAATTATCTTTGAAAATAACTCTTCAGGGATGCATGTTAGTTCAATGAATATGATCTCTCTCATAAATTTAGAAACACAATTACCATAATATTTTGCATTGGATTACGTCGTAAACTACAAAAACCTTTAGGAGAATATGCAATTTATTTTGATACATGTTTTTATAGTGAAATATTATTATATATAACCTAATAAATTTCCAGTCGTAGTACTTTTCTTTGTCCTTGTCCTTATCCCAAGGCCAAATCCCTCTAATCATATGATATTGGTTACCTTCCCTATCATAACAGAATTCTCATTAAAAGATAATATAATTTATAAAACATGATGTTTAGTTCTAAAGTGTTTTATGTAGTTTATTAACAATTAAAATAATCTATCATGGGTGGATGTTGTTTTGGATATCCATGCATTGAATCAAAGAAACAAATCATTAGATTATCGAAATTTACTGCAATGTGAAAACAATGCTCCCTAAAAACACATAAAGGAAAAAATGTAATAAATGAAAATAATCTTTATATGATTAAAATTTAGAGTATTAATGATTCATCATTTTTATTCAATAGAGTAAATCATCCAAATTTTTTCATTTAAAATATTTCATCAAACTTGCAACCATTTCATCATTTTTTGGGTTCTATTTTATCATGTTTTGAAGAGGTTATGTGAGGACTATCGAGTCCAAAAAGTTTCTCATGGAAAAATACCTTCAGTGTTTTTTTTCATATATACATCCACAAGAAATATGAAATTTATTCAGTCAAAATTATCATAATATATTAGCTTTTGCAAAATCAAACAATGAAAATATACCTCATGTATACAATGTCAATTTTTCTGATTATCAATTCATAGTAGATCAATAATGTTGTACTATCAACACCAATTATGTCATGATAATTTTAAATATACATATTTTCTTCAAATTTCACATTTTTTTTGCGACTATATTTTATCTTTGTATTCATACGAGTGTTCAGTGAAAGTAAATGTGGATATAGAATGGGTGGGGTAATGAAGAAATGGGTAGATCTTTTTGAACGATTAGTCAATGTTTTATATGGTGTTGAGGTGGTTTTTTGATTCTTACCATTCTATTTTTTCTTATGTACTAAAAATCATCAGTTAATACCTTTTTCATTAATTCTTAATGGTTTAGCTTCAAAAGTAAATTGGAAATGAATGACTCCCTCTCGACATGTTTTTTTAAAAGATTTGATGTCCATACTAAGAATGATATAAAATATTTTTCAACCATATTAATATCATCCTCATGAATTAGAACATATAGTTTTGAACTCGGCCCATGATACTTGCTGATCAACAATATCACCTGACCCATTAGAAGTGGCCTATTTGGTAGCATGTACTTTTGGATATTTAACACCATTGGCTTTTCTATAATGCTATCGGTGGGTGTTCCTAGTAAAAAATTAAAATCATTATCATCTCATACTAATGAATTGAAACATGTAGATTAACACTTGGCTCATGGGATATGTAGATCTACACTTGCACATGACCTATTGGATGTTGTCTATGGTGTAGAAATTCCTTTTGGATAGTGAACACTAAATCCCTCATTACAAGGTGATGTGTGGGTGTTTCAAGATATAAGTAAAATCATTACCACCCTCTTGAATATAAGTATTTTAATGGAGTAAGTGTCTGTATGATTCAAATTTCACAAAATCATTTATTAAAACATTTATTAGCTATACTAGGACTAATCTTTGAGGGGAATAGTTAGCCCCATAGCTAGTGGGGGATGGTCCAGGATCTCCACGTTGTGGATGTTTATAATTTTTCTCTTCTTTTTCCACTCCCCCATTAAGGTTTCACCATATCTATTCCATTGGAATCATCCTTTATGGGTTTATATTCTTTATGTCACATATTTTATTAATTCACTTTGATCGTCCTCATTTTTTTCACAAAATATGTTCGGGGTGTCACCCCAAAAATAGAACATATAACGGGCCACACTGTTTTGGCCGCTTCTATGCTATTGTTAGATTGTGTCCATCCAGAATCGGTGTTTCTGATTACTGTAACTGTGTTAGATAAAAAAATATAGGAATATAAGTTTTCATTGTTATGTAATAGTTATTTAAAGAAAAATAAATTTTTATTGTGTAATAATTACACATGTTTCTTAGACATGTTGTGTATTTTCATCTATCAGTATCTTTTCTTATACGTTCCTCCTATCACAAAACACAAAATCAGATAGAAGTGAATTTGGATTTCAATTCATCAATATATATATAGATAAAGGAACATAATTATGGTGTTATTTAAAATAACATAAAATTATTAAAATTGATTTAAAATAAGTACTAATATTTTTAATGTGAATAAAACCCCATCCTTACATTATGGAAGGGGTATGCTAATTTTTTCTCATTCTTTAATTCCAGAACTCAGATTTTATTTCACAAATTTAAATTTTTGATCAATGTGAGGATTAAAAATATGATAAAAAATGTATTAATTGACACAATGTACCTAAATGTTCGCATCTGGATGATGTCAAATAAATGCATCCCACACATCATAGGTTATACAGTGTTCATTGATAATCGATGGGTGTGGGATTATTTTCCATTCAGCATGTTTAATATGATTCCTTGTTATGATTGTGATAAATCCTTTATGAATCCTTCCAAAAATAATTAATACTTACTTTTTGTGGGATTCATGTACTATAAATTTACATTTCAATGGATCATGAAAAGTATGGAATTATTTAATTATTTTGTGTAGTACCATAAAGAAATTATCTCATAATGTAATAGTAATTTCATTCCACTTTGGTGTATTCATCCATGACACAACAGGGTTCCACATCTCTATGTCAATCGATAGTTGTTTCTGAGTGATGATTCCAATATAATTGCTGAACATGGCCTTGTTAGGGTTAACATGTTGTCCCATCGCATTCCATGTCACCTTGAATTTCATGGCATTGAAGTTTGCTATAATTTGTTTTCTAGCACCGTCAAACTATGACATTCCAATTTTACCTATGGCGCATTTCCATTATTTCCTACCATTTCTCCAAATTTAACATTATCAATATATTTTTATAGAGTGTTAACATCGATATATCCAAATGGTACTTGTACTTATATACTAGGAGCAATATATCTTTGAGAATCCTATTGTTCACCAGGAATGAGAGAACTAGTTTGTTTAGACGGTAGTTCCTCTACACTTAAAGTAGTAGTGGGTTGAGGGACCTGTTGTCCCTTAGCAATTGGAGACCCAACAATTGTTGAAGGTTATTCCTCTAGACTGCCATTAGCAGCAGGTTTGGAGACCTATTTTCCATGGGGATTCAGAGCACTATCATGTGAAGAAATTCATTCCCCTTCACTGTGACCAGAACTAGGTTGAGTGACAAATTGTCCTTATAGATTGGAAAAACTAGAATGTATGGAAGTCATTTTATATAAATATGGTCAACATTTAATTTAATGTACATAAATTCATTACAAAACAGATAATAACAAGAGGTAAAATGATCAATATTTTTTAAAAAATTAACCAAGTTATAGAATTCACATTTTCTTTTTTAATGGATGAAGGGATTGGAACCCTCTATCAACGATCCATATCCCATAATTGTGTTATTTTCTAACATATAAATTTTCATTTACATCGGGACTAATGTGAAATAACTAGGATGTCACAATTAAAAGGGCCATACTCCATTAAATTTTCATATAACCCTTAAGAGTTTTTAACTGATAACAGAGAAATTGAACATGTTCAATTAATATAAACATAAACATAAAATAATTTTACTACATGTAATTCCATTATAAACTGTTCATCTTTGCACCCATCCATACTGAAATCAAATTTCATGAATCACAGTTCATCTATTTTAAAAACACTCTTGTTACCAACACACATGCATTGGAAAATCTGAATAAGGATGTTCTATAATCCACCTCCAATATTAGTTTGATGATGCGAATATATGACATATTAATGTAAATTGGATTTTTTTCCTTTTTACAAGAAACAAGCATCGCTTCATCCACGACTATAAATCCACTATTTTTCATATTATAGTATTCATCATGATTAATTGTATAGAAAATATTACCATTAATTACATAAAAACTGTAAGATAATGCATACGCACATGGTCCTCCTACTAGACATCAATGTTTTTTTGAAATTGAATATAGATTTTTATATAACTCCATAAAAATTGTACAAAAACATCCAATAAAATATTGATTATTTTGTATTTGATATCCATATTTTAGACCTTGAAGGATTAAAAATCCTATGAAGTTAATTTTTTTTGTTTTTATATATTGTGAAACCTCAAAAATTTTATGAAAAACCTAAAGATGGGCCTACTCTTTTTATGTAGTACAGATTGTGACAACATCTTTTCTAGAAATTTCTTTACTAGAAAAACACCCAGTGTGATGAGATTGCCGTAGAACAATTCATTCCACACTGGACATGTATTATGTATATAATTCAAGGGATCCCCATCAATATATCACTCCACAATTAAACCCTCTAGTTGTCTTCAATTATTAGATACCCTTTTAAAATCATTATATACCAATTTAATGAGGGTATATCCATATATAGTGTACAATACCACATAGTCGAATCCATATCACCTATTGAATAATTAAATGACCCATCATATCAAAAACTGTTTGCGGGAAGAACATTTCTAATTCACATAATATAATGAAAAATTCACTTTCCAAATCCAAAATTTTCACCAGGTCAACAACATTATAGCTTGTAGCGTTGAAGAATAAATAGATCTTGGTTAATTTATGATGACATTCACTGTAAAAATGAAATTTAAATCTATAGGCAATAGATCATGCATCATAACTTGGAATTCATGTTATTTCAAACCTTTTAACATTAAATTGGTCAATTAAAATATGTTATTAATATTTGATAAATACCCTTATTAATAATTACATCTTTCTATATGTTGAGATAATTATTTCTCTCATTCTTGGAAAGAGTGCATGCAACTGGAGGAAGAAACATTAATTTTTACCCTTCACTGGCACCAATGATTCTCGTATTCCCATATCAACTATGTCTAACCCAACCCTAATTCCTTCCATAGTTTTTATATGAGAATTTTGAAATGTTTCGATTAAACTATCACATATATTTGTTTTTCTACATGGATATCATCATGAAAATGTATTTCATATGGATCATTCTAGTATGGTTATTAAAAAAAGAACTGATCTTTTTTTACAACTCATTTTTATATGGTTTTTCAAAAACAATTTACCAAAAGCAGTGTCCACAACTTTTACTCTATCAAATAGTTGGTCAATTTTTAGTGGAGATGATGTTTTACATTCTTCTGGACTTCGATCAAATGATAGCATCAAATATCAGTTGTAATGTCATTGGGTTAGAATAATGTAATGTCCTAGAAAATTTATGTTCAAAAAATAATTCAACCTAATTGACTATATACCCTATTCGTAGACAATACACCCATGATTTCCCTTAATAGTACATCCTAAAAAATTTCCAAAAGCAGGAATTTAATTTATCATTATGTTCAAACTGGCTCTCAATGTGAAATATTTATTTCTCTACGCATCATACTATGTGACACCTGAATCCCAAAATAATTTCAAATACTAGATCAATAGAGAAAAATAAACTTCAATATCATTACCCCATTGTTTTGGTCCAACTCATAGAATATATAAGGTTTCATTTTTCATTTTATGCATAACCACTGTGGAAAGTTATATATTTCCAAAAAAAAATTCAATATATTATGAGTACATCATAAAAAACCAAAAGGATTAACTTACTTTGTAGGTAATTCAATACAAATGTTTCTCAGATCTTTTACAATGTTAAGTTACATATGATCAATTCTACTCTACAGAGGGGACTCTTCCTAGTGTATTAGTTTCTAGAAATTAATTTCTTCTGTCTAACTGCCACGTCAATTTCCCATAAGTATAATCACTTTTATATATGTTCTTAAACCATGGAATTATTATAATGTACCTTAATACATTGATAAAACATGATTTATCTTTTTGGTATTGAAAATCACCACAGTATTGAAATTCATTAAGTTATTTGAGGTCTTTTAGAAAAAATATACTATCATTCAAGAATGCATGTATTCCTTCCAAGATCATACCCATCAATCGAAATATTTGTTTAGAATCAAGTGTTCTTATATGGAGCTCATTATCTTCATTGATCATGTCATTCAAGAGATCATATAATTCCATAAAACATGCATCAATCCATTTGTTTCATGATTTCAAATTATACAATTTTAGTATGGATGAGAATGTAATATATTTGTTACAAACACCATACAGTGGTGTGTTTGCACAACTCTTGAAATGCTCAAATAATATTGGAAATCACAAAGTTCAAATTCAACTATCATTATAAATTTATCAATATAATATTCATTATCATTAACATCCATAATCAAATCATCAATATAGTCTTCTTAAATGTCCATGCATGTAATCATATCAGATGATTTATAAAATATTGGGATATCCTAGCCACTAGCTACACTATCTTTTCTCCGTATTTATTCCATCATTTATAACTTCGATCTATTATGTGATAGATAAAGAGTTCTTCCAAATCCTCTGGAATAACATGTCTTGAATTAAAACTAGATAAACCATTAAAAAGGATTCGAGAAGGGTCATATACATGATCTTTTCCCAACATCATGAAACCTGTCACACCATATCTATACATTTTTGAAAAAATATTTTCAACCATCCATTATTTATAAATGTCATTTTTATTTGGTTCGCTGATATTAATATTTAACAATATAAATACAAAAAACCATTATTATACAATTTACCATGGATAAAAAAATTATAGGCTTTATGTCTTCATTGTATTTTTTTATAAAATCACAGATGATTTCCCATAAAAACCAACCATTTAGATAAATTCTTCTTTAAAATAGCACATCATTTTTAAAATAAAACAATGACTTCCAAAAACTCTTTCTCAAAACACCAATTCCATTTTTATCTATATTAAATGTATTTAAAACAAAAAATGTGTATGTTGAACACATATAATTCTTTATGAAACATTTCAAAACACTTGAATCATTTTAAAAGAGTCACTTGTGCATTTTTACTAAGACATAAATCTTAATAAAGGCGCATTATAAAGGATGCATGATTCAAAAATAATGAATAGTTTATCAAATATAAATTTATAAAATTTTTATCATGAATATAATGATTAAATAGAATGAATCAAATAATGTATTCATGTAATACTATTGAGGAGTGAATAAGTGATTGATAAAGATAAAAATGTCACTTGAAATTTAATGTCACATCCCATTAATGTAGGAAACCATCTTCCACAGGATGGTTCAATCATCTGATATCTAAGATTGAACCTTCCAATATAGTACATTATAAGAAATGTTACACATCTTAAGTATGTACATTATGTCAACATTAATGGAATATAGGTACTAAATCATTCTATGATATCAATATTCCAATTCACTTTTGGATTAAATATATTTCAAACACTTTTTAGATTATTCCAAAAATATCTCACCCTAATGATAATACCAATAAAACATCAGGAAAAGAATCGGTATTTAAAAATATAATAAAGGATTTGGGATGTTTACCTTATGTCTCCTTAACTATCTAAACCCATAAGCAATCACATGACCATCCGAGTCTGAAATAATTCTAATCCTGACTTTTGATACATCACAATATAAGCCATACTCATTACCCAACACATTATAAGTTATGATTGGTGATTTAAGAAATATAAAATTTAGATCTAAGGAGGATTACTCATTAACATCTATAAGAAATGGAAATATACCACATTATTAGTTAAGGGATTCTTAGAGCTTCCAATCACGAAGACTCTTGGATGACTCTTGGATGACCCTTTCGTAGTGTCTGAATGAGTAATTTACTACTCTAAAATCACATTATGGTGGGTCATAAATAATACATTATATCATAAAGTATTCTCGTATATGGAATTGGGTTTTTGGGGGATGCATCTAACACAACACCGTAGCAAATGAATTAGTTTTTTAGCAAGATTAATCAGTATGATGATCTTTACTTTGCAATGGTCATGGTTATAAGATACTTCATCGGTGAGGTGAACCATATATATGGTCATGTTCACTGTTATGGCCTTATAAACTATGAATAATGAATTTTGATTCCAAATATCAATGCCCATAGTTATGAATCAATAAAAAATATAAATTATTGACCACTAATTTGGATAGGATTTGAGTTGGGATCCACACCCTGGAACGTTTTCTAGCATGGACTAAGGTAGGCCCTTCAAGGTACAAAACAACATACATATTTTGATTAGAGCTCTCAGTACCTGAGTTATATGAATTTTTATAGGTGGCATAGTATTTCATTCTCCTCAATAATGGTTAAAAAATTATATTCTTGAATACTATATTTAGGGTGCAGATATACATGGTAAATACTATATAATTAATTTCTTATATATGTGACATACTGTATTGGAAAGGGAAATAATATACTATTTGATAAATATGATTTGTAGACACAAAATAGTGCCAAATTTATCCATTTTTATTGATATTATTCTAGTTCCTCTAATATTATATATGGTATAATACTATTTGAAATTTTCTATATATTCATTTTTATAAATATGCTATTCTTTTTCCTGGATTCATTACATGTACACAAAATAATTCACATGTTATAAATTATATATATATTTTTCCAAAATAAATGGTATCAAAATTATTTTTCGTTTCTGATATGTGTTTCTCTATGATATTACGACAATGAAAATATTATCCCTCTTATGTTATGTGGGTATCAGAGGTTTGATAAATCACATAGGAAAAAATATTTTGGGGTTGGGAGTTATAACACCATCCTCAACAAATAATATCTGCTCACAATGTTATTCATTATAGCTCTTAGAATTTGGTTTATCAATCATGCATGTATAATCATGATACATAGTGTCAATTAAAATGGGAACCATGTTGTTTTGATATATATTATTCTTTTCAAACCCTTAAATTTAACTTCAATTGATCTCAAGTCCCAAAAAGACATTACCTATTACTATGCATATGTTATACTGGGGATGTGGAATAAGTAGCATGATAGATTTCAAAGACGCGAACAAAATATAGAAATTTTTATATATTTATTTAAAATTTCTAAATTTGTTCCTTTTTCAAACATGTATATGAGTCTCCCTAAAAATATTTCATTATGTGTGATTGAATGAAAGGAATGACTATATATTTTTTAGCATGTGGCGTTTAATTTAAATGAAATGCCATCATCAATAAATTAATGAAGTCAAAAAAAAAACAAACAATATCCAAAGGTAAATAGAAGAAGAAATACATGTGAAACAATAATGAAAAAACATAATTAAAAATGGATGGGTTATATTTAATGAAACGATCTATAGTCAAACATGGAATTCATTCTCAAAATCTCATGAAAGGAAACCAATTCCTATAAACTTAAAAATAAATTGGGCCATAAGAATCAAATAACTTACTGTATACTTGTTGAAAAAATGTACTTAGATCATTGGAAGAATACACATAGTGGTAGCACATGAGGTGTTGTGTTATTGACAGATGTGGGTTCACAGAGGAAGATAAATTCACAAGGAGGTGGGGTTCTGCAACAAATATGGGGTAGAAAGAGGTGGAAGTCGTAGTAGAAGGATTCGGTGGTAGAAGAAGATGAGGAGGGTGGCCAGTGTTAGAGAAGAGATTAGTTGATGTAGCGGAAGAGGAGGAGTCGGTGGTCAATGAGGAGGATTAATGAGCGAAGGAGGATGAGAAAGGCATTGGGATGGTGGATCTGTGGAGGATTTGTTCTTACCTAGTGAGGGGGAGAAGGGGAAAACATAGGAGGAGGAAAAGGGCTTCACAACAGCGGCAATGACAGGGTTCGACTTTGGTGAGATCTTGAGTTCTCTGACTGGAGGAAGAGGTAGTTAAGGTAAATTATTAAAATTAGAAAAACCCTTTATCTACACTCGAGAAAATGTAGTGATAAAGTTATGTTTTATTAGTGGTACACTAGAAAGTGTTGATAAAGACACCTTGTATAAGTGCATTTTAGAAATGATAAAGTACTCCTTTATCCATGCTAAATGATAATCATTGATATTGACAACTTTTATGAAGCACTGATAAAGGACGATATATATACGCACTGAAAAAGCCCTCATAAAACTATAAATAATTATTTATTTATAATGAGAAATTTATAATAAATATATTTATTATATTTATGAGTTTATATTATAAATATCATTATTATAATTTTAAAATTATTTAAATATATCTATATTTATATAGGATTTTATTTCTATATATCAATTATAATTTTATTAATATTCAATAACTGTAAATTTTTATATATTTATTATAAATATATTTTAAATAAATATATTTTTTAATTATAATCATCAATATAAATAAATCTATATATATTTAAATATATAAGAAATTAAAATTAATATATTAATTATATAGTCTTAAATATAAAAATATATAAAAATGTATAAATATATATATATATATATTAAAATAATTATGAAAGTTAAATAAATATATTAATTGTTTATATTTTTTTTAATTTCATAATTTCTTAAATAAATATATATTTATATATAAATTATTATGAAATTATAATAATAATATTTATAATAATGATATTTATTATATTTTATAATAATAATTATAATTAAATATATATATTTTTATATTTAAAATGATAAATATAATTAAATATATACATAAGTAAATATGAATACATATATAAATATATATATATATTTAGATACATATGAAACTCAAATAAATATATTACAAATATATTTTTTAATAATTTCTTAATTATTTTAATATATACTAACGTAATTATTAGAAAAATATATTTATTATATTTATTTAACTTTCAATTTTTTTAAATCTATATATATTTATATGTATATCTTTATTTATTTATATATTTTATTATATATATATATATATATATTTATTAATGTATATATATATATTAAAAATTTATATACTATAAATTAATAAATATTTAAATAAAAAAATATATTTGTTTAAATATTTATGAATTTATTGAAAACATATATAATTAATATATTTATTGTGATATCATTTGTATTTAAATAAATATTTATATTATATATTTATTATGACTATATATAATTAATATATTTATTTTAATTTCATATCTATTTATATATATATATAAGAATTTATTTATATATATGAAAAAAACAAATATATATTTATTTATAAGTATAATAAAAAATATAAATATAATAAATATATTTATAATAAATTTATAATTATTTAGACACATATATATATATTATTTATTATTATAACTATAAATATTTGTATATATGTATACATATTTTTATATATTTATAAATGTATTTATATAATTATATATATTTATAAAATTAAAATTATTATAAATATAATTATAAAAAATATTTTTAAAAATATTATTTATAGAAATAAATATATTTATACGTATATATATTTGTATATTAATATATAAATATATATTATTAAAATTATAATTAATTTATATATTTTAATTTTAAAAAAAGTGTTTATATAATTATTTATATAATAAATATATTTATCATTAAAAATTATAAAATAAATATAATTATTTAATGAATATACAAACATACAAATATATATTCCATAAAGATATATATTTATTTATATATTTTTATAATTATAATTTTAGAAAAATATATTTAAATTGTATATCTAGGAATAAATATAAATATAATAAAAAAATTATCATTTATAAAAATATTATTATTTTATTACTATTTAAATATATATATTTTTAGTTATATATATTTATAATTGTAAATACATTAATAAAAGTAATTATATATATAAATATTTATAATTATAAATATATTTAATATATTTTACATTTAAAATTATTTTTCATGATTTAAAGCATTTATGAGAACATAATAGCATCATGGGATCATGAATGAATCATATACAACGAGTAAAGTATAGATCTCATATAAAACAAGTCACATATATAGAAAACAAGAATATTAATGTGGGAGTAATGTATAAATAAACATTCATGATGATTACATAACATATGAACATCAATTATATTCACCCATCAACAGACCAAATTCATTGGAATCAGACAGACAAACACACACACACACACATGTATTTAAATATATTTATTTAGTTATATATAATTATAAATATAAATACTCATATTTAAGAAAGTATTTATATATAATTATATATATATATAAATACATAAAGTATTCATATGTAATTATAAATATATAATTTAAATTATATAAACATAAAAAACATAAAAAAATTATATTTATTATTTAATTAAATTTATTATATATATATGTAAATTATTGGAAAATATATATTAATTATGAACCTGAGTTTTTAATTCAATGCATACAAATCAACATTTTTTTTGAATATAAATATAATAATTTTATACATATTAACAATATATTTTTTTAAATACCTTTATCAGTGCTATAAATAGCGCTGATCACTTGACACCTTATCAGTTCCAAATAGTAGTAATGGTAAAGGGTATACCTTAGTCAGTTAATTTTTTAGCGAAATTAAACCGTCGATTTACAAGTTCTTTTAGCTTTCACTGATAAAAAGTACCTTTTTAATCAGTGCATTCTACTTAGCACAGATAAAAGATGGTGCATCCCATTCCCAAATCTAAGGTAGTTTATATTATATATTTTTCTGTAATTTTTAACCATGAAGAAATATTATATTAAATGATAAGTAAATGAAAAATATATTCGGTTACAACAACCATTATGAGTAATTGGTAAAAACCACCTAATGTGAAATGAAGATGAAAATGTCATATTCACTCGTGAACTCTTGGCATCTCCTATCAAACTCTTTTCATGATTGCGAGTCTATTGGGTTAGTTTGTTTATCAACAGACATTATATTCTTTTTATGAAATCTCAAAAATTTGAAAATTATATATAATATAAAATTACAATCAATATTCCACTTAATTGTACTTTCTATAAATATTTTTCAAAAAAAATTCTTTAATTATTTAGTACCTTGATTGATTCAAATGAGTTTACCTTATTTAAAATTAATATTACAAGGAAGATCTCTTATAAATAATACTATAACGATTTAAATTTCCAATTATAAAGTGAATTTATTATTTTTACAATGTATCCATGGCTAGGAATGTGAACTCCACATTTTCGAATAATTTTCATGTATGATAGTATGATATTAAAACCAATGCAATCTCATGAAATCTAATGGAAAATTAGTAGTGACTTATGAATTGATTTGTGTGTATATAGATTCAATGACATCATGTGTAATAATTCATTAATAAATGGAAGGCTATTTAAATTTGTATGACCTAGATAGAGGTTAGTTTCAATCTCATCAATATTTTAGAAAAATTCAATACTTCCCTTTCTACACAAAAATGATGTTTAATATTTTTTGATCAATCGATCATAATGAAAATTCCATCAGATAAATTATATATATAAATTTCAACAATAATTAAAATAATTGAAATGATATCTATAATTTATAACACTATATCAATAACATCTTCTAAGTGATTTGAATATTGGAAATCTTGATGTTGATCCCACTACATATTGTTTTTTCATATACCAATAGTAATGAAATATTATCTCATGATATACCATTTAAAATATCCTTCCATCAATAAATTTTATTTCATTAAAACCAACATAATCACTTTTAGAACATCCCTTGGGAATTTTCACTCCCTCTTCATGATTAATTTCCCTCATGATTGATGACATAATCATGAAGGTGGATCAGGTGGCCCCTCCTCTATAATCAAAGGAGAGTTCATTAATTTTTTAAGACATTAAATTCATGAATCATATTTAATATTTCATTCTATTCATTAAATTCAATTAAATCTCATTTCCCTCAATATTTAGATGAGCACAAATGCCAGTTTACATCAAGGTTAGCCTATATTCTTTAACACCCCATTAAAATTCTATGATGACTCCTCTCGATTTTAAGTAGTTCTGGTGGACGAAATTGATCACAAAAGGCTGTTATTTTAAATTTGTTGATGGAGTAATGAAAAATGAGTAATTGTTGAAACATGGTTTTTTTGGACTCTTAATTATATTAAAATACATATTAAATTTTTTTAAGATTAGTTTTTACTGATCAGTTAGTCCAAAGTGTCAGGATTAGATAGAACCTTTAGGTTTCACATTTTATATTGGCCATTCCATCTTTATATAAAACATGATATATCTACATTATAGGGTTGGATTTAAATTCTAAACCTCCTTAAATCATTTCAAAAGTCTATAGCCTTTAACATAAACATAAATTTGATTGGTTTATTTTAATATGATGATCGTAGGGTACTTATTTTAATGTATCTATGTGAGGATTGATTATGAATTGAATATAATACCATCAAACGACAACATATGTTCTTTATTGAGATCAAAGGTTAATAAATTTTGTTAAGAACCATTAATATTTGTATCATGGACTAAATATGGTCACTCTCAGTGTGTCACCAATGTCTATGATAGGACTAGTATATATATTTTAATTCTTTGTCTACCTACTAACAAACTAAGGGTTCATCAAAGGGTATGGAATCCCATTCATAAATGCACTGGGAAAATTTTAGGAATATTTTTCGATTATTGCGATGATAGAATAAATAGATAATGTTTAAAATTAAATTTTTTAGAAAATATTGAAAACATTGTATATATAATATCATGCATTAGGGATGGAAAAAATGTTATAACTAATTCATGTTTCAAGAGGGGCCAGGAATATGAAATGAATTGGGCATGCATATAAAAATCTATTCTCATTTAAAAAAAATTCCTATAATATGGTACTCATATTTTTTATGGAAATATATGACCCAATACATTTTTAAACCCAATTAATCTAAACCAGACAATGTTAATGACTGAGATTAGAAAATTAGTTTATTTTTTGAATAACACACTATCACCCTTACAATATGTTCATGTTAATAGCTCCTCAGGGTGTCGTTACATACATGTTGTACTATGATGAAACACATTTTAAAAAACCCAAACTATGATAATCAATTTATTAAATGATTGTATATGGATAGTTTTGGGTGTAACCCATAGAGAAATTAAATTATATTATTTGATATTTACAACGATTCATTGAGGAAATAGATGAATAAATATTTGTTTTGATTTATTGGATAAAATAAAAGTGAAAATGTGGCAGTACATTGATTGGTTTCGTGAAAATAGATTTTAAAAGTGTGATTGGGTTTTATAATTTAAAGGTTCTAAAGAAATTAGAATTTGGAAAAATATATTGATTGATTCCACATTGCTGTTAGATATGGGACAATATAGATCCAATGGTCATGGTACCTCCTCATTAATGTGGGAACATCCTATTTACATTGGCACCATAATATAGGAATTCATCCAATCATGATTGTTTAGATAAAAAATTTAAACTTAATTTCATTATAGTTGATAATGGTCATAGATCCATTTGGGTAATCAATTGCACAATTTTAATGTCCCTTTTATATTGTTATATCAAATGTCATTATAAAAGAAAAATAAAATGATTGGAAGTTGAATATGAAATTACGGAAAACCAATGACCTGAAAAAATTAATTAATTGAACCCACCATTCCCCTTCCGTTACATGTCCCTAGAAAATGGCAGGATTGAACCCTCATCCTAGGGTTGTATGGTATAAAGTGAAGAAGAAAAAAATGAATCATAATTAAAGGAAAGAAGACATGGTGAGGGCCATGCATAATGAAGCTTCTCACTCTGTGATTCTCAAAATTACAATACTCTGAAGCAGTATCCCACACCTCAATTTATAAGCTTCCATTGGGTTCATCCTGACCATGGTCACAATGTGTACAGTGAGTACATGATGTGTACTTGCGATCCTCTTTTTTTGAATATGCATGATGCATTCAGGGATCTCAGTTGAAATTAGGAATATTTGAACCCTACACGATGTGTACATGGGATACATGTTGCTTAATTTTTTATCCATGTTTCCTATGCATCCGCAAGAATCATTCACAAATATCATTCAGAAAATTAAGTATTGATTGTTTCTAGGGAATGACTATATATAAGCATGTCACTAACTGAAACTACATGTCATGTACTGAGTGTACATGATTTTTATTGGTTATGCCCAAAAATTTCATGATTCTTTTTGTTTCATTATTCACCCTTTTCTGTTCCCTTTTCAATTGGTTGTTTTCTCCTACCAGAAAACAAAAAACAAATTAATTTTCACATCATTTGGAAATAATATTTGTTGATGTTAAAAAATAAAGATATCAAATTACTAAAAAATATATGCAAGAAATAGACTTATGAATCCCAACACACATGATTTCTGCCTTGTCCTCAAGGTTATAATCTCAACATAATACTTCAAAAAATGGTCACCTTACCATTTTAAAATTTCAATTTCTATTAAAACAATTGATCAAATGGAAATGTCAATGTCTGAACATCATAGAAATAAATTCATAAATGATTCAATTTCTAAAAAAAATAAGTCAATCATGTATTTTACATATTTTCCTGGAAAATACCCATTAATTTTTTTCCATTTTTCAATTCATTATCAATAACCATGCCATAAAAACTATACATCACATGAATATTTCTTCTAATTACCAAGGTTAAAATAGATATCGTTCAATACATACCTTTGAAACATGTAACTTACCATATGGTTGCATGTCATCTAACATCTCAACTGCATAAAGGCATAGATCAATATAATCATGATAGAGAAACCATTAAGAATCAAATGAATCATCATCTTTAGTGTTGGTATCTAAATTATGTAAAATGTAAGGATAAAAAAGAGGTTTGAATCTAATGTAAATTGCAAGATAATAAAATACATGTTCAATGATTTTTCAATTTACAATTGTTGTTTCTCACATCCCTCTGAAAAAGCCCATAGGGAACTCCTGATACAAGAAACAAAAATGAATAAATCAACCTCAATTGATTCCTTTCTGTTAATATAATTAATTATTTATTTTATTTTTTGAAATTTTTTCTCAGGAAAAATCTCATATATATCACCTAATCACATACGATAAAAAATCTTTGGTCTAAGAAAATGGATATTTTTTATCCTCCTAAGAAAAAACACGAATTTTTTCCAATTATTTTTAATTTTTTTAACAATAGAGGTGAATAATGAAATAAAATAAAATATATAATAGAATTTCCCCATACTCTAATATAAAATCCAACAAGAAAATATCAACAATTATTTGTATCTCATTACACCCAAAAATTTTATCCCCCACACATATTATTTTAAATATCAGGTAAAAAATTCAGTGTAACATAGTTATGAATAAAATAGGCTTGTTACATGGTTCTTTTCCAAAAAATAATGTTCATGGATTTTATGGGATTCAAACGGATTAATGAACGGTGGGTCCAAGGATATTTTCTTAATAAAAATAATTCCTCAATCATTTTAAATGTGTTTTTTTCATTCATATATTTCATAAGATGAAAATAATGTTATAGAAGAAATAGTTCATAAGTTTCTCAAGAAATATACTTTTGAAATTATGAAAAATATTTACTTAGTAGATGTATCAGGTGTGAGATGAATGGTTGAAATAAAAATTTATGGCAATGCATACCAATAATTAAAAAAATCAACAAAAACTACATAAATTAAAAGCATGGATAGATATAAGAAAAAATTCTTTTAAAATGATCAACATGTTCTTCTAATAAGGATTTATGAATTTGTAATACACATGTCTATCTCTAAAAATTAACTTCCCCATTTTACAATTCAAATTTATAGAAAAATAAATTTAAATACATGGAATGGTAATTATCCTGAGTAGTTTATGTCTACAATTTAATTTTATTAAAGAATAAATCAAACACGAGGAATGATATTATAGTTAAATATCTAAAACATTTACTATTTGGGGAATTCAATAGAAAAGTTATTAATTGAAATTTTTACTCCACTTTTAATTTTATTTATTCAATCAAGGATGTAGATATTTTTTTTGTATCTTCTTTTTATTCTTGTTGTGTGATTCCACCATTGGACTTGATGGTCTGGAAAATTAAAAATAAAAAAGTAAAAGAATATGCATTATCATTGAAATTTTTAAATTTTCAGAACAAGAGCATGCACACCTCTAAAAAAAGAAAAAATGAAAAAAAACCTATGTTTCCTCCTAGAATCACTTTTTTTATCCTCATTCACTTATCCTTAACTCCCAAAGCTCAAGATAATGTGTAAGATAATTGAAAATATTATACCTTTTTAGGGCCCATCAATTGTCTCAGTTGTGTCATATCCACATAGTTTGGCCCCAATCTTTCTTCTATAAATTTATTGATTCTCTGGGATGGTAGTATATACTTTGTCTCCATTAGACTGACCCTCCATTTCTTTCTCAATCATGAGGAACTAAATGAATGTTCATATACAATCCATACATATTTTTTATTCTCAAATGTTGTGGGTTCGCTATCTATTTTGATGTTAGTGGTCTTGGTCTTCAGCTTATATTCTTTATTTGGTTGATAATC
Source organism: Viscum album (assembly GCA_963277665.1). Lineage (NCBI taxonomy): Eukaryota > Viridiplantae > Streptophyta > Magnoliopsida > Santalales > Viscaceae > Viscum > Viscum album. Next base: position 115,783,820 of record OY728160.1, on the reverse strand, counting down.
GTCTTCTATAGCACCCTATATCACATTTTAATCTTAAATCTCAACAACATACTCAACTTCATCTATTTATGTTTCTCCAAACTCTTTTTCTGCTTTAAAATTGTAGTTATTCAATTCATAAAGGATATTTAAACATAATTGATCACTTTCAGCTCTTATGTAGAGTTCTCCATTTTGAACATTTACTAGTGCATGCCCTATGGAAAAAAATGGCATTCCCAGAAAGATTTAATTACATTCTTCTTCCATATTTACACATGAAGGTCCATGGGGATGTATAACATGTCGACTGATATTAAGACATATTTGATGACTCCTCGGGGATTATTTACTGTTGAGTCTACAAATTGATGTGAAACTCTTGTAGAATTTAGTTTATGTAGTCAGAAACTCTTTAATGTCACATGAAATATGATATCGACTCTTTTAGTCATGTCACACAATGCATTACCACATTTTTTATATCCAATAATTATGAGAATTTCGAAGACACCTGGATCTATTTTATTGTTTTGTTTGTCATTCTATACCACAAATGAACATATTCATGTAAGATGGATGGGGACAATATCTTCCATATTATTCTTTTTTTATGTCATTAATTTTTCATATGTTGGAATGTTCGTAGGATCCAATGAAATATGTATATTGATATAATTTTTTTTAAAATGGTCATGCAACTTACCTCTAGGCATGTTGTTATTTGTTTGCTCTACCTGTTCTGGAAAAGGAATCCTTGGAATGTACTAAGGAATATTTTATTTTTCTTATTCATATAGTTATTTTTTATCAAATTCATCATCCTCTTTACATTCATCTGCTCCTGGTCATCTAAAAGTTCCTATACACTTCCTTTGGTTTTCATCCCACTTCTGGGCTATATTGCCTTGAAATATTCAAGTGAAAATTATTAAAGATTCTAGGATGATCTCATCATTTTGTCTACCTAAGTGTCACAACTACTTGGAATAAATGACGTTGTTGATTCTAAAATGCATCCTTCTGGTATGATTATTCTTTTCCTATCTTCATGAGTGCAACCCTAGAATCATTCATGAATGTTTCTTGCATCTCTTACATTTAGTGGACCCAGTTTGTTAGTGTGGTACATTGTGATGCTTACTATTGGTAACCTTGTGCTCATTGTTGGTATCTTTTTTCTTATTGTTGTTGTGGTATCTATCCCAAAAATTGATTTCCTCAACTATGATTAAAATAATTTGAATATTCAATATGCGTACCTTGGGGGTTTGGTTGCTGGCCCATCATAATGTTCATCTTCTTGGTCAATGACACCAATTGTGCCACCATACATTAATTATTGTTGAATATAGGGATGCCTTTCCTCTTCATCCCTTTGGGTTACCACTAAAAACTGTCACTCTCCATCATGTTCATCAGGTTGTAGCTTGCATCAAGTGATTTTTTCACTAAGTGTCCTCATGATGCAATGTAATGAATTGAATGGTATTCCTATGACAAACCCTTTTAAAATGTTGGTATTATAATCCAAATCTCTATACAAATATGGGGAAATTATATAGTCATATCCTTATACTATTTTCATTAATAATACATAGACTCATCATCAAATTGAGAAAATATCTGAATATTTACACATATATACATTGACTTTGCTGGTGGAATAAATTGGGGGAGAATGATCCAAGCCAGATCCTCCCATGTTTTTGTGGAATGTATATGCATGCTTTGTATCCTGTCTCAATATTGATCATGTAAGGAAAATTAGAAAAGATGAAGTCTTACCACATATGTTGAGATGTTCTAAAATTGATTTTTTTTACCGAGCATGAGGATGCCTTCCAAAGTCTTGTTCGGATCTTCATTGGAACGTTCGGTAAATTTCACGCTATTTGTGATCATTTAAATTATGGATGGCTTGATCTCGATGTGGTTTTCAGTGATGGGGGTTTCTAGGATTCGTGGTTCATATACTATTTTTGATGACTATCAGTAGTTAGTGTGATTTCTCAACTGCTAATATTGTAGAATAATTTTAATTTTGTTTACACCCTCCATGGTCGATGTGACTTTACACTCAATGCATGGTTTATAATGAATGGTTGATTCGGCGATGTATTCTTTATACAATGGAGTTTTGTAATTATGCATTAAAAATATGAAATTCAGTGCATGAAAACACCTAGTTTGAAAAATATAGGTTGAAACAAAATTAAAATTAAAAATTTATATCCTAAAAACTATAGTTATCCCTCCCAAAAAATGATACTAGGTTGATATCCCCACACGGAATCATTTTTTCCTAATGTACTATGAATTGTATTAAAAAATCATACTATGCTAGGCAATTAATTAAAAGATAGTACGAGGAATGTTAATGTTTGAACGCATTGAGAGAGTGAATTATTTTATTTTTTTATTTCAAAATATTTAATGTAGAAAGATGTGAGAAAATATGAGTTTTTATTGATTTGAAGAAATCAAAGTGAAAACAATGTAGCATATTGATTGGTTGTGTGAAAATGTTTTTAAAAGTGTTCCGAGGTTTTCTAATTTCCAGGATTAGGTGACATTGGGTTTTTGAAAAATATATTGATTGAATCATTATTGGTGTTAGAGTCGGCGTAAGGTAGATCCAATTGTCCTGGTATGTACTCATAAATGTGGAAACATCTTATTTCCCATAGTCCGGTATTATAGGATTTCACCAAAATCAGGTTTGGTCGGATACCATTTTTAAACATGATTTCACCTATATCTGACAATGGTCATGTCTCTTTTAGGGGTATATGTTCCACAATTTAAATGTCCCTTCTAGATTAGTATATCAATGGTAATGATAAAAGATAAATAATTTAACTGAATATTGAATATGAAATTGAGGAAAACCAAATACTTGAAAAAAAATGAAATTATTTCAATTCAACATCCCCCTTTCGTTGCATCACCCTAGAACATGGTCGGATTATCCCCTAATATTAAATATGAGTGGATTAGAGGGAATGTGAAAATATAATGAATGCATAATGAAAATAAAGATAACTATGTGAGGTCTGTACACAATGAGGTGTCTCCCTCTGAGATTCTCTAAATTTCAATGCACCAAAGCAGCATTCAATGCCTCAATTCATAGTCATCATGTGGGTTTCTCATGGCCTCTTTCATGACATGTACTGTGAGTACATGATGTGTACTTGAAATTCACTTTTTTTAACCCACGTGACATGTGAATTCATCATGGATGAAACATTGGACATTTCACCCCTATATGATGTGTACATGGGATACATGTCATGTACTACTTATCTAGGTTACTTACGAACATCCAATAATCTTCCCCAGATATTGTTCATAAATTGTATGTTTTACTTATTTTACTTCTTGTACAAAAGGTGCATGACGTGTACATGTAAATCATAGTATGTTAGCATGTCGCGACCTATCTAGTGGAATGCAACGAACTATAAATAAAAATCATATACAAAGTGTACAAGATGTAGAGCAGTTTATCTCTTGAATTTATAGCTTCATTTTCTCTAAAAATCTATTGTCGCCCCACATAGATTTTCCAATAGTGAAAAGTTTATTTTTGAATCATTATTCACCCCTTTAAATTCCTTTTTCATTTTTTTATTGTCTCATGAAAAAAGACAGAAAACAAGTTAATTTTCTCATAATTTGGCTAGAATATTAATTAATTTACCCAAATCAAGACATTAAATTACTCAATATTATATTCCTGTAATAGAATTTCTACCTAGATACGAAATAAGTAATTGATGCAATGAATACAAATTTCTAACAAATCCAAACATAAATTATCTAAAAAAATAATTTTCAATAATTTTAACCCCACTAAAACATATGTTTATATGTTGAGACACTCACCCCTCATTGTGTAAATAAGAGATTGAAAAATAAAAATGGGGAAACGTTAATAGGTGAAATAATCTAAATGTTTTAAACTAATATTAGTATCGAACATCCAAGATTTAGATGATTCTTTTGACCATAAAAACCCCTTTGATTTTCAAACGAATTCCTCCATTGTATCTCTACTTGTATCTCTCATCATTTTACCAATTTAATCTACATATTTCATGTCATTTGAATTTTACATAACGTCCATGGATTTCTTCCCATCACAACATAGATATTGTTTGTAGACTACTATACAAAATGAAGCCTAGTCCTATCATAGTCTTTACAAAACAACTCAGCGTGGTCACATCCTATTGATCTTGGGTGCCCATCATCGGCCCGCATCGAGACATAATGTGTGTGAGAAGCTTCTCAGGGTCACACCCACGTTCAATGGTATAGAAGGTAGAATTGTTAAATTTTGGCGGAGGTAGGGTATCATCAACCCATTCATGATATGACTTCCTTTTAGGATGCATAGATGCATGTCTCCCTTTAATGGATTCCATTCAATTATCCAAGGGAACAATGACATTAAAGTGATCTATAGAAACTACTTCTTGGACGGTATCCTTCTAATAGTGTTCCCAAAGGGCATGAAAAGGAGGCCCTATTTATATCTCTTACTAATTTTCAATTCGTACAGTGACTAAATGGTTAATCTGATGAGGGATAGGTTATTTCCACAATGGTACGATGTCATGAACATTTTGATGTTCCTCATGTATATGGGATGGATAACTATAGAAAATTGAATTTTATATTCAGATGTTTCCCTTGATGATAGTTTAGTTTTGGGAAGTTGAGTCATTTTATCTTCCTAGTGATGATACACTATGGGAATATTTCCACTGAGTAACTCATCATTCAGTTGTCAAAGGGATGATATTTGACTCTCATATTGTGACAATTAGTCCTCTGATGAAGGAACCTCACTCCTCTAGGGAGGTGATCAATATGTCATTGTACCATTCCCCTTAACACCATTATTTCATGGTGGTGGAAAATCGATATTTAGAATTGTCTTATTTTGGAGAAATTTTATGTTCTTGGTGTGTGCACCCTAATTTAGTGCATTCATGTCACCTTCCACCACGTTCATGTTTTGCATGTCTCAAAAATATTTATTTGTGGCGTGATCAATATCTTCCATGTTTACAATTATGATATTTACAAAGGCATGTTTGGAAATTGTTGTCATTCCATTTCTTTCGGCCTAAAAGTATGATTCTTCATAGCTTCCATCAGGTTCTTTATTTGAACCCTGGGCCTTATTGGATCATTTTGGATTGTGAACCTAGTGAGGATTCCCCATCCCCAATGCGCTTTCCTCCCACATTTCTCTATGAATATTCATCTTGAGGGAGTTTCTGGGTAAAGCATCCTAATGGGATTCAACTGTAAAGGGATTTTGTCACTATAGGTGGGATTCCAACCATTGATTTATTTATCCCAAATTAGAGATGAATGATTATCTATTAGGGGGTGATGATGATGAAACCCCCCTAGCCCTATGTGGTGGTGGTCATTTAGGGCCACAATTTTCACTGATTGGTCCGATTGTTGTGGATCTATTGGATTTGGTTATGGATTTTCAAACTCCTGGGGAAAACGTGATGATATGAATGCCCTTAGACCCATGGTGTGTGGTTTTTCATGGATCACATATGATTTTTTAGGTTACTTTAAGGGGATTATGAACATAGGAATGGTGATTGAGATGTAAATACACCAATCCTAGCGTGATGTATTTCGCTTGAAACTACTACCGATGTGTTCGAAATTATCTCATTAATTCCCAATATGTATGGTGGAGGTGCTGGTAGATATTCCACCATCTTGGAGGGATGCGCCTGCTCTTGAATGGATGGTTCTATAGTTGTAATATCTTCTCTCTTGATGTTGTGAAATGGTTCTCACGTAGGTTCTATGTGTGATGGAGAACCGTGATGAGTATCATTTCTAAAAGGATGTTTCCTGGGGGATCACAACTTCAGTCAGCATGTTTGAAACGTATTCTAATTGTTTTGTGGTCCCCAATTATAATTCATTTTGGATATCCTCTGTCTAGATCCATAATGTATTTTATTTGTTGTATTAGAGCCATTCTGTTGTAGTGACCAACAAGACCAAGCATTTCCCATTCCCTTGATCTCACCAGAGGCAATAACATTAATGGATTCTATATCTGAATGGATATGATATTCCACGGAAGTAGAAAACTGTAACACTCTATACTATTCGCATCATTGAATATGAATTCCTGGAATTACATTATAGGTCAACTATATAATATTCAGGATGCAATGGCAGCATGCGTATTATATATTCTCAATGATTCTTTATTTTTTTAAATGACGGACAGTGGAGATAGCCTCTAGGTCTAGCTAACAACATTATATATTGATCTTCTGGAGGATACGGTCTTATCCTATATAAGGGAGATGTCGATCCTTTAGTTTCGGATGAGTGTCCCACAAATTATGGCATAGATAATGAATTCACTACTTCTCTAGATCCAATGGGATATCATAATCAGTAGTGGAGAGGGGCATTAACATGATGAAGAGTTTTTTTCTAAATAAAACTATCCATATGTCCATGTCGGCCTCCTTTTTCCTAACATACGTGTCTACTTCTGACCAAACCATGTAGGATGAATTTGATGGTCTCCTATAGAAATGAATGGGGTCAAACTGAATGATAATGGAGCACAATAAACAGTTGACCATGATGATTCGAGAACTTCTATGTCTGAATTTTCAGTGTTTGGGAAACCTCTCTATATAGAGTTATTGGGGAAGGGGGGGATTTTTATGTCCAGAGGAGATGTTTCCGTTGTGAGGTTTACCTTGCTGAATGTTAGGAGTAGAGACCCTATGATCTATTTAAATAATACCACAGATAGGATTATCATGGATATTAAAACCATATTCTTTGTTTTTGACAGAAAAGATAGTGGAACCTTGTGGTGTTGTGAATGTGTCTCAAACAACCTCAATGGAACTGGCCTAAAATAGATTAGGTATATAGGCCATGTTCGACATTGTGGTTAGAATATGCCGAAATGAATTTTTCAGTTGTGTAGGGATATGTACCTTCTATATGATTGTTGAAGCAACATGTATATAACCATATAATGAGGTAGGGATATGGGCATTCAGATAAGAATCTTCCAGAATATTCCAATTAGTTGTATCATTATAGATAAGAATGTGAGAACATCCCGAGGTATTTGTAATTCTCACTTGGTGAGCCTCAGTCATGACTTGAATATGATCTCAGTCATGAGCCATTTGGATATGTCTCTTATATCTCATTGTAGAAATATGAGCCTTACCTAACACATCATCCAATCTTACTTGGTTGGCCTCTGTTGGATCATGAATATGAGCCTGATCTGAATATGTATTCCCCATCTGAATATGTCAAAGGGCCTTTGAAATTGAAGTTGGAATATGATCATTCCCCAGTGTTACCAAAGAATGATGTTTTCACTAGCATTTTTTGAAGGATGTAGGAATATGGGCCTAACATTTATTGTCATTCAATAATATATCAGATGGATCTATTGATATGAATATGATATTGTCCTGATATTTGTTTTATTCTTACTTGGTCAACTACAACTGGAACGTGGATATATGCTCGATCTTGGGACTTTTTAGGATGAAACTAGACATTTTATGAAATTATGTTTCCCTACAATTAAGAATGTTCTACTCTCACCAGGTTATCCTTGGTTGGAATGGGGATATTATCCTGATCCAATGCCCCATCCTTCATTGGAATATGTCGATAATCCTCCCTAGGTGGGGAAAGAGTGTGCAATTTTTTCTTATACCAATAGTTTTTCGAAATGATCATAGTTTTGTGATTTCACAGATGTAGGTATAAGAGAATGTGTCTTTCCCTTCATATAAATCAATGCTAGAATATACTAGTGGAGTTCTTCAGATGTTTCTAAAATGTTATAGAATTTTAGCAAAGTGTGTTTAGGGATATGATCCTAAACATTTCCAGTCTGCATGATGAAATAAAAGATGTATTCAATTTAAGAAGGTATATGTGACAAAATTGTTCCTTAATGCTCCATATGGTGTTATAATAGGATTCATATAATGGGTATGAATATGAGCCTCCCCTAGTATTATTGCGGTAATATGCCCCCAGACTTGTTCGGAGTGAAATGGGATATGAGCCTGTTGGCATGTCCCTGACTAAGTATACAGATAGTTATCATCACTAGGAGCCGAAAAATATGTCATTTTAAATATATTTGATACATTTTACCTCAGATGAGTTTTCATTACATCCCCGGCTTGGGATTAATTGGGTAATGTGTATCACTTGGTACCCTCAATAAGGGAATGATGGGTATCTATGTAATGGTGTCAGTGATGGATATTAGAAGGATCCCTCTTGGGTGTCTCTTAAATATGATGGGAGTTGTGTCTAGATTCTTGTTCCATATTCTTCATATTTGTAAGGTGTCATTTGTCGTGATCAGAGGATGATATACTCAAGCTACAAGATCTGTCAATGAGAACCATAGGTTCAACAAAAGCCTTCCCTAGGTGATGCGGTCTTGTCAGCTATCTTGTCTAGGGTAATTGATAAATAGCCTCTATGGTTGTTATAATATAATATTGGGGGTACTTCAAGACTATCTTATTCACTAACAACCGTTGATGTCATTATCTAAATGAGACATTTTTACAACAAAAAAAATTATAGTTATAAAATAATTGTTAAAACGAATACTAGATAGTGATGACATCATCTCGAATCGGGCTTCTAAAGCAGTATTTGAAGTTACAGTGTCGAAAAAAAACAAGGATACTGAATATTGCAATATCTTAAACCTAATATTCTCAAAAATATAACAATGGATAACATATTTTTTATTTTATTCCTTATATAAATATTTCGCTCATTTTGACTTATCAAACCGAGGATATACTTATGATAATCTTAGTCACATAGGGTCATTTGTATGATAATGTAAATTTTATTTCTTTGTATGTATAGGGTTTTAAAAAAAGAGGCATGATGCATTATAACCCAATAATTCTTCCGTTATGGAGATTCACAATGGTTTTATCATTTTTTTTGTGTATACTGGAAAACAATATATTCCTCAATGGGAAATTACCGACCATTTTTTCATTGGAGAGTTTCATGTTGAGTTATCCATTTTTGTTTCATCGGGTTTTTTTATGACATGGAACATGGAGCGGGATATCCCTTGATGGTTTGGTTGATGGGAATTAGATGAAATTTCTCAGTTGAATATAATGGTTCCACCATTTTTTTGAGTTCCTTAGTATCTTCCAATAGTACTCTTAACAATAGCGGTGTATGGAATTGCATTCCAAAGGATGGTGGTCATTTGAGTTTGTAGGCCAAATGACTCTTGGGTACTCGTCTTGGTTGAGGGAATGGGTAGTTGGGCTCATGCAACCATTTTTTGGGGTAATATCTCTTACATTGGGAGTATCTTAGGGATTTAATATATGTTTGGGAATCTCTTCCTAATACGAATATGGAACTGGTTATCGTAGCATAATAGTTTATTAGATAATTCACTCTTTACAAGAAAAAGCTGGTTTTTTAGGGATCCATCCCTATGTATTTGAGGTTCATCATTTGTTTCCCTAATGGGGAATAAAAACCATTTTGTAAACATATATTAAAGTGTTTCGGAATGTTCTAGCATATGAGGATGTGTTTGAAATTCTATGAAGGGTATTGAACCATTATGAGGCGTCCTACGTGTCCTAAATGATTCTGGAATCAAGGCCCAAGTGGATTGGTGTGGTTTTTGGGACTGGACCCAAGGTATATACAATTATATGTGGGGTATTAATTCATTATTCCTAATGAGATATTCATTCATACATTTATAATACCACATGATTTATGCTTGTTTTGTGAAACAATTGGGATAAATGGTCATCCTCACACGTGTGTATATATTATACTTGCATATTGGCACTATCCTTGGAGTGTTTAGTATACTGCTTGGGACTTAATAAAGAATCATACATATCATGAACATGGTTGGAATCGGATTCATCATAGTTCAGTTGATATATGGGACTTACATACTGAGTCTACCCCATAAATTAGAGATTTATGGTGCCTAATGAGGTGTTGGTTGCATCATCCTAATCCCACGTGAGATACGAACGATGTGAAAAATAAGGGGATGTGAATCATTAGCCTCAACATATATTAATATGGGACTTCTATATTGGTAGAGTCCCATAGGATGTTTTTATTGTTTCTTGAGAGTTGGGAAGGCATCCTACATATCTTAGTTATTATTGAATTCATAGTCCTTGTAGTTCATTTAATGGAAGATCATATACAATGATGTTGACTTATACCACTATAGGGGAGTACGGGGAAGATTATATGTCCATTTCAACTCACTAAGCCCACATGATCCATGCTCATTTGAGAAACAATGAATTGAAAGTAATCATTTTCATTCCATTGGACAATGGACTCATATTCATGTCCCTCTAGGGATAATCAACATAGAGCTCAGCCCTCCGAGGGAGAAGGACTACATATCATGAATATGTTCGGGATCATAGTCTTCATATTTTCCTTTATTTCATAGATTTCACAATGAAGACACCCTATACCATTTTTAGGTTTTATGGGGAAGATGATGTAACCATTTTAACTCCCTATTCCCACATGATCCATGCTCATTTGTGAGAAACAAGGGGTAAATTTAGTAAATATAATTTATTTTTAATGGGACTTGTATGATAGTCCCTCTATGGATAATCAATTCGGAACTTGGTCCTCAGTGGAGGTGTCTTACATATCCTTGATATGAAAGGAATTAGAGTCCTCATTGTTCAATTTATGTCTGGGATTACTCACAGAGGTTGCCTTATTGATAAGGGATTAAACACCGAAGGGAGATAGCATTATCAAATCTTGGGAAGGCATATGAGCCATCACATGACATGCCTTGATAGACATATCTGCATTCATGAGAACCAGTGTCCCATAGTGAATATTCATTCTCGAGACACATTTAACATGAGAGAACTCCAATATGCGAGTCAGGTGATGTTTCCAATGGATGCCGCAAGTCCCGATAGACACCTCTTGGAGTCATTGCATTACCAGGCCGACATATTTAGAGGGAGTGGCAAGTCTTATCTGACTATTCTAGTGGGTTTTAGGAGAGAATGGATGTCACATTGATGCTTTCCCAAGACTCAAATAACATTACTGAATGCCATTAAGTGAGTAGGACGACCTAACAATGGGACATCAGAAGATATAGATGGCAGTGCTTGGAGTAATGGTGACTCCAGACCACCATGTCTGGTCAGCCTTGCGGGTCTCAGAGGTCTTTCCCAGAGGGCATCGTGAGAGCTTTGTTTTCATGTATGGGTGCTTTTGCAGGACTCTGCTGATATGAGAGAATGAAATTATTTGATTTAGGTGATGGGTCAAAGGGATGTCACAGGTCTTGGGTGATAAAACTAAGGGGTTCACAATATCTATGTGGTAATAGCAGTGAACAATATGATGTTTGCTGATATTTTTAGAGGACTTCACGTATCCCATATGTCATGTTTAAAGGGATTACGGAAATTTGGAAAACAAAACCTAGTGCTATCGGATGACTTCGGATTGAATATGCGAATCCCGGGAAGGGGATCTGGCATGTCATTCACATATTCCATCTTCCATTGATCATGGTTCTAATTCTTTTAATGAAAATTCTTTTGTTTCATTTTGATTCCATTCATCTTGGATAACACATGATTTTCTGGTCTTGTGGAATGGTCTTCACATAACCTACTAGAGATGCATCACGTGATCTATGAATGAATACATTAAGTGCTTTTTTCCAATATCATGACTACACATGCTATCCACCAGTGTATTACATGACCAAAAGATACCCGGTCATGTGACCTTCCACTCTATGTAGTTCCTAGAGACCAAAAGTCTATCTCTCTGGATTATGGGAATCATGAATACAACCATTTCATCGTGACATTGATGGGAATTTATATGATTGAATGCCTCAGGTACTCACCAGTTTTTATGGAACATATAGTATGAGTCCAGGATGGAGCCAACTAAGTATGTATGGCCCTACACGGTTTCACATGTCTCCATCATGGCATGCTTTGAGTGCATTTCCTGACTTTACGAGATCGGTACTCTATAAAATTAAGATAATTTATAGGATTATTTGAAACTATTTCAATCACATTAATGTGTCAAAGGAATTTAATTTTGTCATGTTGACATACACAAAGCTTCTTGTGGGATCCAAGTGCATATGGGAAGACACATGTGAGTCCTTGTGTGACTTGTCCAGCAGTCAAGTGGAGAAACATTGTGCATGTGATGGGTGTGTCACATGCCTTTTAGCGACCACGAGTACCCCTCACCTCCTCTATTTTATCCTAGTTTTTTGTGTGATAATGTTTTGGAGTTATGAAAGACTTATTATGTGTTTTTTATGATATTAATTATATTTTTTGGTGATCCAATGTGTGACCATTACGGGTCACCTGTGGGTGCATGTTCATGTCTTTAATAAGAGTTTGATAATACAATGGGATTCTGTAAGAGAATTCAGGCATGTTGCCTATGGATTACAGTGCCATTTTGGTAGTTAGGGGCACATCACATGTATTTTGGTTATCATGAACCTCTCTTTCCTCCTCTCATTTTGTATTCATAGTTTTATTTTATGAGGTTCAAGGATCATGTGAGTTTTCACAAGCAGTATCACTGATTTTTACTTGATTTTTTTATGATAACAATCATGGTCAAAATGGGTCATATGGAGAGTGTGGAATCATGTAGTGGATATGTCTATCCCCATGTTCATAGAGTCTCGCATAGTTTCTTAGACATGTCCAATGACCTTTTTGTGGCGTGGATGAAAAGAAAGATGGCTTTTTTTAGGTTACACAGTGTCTCACATATCACTTGGGGTGTGTGTCACATGTCATTTAGTGACTCAGAACCTCTCTCACCTCCTCACTTTTATCTTCATCGTTTTATATTGCGAAGTATTGTGGGACATGCAATATATAATAAATATCAATAAGGGATTTTATTCTTACAAATGATTATTTCGAATAAGATCTACAGGAAAACTTCTGGACTCTTCCCTTGAAAATATTCATTCTACTTAGTTTCCAATTTGTTTTCAGGCTTCACCCACTATTCATTCATGAGTGTGTCACCTGACCAATATGGGAAATTTTGATGGCGTGCACACCTTGTCTTGGTTACTCTTCTTGATCTCTTATTAATCATCACATGATTATTTACTAATCTCACAGTGACATATAAAACATTACAGAGACACTTTCTCTATTTGACATTGATGCATCACATGTTCACTGATGGAACATGTGGTTACGTGCATACATTGTCAATGATAGATTATTTTCTCACCATTGGTATGTCTCATGTTCATGGATGAAATGTTTAACCTCTACACGTAATTATATAAAGGGAGACTTGATGATCCATATGAACACATGATTGTTGAATAAGTGTGGTGTGGAACTCTATTAGATCAGCACAGTGTATAAAGCATGGAAAATTATCCATGTTCGGATTTTACAACACATCAAATATATTATTTGAGACTTTATCATAGTTTAATTCCAAGTCTCTGTACACTATTCATCATATAACTAAATATATAGTTATTTAATCTCTCACATTATGATCGTAAGTCCATTATATGAACATGAACCCATGTTCGCTTGAAAATATTTATTAATAATACATGAGTTATATATGTGAATTTCAATATCACATTCGATCGCATGATGGGTCATGTGGTTCCACATCCTTCACATGAAAGGATACATGGTGACACCTTCTTTCACATGAGGGGATATGAGGTATTGTTGTGCTTCACAGGAATGGTTATGCCATCCTCAATTTTTTTCATGAATAATAATGAGGCTTCTTTCAGAATACACCTCATATATCTACCATGAAACATCACAAATCCTTGGTTATTGGTTAGGGATAAAGAGGTTTATGTAGTAGAACATTCTAGCAGATACTCCAAACATTCCTACGATATCCACATTCCCACATACATTGAAATAATATTTTAATGGGATCATAATATCCTTCATAATCACATGGCCCCCTTTTATCCATAAACATGCTTTAAAAAATGTATACCATAATCAATGATTTCTTCATGCATACACTATAAAAAAAATTCTATAACCATCATGCTCACTTCATGTGCTACTATCACCGCATCAATTAGTTATCTAGAATGATCGTTACAGAACATATGTGTCAGGAAACCATCATATCCACAATCCATTTTCATGGAATCAAACATATTCTTGGGATCTCTATACCATTCCATTATGATTTTTTCTTATTGTTTGTTTGATCAGTATCTTGTGCTTCATCTGTTATCTTACAATGTATCCTTGCAAACCATCAATTACCCGCATAAACCAGGAGTTGTAGTGTATAAAACCTCTTGCACTCATCCACGAACCATATTTTTCTTCCATTCATTTAATGATATACTCGTTTGATTCATCTATCCACATGAAATAATATTTGAGAAATTCATATTATGTTGTTTCATAAGGAAATCATGGCATGATTTGGTATATGGAAAGAGGTAGATCATCCACTTCATGTCCTACTAATATGAGGATTTCTCTCTCGGTGAAAGGTTGAAATGAAAATATAATGGCATGAGGTTGAAAAAGAAAAAACATGATTTATCAAATATATCATGTTAAATACATGACACACATCATTCTATGAAAATGTGTGTGTGTCATGAATATGATCATCAATAGTAGCCTCTTGGTCCATTTATATGTGTATAATATAACTAATGAACGAATGGATTCCCAAAGTGAAAAAATGGCCTTTAACTGCACTAAAAATAACTCTTAATCACAGTGATGATAATGGGGGGTCCCTTTATCAGCATTCATTCAATGCTGATAATGGTCTAACTACATGAAATGTGTAGTATATATAACTGCACACCTAGGAAATCCAGCAATAAAAACAAAACATACCCATAAGAAATAAAATTTAAACAGAAAAACTTCATTATAAATTTAATTTACATTATGAAGACTAAACAATGAACCCATGTTATTTTAAAAATTAAAATCAACTATTTCCATTTCGAAGAAAATGATTTATATAGTTACATTTTAAATTTTCCATCTAAAATTATAAAACATTAATATGTGATCTTTAGATGTCCATGATCTCATATCCAAAATCATCACCCATGGTATCAGTTGATGAAATAATCATCACATCCTAAGAAAAACATTCTTTCTATATAAGAAAACAAATATTATGTAAGTAATACAATAGAGAAATAAATCAAACATTAATATGAATGCACACATTAATAAAATGTAATTATTTAATATAAATGACAAATTTAAAGTTATACTAGTCACACCATTCTTTCTATTGAGGTGGGGTTGATTCCAACATGTAACAAATTAGTTATGGATTGTTTTCCTAATATATCAAAAATATATGAATTCTTTTTCTCGGTTTGGATAAAGTGTTATTTTACTAAATTTAATTTCAATTTTAAATAATGAATTAATTAGTGTCATAACAGACACAAAATTCATCTTATTGCGGTGTGGATGATTCCTACTCATCCCAAATGTCATATAGATAATTTCTAGAGAGTATCAAAACAATCTGATTTTTTTCCCAATTTTCATTTTGTCAGTTGTGTTTTTCAACTAAAATGTAACTCCAAATAGGAACCATTAATTATGATTCATGTAGGTCACATCATGTTCCGGTTTTATGAGAGACAACATTATACACATAAAAAATGACTTATGAATCCCTATTCAAAATTATCAAGACAATAAGAATGCATTTTCTTGGTTTTCAATGAGTGACACATTTTGAACTAAAATGTCAATTTTAAACTAATAACATACACCCTTTGTCAGAATGGTCCCACCGTGTGTCATATTGAGATACTGTTGACTCCAAAAAGTGACAAATGATCCATAGATCATTATCCTAAGGGATCGAAATAATATTGAAGCTTTTTATTGGTTTTCAGAGTTCCACTTCTTTTAACATAAATTATTTTAATTTTTAAATAATATTTTACAGTTTGAGTTATAATAGCCACATCAAGCATTTTATTGAGGTTTGTATGACACATACATGCCACATATCAATAATAGACCATTTTTTCCTGGAATATCAATTTAATATGAATGTTTTTTCTCAGTTTTGAGTACGAAATTTGTTGTTTTTACGTAAATTGATCTCAATTTTAAATAAAAATATCCACTTTTTCCCATACCAGTCAAACAATGCATCAGATTGAGTTGATTTTGACTCCTATATATCATAAATTACTCATGGATAATTTTCCTAATGTATCTAAACAGTCTATATGTGTTTTCTCAGTTTTCACAATGTCACTTGTTTTTTTACATAAATATATGTCAATTTTAAATAAAAAGACCCGTATTGAGTTATAATGGCCACATTGTGCATCATATTGAATTGGATAAGTATTAAAAATAATAAAACACTCTTGGATTGCTTTAAAAATGTATTAAAATAATCTAAATGAATTTTTTTAGTTTTAAGTATGCATCATGTTATTTTAACAAAAATTAATGTCAATTTTAAATAAAAATACACAATTAGAATTGTACCAGTCACACCATGCATCATTAGGACATACAATTGACCCCTATACATCATAAATTTCTCATTAAAATTTTCCCTTAAATATAAAAAATAATCTAAATTCATTTTCCTGGTTATTACATTGAAACTTGTTGTTTTTACATAAATTTATGTCAATTATAAATAAAAATAGACATAATGAGTTATATAGGCCCCAATGTACATCGTATGGTGATACATCTAATTACTACATTTCATTAATGATTTATATACTGTTTTCCTAGAGAATTTATACAATACGCTTATGATTTCTTGGTATTTTGTATGTCTGTAGTGGGTTTTTATTAAAATGTCATTTCAAACTAGAAACACACATTATGAGTCATACCGGCAACATCGTGTGTTGGATTGAAATGAAAATTCTTCAAACTCCTGTCATTTGACATATTAATCACATTTTAAAATTATCATGAAAATAAGAGCCTGATTTCTTGGTTTTTAGTGAGTGATAAGTTCTATACTAAAATATTGATTTTTAATAGATAATGAAAACTTTGAGTTACACCGGTCACACCGTGTGTTAGATTGAGGTGTGGTTGATTCATACACATCAAAAAATTACTCATGGATTGTATTACTAAAATATTAAAAATACCTCTGAATGCGTTTGATTAGTTTTTAGTATGTCGCTATATTTTTTTGATCGATTTAATGTCAATTTAATATTAAAATGCAAACATAATTTCATACCGGCCACACCGTGCATCAAATTTAGGTGAGGTGGATTTGTAAATTTCAAAAATGAATCTTTTATTGTTTCATAAATTAAAAAATAATCCAATTCCGTTTAATAAGTTTTGAGTGTGTCAGTTGTTGTTTTTATTAAAAGTAATGTAAGTTATAAAAAAATAAATCTTTGTGGGATTATAGTCACTTTTTGTATGTCAGTTCCATTGATTTTAACTATATTTACCTAGACAAATCATTCATAGATATGACATATTAGTAGATTAATATTCTTTAAATAACATTATGATCCATGCTAGAATAGTTTAGGTCTAGTTATTTTTGGTAATATGAAACATAAAGAACTAGTTCATAAAAGTATCTCATTATGTAGTTATTTACTTGAATCCTTCTTGTACATATCATTTCTAATGTAATTCTTAATAACCTATTGATATACAACATAAGAAACGGTGACTACATATGATCACTAAGTGTAAAAAATGGAGATATCAATGATCATATGAGGCTAAAATGATCATAACGATGTAAGAAGGTGAAATTAACATTATGAATTCATAACCTACATTTCATAGGCCATAATCATGATTCATGGATAAAATCATGGTATTTCAGAATAGATTAATCGTAAGGATAATGGAATATTATAAATTAAAAAACAACAAATCATGTTATACATGGCACACGATATATCAGATTAAGGTTCCTCTGATTGGGATGTGACTGATTTGTACATTGTTCATGGAAATATCAATGAATGATCTTTTAGGATGTCATACATTTCATTCAACTACTAAGAAGTCATAATTTCCACTCAACAGGTTCTTTCATTTCTTTCATATTGTAGATAGTTCAATAGAAAATAGGACTTCCTAAATGATCTATAAAAAATCATTAGAAAAAAAGGAATAGGAAACTAACATAAACATATTTGTTTCAATGATGATGAAATTAATTAATTAATTAAGTATTTGGAATTTACCTTTATACATTCTAGACCCATTTACTCATTTTCATTATCATAGTTTCATCCTCGAAGTCAAGTCACTCACAAGAATATGCATCCTTGAACAAAAAAACCTGACTAGAACAAAAGAATACACCTGTATATAAAAATATTTCTAATGATAGTAATAAAAAAATTAAGTAAATTAATCAAAAAAAAAAGAAACAATCCACTACTTTTATGGAAGTCACATCATCATGCTATTTTTGTGAATTCATTCATAAGGTAGTCTTCCAATTCATTCCTATGAACATATATATCATCTTATAAATATGATTCTCTTTGAATGTCATAATTGTACAAGAAAAATATATATACCCAAATGATTAATTAATATTATTAATGAAATAGGAATTATCTTTGAAAATAACTCTTCAGGGATGCATGTTAGTTCATTAAATATGATCTCTCTCATAAATTTAGAAACATAATTAACATAATATTTTGCATTGGATTACATCGTACACTACAAAAATGTTTAGGAGAATATGTAATTTATTTTGATATGTGTTTTTATAGTGAAATATTATTATATATAACCTAATACTTTTCCATTGTTAGTACTTTTCTTTGTCCTTGTCCTTATCCCAGGGCCAAATCCCTCTAATCATAGGATATTGATGACCCGCCCTATCATAACAGAATCCTCATTAAAATATAATATAATTTATAAAACAAGATGTTTAGTTCTAAAGCGTTTTATGTATTTTTTTTAATAATTAAAAAACTCTATCATTGGTGGATGTTGTTTTGGATATCCATGCATTAAATCAAAGAAATAAATCATTAGAGTTTCCAAATATACTGCAATGAGAAAACAATTCTCCCTAAAAACTCATAAAGGAAAAAATTTAATAAATGAAAATATTCTTTATATTATTAAATTTTAGAGTATTAATGATGCATCATTGGTATTGAATAGAGTAAATCATTCTAATTTTTTCATTTAAAATATTTGATCAACCATGCATCCATTTCATCATTTTTGGGTTCTATTTTTTCATGTTTTGAAGAGGTTATGTGAGGACTATCGAGTCCAAAAAGTTTCTCATGGAAAAATACCTCCAGTGTATTTTTCATATATACATCCACAAAAAATATGAAATTTATTCAATCAAAATTATCATAATATATTAGCTTTCGGAAAATCAAACAATGAAAACATACCTCATGTATACAATGTCAATTTTTCTGATTATCAATTCATAGTAGATCAATTATGTTGCACTCTCAACCCCAATTATGTCATTATAATTTTATATATACATATTTTCTTCAAATTTCACTTTTATTTGTCACTATATTTTATCTTTGTATCCATACGAGTCTTCAGTGAAAGTAAATGTAGATATAGAATGGGTGGGGTAATGAAGAATTGGGTATATCTTTTTGAACTATTATTCAATGTTTTATATGGTGATGAGGTGGTTTTTTTATTCTTCACATTCTATTTTTTAATATGTACTAACAATCATCAGCTAAGACATTTTTCATTAATTCTTAATGGTTTAGCATCAAAAGTAAATTGGAAATGAATGACTCCCTCTCAACATGTTTTTTTTAAAATATTTGATGTCTATACTATGAATGATACAAAATATTTTTCAACCATATTAATATCATCCTCATGAATTAGAACATATAGTTTTGAACTCGGCCCATGTTACTTGCTGATCAACAATATCACCTGACCCATTAGAAGTGGTCTATTTGGTATCATGTACTTTTGGATATTTAACACCATAGGCTTTTCTATAATGTTATGGGTGGGTGTTCCTAGTAAAAAATTAAAATCATTATCATCTCATACTAATGAATTGGAAAATGTAGAATTAGACTTGGCTCATGGGATATGTAGATCTACAATTGCACATGACCTATTTGATGTTGTCTATGGTGTAGAAAGTCCTTTTGGATAGTGAACATTAAATCCCTCATTACAAGGTGATGTGTGGGTGTTTCAAGATATAAATAAAATCATTTCCACCCACTTGAATATTAGTATTGGAAATGAATAAGTGTCTGTCTGATTCAAATTTCACAGAATAATTTATTAGAACATTTATTAGCTATACTAGGACTACTCTGTGAGGGGAATAGTTATCCCCATAGCTTGAGGGGGATGGTCCAGGATCTCCATGTTGTGGATGTATATGATTTTTCTCTTATTTTTACACTCCCCCATTAAGGTTTCACCATATCTATTCCATTGGAATTATTCTTTATGTGTTGATATTCCTTATGTCACATATTTTATTAATTCACTTTGATCATCTTCATGTTTTTTTTCACAAAATATGTTCGGGGTGTCACCCCAAAAATAGAACATATAACGGGCCACACTGTTTTGGCCACTTCTATGCTATTGATAGATTGTGTCCATCCAGAATCGGTGTTTCTGATTACTGTAACTATGTTAGAAAAAAAAATAAAGTTATATAAGTTTTCATTGTTAAGAAAAAGTGATTTAAAGAAAAATAAATTTTTATTTTGTAATAATTACACATGTTTCTCAGACATTTTGTGTATTTTCATCTATCCGTATCCTTTTTTATACGTGCCTCCTATCATAAAACACAAAATCAGATAGAAGGGAATTTGGATTTCAATTCATCAATATATATAAAAATAAAGGAACATAATTATGGTGTTATTTAATATAACATAAAATTATTAAAATTGATTTAAAATAGGTACCAATATTTTTAATGCGAATAAAACCCTATCCTTACATTATGGTAGGGGTATGCTATTTGTTTCTCATTCATTAATTCCAAAACTCAGATTATATTTCACAAATTTAAATTTTTCATCAATGTGAGGATTAAAAATATCATAAAAAAGTATTAATTGACACAATGTACCTGAAAAGGAGCATCTGCATGATTTCAAATAAATGCATCCCACACATCATAGGTTATACGGTGTTCATTGATAATCGGTGGGTGTGGGATTATTTTCCATTCAGTATCTTTAATATGATTCCTTGTTAGGATTGTGATAAATACTTTATGAATCCTTCCTAAAATAATTAAATCTTATTTTGGGGGATTCATGTACTGTAAATTCACATTTCAATGGATTATGAAAAGTATAGAAATATTTAATTATTTTTTAGTAACATAATGAAATTATATCATAATGCAATAGTAATTTCATTCCGCTTTGGTGTATTCATCCAAGACACAACAAGGTTCCACATCTCTATGTCAATCGACACTTGTTTCTGAGTGATTATTCCAATATATTTGTTGAACATGGCCTTGTTAGGGTTAATATGTTGACCCATCGCATTCCATACCACCTTGAATTTCATGGAATTTTGCTATAATTTGTTTTCTAACACCGTCAAACTATGACATTCCAATTTTACCTATGGCGCATTTCCATTATTTCCTAACATTTCTCCAAAATTAACATTATCAATATATTTTTATGGAGTTTTAGCATCGATATGTCCAAATGGTACTCGTACTTATATACTGGGAGAAATAGAACATTGAGAATCCTATTGTTCACCAAGAATGAGAGAACTAGTTTTTTAGACATTTGTTCCTCTACACTTAAAGTAGTAGTGGGTTGAGGGACTTTTTGTCCCTTAGCAATGGGAGCCCCAACAATTGTTGAAGGTTATTCCTCTAGACTGCGAGTAGTAGCAGGTTTGGAGACCTATCTTCCATTGGGATTCAGAGCACTATCATGTGAAGAAAAGCATTCCCCTTCACTGTGACCAAAACTAGGTTGAGTGACAAATTGTCCTTATAGATTGGAAAAACTAGAATGTATGGAAGTCATTTTCATATGTTGGAATGTTCGTAGGATCCAATGAAATATGTATATTGATATAAATTTTTTTAAAATGTTCATGCAACTTACCTCTCGGCATGTTGTTATTTTTTTCCCCATCTGTTCTAGAAAATGAATCCTTGGCATGTACTAAGGAATATGTTATTTTTCTTATTCATATAGTTATTTTTTATCAAATTCATCATCCTCTTTACATTCTTTTGCTCCTGGTCATCTAAAATATCCTATAACACTTCCTTTGGTTTTCATCCCACTTCTGGGCTATATTGCATTGAAATATTCATGTGAAATTTTTTAAAGAGTCTAGGATTATCTTTTCATTTTGTCTCTCTAAGTGTCACAACTATTTGTAAAACATGACGCAGTTGATTCTAAAATGCATCCTTTTGTTATGATTATTCTTCTCTTATCTTCTTGACTGCAACCCTAGAATCATTCATGAATGTTTCTGGTATCTCTTCCATTTAGTGGACCCAGTTCGTCAGTGTGGTACATTGTGATTCTTACTATTGGTAACCTTGTGCTCATTGTTGGTACATTTTTTCTTATTTTTGTTGTGGTATCTATCCCAAAAATTGATTTCCTCAGCTACAATTAAAATAATTTGAATATTCAATATGCGTACCTTGGGGGTCTGGTTGCTGTCCCATCGTAATGTTCATCTTCTTGGACAACGACACCAATTGTGCCACCATCCATTAATTATTTTTGAATATAGTGATGCCTTTCCTCTTCATCCCTTTGGGTTACCACTAGAAACTGTCACTCTCGATCATGTTCATCAGGTTGTAGCTCGCATCAAGTGATTTTTTCATTAAGTATCCTCATGATGCAATGTAATGAATTGAATGGTATTCCTATGACAAACCCTTTTAAAATGTTGGTATTAGAATCCAAATCTCTATACAAAGATGTGGAAATTTTATAGTCATATCCTTATACTTTTTTCGTTCATAATACATAGATTCATCATCAAATTGAGAAAATATCTGAATATTTACACATATATACATTGACTTTGCTGGTGGAATAAATTGGGGGAGAATGATCCAAGCCAGATCATCCCATGTTTTTATGGAATGTACAAGCATGATTTGAATAATGTCTCAATATTGATCATGTATGGGAAATCAGAAAAGATAATGTCTTACCACATTTGTTGAGACATTCTAAAATTTAATTTTTTACAGAGCATGAGGATGCCTTCCAAAGTCTTGTTCGGATCTTCATTGGAACGTTCAGTAAATTTCCTGTTATTTGTGATCATTTAAATTATGGATGGCTTGTTCTCGATGTTGTTTTCAGTGATTGGGGTTTCTAGGATTCTTGGTTCATATACTATTTTTGATGACCATCAGTAGTTAGTGTGCTATCTCAACCGCTAATATTGTAGAATAATTTCAATTTTTTTTACACCCTCCATGGTCGATGTGACTTTACACTCAATGCAAGGTTTATAATGCTTGGTTGATTCGGCGATGTATTCTTTATACAATCATGTTTTGAAATTCTACATTATAAATATGAAATTCAGAGCATGAAAACACCTAGTGTAAAAAATATAAGTTGAAACAAAATTAAAATTAAAAATTTATATCCTAAAAACTAAAGATATCCCTCAAAAAAACGATAATAGGTTGATATCCCCACATGACATCATTTTTTTCTACTGTACTATGAATTGTATTAAAAAAACATAATATGCTACGCAATTAATTAAAATATAGTACGAGGAATGTTAATGTTTGAACGCATTGAGACGGTGAACTATTTTATTTTTTACTTCAAAATATTTATTTTAGAAAGAGATGAGAAAATATGAGTTTTTATTGATTTGAAGAAATCAAAGTGAAAACAAGGTAACATATTGATTGGTTGTGTGACTGTGATTTTAAAAGTGTTCCGAGGTTTTCTAATTTCCAGGATTAGGTGAAATTGGGTTTCTGAAAAATATATTGATTGAATCATTATTGGTGTTAGATTCAGCGTAAGGTAGATCCACTGGTCTTGGTATCTACTCATAAATGTGGAAACATCTTAATTCCTGTAGTCCGGTATTATAAGATTTCACCAAAATCATGTTTGGTCGGATACCATTTTTAAACATGATTTCACCTATACCTGACAATGGTCATGTCTCTTTTAGTGTTATCTGTTCCACAATTTAAATGTCCCTTATAGATTAGAATATCAATGGTAATGATAAAAGATAAATAATTTAATTGAAAATTGAATATTAAATTGAGGAAAACCAAATACTTGAAAAAATGAAATTAATTTAATTCAACTTCCCCCTTTCGTTGCATCACCCTAGAACCTGGCCGGATTACCCCCTCATATTAAATATGAGAGGATTAGAGGGAATGTGAAAATATAATGAATGCATAATGAAAATAAAGATAACTCGGTGAGGTATGTACACAATGAGGTGTCTCCCTCTGAGATTGTCTAAATTTCAATGCACCAAAGAAGAATTCAATGACTCAATTCATAGTCATCATGTGGGTTCTTCATGGCCTCTGTCATGACATGTACTGTGAGTACAAGATGTGTACTTGAAATGCCCTTTTTTTAATCCACATGACATGTGAATTCATCATGGGTGAAACATTGGATATTTTACCCCTACATGACGTGTACTTGGGATACACATCATGTACTCTTTATATAGGTTACATAAAAACATCCAATAATCGTCCCCAGATATTGTTCATAAATTGTATGTTTTACTTTTGTTAATTCTTGTACAAAAGGTGAATGACGTGTACTTGTAAATCATAGTATGTTACCATGTCACGACCTATCAAGGGGAATGTAACTAACTAAAAAAAAATCATGTACAAAGAGTACAAGATGTAGAGCAGTTTATCTCTTGAATTTCTAGATTCCTTTTCTCTAAAAATCTATTATTGCACCACATATATTTTCCAATATTGAAAAGTGTATTTTTGAATCATTATTCACCCCTTTTAATTCCTTTTTCTATTTTTTATTGTCTCATGATAAAAGACAGAAAACAAGTTAATTTTCTCAGAATTTGGATTGAATATTAATTAATGTATCCAAATCAAGACATTAAATTACTCAATATTATATTCCTGTAAAATAATTTCTACATAGATATGAAATATGTAATTGATGCAATGAATACAAATTTCTAACAAATCCAAACATAAATTATCTATAAAAATAATTTTTAATAATTTATCCCCACTTAAATATAAATTTATATGTTGAGACACTCACCCCTCACTGTGTAAATAAGAGATTGAAAAATAAAAATGGGGAAACATTAATAGGTAAAATAATATAAATATTTTAAACTAATATTAGTATCGAACATCCAAGAGTTAGATGATTCTTTTGACCATAAAAAGCCCTTCGATTTTCTTACGACTTCCTCCATTGAATCTCCACATGTATCTCTCATCATTTTACAAATTTAATCTACATATTTCATGTCATTTGAATTTTACATAACGTCCATGTTGATATAATAATAAAGATACATGTTTTAATTTTCATCATATTAACAAATTTATATATTTAAAATCATCCATAATAGAGGGTGGCTTGAAAATATATTTCTATATATAAACACACCATAACTTCTTCCATGCCAGAAACATGAATTTTTCTCCTTCTTTCTCAATTTTAAATTTCGTAAATGTTTGTTTTTCATGATATATCCAATCCATGTTGGGTCATATAACAAAAAATGGATTTATTTATTAATCATGGGAAATTATTATCACTCATTCATTCTTTATCTATATGATGATACCAAGACAATTCCCTAAAAAATTAAAATCATTCCACCCATAAATATTTCTTCAAATCCAATCACATATATAATATAGTATAATACTACATGTTTTGATAAATTCATGAATATATGTTTCAAATTAACCATGGTATACTTAATTTTCAAAATAATATTTCTCAACAATTCTAATGTATGTGGTTCCCCATACATTTAAAAAGATCTCTATTATTAAAAACATGTTGAAGAAACACCTATTTCATGTTTTAAACATCCATATAAAACATTCCATCAACTCAAATTTTTGGAAATCATAGTTTCATCTTTATAAAATACTTTTTAAAAAATAAATATCATGGAGATTATCTCATAATTACAATGTTAATATCATGTAGTAACATTGAGGTAGCTTTTTCTTGAGAACTAAATCACACATCCATACCCAGTTAATATGTGTTTCCATCATTGTTTTAATCTCCCAAAAAATCTTTATAATGATCAATACATATAGTGGGTTAATAGTGGATCACCCTTTGTCATGGGGTGCCCCATGGATTTTCTCCAGTCAACACCAATTGATCTGAAATCAACTACAAGCTTTATCTTCCTATCTGTAGAGAATCATAATGGTTTGGCATGGTGAGATTGGATAGAACTTCTATCTATGTAAGTAATGTTGAATGTAGAATAACAAAAATCAATGTTATAGTAAAAATTAATAGTTCATGAAGGTTTTACTATTAAATATCCTTTGGTTTGAGTTTCAATTGTTGTTTTATTTATTTTCAAATTTTTATCTGTCAATGTTTTTTTTGGTTCATGGGAATAAGAGTTTCTACTTATTAGAAGAAGTTATAGTTACTTATAATAAAATTTCATTCAAGAATTTTATATTCCTAAAAGTATCTAACATGATTATTAATAATTGATCACCTGGTTTGTGTTGTGTTTATGATGAATACCATTCATAGTTTCATCATTCATAGTGATGATTTGTAAAATTTCCATAATTTGTAATTTCAAGAGATGATAGGAGGAAGAAAAATGAATAGTGTAAGTATGAATGGAGTATTAAAAAAATAATGAATAACATCAGCAGAAATATGAATATGAATTCATTGGAAAAACATGAGTTTATTATTGACAGAAAAAATTATGATTTTACTATAATAAATTTATCAGATGGAGGAAAAACGTATAGGGCATAAGACAAAGTAATTTTGAGATCATTGAATAGAATTATGTGGATATCATAAATAAGTAAAATATAAATTCTTATAATGATAATGTATTCATGTTTGAAATATTTATTTTTGAGTTTATTATAAAAAATATTACATACGTATGGAATCTATACAATGATCCACCAGATAGTAAATTGCAATACATAAGAGTTCTTGATATTTTTCTACACAAAATATAGATGTTGTAAAATTATATTATACATAGATTTATTTTTCATTATATACTCTAAATACTATAATGAATCAGATATTTAATTTTAATAATAATAAAACTAATCATGGTTTTAGTATGGTTTTAAGTGTTAATTAACACATGTAATTGATGTGGCCTTGATAGAGCGTGTGGACCCAGATTTGTTTGAAGCATTGAAGCCTGTCAAACATAAACTGATTTTAGATGGAAAATTAAAGTTTTAGACGACACATCTTCATTGATTTTTATACGATATTTGAGTATATAAATATTTTTAGGATCATTGTGAGCTGGATATCTAAGGGTATATATTTTAGATAATTTTAGATGATTAATTTATGAATTATGTTTGAGAATAATATAACAATATGTTCAAGGGAAAAATATGGGAGTTCTGAATAAAATGGATCAGATAGAAAAGAACCAAATAGACAAGTATAAGATGTAGATTAATAGGATGTATGATTTTTGGATCCAGAGGAAACAGATAGGAATATTTTTGTCAAATTTTATTGTAAGTATTTTTCAATGATCCTAATTTTATTCAGAATTAAAAAATAATCACATCATGTAATTGGTTGTAATAAGTAACATTTCTTATCATTATATAGAAGGGTCTCGATTGGATTTGGAAATTTTTTTATTAGACTCATTCTATTAATGTTATTTCAGGTTTAATGGGATACAATATGATAATGGATAGGTACCCAGATTGGGACTGAACCTCATCAAAACATGGGTATATATCATTATTTACGTGTCATTTCATATATGTGTAGTTGAGTCATAATGTTGAGAGGATAAAAAATTTATCAATATGCATAGGTAAATTACATGAAAACGAATATTATAAAATATAACCACTAATTCACTCACACTCTTCTGAGTAGTCTACAAATTACTAAGAACATCAACTTGAATTAGACCAAGAACTTCCCTCTATGTGATTGCTATATTATTTATCATGGATAATATCAGCAAAATAAATATAAGATATATTTTAAAAACTGAAACTCCAATATACTATATCCATTGTCTACATTCTTACATTGTAAAAGATACAAGGGATCAAATCCAAAGTAATTATTAGTTTATTCATCTTGGAGAACCATACCCCCATGATACATATTTTACATCACTACATAAAACATCAGATTTGATGGGTTTTCTAGAGGGGGTTATGACCAACCCCCTATAAATATATTTTCCATATAATTTTATGGGGTTCTATTCGACTCTATTTAAACATATAATTTCGTATGGTTTTGGAAGCCCCTTTAATTTCATATATTAAAAGCAGTTTTGAACCCCATCTAATTTTTTATTTTTTTAATATCTTGTTGGATTTTGAATGCAGTTGTGAACCCACTGAAATTAATGAAATTAGAGAGGGTTCATAACCACCTCTAATAAATGTGATTAGTTATGGTTCAAAAACCCATATAATTTCTTTAGTTAGTGAGGGTTCAAAAAATCCTCTAATGTCTTAAATCAAATGGATTTTAATACCCACTCTAATGTATTAAATTAAATGGGGTTCAAAACCTCGTGTAATATCTTAAAATAGTATGGGGTTCAAAATCTATTCTAATACCTTAAATTTGAGGTGGTTTGAAACACCCTCTAATGTATTTATATTAAAGGGTGTTATGAACCATCACAAAATTTAAAAAAATCCTTTATATATAATAAAAAACTATATATATATATATAAATAAATTTTAAGAATATATTTTATAAAATATTTATATTATTGTATTGAATCGTATTTATATGTATAAAAAATATATAAGTATAATATTATGAACATTAATATATATATTTTTATAAATTTTATTGCACATAATATATATTAAATATAATATAAAAGTGTTAACATATAATATAAATACATACATAAATATAATTCATTTAAAATAAATATCATATAAGACCCCTTGATTGTTTTTTATAATTAATACTATAATTATACAATATATATAGAGTTAAATATATTTTTACACTTTTATACTATATTTAAGTAATATTATATGATATAAAATATATACAAATACATATATATTAATTTTCACAATATTATTCAATTATATTTATTGATATATATATATATATTTATTAATGTGTACAATAATAAATATACGTACTAAAATACAATATATTAACATTTGTATAAATTGTATTTCCTAAAATATTAAATATATATACTATAATTATTAATTATATAAAACTAAAATTTTTATTTCATTTAAAATTATTTAAATTATTTCAATAAATTTTACGTCATATGAAATATTGGCATAAATATTATTTCATATATATGTATTTTTTATAATATTAATTATATAAAATATTATAAAAAAAATATATATATTAATGTATATAATAATAAATATATGTATTAAAATATATTGTAGAAATATATTTTTATGGTCATTATATAAATATATTAAATAATTAGTTATATACGTATATTATATTAATAAACACATTTATAATATATTAATATTTATTTAAGTATTTAAATAAATTATAGAAATATATTTCAAACAAAACAGAAATAGTTTTGCGATGAAGATGTGGAGACATTCACTAATACAAAAATGGGTAAGGGAAGCGCTAACCTTTTATCAGTGCTAAAAAATGTGCTGATAAAGGGGGCATTTATCAGCACTAATAAAATGCTGAAAAAGGGGGCCTTTATCCAGATAAAAAGAACCAATAGGGGGGGCTTTAACATTGCTAAAAAAGCGCTGTTAAAGGTGACACCTTATCTGTGCTTTTTTTAGCGCTAATAAAGGCCCCCCCACCTTTTATAAGAGCCTTTTTAGCGCTGTTAAAGGAAACCCCATTATCAGTAATTTTTTAGTAGCGCTGATAAAGATGGGCTTTATCAGGGCTTTTCCTAGCGCTGATAAATTTTATGTTTCAAAAAAATAATGAAAAATGATATATTGTTAAATAAGTATATTTATATTAATATAAATATAATATATAGATTTTAAATATTTTTCAGATAAGTATGAATAGACTCTAAGATTTTAATATATAAGAAATTTACTGAAAATGGATATTAAATAATTTTAAAAAAATTATTAATTAATAATTTTCTAATTATCATCAACTAGTAATTATTTAATAACAATTTGATGACACAAAAAATCATAGAAATAATAAAAGATTTAAAAGAAGTTGAAAATGTAACTCAAACATCAAATGACCATAACCTTTGATCTGGGTGTCCGTTTGGGATCAACAACATATCAAATTGAAGCCTGCGATGAGCTCTACGCAATAGTGACATAGGCTAAGCATATGTCACATTTTTAGAGGCCAAAAAAGGCCCTTCAGGCCACCAAAACTGTGTTTTTAGTCGGGATACCCCAATTTGTTAACATTCAAATATGTTTAACATCTGATCTGTATTTCCATTAGTCTTGTTCCACATATCATATTGAATATTGTTTCATTTTCTATGATTTTATAGATTGGGGAGTTGAAACGGGCTTCTGGATTATATATTATGATCGTTTTAACATTCTATGGCTTTTCAAATACACACACATATATGTATTTATTCGTAAATATATATATATATATATATATATATATATATATATGTTTGTGTGTGTGTTTCTCTGTGAGTGTTGTATATATGTATGTAGGTATTTATTTATTTATTTATATTCACAAATAAAT
Source organism: Viscum album (assembly GCA_963277665.1). Classification (NCBI taxonomy): domain Eukaryota; kingdom Viridiplantae; phylum Streptophyta; class Magnoliopsida; order Santalales; family Viscaceae; genus Viscum; species Viscum album. The sequence goes on along the minus strand of OY728160.1, from coordinate 115,752,756 downwards.
AAAAATTTTATAAATGTATTTAAAACTAATATTATAAATGTATATTATTATATAAATAAATATATGGATAAAATTATAACTAAAAATATATATATAAATAAATATAAATATAAATTAATATACGAATAAATATATACATACTAATATATGAATAAATATATATGTATTAATATAACTAAATATATTTAAATTAATAAGAATCTATTTTATTATACGAATAAATATAACTATATATATATAAATATAAATATATTAATATTAATATATGAAAAAATATATATGTATTAATATAACTAAATATATTTATATTAACATGAATCTATATAAATATATGAATAAATATAACTATATATTTATAAATAATTAATTATATCATTAAGTATAAAAAAACGAAATGGCATAAAGGTAAAGGTGTAGGCACACAAGGGGGAGGTCGCGGGTTCGAGTTCTTGTAGAAGAAAGGAGGTGCGTGCTGGGGTCATGTGATGGACGCACGAGAAAGGGAAGCACACTGGAGTGGTCCACCTAGCCCTGATAAAGGGGTTGAAGCACAGTTAAAGGCTCCCCCAAATTATATATTTTATTTGACTATTATCAGCACTCAGAAAAGTGCAGATAAATGGGTATTTTATGAGTGCATGTTTGAGCGCTGTTAAAATGGACCCCCTATCTAGCCCTCTATTAATAGCAATATTTTTTCACTGTTAATTCCCTTTTCTAGCCAAGTGAAATCCATATTTTTAGTAGTGATTACTTGTTGGGTGAACATTTCATATTCTAATTTGATCACAAGAGTATCAGGTATATCTTTTCTTATAAGGACATGAACCTAAGATAGTGGTGATAGATAAAGTTCTTCCTTGACGATGACTTCAAGATAGTATTTACATTTATAAAGGGGAACATTGTAGCAGATGCACTCAGCATGTGTTCTAGACTGTAGTTACTGAGTGAGGTCATAGATCAGCTAGTCGCGTCACATATATCCTTCGTTCATAGTGATAGAGAAGCATACCTCCAGTATATGACATGCACTATCCAACTCCTTCAGCAAGTCAAGAAGGTACACCTTGGGGAAATTGGCTACGAGGATCAACGAGCTCAAATATCCTTAGGATAGGTATCTGATGAATTTTATAAAGTTTAGGAGAACTTCAGCATCTTCAAAGGACGTACTGTGGTACCGATAGCGCTATGGGGGGAGGAGTTTAGGAAGTTCCATACATCTCATTGGGTGGTGAATCCTCATGTTGTGAAGATGTACCATGCCCTTTGACATCAGCATTGGTGTTTAGGGATGAAGAATGAAGTGGCGTAGTTGGTTTCTCAGTTCCTCACATATCAACAAAGTGAAGGCTGGGAATCAAGATTCAACTGTCTTAGCACAACCACTAGAGGTGACATAGTGGATGTGGGATAAAATCAACATGGACTTTGTAAAAAGGATTCGATGTACGTCCAAGGTACATGATTCCTTCTTGGTGATCTTTGACTGACTCACCATGTTGTCCCACTTCCTACCTATCTGAGAGCATGGAATAGTAGAGGGCATGAAATGCCTCTACGTACAATAGATTTTAAAACTTTAGGTGGTGACATTGATGATAATTCCTAACCTGATGAAAATTTTACATTCTAATTGTGGGAGAGATTAAGGGAGGAATTTGGGACTCAACTTCATTTGAGCACTGCCTTTCATCCACAGATGGACGGTCAGATGGAGTAGATTACACAGATGCAGGAGGACATGCTTCGTGCATGCATCATTGATTTTGGAAACAGTTGGAAGTATGAAATACACTTGGTAGAGATTGTATACAACAACAGTTATCACTCCACCATCAGTATGACACCATTCAAGCACCTATATTGTCAAATTTTCAGATCATCACTCTACTAGATGGACCAAGTGGAGTCAACACTTATGGGCCAACAGTTGGTACAGACTACTACTGAGAAGGTGTAGATCATCTAAGAGTGAATGATGTCTGCACAGAGCATGCAACTGTCTTATGTTGATAGGATGCGGAGACCTTTGGAGTTCAAGGAGGGAGACCATGTATTCATAGAAGTGTTATCTATATATGGTTTACAGAGATTTGGATGAGGCAGAAAGTTATTAAGGAGGTTAATTAGACCATTTAGGATTGATCAGAGGATTGGATAGCTAGAATACATCTTCAAATGTCTACCGCAGTTGGAGAGGGTGTACGATGTCTTCCATGTATACCTGACGATGAGATAAGTGCATGACCCATCTCACATCATCGACTAGGGAGAGCTGGACATTGATGATGGGGTGACGTTTACAGAGGTTCCATTATATATTGAGTGTCGATAAGAGTGCATCCTTCATGGGTGGTTGATACCTCTAGTGTGTATTTATTGGAAGCATGGGAACCACGAGGAATTCACTTGGGGGTGGGGGGCTCAGATTTGTGCTCAGTACCCCCACTTTCATTCTTAGTCTATGATGCGACATTTAGTGAAACAAAGTCCAAACGAGGGGAGAATGTAATGACACAAATTTTACATGAAATTTATTTTAATTAAACAGATTTATTACGAGATTTTGAAAATTTACAGCGTGTGATTCCAAGGACCAATGTTCCTGTAACGAATCTCTGATCTTTTTTTATATACGTTTAGTGAACATGTGAGTGATATTTTCTAAATTTTTAACTAGTGCTCAGATTAAAAATCAGAGGTCACCATTGAATCTATAGGTCTAAGATTTTCTTAAGGGAGGATTCCCATTGACCACAGTCAGTCTGGAGAAAATGTTATGTTTAAGAATTCATAAAAACATAATAAAATAACATTTTTATTTTACCATTCACACTATTTCCTCCCACAGACAAGTCGAAATCTAGGACCAGTGACGTATCAAGCCAAAAAATGGGCTGACCATTCAACCCTATGTAACTGCACTGTTGGGAAATTAGAAATGTTACAAATTAATGATCTCCAATCAATTAAAAATTTCATTACCTATCATCCCCCTATCCTATTTATATGGAGCTTGGGGAGGGTTGTCAGCACTGTTTCACCAAGAAATAAAGTACTGACAAATTTGAAAGATGAATCACCCATGGAGAAAGGAGCCGGTTCCTGCGTGCGGTGACGAGCTGCACCAAAACCCTAAACTGAAGATCAATGATCATGTGACGACATTTTCTGGTAGTTGTGGGGGAAGGTGAATGCCAACACACATCCTCAATTGTCGGTGTTCCCCATCATTCGTGAGTTTGGTGTATGTTTGTACATTTTGTTAATTCTTGTGAATTTTATGAACCCTTTAATCCTCCATAATGATTACAAGATAATGCAAGGGGATCAAGACTAACACACCCTTACTAGACCCTCGGATACATTGCTACCATTGTGGCACCGTGGTAAACTATTAGTGCGGTGGCACCAAAATTCTATGATGGAGGCAGTGCTTTGTCGTGTGCCGCAAGAGGAGGCCACGACACTAATCCTCGGTGGAAAACAGAGTGGATGACCCCAGATGGATAGGGAGGAGGTTTGGTGCACTGTCGTGGGCCACTAGGGAGCAAGGGGATACAACTCATCAGCCTATGAGATCAGTGAATGTAGCTGGAACATCGACCGACCACAGATGGGAATGATGGCATGATCATGGTGCCACTGGTGAGTAGGATGACACAGCAGAGGGGGAACACACGCCTCTGGTGGGTTCTATAGTGACTGGGTGGCGCCGACATGGAACCTCTGTTTCATAAGAATAATGACCTCTATGACTTTTGGGAGACTGTTGTACTCACCCCACCCCACGCCGACTAATAAATAACCCACCACGGGATGGAGCAGCAGGTCGCTCCCCCTCCTGGTCGGGCCACCATTTTCAGGCAGCCACCTTGTGGGTCGGGCCTCCATTTGCGTGTTGAACCCTTTCCTACTAAGAAACCATCTGGCGGCCTAGTCCGGACCTCATCCCAATGGGACAATCCCTTTGTGGCTCAGCCCAGCCTTGTAAGACCTTGGTTGGTCCGGGTCGATCCGACCGGGTTGGACCAGACCTAAAAACACATAAAGGGCCATATCACGAAAACTGGATATCCGTTGGACGAACCGTCTATGACGGTGGATTACCTGGATCGACAATTTCCTTTTTTTATTCTCTAGTTGAGTTTTGGATAATTTTGGAATATAAACGAGTCGGATCAAACCCGAAACCAATCTGTCCCCCAGAACTAATATGCTTATAAATCAGAGACCAAGTGTCAGATTGATGCACTGTCTACCACATTGAAAGACTTAGTAAATGGTGGTCCTTTGGTTTTCTCTTTCGTTCGGATTAGAGGAGGTCTAGGAATGAACAATATCTCTCGAGGATTATTCTATGAAACTCAAGCGCATCAGGTGTGAGGAATCTTGTGGAAGGCAATAACGTGAAGAATGAACATCGATAATGTTTGGGTCAACATCTATCTATACTGTTTCGATCAAATTCTATCAGATCTTGTGTGGGTCTGCACATAGTGATCCTGTGTGTGTCAGCGCATAATTATCCTTTGTGGGTCAGATCCTGTGTGGGTCAGCGGGGGTTAGTACATATCGATCCCGTGGGGGTCAGTTGTAGTGCCTCTTAATAGAATAAGATGATCTGCCCTTGCGACTAATCATTTGTACTTTTATATGTAATTTATACCAAATTTGAGAAGATTCTTCTATCTTCATAGTGTTACCTTTTTTGTAATTCTATCTTCGTTATTTTACCTGTGTGGTACTTCTACCTTCGTGGTGTTTTCTTCATGGTGTTACGTGTGTGTTAATTCTATCTGCGTGTTGTTACCTCTTTGTTACTTCTAACATCATAGTGTTAACTGTGTTGTACTTATACCTTCGTGGTTTTATCATTGTGGTATTGTTTCCTAATGTGTGAGATGAGTATACCTTGATAATTTAGGTATATGTATAGACATATACTTAATTATAATTTATGTATTTCTCTTCGTGATTGAATTTGGGGGTCATAATTTGTGGTATTTCCTTTGTGGAACTCCGGGAGACCCATGGGGTCTTAGGTTCCCTACTGAGTATCATTATACTCACCCATGAGGTGTCTACTCCCACACCATGTTGTGTCTTGTTCAGACAGCGGAAAACATTGATTGAGGCTAAGGGAGCTAGGACAAGAAGGTACTTGGTGGAGGATCATATGGTGTGATATGACGCGGGGACTACTGATCATGAGTTGTACCCACCATTCATATAGGACCCTTAATGGATGTTTCAAGAGCTGTTTTCACTTTTCAGTTGTGTTTTACTTTTATGGTGTATTTTTAATTTACATTTAGTCTTGTATTATGGCCCCTTTACTTTAAACACACTTTTACTACATCAGTTTACTTTGTTGTAACTCCTTGTAGTGTTATTGGACTTTGTGTATGTACTGGTTAAAAAGGCAAGTCCTTCTCATTTTTGGGAAACGCCTTCCCGGTGCTAGTCGACAGCCCCTGGAATACAGAAGTCAGGCTTGTTTTAGTCACGACATGGGCCCTAAGGGACGGGTCATGACAATATTTAGTATATATCCATATCAGTGTGATAAATTTAAAGACACCATTTTTGGTGGCTTATTGAGAATATTACTAACTCCCTACATAAAATATTTGGTGGCTATGAAGTCCTTGTGATTAGGGATGATGGTGAGGTAAAATAACATATGATCGATAAATAATATTTTGAATTGAAAATTAATATTGGGATACGAGAATTAGGCGATCCTCAAAAAAATCATTTATTCATTTCACCATTGATTGTACGTTTTCCATTTTTTTTATTTTTTCATTAGGTGGTCATTCGATTAATCAAAACCAATTTTCAGTATTTTATAATGAACTGTATATTTTTATTTTTTGGGAACCTTATAATAACTAACCCATGGCCAACCCAAAAAAATAAACAAAATTGAAAATTTTGAATGTAAATAAATAAGATAAAATAATGCAATCTAATTTATATGTTAAAATTTTAAAAATATCCAAACTAGTATAAATGCATCCCAAGGATGAATTTTGTTCATGAGTCTTATTTCTGACACAATGAATGAGCTCATATTTCTGAAATATAATAAAATCATCATTTAATGTCTGTTTTAAAAGATGAATCAATTAAATTAAATTCACCACCACCCTAATTGAACATATATATTCCAAAATTATCTTCACTGAATCATTGTCATTGGTGAGAATGAAAAACAATTTCGAACCACTTATGAAAATAACAAGACAACTAAAAATGTTATTTTCATTATCTTAAACTATATAATAACAATATAATGACCTTGGAAACCATCACAAATCATAAAAATTACTAATATGAAGTTTAACAAGTTTAAGTACCATCAATTAATGAAGAATAAAATATTATAGAACATCAGGGGAACTATATATCCCACAAACATCAACAAAATCATAATATACCCCCACTTGAAACACCAATTTAGTTCATCTCTAATGAAACACCATAAACCAGTCAACCAAAACATCCTAAAACCTAAAATAAAACCCCCACATTAGACCGTAATTCGGTTATAGTTATATATTATAATGGAATATTAGAGAATGAAACAGGCTAGGGTAACAAAAGTGAGCCACTAATTATGAGAGAAAAATAGAAAAATGTGAAAAAAATTGAAATTTACAAAACAAACAGAGTTTAATTTGTTCATTGGTAAAACCTAGTATAGATAAATAAACAAAAAATTTGAAATGAAATTTTACTTCCACTATTATGGTCTATGTCCTTTTTGAGAGCAAATATTGCTAAAAAAATTCGTGTCTCATGCATTTGGTCAGGTTGGTCGATAAGCTTAAATTTAATATTCATATTAGTGATTTTTGTCCCTTTTTCATCTGTTAAAATTTAAATGAAATTTAATTCCTTATTTTAATTATTTTCACTTATCCATTATCTTTGATGCTTAATCTACATCCATTATTAATATATAGTTAATCTATTTACATTTTTTGATATCAATTTCAACATATCTCTCTGTTCATCATAAAGATCTACACAGTTCATCATTTTTTCTTCATGTGGAGTCAGTTTTTTATTGGATTTATGTTTTTTTTAAATTATTTGATATTAATTTTTAATATCATTAATAACGGATAAAGTTTTTCAAATTGGTTAATGATTATTCACATAACGTTTGGTATTTCACTACATTTAATCAACACCTCCATGCAAGGCTAATCCTCATAGAGTTAAGAGTTAATAGTAGGGGTGTTACTGAACCAAATTAATCTTCATATTGAACCATTATAACCATATGAATTGTATTATGGTTTATTAAAAAATTTCATCACATTTCTTCTATAAATATTACAATGGGAAATGTAATTAAACAAACCTAACTGAATTTTTTTCTGTGGAACTATGACCATTAGCCGATGATGCTTTATACGTAGAATCATAGGGTAATACTGCAATGTTTTTAGCTATATCATGATCATGTTATAGTTGAAGCATTGATAGGTCCAATTGGTTTGATGAAAAAAATCGGTTCCCTTTTCACCACATTAAAACCTTTTCCATTGGTACATACCAAGATAAAACATGGATTATCATCTAATAAAGAGCCAACAAACTGACCATGATCCCTAATTTTTTTATCTATCATAAATCTAAAATTCCGAGTATTTGGAAGAACCAAACATGAATAAGGAATGTGAGAAATCATTTTGGAGGGTTTTTTGAATGGTTTATGGAATACTTATTATCCTTGTTGGTTCGACCCCACACTAAAAAATTACTATGAGCTATTAGAATGTGTCGTATCGACTATAAATTTCAATTCTGATCAATTACTATTAAAATTTAATGATTCATGTACTCAAATCATTGGTATTTTTAGGATAAGTAGTTGAATAAATAAACACACTAGTGAAGTTGAAACCACTCCAACACATTTATATTATGTTTCAATGTCATTGAAAATGGTTTTTTATTATTTAATTGATTTTTATTGAGATAAAACTGATTGTATGGTCTACCTATATTATCAATAGACCATATCTATTATCTATATGACATAGACACATAGTATGGAGTGTTTGTGGTCATATAGACCTCATTATTGGATCTATTCTTGATGACTGGTCTAGGGATACTATAATTTGATATCCAAGCATTTTTTTCTTCATTACTATTATGTACATGGTAATCGGATATAGGGTTTGTTAAAACATTTGATGAATTCCATGATAATACTAAACAATATCCTATACGGGGAGAAACAAAGTTACCAAGGTGTGTGATTTTTTTAATTACTGGATGATATTTTAATACACTAGTTATTGGACCCCTTTTAGTTTCCTCAGGTAATGTCACTGCATAGCCTCTTAGGTGACACCCCAAAGTCATGTGTTATTCAACTACAATTGAGGGTGTAAATAAAAAATTATACAAGTTAATCCATTGAAGTGGGGTAAGTAAACAATTAAAAATAATAAAAAATACCCACAAAACCCTATAGAGTGTGTATAATCAACAGAAAAAATGTAATAAAAATGTCATATTTTGGAAAATGCAATCATATATTCCATGTTGTTTTCAAATTGGTTGTCCCCATATAAAGAATTAAAAAAATATACACATGTGGTTGTACTACCATCTCTAAACCTCACTTCATTTGTGTTATAAAAACCCATTGATCAAACCAGTATGATCCACTTCACTTTCCATTTTGAACCTGAAAGGAAACATATGGTCTGCAAAGTTACTCAGGTGCTCATATAGGGTGTGGGAAAAACATATCAGTAAAGCTTCATCAAAACCATTAATATTCACTTTCTTATGAATTTATAAGTAAGTGGAAATGAAATATGTAAAATAAAAATTATTATTGGATCACCATATGTTACCCAGGACACTACAACACCCGATGTAGTATACATACCCATCAGGACATCTATTCCTTACCATGAAACACCAAAACATAAAAATACCCACATAGTCACAATGGAGGATTATAATAACCTCATGGAAAAAAATCCATCCATTAATAGAATAAATATTTCATTTAATTTTATAATACATCATCGCATACCGATGGTGTAGGGTAGGGTGTCTACTACGTCTCGACCACTACATGATAGAAATAGGTTGGGTTCCTCATCCAAATCTTAGAACATCCCTTATAACTGAAGGGATTCCATTTTTCATTCTATTACAATTACAATATCAATAAACACAGGATCCCTCATCCCAATCCCAACCCAATACCTTATAATTATTTTTAGGGTCTATAATCCATGCCTCACACCACATCACAACAAGATCAATCTTTTCACTCATGATAATTTATAATTCCAATTTTTTCATTATCAATAAATGAGTGGATCATTGTAACATCTTCTAATATGTAGAGATGCTCAAAATTCTCAATAAATAAATTCTCAGTCAACGTATTCCCATAATTCATTCACTACTATGACCCCAAATAACTTGTGGGGATCTATCCACTGTAATCATAGTCATTATAGAGATAGGCCTTAGTATCTATCCACTATAATAGAGAATGTTTCCTATCATAAGAATATGTATTAAATATAAAAAATTGAATAAAACATTCCACAAAACTCATTACATATTCTATTAGGTTCTATCCACTTAATAACAAGCCCCTTATCTCTAATCACAAACATTATATCATGGTTCTCAACCCATGATGTATTTAAAGCTCCTACTAACAACTTGACCATACCATCAATAGATAGGGTCATATTCCCATCCTAAAACTACTAGTAATATTAATTAAAATATCCTCAACCACTTATTATGGATTTTAATTTTTTAACATTTCACATATCATAAAGGAGACCTATTAGCACTCATCCATATACAAAACACTCTCCATCACATATGTTATGTCATCGAGGGCTCATCCCAATCTTCTCACTCTCATGGATTCTCTTCCATTGTCAGGTGGGATTTTCTATGGCACTTGTGTGATGTACGACCACAATTCCATTAAGTATGTGTCCCCAAAACCATTATGTCTTCCCACAATCCATAATAACATATAACAAGAAACCCACAATATATCATATACCTTGAGACTTACCCATAGCCTCTTGTCAATTCAATTGATATCTTATCCTCTTCGAAATAATGGATCCCTTCAATAATAATATAATTATCTTCTAATTATAATTTATTACATGTATATGGGGACATAGACTATCATATCTCATCTACCATCAGGATAATTGACCTTTAACTATCCATCAATAACCTCGTGCATTTTGTAGGATTTCATTCCCATGCATAAAATCCATATCCAATTTTATCACTGGGGCCACCTACCTATGTATAGATGTTAACGATGTTTTCATGCTCCTCACAATCTCGAACAATCTATTGATTCATCATCCATGCTCATACCACCACTGAAATGATTTCCTCATGAATCAAAAATAAGATAACTAATAATTAAAATAGGTAATTAATTGGTCAATATAATTTAAAAAGGAATATTTTGTAGATAACTCATTGTGAATTTTTTGTCACTGATTCCTCGACGGACTACACAAAGAAGATCCATGACGCACCCCATAACATTGACTCATGTTAATGACCTATCATGGGACACCTAAACAACCATCAGTTTCACTAAATTTAATAAAAAACACAAAATGAATCAATAGAGATCCCTAGATCAGTTGAAATTGGTAAATGTGACATGGGATGATTATTTTGGAAACTATTTTCACCCCATACATAATGTTACAATCATCTTCACTTGATTCCACCATGATCTAGTGAAATCTATACAATAACATAGACCGAAACTTTCAAATTAATTTTGAGTAAATGGAATTCAAAATTCAAAACATAAGAGGTAAATATGTACCTAAAATATATATTAAATAATATAAATAATAACCAATACATTCCATGACGAATGATGGCGGGAAGGATGATTTAAAAGACTGCCTAATATTGAATCCACCTGTTTCTAAGGGACCCAAAACTCATGGACCACAAATGAAAAAAATAAACAATAACCCATCTTAAAAAAAAGAAATGCATTGAATTATGTATGGATATGGAATCAAAACATGATTCCTTACTTCTTATGTCATTTATACTGTGAGATGAATGGGTATATGCTTTGTCCTTCAAAAATGTGGGACTCCCTTTTGGACTAGCCTCCAACATGATGTGATCTTAGGGTTGCATTGTTACTTACTACATAAGATCCTTCCAACACTAGGTAGGAGTCATCTTCATAGAGTGAATATCTCTTTGAGGCATGAAACACTATGTTAGGGTTATCTCATTTCCAAATCCCATGAGACCAATTTCATAATTACCCCATCATATGTGAAATCAACTTCTCTTGCAATAAAATTTTGTAATAGTCCCTAGAGGTTATATATCACACATATGAGAACCTTAAAAATTAGGTTGGTCCCAGTCCTCATCTCAATTTTTTTAAAATTGTTATAACCCTCAAAAATTCTGTAATGAGGTCCAATTTGTGAACTAATCCATACTCTAGGAAAAAATTGAAGCTTCATATAAATTTCCCCAATTGGTAATGTTATACGCATTTATAAAGCAGTAAATACAAATTTTCCATGTCTTCAGGAACATAAGGTAGAATGCAAACTATCATTCCAATATTATCATTGTGGTAAATTCACCATGGATTCATTATGTTCCATCTCTAAACACATAAAAGGTTTCTGTTGTAGAACTCCAAACACTCGATCACAAAATTCACTAGTGGATGAGCTATCCACATTACACCAATTCCAACACCATGATAGTGCTCACAAACTCAATCTATTATGGATAAAAAACATAACTAATTGGTTCATAATTATGCTTTTAATTTTACTAAATATAGGACATCACAAACTATTTTTGATTCTATATAACGATGATATATAACATAAGTATCAGTTACCTGATAGGTGATTATATCTTTTTGTGTTTCACTAACATGAAATATGTAGTATTAACCACACCATCACTGAATACATGAAAAAAATGTTCAAACCTCCCCTATCCAACTCCACCATTAAAATGCTCAACTACACCCACTAACATGCTAACAAAAAATTAGATCATTATGCCTTTACGTTCAAATACATTATGAAAATTCTCATAAAACCACACACAACAATGAATCATAAATTTGGTTTAATTATATTTTTATATCCACTACCTTGTAATGCAACCATCAATTTCATACCCCAAGAACTGTCACAGCTTCGATCCCACATACTCTATGATTAGACCATAATAACCCTTATCCTAATGATAACACAACAACTTTATATGACCCCATATCTTTATATGAATAAAATATTTTATGAATGTATAGAAGTAATGGATAATACAAAAACCCGGTATCCTAGAATCACATTTATTACCCATTTAGAAGTCTCACCACATCATTATGTTTTCATACATTATGATTTATTCACCAGTGGTCGATTTAATGCTCCCCACCCAATAATATGGTTTTCATCACTACACCAAACTAAAAATCTAATATTCACAGACCATGCCCAGTCCATTACAACAAAAAAAAGTTCATTATTTCCATCCTATCTATACATGAGAACCAATATGATACACTAACCACTTCACATCATTGAATCACACTAAAACCCTTCATCATAAGGAAAAATTATTCATACAAAGAGGATCTTGTACTCTAATGGATAATGGTGCAATCTATAACATATGGGTTCCTTTACACCACTCAATTTGTTTCAACTCTGATAGGCCCCAACACCATATGAATAAAACTATTCCCCATCCATGGTAACCTATCATGAAAACACATTACAAGGATCAATATTTTTTTACTCCATTCCCTCACAATTCTCATGAACTTCTTTGTCCTCATACCACACATGAAAATTTTCTAATAAAAAATGAGGCAATGTGTGTACCCATATCCAAGTTTCCCCGACACATGGAGGGGTTTTCCTAAAATAATTATCTACCTCACCCTCTTCATCAATTTTAAGACGGATCTTCCAAGGAACATTATGTATTTTATTACTCAAGATCCAAGATGATCACTCATGAACATAATGGTTAAGCACACCTAAACAACTTTAATATACACTACGTCTCAATATCGCATCATTTATGCCTTAATTAACATTTTATTAATCACATAATTTACTAACCATGCTCCTCTCAGTGGTCAAAATCTATTAATAAAATCATCCTCAATGTTTTTTTCCACAGGACCATGGTATCCCACTCATGCTAAAAAACAACATGACTCCCTTCTACCTGGGTGTTATACTAAAACAACTACTATATACCCATTCTTCCTTTAAGCCAGCCAATGGTTCCTCAAAAACTAATAGGGATACAAGTCGAACATATCTTCTATTCTAACACTACCTCAACTCAAAGAGTATGTATATTACTATGATTTTTCTCAACCAAATCATTATATACATGAAACTGTAATGTTTAGATTACTTGAATTCACAATGAATAAATATTGGAACACTTCATATAAGTTTCTTAAAATCGATTATATAACCATAAAATATTTTCAAGGGAACCTATTTCCATCCTCAGATCATCCATCAGAAATACAATTCATATACTGACAAACCAATGGATACAATATACATCCCTCTCAACAAGTGACTATTTAGTCAACACCAGGGGATGACCACCATAGATATACTCGAATTAAAAAAAACCATGTATAGGACATTCAGAATGACACAAAAAAATTTATGCATGAAAACACGATATAATTATTTCTTTCTATCTTAATATTACCAAACCCCATTAGAAGTAATCATATACCATAACACATATGTCAATGGAGTTTTATGTTACATCTATGATGCACATACATGAGAATCCTCACAAATAGAAAATATGAAAATTCACAATAAAAATATCAATAAATATCATTATATTGTTCAAATTTCTCAAATAAAAATTGAAAAAAATTACTATGATGTTATTTTGTTAACTCTGATTCTGAACCAAAAAATTGTTTGTGATTCCCCAGATTGTCATCCATAAAATGATCAAACATATTCAATGTTCACCTATCTACCATATACATAAATAATTGAAAATGGATCATAAATTATATTGTAACACTTATCTATGTGGAACCCTATTAATATCATCAGAATAGAATACTACACATCCTCAACAGAACATCTCTATATGCTGGTGTTTTTGGACCAGAGGTGGTTGATTAAATCAGACATTGGGAATAATATTTTGATGAATTAGATTTGGAAACACATAGAATGTAACTAAATAGTTTATTGTATAAAAATAAGAGTACCCATAGTCAATCAGGAATGACAGTCTTAAATTATAATTGGTTTCATAGTGGCTAACCCTATAAAATTAATGAATAAATAAATAAAATTTACATGAGTCTTCAGTACCATACCTATGGAATTATATGATGTTGTCTTTAAAAATAGTCATGTTTCCCTATCCCCATCCAATACACTACACATAATAGATATGAATATAGACATATGGTATAAATGTGCTCTATAATGACTAAATAGGGTATGAGATATACATGATATTATAGATTCATTAATCACCCATATTATAACTTGTATTATTAATTTTTACGAACAAGGAAAGGATATTCATTAAATAAACATACTTCATTGTCCATTTTGTGTTAACCATGTCACCATGAAACCAAAAAACATTTTCATGGGTATTAAGTCAATGGGTGTCTTCCTAGACACCAAAACCCAAACCACCCCCATATCAGACCTATGCAAGAATCTAGTCACCTCATTATAGAAAAATAGTCTTACATGTTGACTCATAGTAGGGTGTCATCCATGATCATAGCCTATATCTAAAGGTAGTGGTTTTGACATCTACCAAATCTCAAACACTACCAGAGGGAACCTGGTATGTTCCCTAGACCAAGGCCCTGGACAACCCACATAACTCAATGGAGGTCATATTTCATTCCCTAACCACTAAATTATTACTTATGGTATGGACCCTCATCTACACACTGACTCGCTACCACATCAATTTAGTTGGTTTACATCATCCATGTATCCCCCATATCATTATCAAACCATCTTTCTAACTCATGATTTCGCACTATCATTACCTTTTCCTTCTCACATATTGTAATGTAAATGAAATCACCTTCTCACCCAATTATAATACATTTTTCTCAAGATATACCATCCAAATTTTTATTGGACCATCCTTCAAGAACATTTAGGATCCCATTAAACTCAAGGAGATCCCTCTAAAATTATCCCATTCATGTTGAATTTATGACTCATGATACATCCACCACATTCGATATTAATTCCTATCAAAATAACATGACAGACATAAATAAAATATGGGAAAAACCCCTCAACATTACTTATCATATACACCATTGGATGTTTTTTTCTAGAGGCCAAAAAAATTTTATATATTCTTTGGAACTATCTATTTTCTGTCACTCTATGATGACCTCATAGTCTATAGAATTATACAAACAATAGACTCAATGAAAATTCCCTATGAAAAGTCTTTAAGAATATCCCATGACTTGTACTAGAGTCTCTTCTCATAAATCTAATTAGAGATATCTTTTCCCAACACATGAACTAAGACACACTCCATAACATAATATATGTCTTGAAGGACTCATCCCAATCTCCCAATACAATTGTTTTTATATAAAACCATTATTTTTATATATAAATAATACATATTTTTATATGAATATTCTATAAATTTCACAAATTATTTCCCAAAGACTATCACAATGTATTTTTTTTAGAGACTAGATAGACAATCATCTCATTTAATTAATGATATATAATATTACCTAGATATATATTCCTATTTAGTTGTCTTCTTAGAAATAATATTCATAATATCATTCATTATATCATTGGGAAAAATCATAAGAAATAATGATATCAGATGCTCAAAAAGGATAAACAAAATAGATATAAATACAAGATTATACACATGCCAATGACAAGCATAAGGGTATATGATAAGGAACATAACAAACAATGTTCACAAAACACAGTCAATTATCATTAACATGATTCATTGAATTATTATTTATTATATAAAAAGGAATTATTCATAGAAGTCTAGAATTATCATAAATCATTCATGAACCATATGTTTAGGTCATAAATGTGTGCTACCATCCTATGTATTAAAACTATTTTATCTTTCAAGGTTATCTACGAAGACCATCCAATCATAATAGAAAAATAATTATAAAATGATTACCATTGTGGATCAATCACATAGACTCGTTCCCATAATAGATCAAGCACAAATTTTTTTTCCCGCAATGGATCAACCACACAGACTTGTTTTCTATAATGGATAAAGAAAATTAAATTTTTTAGACTTGTAATCTAATGAGGTATAACAAAATTCCCAATGAATTGAATGGATATAATGATCTGGTCATAGTTTTTAGATTATTAATACTAAAAATATGTTTTTTACAAGATAATAAACCATCCTCTATATGAACACATCATTACACTTGAAAAGGAACTATGCTTCGTATGAATTTTATCATTTCAAAATTGTGTGATCCATTAAAATAAATGTATTTAGTAAAAATCTCAACATAAAAATGATAAAAAATTAAGTGAACGGATAAGGATTACATCATTGTTTCATAACCCTTATAAATCACATTTTATATCATATTTTGTTATAATTACTGATTTTTTCCATAAAAGATCACTAAAATTATTTATGTAAAAAATAAATGTCACGAACCGGCCCGAGTACCCTTGTAACCTTATAACCGAGTAGACCCTTACATAACCTGAATGGTTTTCCTGATCCCTACAGGTCGGTGACTAACACCTGGCATCATTCAACATACAATTGGGAATGATTTCTTCCACAAGAATGCAGATGCAATAGATAACGAAATATTATTCATTACAAAAGAAAACTCCACCGAGAGTGATGTACCAGAATTAAACGTGGCATAAAAATCCGAAAGTACTACATCCCAAGTACTAAAATGGGAAAATTTCCCCAAGGTCCCTAAGTACACAAATCACAAAGAGAAGATCAACAACTGAATCAGCCTACTAGATATTCCTTCCATTTTCTTGAGGCTGGAAGAAGGAAGTGTACAAACACACGAAGGAAAAAAAGTAGGTTGTGAGCCTAATCCTAGTAGGATACCACCAAGGGTTCCATAACAGATTCCAAATTTGAATTATCCAGATAAAATATATCAACTTTCAAATAAATAGGTTTTACAATCCCAATAGAATATTTAAACAAAACATGCTATATATTTTCAACTGATGAAAATAGACATTTTAAACACCACTTTAACAAATAATATAATATATATAAAACAATGGATGAAGAAAAAAATTTACATAAAATTTTTTAAATAAATTCAGTAGGTATTTAAAGCAGTTCATAAGCATTGGCATGCATTTACATCTCAAATATAAATAAACAAGCAAGCGACAAGGTCATCTGCCAAAAGGTACGATAGTATTAACCAGCTATAGAATTCCGAAATCTCTATGTGAACATAGAAAAATGTGTATACACATGTCCCTATGACATTGGCCAAATGAGACTCATCACCAACCCATCAGGGATGTGACACACCACAATTATGGTTTAGAACGTCTTCGTAGCATAGATTGTATCCAAATAACGCACTAACTACCCAAGGCTTGCATTCATTCTTACATGATGGGTGAACTATTTTAATAATTCTTAAAATAAGATCAATCCCATTCTTACATTTCAAAAGTGCCAAGTTCATTCCATTTAAAACCAAAATATGTTTTATTCAAAACATTCCTTTTTCACAAGATAAAACCAATGGGTTTCTGTCAAATAATTTTAAGTCATTATCATAAGTTTGAAAACCATCCAAATCTATTCCATCATTACACAATTCATTTCCACTATTAAATTCAACAATTTAATTGAAATCAATTAAATCAAATTGACAATTTTAGTAAAACATTTTATGTTGGCCAATTACCATAACACACCCAATTCAATGGAATTTGGGTTTTCCCAAATTTCTATTCGAAAACCATTTCAAATATTTCAATTAAATGGAATCGAGTTTTTATAAATTTAATTGAAATAAAATTTGATAAATTGAATTTAAATCATAAATACAAATAAATCAATCTAATACAATGATAATCAATTTAGAACGTCGGGATGGAACCACCTACCTCGATGTTTTTGACCAATACCAAAACGATTGATAATGCGAAAGAAAATAAAGTTTATACTTCAAGAAACCACCTTAGATATATTGTCCTAGACAGATAAAGACCATCTATAATCAAATTTGGTACCACACACTTATATCTACCCATAACAAGCGTAGATATATGAAACTGAGAGAAGAAGGGAAGTAGATCTAAGTAGATCTAAGAAACCGATCAAGAACGACGTAGAACGATCACATACTTCAAGAATCCACCTTCATTTCACCAAGATGGGCCTTTGGATCACCATCTGAACAATGAGGGAACCTTTTCTAACCTTAGGAGAAGAAAAATCTCGAGTTAGGGCTGCTTAAAAGGAGAAATGATGTACATAGAGGCAAAACCGATCGAGATCCTCAATTTAAGGATCTCATTTAATTAGTCGAACTTTTTGGACACAAAGTTTAACCAACCGTGCGCTAATCATGGGTGAGATACTGCCTCAGCCACACTTCTCCCACGGTTTGGCTGCATGGTTAGAAAAACTGTGTGCCACCCTTGTAGAAGCTACTGTCCAGGTTTCAATAATGGCACGGTTTGGTCGCACGGTTTATCCAACCATGTGCAAACCATGCACAACACACTGGACTTTATCTTTCCACAAAAATTCACCCAAATACTCCCCAATAATTTACTACAAAACGAAGGTACTTAGAAATATAAAAAAATGTGAAAACGTAACATGATGTTACATCCTCCCCACCATATGATCTTTCATACCCCAGAAAGCCTATGAAGAAACCTCTACGTTACATTGATGTGGCCACTACTATGTCATTAGTGCCTCCCATTCCCACGTCTCATGAGAATCAGAACCAGGCTTCCATAGCACACCGACCGGAAGTATTGTTATCCCACGAAGCACGTTGGTCTCAGAATCAACAACCTTGACTGATCGTTTAGTCACATATAAATATGGTTCAATCTCAAGATCACTCCAACTCAAAACATGAGATTAATCAGGGATATACTTTTGCAGCTACAATACATGGAACATGTTATGTATTGACGTTAGATGTTGAGCTATATCTAGACGGTAAGCAGCTTTCCCTACAAGACCAACAACCTCGAATGGTCCGAAAAAATGAGAAGCAAGCATCCCTTTCCTCCCAAGCCGTAGATGACCTAATCATGGTGAAACATTCAAGAACACCTGGTTACCAACTAAGAACTATAAAGCTTTATAGTGACGATCAGCATAGGACATGTACCGACTCTGTGTCGTCTCCATTCTCTAACGAATCACCTAGATCTTAGATATCACCTATTGAACCAAACATGGTCCTACCAAGGAATATTCACCAATCTCTGACCAACATAAAAGAGATTTACATGGATGGCCATACAAATCCTCAAAAGGATCCATTTTGATTGCATAATGGTAAATGGTTTTATAGTAAAACTCAACTAGCCCCAAGTGATCATCCCAACACCCACCAATGTCAAAAACACATGTGCGGAGAAATACTAAAGGATTAGAATATCTCTCTCTATTTGGCCATCTGACTGTGGATGGAAGGCCATTCTCAAATGGACCTAAGATCCCAATGCCTCCTGACGACCCCTCCAAAAGAAAGAAGTAAACTGATGATCCCTATCATAGACTATAACAGATGGAACTCCGTGCAAACAAACAACTTCTTTCACATAGATATTTCCCAACTCCTCAACTATGTTTATATCTCTAATATGTATAAAGTGAGTCCACATAGTCAGTCTGTCATTCACAACCCATATCACATTCTACTCCCTCTAGGTTTGAGGTAACCCAACCACAAAGTCCATAGAGATTTCATTCCACTTCCATGTACGGACTGGAAGTGGTTGAAGGAAAACCGAAGTTTTCTGGTGCTCGACATTCACCTGCTGGCATGTTTGGCAATGAGATACAAACTTAGCAATGTCTTATCTCATAACTGGCCACTAGAACTATCACCGCATATCATAGAACATATTCTTGGTTCCTGGGTGTATAGCCCACTATGATTTATGGAAACCCCCTGTCACATCCATTCATGCCGCAAATGGAAACACGTAACAGTTTCGACAACACCGAACACCCTCTTTGGAGAAAGACCACTGATTTTTGGTCTCCCCACAATAAAGAGATTCCCTAATGCTATGTAATTCATCATCCAGTGGTTTTTCCTAAATAATTAACTCGAGAAGAGTAAATTTCAACTGGATACTAGCTAAATAAACTTCATTCATCTTCCATTGAACTCCAATATGAAAATGAGAAAAAAGAGCAATCAAACGCCATTCTTCTTAAGATTATCTCACAACTTGTGATGGTAGTTTCTGTATAACGCATCATCAACTACATTCCCTTTTCCCGGGGTATATGCAATGTCAATGTCAAATGATTGAAGGTAATCCACCCAATGCCTTTGGTGGATATTAAAATATTTCGGAGAGAATATATAACTCAAGAAATTGTGGTCTGAATAAACAGTATATCTTTCTCCAAAAAGGTAATGTCTCCAACACTTATGTGTGTGCATTACAGCTACAAGTTCAAGGTCATGGGTATGACTGTTCTTTTCATTATGCTTAAGCTGACGAGACCCATACACAACAACATGATTATCCTTCATGAGGACACATCCCAAACCTGAACCCGATGCATCACAAAAGACTACATAACCTATCCCAGCCTCAGGATGAGTTAACACCAGAACAGTAGTCAAAAGACTCATTATCTCAACAAAAGAAATTTGGCATTTTCCATTCCAGTAAAAATTCACTCCCTTTCATGTCAGTGCAGTCATTGGAGAATCTAACATTGAGAGAAGTGTTTAACAAACCTGTGATAATATCCTGCAATGACCAAGAAGCTCCGAATCTCAAAAAAAATTCGTGGTTGTTCCCAAGTGATAACATCCCTCACCTTATTAGGATCAACTAATATTCCTTGTTCTAACACCACATTTCCCATGAATTTCACATCCAGAAATCCAGAAATCCAGAAATCTCACTTCGAAATCTTGGCATAAAGTCGGTGACTCCTTAGAAAACTCAGAACTGTTCTCAGATGATGCAAATGATCCTTCTCAGGCTTGGAGCAGACAATAATTTCGTCCAAAAAGTCTACCACAAACCTATATATATAGTTATGGAAAACCTTGTTCATCATAGCAATGAAGACTGCAGGAGAATTTGTTAGGCCCAAGGGCATATCAAGGAACTCATAATGGCCATACCTACTCCGAAAAGTGGTCTTATGAAATTCAGATTCTTTTTACCTCAACTGATGGTAACCTGATCAAAGATCAATTTTTTAAAACCACTTTTCCCCATTCAATTGATCAAAAAAATCATCAATTTGTGGTAGCATATATTTTTTCATTATCGTAATGCAATTTAGATTTCGATAATCAATACATAAGTGAAGAGAAACATCAGACTTCTTGGTGAAGAGAACTAGAGATGCCCAAGGGGACACACTCGGGTATATAAAACCCTTCTCAGGAAGATCGCCTAAGTAAAACTTAAGTTCGTTTAGTTTATCTGGATCCATTCTGTAAGAGGGAATAGAAACTGGTTGAGTACTAGGAGTTATGTCAATAGAGAAATCAACCTCTCTTATAGGTGGAAAACCAGAGAAGTCAGAAGGAAACTCGTCAGGAAACTCAGTGACGACTGGAGGGAGATCACTACACATTGAGTCTCTCTCTAGATAAAAAGCGAACACTAATATAACTTTACCCAACTCTAGATAAGACGGTTCAGCCCTTCTTGACCTTGGGTCCCATTCTACTCGAAAAACAAGAGACACACCACTAGGTGTAGTAAAAGAAAACCCATCGTAGCTAAAAATCAATATGGGCTTTATTGGCAATGAGATAATCCATCCCAAAAATGACGTCAAAGTATTTCATGTTGAGAACCAAGAAACTCCAAGCTTGATCAACATCTGATAGATAGAAGACACATGAAGGACTACGAAGACCCTTCTCTCTCATTGTACCAAGGGATGTAGTAATATCCATCACACAAGGTAGAAGTTCTATAGGTAGATTAAGAAGATTAACAATATGGGTTGAAATAAAAGAGAGAGATGCACCAGTATCAAAAAGAGCTATCACTAAAGATGATGTTATAGTAATGGTACCTCTTACAGTTGCAGGACCTGCATCAGCTACCTCTGGCGACTCATCCATTGCGTAAAGAGGCACCGTTCCGGATTCCTGTGGTTGCAACCCTTTTTTACGTGAATCATTTGATTTCCCAACTATATTTGGAGGTGCTGATGATCTTGTGCCACTATGTGGAGTAGAGAAGTGATGCTAGAATCTCTATAAAGTTCCCTAATTGTACGCAGAAGCCACAGTTCATGGGTGCCTCAGTGAAGGCCCTCTTAGAATGTCCTTGTTTTCCACACTAATAGCAAGTCAAAGAAGCCCCTCCAGGTGCTACAGGATTTATGGAATGACTCGGTTGTCGAGAACATCCATGAGAAAAGTCAAACATATGTTTTCCTTTAAAGGAATGAACACTACCACTAGGAGGGAAAAGAACCTCCTTCAACTCTTACATTCCTTCCAGGTCCATCTCATCCACCATCGCCATATCAAGCACATCGTCTTAAGTGGGTCGCTTCAGTAGAAAAACCTGAGAATGGATATCTGATCGTATTCCCAAATCGAATCTACGAGGCTTAATCTTCTCATTAGATACAATATCAGGAACAAACTGTACCAACTCAGAAAAGTGATTTGAGTACTCAGTCATGGTTTTGTTGGCCTGCTCAAGCTTTAAAAACTCTACTTCTTTGGCCATCACCATTGATTCTAGATAGAACTGGTTAGTGAAAAGGACCCTAAAGTCTTTCCACTCCAAATCCTCATGTTTCTTAGCCATCAACATTGTGTCCCACCATCTCTTACTTGGTACCTCTGGCATGATGGTGGCACACTTCCCCTTGATCACAGATGGTGTCTCAAAGAATACAAACAAATGTTAAATATTACTCAACCATTCCTCAAAATGTTGAAGGTCAGTGGAACCTTTGAAAATGGGTGAATTTTGGCATATGAAATCTTGAGAACGGTTTCAGAGAATATCACTATAAGGATATATATCTTGAGTCTGAATAGGATCTAGAGGTGGTGCATGCCCCAGAGCATGGACAGTGCGAACAATCACCTCAACCAGACTCAAATCCACAATAGGACTCTCTTGGTGAGATTAAACAGTAGCCTTTTACTGGATCTAATTTCCATCTCTTATTGGAGGCATAATGATACACTATATAAATAGACATGGATTAACACCCAAACCAATTAACAAGGAAAAATATTCTTAAAATAAGGCATAAAAAGACTTGGACTCCACTCTATCCAAATAAAAATAAGGATAATACAAGAACTAATCCACAAGTCATATTTCCCTATCCAACCCTGGTGACTTAAGGTTGATTAGGGTGAGATCTGGCTAGGAACTCAATCAAAACTACCTCCCAATACCCAACAAGAATAATAAAATTCATACTGTCATCAAAGAAAGATTCTTAACCTTCTCTGATACTATTCTGTCATGAACTAGCCCGGGTACCTCGTAAACTGATAACTGAGCCCTCCCTGACATAGCCTGAAGGGCATTACCGATCCGCACGGGTCGGTGACTAGAACCTGGAATCGTTCAACATACATGTGGGAACAATTTCTGCCATATGAATGTGGAAGCAATAGATAATGAAACAGTATGCATAACAAAATAAATCTCCACCAGGAGTGATGTACTAGAATACAACATTGCATAAAAACCCAATGTACTACAACCTAAGTACTAAAATGGAATAACTGACCCAGGGTCCATAAGGACACAACTCACTATGAGATGGTCGACAACTAGATCCACCTCTAGGAGATTCATTCCCTTTTCTAGAGCCTAGAAGAAGGAAGTCCACAAACACCCGAAGGAAAATATAGTGTGTGAGCCAATGCCCATTAGGATACCACCAAAGGTTCCGTAATAGATTCCATATTTGAATTATGAAGATAAAAGCATTAAACTTTCAAATAAACAGTTTTGACAATCCCAAAATAATATTTAAAAAACATGTTATAGATTTTCAAACGATGGAAATTAATATTTTATGAAATTCTTTATCAAATGATGGAATATTTCTAAAAAAATGGTTTGAGAAATAAACTAATATAAAATAGTTTATATAAATTCAGTAGCAATGTAAACGAGTTCATAAGCTTTGTAATACATTTATATCACAAATATAAATAAACAAGTGAGAGAAATAGTCATTTGACAAAAGAAACGATATTATTAAACAGTTATAGGATTCTGCACTCTCTATGTTAACTTAGAAAAATGTTTATACACACGTCCTTATGAAACTGGATAGAGGAGACTCTTCACCCACCCATCATAGATGTGATCCACCCCCATTATGTTTTAGAACATTTTCATAGCGTAGAGTGTATCCAAATAACTCACTAACTACCTAAGGCATGCATTCACTCTTACATGACTAGTGAATTATTTTAAGAATGCATAAAATATGATCAATCCCATTCATCCAATTCAAAAATGCCAATTTCATTCCATTTAAAACCAAAAGATGTATTATTCAAAACATGCCTTTTCCAAAAGATAAAACTAATGGGTTTCTATCAAATCATTTAAGCCATTTTTATATGTTTGAAAACCATTAAAATCAATTTCATCATTACAAAATTCATTTCCACTATTAAATTCAAATATTTAATGGAAATCATTTCCATCAAATTAAACATTTAAATTAAACGATTTAAATTGGGCAATTCAATAAACACAACCAATTCAATTGAAATGGGGTTTTCCAAAATTTCGATGCCAAAACCATTTCAAATATCTCAATTCAATGGAATCGAGATTCTATCAATTTAATTGAAAACACATTTGAGCAGTTGAATTTAAATCAGCAATTGAAATAAATCAATCAAATAAAATGAAACTCAATTTGGCAAGTCGGGACAGAACCACATACCTTGAAGTTTTTGAGAAAAACGACAACGATCAAGAAAGCTCAAGAAAACAGAGTTTCTTCTTCAAGAACCCACATTAGATCACTTATCCTAGAAAGATCAAGACCAACTCTCATCAAATTTGGTACCACACACATAGATCAACCCATAACGGTCGTAGATCTATGAAACTGAGAGAATTAGGGAAGTAGATCTAAGTAGATCTAAGAAACTGATCAAGAACGTTGACGAACGATCTCATAACTGAAGAATCCGACTTTAATTCTCCAAGAAGAACCTTTGGATTGCCTCTGGATCGATGGGGAACCTTCTATGACCTTAGGAGAAGATAAATCCTTAGTTAGGGATGCTTATGAGGAGAAACGAGGTACATAAAGGCAAAAATGAGAGATATCCACAATTTAATGATCTAATTTAAGTGGCCGCATAGTTTGGCCACCTGGTTTAACAAACAGTGTGCTAATCATGCATGAGCTACTACCTCGGCCACACTTCTCTCATGGTTTGGCCACATGGTTAGACAAACTGTGTGCCGCCCATGTGGAAGGTATTTTCCAGGTTTCAAGGTTGGCACAATATCGTTGCATGGTTTGTCAAACCTTGCGCAAATCATGCACAACACACTGACCTTTATCTTTTCTAAAAAATTCACCAAACCGCTCCATAATCCTTTACTCCAAAATGAAGGAACATAGAAACATCAAAAAATATATACCTGAAAATGCAACGTGATGTTACAATAACCTTGACACTTTTAAAATCATATTTAAAAACCAAACTATTTCCAATATAAAATAAAAACATATTATTTGGAAATAACCTTTAATAAATGTATATTAATCCTCTTATAATTCAACATTAATGGTGGTTTAAAAGTAAATTCAAGATTTATTAGTTAAATGAAAACATTCCTTTCATATTTTTGTTATAAAATATAATAAGTACCTCATTTATAGAATGAAAATAATATTCCTTAAAAATTTTATTGTAAGAACTCAATCATTGTTAAAAATAAATATATAAAATCATAATGAAAAAGTAAACTAGTAATTTGAAACCTATTTTGAAAACATTTATATGGAATGGAATATTTTTTGATGGAAGAGCTAAATAATGATCGTTTTTTATTTAAAATATTATTTATATCTCTTGTGTTCATAAATTGAAATTATTAAAAGGAAAATAGTATTCCTCAAAAATATTTTTTTGAATCATAAAAATGGAATTTATTTATCCATTATGGATGAAATAATTTAAATTAAACAAATTGAAACATGAGAAATCTGAATTAAAATAAGATTAAAACAAAAATTCAATACCTAATGATTCACCATTATTTATAAGTGTTCAAACCTCAAATATAATTACTATAAATTTACTATAAAGATATCCAAATACCATAATTATATATTTCATACCATTTAGTGATTAATTATGACATCTTAACTCCCATTTTTTATTATTTTATATTTAAAATCACTACTCTAAGTGATAGTTTTTTACATTTTTTCATGCATCTTTCCACCTCATAAACTAATTCCATATACTTTGAATATATTTATGTCATTACAAAATGCCAATTATTGTTTAAATATCATTTATATTCATTATAGACATAATTATTATCATTAAAAAACATCGATATTCAATGATTAATTACACTATACATTGAGATGGTAGGTTGTATAAACAAATGAATGCTATTTTCACTTATCGACGAATGAAACAAAACAATTCAAATAACATTAACCTTTAAATAATCATTCTTAAATCATGTAAAATACATACATACATTAAATTAATCATTATTACCATCCATATAATGTAGAGATGAAAGATGAATCAAATCACTTTGTGGATGTAGTTTTCCACACGTACACACAAACAATGTTATTGTTTCCAGCAATTTAAAATGTGTTTAGATATTATATTATCTTTACAAAATAATAATTTCATAAAAAATATCATATATAATATTTAAATAAATCGTAATTGTTATCCATAAAATATTTTTATAAAATATAAATTGAATCACAATGTGGAGATGATAAACAGAACAAATGAATGAGCAACAATTTCACATCCTTTTTTATGGGAATGAGAGTAGATAATGGTGGTCTCATAGTCATAATAAAATTTAAATATATTTTTGATACCTAATTTATTATTTAATTATTAATATATCATTTTTAGATGATGTAAAACAAGATTAAAAATAAATTTATCGATTAAAGTGATTGCCACTTCATTGAAAAAAATCCACTAAATCTAATCTTAATGTCCCAAGACGTAGTATATTGGGATGGTTAGAACTTATAAAAGGTGTATAGGGGAGTGGAAAAGTGAATTTACCAAGAATTTTTTATGAAATAAAGCTCAATGTTGTTTGTATAATATATATAATGGGTTCCATATTAAAATTTAAGGTATAATAACATTTCATTATTATTATATGATTAAAATATAATAATTTCATTATATAGAAAATTTCTTCCAAATGGATAGATATTTGATGATAATTGTGGAATTGCTAGTCATTCGATAAACAAATTAAATTTTTATAGGACTACGTGTTTAAAAAAATATTTTCGATTAACAACCGTAACTGATGAAACATATTTTCACTTATAATGATAATAATTTTATATATATGGTGAAAATATTATCACAAATTATTAAGGGATAACATTGGAGACCATATCTATAGATACCCAAGAATAATTCACATAGATATTAGATCATTTTGGATTAATATTCATCACATTAAAAATGTATAATCATGAGTACCATAAAAGTTTAGTTTCTCTTTAAACATAGAAATACAAACTTCTAACTTGGTGATAGATCATCAAAATCTCTTATACTGAAAATACCCTTTTTTATCCTATATAAAAAATCCCTGATATCCTAGTTAAATTAAAAAAAATAATGGTTTATCTTATATTCATATTATGTGTAAACATAATAGTTATCAATCTATGATCATAGGAATGATAAATATTATCATAATGGTATGTGACCAGGAACAAAAATTTTGATGTTCTCACATAACCTATCATATATTATAAAAATGAGTCCTAATATTAATATTGTATGTTTATGTTGAATGAATTATGATGGTGTTAAATCAATATAAATCTATAATAATCCATAAGATATTGTTATATAATTATGTAACATCAATATTATAAAAAACCATTTCATTTTCCATGGTTATATACTAGGTTTTCAATATATTGTATCAGGAATCACATATTTTTCATATTATATTAGGAAGACTCTTTTCTAATTGAGGATCAGGGTACACCAAAATCCCATTGAAAATTAGGACACAAAATTTTCTCATTATTGATTAAGGAACATTTTATTCTTTGTGGATCAAGACACACCTGTATCCCCAAGAGCATCTATCCAATCATCTTGATATTAATTTTATATCATGATATAAAAATCATTACCCAATGAATTTGTGGGTGATGTAATTTCCATCAATATTATAATGAAATCATAAACACTTGTTCCATAGGATCATAATTAATTATCATATCATGACCCATTAAATGACAAAATGAGTATTATAATCATTTCATTATATAGTAAACTATCTAAAATAGATAGGTTTCACAATATTTTCATCAATTAATAACTTATTAGGAGAAATAGTATTAATGAGAATTTAATAAGATACAAAAAATTTTAAGAGAATTAATTTTAATAAACAAAATTTCACCAAAATAATAACCAGTCATATATATAATAATCATGGTATAATTGGATCATAACCCAAATAAGAAATATCTAACATCAACATATATCATCATAGATTCAAAATTAAAAATTATAAATATTTTAAATAATGTTCTTGATGAAAATAACATTTTATCGTTGATTTTTTTAAAACCTAACACAATATAAAAATAAATTTAATTGAAAATGTCTTTGAAAACTTATAACTGAAATGATGAAAACATAGTGAAATAATTTTTCATTAAAATAGATTTGATTACTTATAATGTATGAATTTAAAACATTTTTAAACACATTTTAAATAAATAAAACATTTTAAAAAAATTATTCTTTATAAAAGAGACTAAAAGGGTCATTTAAAAACAAATTTTCAAGAAATTTTTATAAAATTTGTTTGAAAGGAAATATGTTTTTATTCATAATGATAAATAAAGTTACATTTTATTAAAAATATTTCCTTAATTTTATTATTTAACAATGATTTTAAAATGTAACCATTATATAAAAATATATTTAATAACGAGATGATAATAAAATCCATTAGATTTATTTAGATATTGATCATATGATTTCATCAATGGGGTTTTAATCATAAAATATCCTCATAAATAATGATATTAGAGCAACAAACTCATAGCACATTGGTAACATTGAATCATAAAACATATGATATAATAAAGTTGAATGAATCTAAAAATATCATAAAAACCATTATATTCATGATATAACATTTAAAATGGTAGTATAATCACCTAGTATAAGAATGTAGGTTCATTACATAAACCGTGTATAATGGAAGGCATATTGACAAAACATTACCTTAAAACCTTGGTATGTTTTGATTGGTAAACATGATGAGTGAGATATCCTAAAATGGATATTAAAAAACCCATAATTTGAATGATAATAATCATTGAATACATTCAAGTGAATTATATACCCCATATAAAATAAATGTCGAGGATATGTAATTAGACTCGTATAAATAAATGGTATACTAGAGATACCCTTACTTCTTTAGTATCTTTTGAATCATGAGACCAATGATAGAATAAAATTTATTGAAACTTTTAATATAATTTAATTATGTAAATTCAATATATTAAATTTCATTGGGTATCATCTGCACCACATAATAGGAATATATGGGGAATATATCATATAACTAACCGAAATAAATGTTAAATGAAAAATATCTTAGATTATATATTAAGTCACTTCATTAATGATAAAAGCTCATATGAAAAAATATATTTTTATTATACATATTCCAATGAACCATATTGTAATATATCATAAAATAAATGATTTTATCATAAAATTGTATTTCACTTGTTTTAAAAATATTGTTCTAATATTTTGTTTTAGGTAATAACTACCTTGTTGGTTGTATATGTTTGGACCTATTATTGATAATCCAAATACATAGATGTGGATGTAATTATTTCCCGAATTTAATTCATGATTTAAATATCCCATATATTTAATATTTTATTAGTTATATTAACCTTTAAAATATAGAAACATTAAAGGAGATACATCATACGAGGAGATGATCAGAAGTACATACACTTGAATGTTGATTCCATTTTTAGACATATTTTTAATGAAAAAAGTAAATGATATATATATATATATATTATCATGTAAGTAGAATTATTTTGTCATATATATCCCATTTATTAATGAGAATTTCTTTAATACATTCCATGTAAAGCGTAAACAAATCACAATACCTCGAGGTGTGGTGTTCAACACATCCACAAACGATGTTATCGCAGTCCCTCAAAAGAAAAACCCTGAAGGTATGTTTTATATAATAATTACATAAGAATAAATAAATAATATAAATCATGTATATCATATAAAAATATCATTACTATCAATGTTCTAAACATTTATAGGTTCAAATGGAAGAAAGAGTGACATCGGTTCGTGAGGCCGTAGTCTGCCGTACATAAAAATTATGATAGTGTGTCCCATTTTGAAGGATGAGTGTGAAGATGTAGGTCATTAAATTAACATTAAAACATTTTATTATATTTAGGATTCTGAGGTTATTATATATTTTTGATATATGATGATTTGAGGTTGGTGATGAAAGAACCAAAAGAAAACCTTTCATGGATGAGAATTTCCACTTTTTTGCCTAACTCCTTATTGGTTTTCCCCAAAGGGAATACATGGCTAGATTTCATTCTAATTCGACTCTTCTATGTTGAGCGGGTGGGGGATTTGGGAGATTAATTTTGAATTTTTGGGATTATCTAAATGACTTAATTGGATCCATGAAGTGAGGGGGGAGGGTTTCACTATACTTTTATAGTGGAGGATTGAAATTATTGCAAATACAAAATGGTAAACATGATAGAGTGGTTTTTGAAGAACCCCATGATTTTTTGTATTATTTGTTTGAAATTAAATTATTTTTTTTATTTATCATTTTACAATACAATGAAAATAGATTATTTTTTATTAATGAACTATCATTGGATTGCATTGTATGAAACAATATTTTTATCATATACTACACACAACAATATTTCTAGCTTTCTTAACATGTAATAATTAGGTTATTATATATTCTATGAGACAATTACTTTCCACAATGGTTTTTGTAACATGTGAGACCTTGTTTTTTCAAACTATAATTTATTATTGAAAAATTATTCTTTTATATAATCAGATATAACATAGTTATTCAATTATTTATTATGAATAGAAATAACTAACATATTAATATATATTTTTTATAAAAAAATAGATTAATTTATATGTCATCAATTAATTATAACTTAAAATAATAGAGCAAATTGAATATAAAGGATATATTTAACTTTTTATGCTAAAAAATGTGTTTGGTCAAAATAAAATTAATTAATTACTATTAATGAGTGATATTAACGTAATATAAATTTTATATATTCAATAAAACACGGTTCATAATTTTCAAATAGATTTTATAGGTATAAGATCAGAACAAACACAATTTTATGCGTAAAATTATATATTTTTATTAAGGCGGGATTGACACCTTCTAATGGATAAACAAATTTTAATACAATTTCTATTACATTTACAGTCATAATATTTCAAAATAAACTACATATTTTAAATAAATTACAGAAATTTGGTTATGAATTTTATTTTATTTTTTGTACATTTTCATGTCATAATCAATAGTTTAAAATACAGAATGTCAACTAAAAAATAATTTTTTATCTAATTTAATTATAATAATAAATTATATTTTAAATTTTATTAAATTATTAATTATACATTAATTTTATCATTTAATCCGATATATTCCATAAATTAAATTTCACTATGAAATTGGGTAAATAATTTAACATAACATTGGGAGATTTTAACATTTAAAAGATGCATTGACATCCCTTCTGGGAAATTAATTTTCAATTAATTTCTACGAGGTATATGTAAATAATATAGAAAAATGGATTCTATATATCTAATCTACATAATTTATATTGTTTAATATGTTCATGTTAGTTTTTACGAAAAATATTATTATATAAGGACCAGACCGTAAACCTTACATAATATTGAATTAAATAAATAAATCACACTGAGGATATTTTCATGTTTAGAGTTTTAGAGAATTAGGAAATAACTATTACATATCAAAAGATTACAAAGTAGAAACTTCTACACAGTTTCCATTTTTTATAAAATAAAAACTCTTGAAAAAAAGATTCATTTCTAGTTCCATGTTTAAGATAGCATGAATTTTACTTGATCCCATCCTTGACCCTAATATTTTTTATGTCTTGTGAAAAACATTTCAAAAACTTGGGATGAGCATAAAAATCTCATTAAGGGATACACAAAGAAATAAAACTGTTATTTTTTCAAAACAACAAGTAATCCTTGAAAACATTAACATAAGTAACACTTTTCACCTTTATGAAGTTGTAAATACTCTTCACTGGATAAAAGATCATTACTTACCCTTTTTAACCAAAATATTACAATAACCCCCATATAAAGAACACATAACATATTAAAGTAACTTTGGACATTAACATACATAAATGGAATAACCATACAGTCGACTTCCACACATATCATTAAATGGAATGGCAATACAACTGACTTTCATACCCAATACATTGGAGGTTATAACATAACCACCCATCCTAGTATTCCCGGCATCACCTGTCATTTGGTCTATCAAGTAACCACCTATCAAATTTCAAAGTACCATTATAAAATCATAATACATAAAAAAATGTAAAGGAAAGAAAAAATTTCAATATTAGAATGACAATATATCACTTAAATATATTGACATAACAAATCCATAATCAAATCCATTTCCCATACCAAATTACATAAAAGAGCATATGGTATTTATTTTCATTTAAAAACATTATGTCTTATTGAGGAAGCCAAAGATTAATTAATACTCACGGTAGTGGAAAGGTCATTGTCACCGCTTATGTTAATGGAAAAATTCATTTTTGTCTTTTAGTAAAACTCTTCATAGAAAAACATTCCCTTCAAAAATTCAAGGGTGTTATACAGCGTTTATAAGAATGTCGTGTATTAAAACAAAATATGCCTCAATGAAAGGATATTGAGACTAAATCCCTTACCTCATATCTGACTTGACTCTATCGTTCTATAATCTCCTAAATAATAAAATAAAGTTAATTTATACTTTCTTAAGAACCTTGTCCAAGTTTATTATTCATTTTATATCACTTATTACCATCTTATAAACATTATTTAATTATTTATGTTAACAATGTTTGTCTTGTTGATATTTTGTAATTGAGTCAAAAATGAACACCTTATATTAAAATTTTTACATATGGTCAATAGTCTATTATATAAAGAATTATATTCATTATTTAGATATCATATATATCATATATATCCATTATATACTTGTATTTATAATTGTACATAACGTTTAGAGGTAAGAAATGAAATTCACATTTCATTGAGACGGTAAGCCGTACGTACGCATAAACCCTACATTCATTTATATTTCTTATTTTAATGGAAATAAAACATAATGATACATATTTATATTATTATTGCTGTATTATATCATATATTATATCATTAAATCAATCCTTTATACAACCCACATAAGGCATTAACGAATCAAATCACTTTGAGGGGGCGGTAGTCCGCACTTCCTCAAACGAGATTATCATATTTACCAACTATGGAAACCACAATGGCTTGATATAATTGGGAATTATAAAAGAATAAGGAAATCATAAACATAATATATATCATATATTAATACAGTTCCATCATAATGGCCACCATGAGAGGTGGTAGAACAAAATCGAATAATCATAGTTTCATGAGGAGTTAGTTTTCCATCCATAGAAACATTATGTTCTGCATCCATAAGATGGATGTGTGTGTAAGTGTAGTTAAAATAATTTTCAAAACAACATACTAGTATATTTAGGATACGTTTTTGTTACAAATGAATGGAATAAAATTAGTTTTGTGGTTGGAGAAGTAAAATAAAAGAAACTAATTTAAGAGAAACAATTACCTTTAATTGGGGTAACTCCCCCTCGTTTAAACCAAAGGACTTCTTGAAGTGCCTTCTGCCTAATTTAAGGATTTTAGGAGGAGGAGAGGGATGCAGGGAGATTAATTGTTTAGATTTTTGATGAGGATAATGGCTTGATATGTGTGAGGAATTGGTTAGAAGTGGTCTCATTTTATAAGGGAGAGGAGGGGCTCTTTAGGAAAGTGTGAAAATATTATTTTATAATATATTGGTATTCAATTTCTAAAGGTACAAAAATAATTATCGTCAAAGTTAAGAAGACTCATATACGAAATTAAATCATCCAATCAGAATTGGACATGTTTTGGATAATATTTTAATCATTAGAATATTATTTATTTAAATCATTTATTATTGAGGAAAATACTGCATCATTATTGTGTCATAAATAATTTAATTTATTTGATTTCCAAAAATTATTAAAAAAAATACTATCATGTTGGAAATATTATTATATTTCCAATGAATATTTATAAGAAAAATTATATTTAATATAACCCCTTTTTAAAATTTAATTTACTAAAAGATATTTGCATTTGTCAATTTTTCCTTCACATTAAGTTAATTAATCTAAATTGTCATTTTTACTCCCAAGATGTCCAATGGGGTCCCAGAATTGACCTAAAGATGACAATGTTCATAAATAAGTCATCCAATAAGGTTCAGACGTGTTTTAAGGTAATTTTAAATTATTATAATATATTTTTAACCTTGAATTGCCCTATTTACATTTAACCACGGTAAAAAAAATTTAAAAGTTAATATTCACCAAAAATGATTTTCATCTTATTGAAGAAAATTGTACTTCTTGTTAATAACCATGTATGTCAGATTTTCAAAATTCAAATCATAGAAGTGGTAAATTTTCTTTTAAATGAAAAACTCAGTTTTTTTAACAACCACTATGTGGTCTCACTATTCATCAATAATTGACGTTTTTCAGAAAAATACCAAAAAATAAAAAAAGCTATATTTGATATTCTAAATTAAAAATTGATTTATATTTTTCAAAATTCAAAACATAGAAGTAGAATTAGTTAATTTTAAAATTAATTCCCATTACAAAAAAAGATAGCAAGTTTTTAAGAAATAATTACTATCAAAAGATTGAAACTTGTTTAGGTCCAATTTTAAAGTGGAATTAATTCCAATGACCAGCATTAGATTAAAAAGTAAAAATATATTTTAATTTTACTTTAAAAAAAATTAAAAAGATAATCTTAACTAATAAATATATTATACTAAAAGGCACCTTTGATTTAAAATACAATATTTTTCACTATTCATTAAAAAAATGAACTTTATCGGGAAAATCCCAAAAATTTACACAAAGTAAATTTTGATGTCCCCATTATAAAGAAGGATTTTATTTGGTCATATAGAATTTATAAAAGTGACCAAATCTATATTTAAAAAGGGTTCGCCAATAAAAGGACGTAAATCGCCTTTATGTGTATAATACGCATAAAATCGCCAATAAAAGGACGTAAATCGCCTTTATGTGTATAATACGGTTAAAATTAGATCATTAATATTTTGAGCCTCTAAAGTTTTATTGGATAAATGTTAATGCATTTAAAAATCATGTATAATCATATTGTAGTTAGTTTTTTCATTTCTTCCAATAAAACGGCTAGGATTTAACTACCATTTAAAATAATAATATTATATTATTAGTGTGCAATGTAAGATTTCAAAGAAACTCATTGTTGCGTATCAGGTACGCTATCAAACATTGCATCCCGTTTAAAGTAAAATTAAAATTTAATTCACAAATATTAATAAATATTAAATATATATTATACTTTATTTACCTAGGATGTTATATCCTTCCTCCCTTCAAGGAATTGCGTCCTCGTAATTATTATTCACTTATCAAAATAAGTGGGGGTATTTATCCCTCATAGCATTTTCAGAATCCCAAGTGGCCTCTTCAACCATAGGGTTTTTGTCACAAAACCTTTACAGGGTTAATTACCTTATTTCAAAGCACTTTCTCTCGACAGTAAAGAATATGGACTGTTAGTTCTTCAT
The DNA here is from genome assembly GCA_963277665.1 of Viscum album. Lineage (NCBI taxonomy): Eukaryota > Viridiplantae > Streptophyta > Magnoliopsida > Santalales > Viscaceae > Viscum > Viscum album. The sequence goes on along the minus strand of OY728160.1, from coordinate 115,716,145 downwards.
AAGTGATATTCTCTTCCAACTGAACTACCTCTAGGCTCAAAACATGATATGTATTTGGTATATACTTCCTCAACATCGAAACATGAAAAACATTGAGTACATGGGATAAAAATGGATGTAACGCCACTCTATACGCAACTGGTGCAGCTTTCTCTAGAATTTTATAAAGTCCAATGAACCTCAAACTCAGATTTCCCTTATTACCAAAATTCATCACACTTTTCCATGGTGAAACTTTGAGAAAGACATGATCACCTACCTCAAAATAATGATCCTTCTTCAAGTTATCTACATAAAGTTTCTCTCTACTATAATCTGTTCTCATATTCATATGAATGAGCTGAAATATCTCTACTATCTCTTCTACCAATTCTGGACCCATAATCTTCTTTTCACCTACTTCGTACCAAAAAGCTGGAGTTTGAAAACACATTCCATATAATTACTCAAATGGAGCCATCTGTATAATGGAATGAAAACTGTTATTATATGAAAATTCAACCAAAGAAATATGTTGGTCCCAACATTCCTGATAACCCATCGAGCTAGCATGTAACATATCCTCTAATGTTTGAATTGTTCGTTCTGATTGCCCATGTTATTGAGGATGAAACATTGTTCAAAAATTTAATTCAGTACCCAATGACTTCATGAAGTCATTTCTAAAATATAGAAGTGAACCTGGTATCACGATCAGATACAACGGAGATGGGAGCTCAATGAACCTTGACTATCACATTAACATACAATCGAGAATGATGATATAAATACAATGTATATCTATTAGGAAGTAAATATTCATATTTATTCAATTGGTCTACTATAACCCAAATTGCATTATTACCTCGAGATGTCTTTGGTAATCCTATAACAAAGTCCGTGGACATATTTTCCCATTTCCACTCTGGAACTGGTAAAGGTTGAAGCAACCCTTTATGTAACTGTCGCTCATGTTTAACATGTTGACAAGTCAAACACTTCACAGTAAAATCAACAATATATCTGTTCATTCCATCCCACCAGTAATACTCCTGATGATCTCTGTACATCATAGTACTGCTAGGATGAAATGAAAAATGAGAACTATGTGCTTCACATAAAAAATCATTCTTCATCTGTGAATCACAAGGCACACATAATATCTTTAAAAATATCAAAACACAATCATTATCAACGTTAAAATCAGGAAACATACCATTTTGAACCAACTCTACCTTTTTCTGTAACTCAGTATCTTCATTCTGCGCTTGCATAATTCTGTCTGAGAGAGACGATTTCACAGACACCTTAAACAAAATAGAAGAATTTCCTACACCAACAACATCTATGACAAAGTTCATTAAATCAAAAACAAAGTATCTCATTCCAAATGTAAAATGGTTAATAATGTATTACTTTTTCTGCTCAAAGTATCATCCACATTAATTTCTTTTCCCGAATGATAAAGGATTGTGCAATCATAAACCATGATTAATTCCAACCATCTCCTCTATCTCATGATTAATTATTTCTGAGTGAATATATACTTAAAATTTTTTTGATCAGTATATATTTCACACATCACTCTATACAAATTATGCCTCCAAATTTTTAAAGAATAAAAACAACAACTAATTCCAAATCATGTGTAGGGTAATATAACACATGAGGTTTCAATTGACATGAAGCATAAGAAATTACCTGATCATTATGCATTAATACACAACCTAGTTCTTTCAAAGAAGCATCACTGTAGATAACAAACTCACCAATTATATATAGCTATACCAAAACTAGAGCATTCACCAATCTTCCATTCAATTCCTGAAAACAATCATCACACTCTTTTGTCCAGATGAACTTAACACCTTTTCAAGTTAACATAGTCATTGAACTATATAACTGTGAAAAATTTTCAACAAACCTCTGGTAATAACCTTAAAAACCAAGAAAAATTTGAATCTTGATTATATTTGAGGATCTTGGCCATTCTTCAAAAACATTAGTTTTAGTAGGATCAATAGTTATTCCATTTTTTAAAAAAATGTGTCCAAGGAAAGAAATTTTTTGCAACCAAAACTCACCTTTGTTGAACTTCCAAAATAGTATCTTTTCTTTTAAGGTTTGCAACACAACATTTAAATGACTTTCATGTTCCTACTTAATTTTTCAATAAACCAAAATATCATCAATTAACACTACCAAAAACTTATCCAAGAACTCATGAAAAATTCAATTCATGAGATCCAGGAATACAGTAGTTGAATTGGGTAACCCAAAAGAAATAACTAGAAATTCATTACAGATATATCTAGTACGAAACAGAATATTTAGAACATCTTATTATTTTACATTAAACTGATGGTACCCCAACCTCAATTCAATCATAGAAAAATACTGAGCTCCCTGGAGCTGATCAAACAAATCATTGATATGAGGCAAAAGATATTTGTTCTTAATAGTAATGTTATTCAATGTTCTATAATCAATTAAAAGTCTTATTGAACCATATGACTTCTTAAAAAATGAGACATGAGAACCCCATAGTGATGTGCTAGGTCTAATGAATCCTTTATCTAATAAATTTTCCATTACTTCTTTAAATATAAAGGTTCAATTGGAGCCATTTGATAAGGGGGTTTTGAAATTGGCTTAGAATCAGAAACTATGTCAATAGTAAATTCAACTTCTTGATCATGTATTATACAAGGCAACTCATGAGAAAAAACATCAAGGTACTCATTTACCACTAGAACGTCATTAATCTGAATAGTTTGATTATTTTCAACAATATGTGAATGGAAACATTCATTTCCATCTTTTACTAGTTTCTCAACTTCTTGATATGTTGTCAAAAGAAAGGGTTCATTCTTGTACAAAAACTATAAATATTTCTGAAAAGAAACTACTTTATCACTGCAATCAATATTAGCATGGTAAATAGAAAGCCAATCCATGCCCAATATAACATCATACTCTACTATAGGTAAAAAAATAAGTTTTGTAGGTAGATTCTTTCCGCACAGAAGGATAAGAATGTTCTTATGTTTACTTTTTTTTTCTCAACATGTCCTCCAGGTGTTTTTATCGTATGTTTTTTATTCATATCATCATATGGAATTCCCAATTTAATAGAAGACTTCTCAGAAATGAAAGTGTGTGTAGACCCTAAATCAAACAACAATTTGGCATAATCTGAACAAACTAACAGTGTACATAATACTACTTTGTTCGATGGCCCAACATATGCTGAAGTACTTGAAAAGGATTTCACCACCCCTTTCTGCTTGCAGTCTTGCTGTTTTCCCTTAGTTGAGTTTTTATATGGACACTCATTTTCATAATGACTAATTTCATTACACTTAAAACATCTTATCGATGTATTTTCGTTGTCTACTTGATCATCTTCCTTACAGTTACGAGAAATATGAATAGACTTACCATAGTAGAAGCACTTTCTAGTCTTTCATAAACATTCTCCAGGATAAGTTTAATTCACCTATCATAAGATGGATATTTAGTTTTCTTACCTCAAGGATTATTTGATGAATTATTCCCCTTTTCCTTCCAACTGGACCTCTTATTCTTTTGTTTTTCAAAGAACACCTGATCATCGACAAACTCCATTTCTACCTTCTCCTCACATCAAACATGTTTTGCATAACTTTTGAACACACGAGAGGATAAAACTCTTTGATATCATGGCTTCAGTCCTGAGTAAAATCGATTTATCATACTATCAATATCTTGAATGAATATTTGGTGCATACCTTGCCAGTCGAGTAAATTTTTCTTCATAAGCAGCCTCCGAGTCATCCTACTGCCTCAATTTTATGCATTTTTTTCCATCCTAAGACGAAACTCCTTAGGAAAATATTTCTTAAGAAACATACCTTTGAATTCAACCCAATCGAGAGCATCAAACTCCTCACAAATCCTGATATTTTTCACCATCGTCCATCATTGATCAGATTCACCTTCAAAACGGTAAATAGCAAGACTAAAATTTTGATGTTCTGAACAATCCATAACATTGAATATCTTTTCCAGTTCTTTAATCCACCCCTCTACTGGCACAGGGTTAGATGATTCTCTGAATGATGGGAGATGTTGCCTCATGTAATTTTCCACTATTGGAATGTTCCGATGTGGTTGATTTGGATATTCTCATGCATGGATACAACCAGCATTTACAGCCCGGGTCAACTATTCCATCTCTGAAACAAATAGTTGACTTCCGATTCCGACCATCTCATGTTTCTGATTTGGAAGGTTCTCATTCTCCAGATGTCGTCCCAACATAGGTGCCTTGTTTCCTCTATTGAAAACCATTATAAAAACATAAATATCTTAGGCGAAGCAACATGGAAATCTGTAAATGCTATATGATTTCAATATTAACATAAATTACTTTATGTATATTAATTAAACATTACCATAAATCCTAAATATTTCTAAAACGACCTCTGTAACCAACTATAAAGACTTGGCCTTAAACCTTACATAATATTTAATTAAATGAATAATTCACATTGAGGATCTTTTCAGGTTTAGAGTTTTAGATAATTAGGACATAACTATTACATATAAAAATATTACAAATTATACACTTCTACAATGTTTCCATTATTTTTTATAAAATAAAAACTCTTGATAAAATGATTCATTTCTAGTTCCATGTTTAAGACATCATGACTTTTCCTGGATCCCATCCTTGAATGTACTCTTCTTTAAGTCCTGTGAAAAACATTACAAAAACATGGGACAAGCATAAAAAGCTCAGTAAGGGATACACAAATAAGGAAAACTATTAGTTTATCAATAAAACAAGTCAACCATGAATATTTTAACATAAGTAATACTTTTCACCTTTATGAATTAGTAAATACTCTTCACTAAATAAAATATCATTACCTACCATTTTTAAACAAAATATTACAATAAAGCCCATATAAAGAACATATAACATATATAGTTAACTTGGGACATAAACATACATAAATGGAATAACCATACTATAGATTTCCACACATATCACTAAATGGAATATCCATACAGCTAAATTCCATACACAATTAATTGGAGGTAATAACGTAACCACCCGTCCTGGTATTCACGACATCACCATTCATTTGGTTTATCACGTAACCACCCATCAAATGTCCAAGTACCATTATAAAATCATAAGACATAAAAAAATATAATGGAAAGAAAATATTTCCACATTTCAATCAAAATATATCACTTAAATATATTGACATAACAAATCCATTATCAATACCATTTTCAATACCAAAATACATTAAAGATTATATGGTATTTAGTTTCGTTTAAAAACATTACGCCTTGTTGAGAAATCCAAATTTCAAATAATAGTCGCGGCGGTGGAAAGGTCGTTGTCACCGCTTACGTTAAAAGAAACATTTTATTTGTCATTTAGTAAAACTATTCATAGAGAAATATTACCTTTGAAATTTCAAGGGTGTTATACATCGTATAAAATAATGTCATGTATTAAAACAAAATATACCTCAATGAATATAGATTGAGACGAAATTCTTTACCTCGTGTCCGACTTGACTTGATCGTTATTTAATATCCTAAATAACAATCATAAGTAAAATCAAACTTTCTTAATAACCTCTTTCATGTTTATTATTATCTTTATATCAATTATTACCATGTTATAATCATTATGTAATCATTTATGTTAATAATGTTCTTTTTGTCGATATTTGGCATTTGAGTCAAAAATTAACACCTTATACTACAAGTTGTCCATGTGGTCAATAGTCCATTATATAAAGTATTATATTAATTATTTAGATATCATATATATCATATATATCCAGTATATACATGTATTTATAATAGTACATAACATTTAGAGGTAGGAAATGAAATGCACAGTTCATGGAGACGGTAAGTCGTACATACGCATAAACGGTACTTTAATTTATATTTCTTATTTTAATGAAATTAAAAGATAATGATACATTGGTATATTATAATTCCAGTATAATATCATATTTAATATCATTGAGTGCATCCTTTATACATCCCACATAAGGCATTAACGAATCACATCACTTTGAGGAGGGTGGTGGTCCTCAATTCCTCAAATGAGATTATCGTATTTTCCCCCTATGGAAACCATAAAGGCTTGATATAATTATCAAGTACAAAAGAATATGGAAATAATAAAAATAATATATATCATATATTAATACAGTAATATCATTATTTCCACCATGAGAGGTGGTAGGATAAAATCGAACAATCATAATTTCGTGAGGCGTTAGTTTTTCATCCATAGAAACATTATATTCTTCATCCATTAAATGGAGGTGTGTGTAAATGTAGTTCAGATACTTAACATAACAACATCCTAGTATATTAAGGATAAAGGGGATGTTACAAAAGAATGGAATAAAACTAATTTTGGGGTTGGTGATGTAAAATAAAAGAAAACAATTTAAGAGAAACTGATATCTTTAATATGGGTAACTCCCTTTCGATTGAACCGATCGACTTCTTAAAGTGCCTTCTGGCTAAGGTAATTCTTCTAGGAGGAGGAGAGGGATGCAGGGAGCATAATTGGGCAGAGTTTGGTTGACAAAAATAGCATGGGAGGTGTGAGGAATGGGTTAGAAGTGGTCTCCTATTATAAGGGGGAGTAGGGCCTCTTTAGGAAAGTGTGAAAATATTATTTTATAATATAATTATATTCGGTTTATAAAGGTCCAATAACAGTCATGGTCGAAGATAAGATGACTCATATTCAAAATAAAATCATCCAATCCAAATTGGACATGTTTTGGATAATATTTTAATCACTATAATATTATTTATTTAAATAATTTATTAAGGAGGTAAATACAACGTCATTATTATGTCATTAATAATTTACCGTATTCGATGTCAAAAAATTATAAAGAAATTACTATCCTGTAAGAAATATTTTTATCTTTCCATTGAACATTTATATTAAAAAATATAATTTATATCACCCATTCTATAAAATAATTTACTAAAATATATTTGGGTTTGTCATTTTTGAATTTATATTAAGTTAATTAATCTAAATTCTCATTATCACTCCCATGTTGCACAATGGAGTCCAAAAATAGACCCAAATATTCTCATGCTCATAAATGACTGAAAAAATAAGGTTTGGACAAGTTTTAAAGTAATTTTGAATTATTATAATATTATTTTAACCTTGAATTACCACCTTTACCCTTAACCGCGGTAAATAAAATTCAAAAGTTACTATTCCCCAAAAATTATTTTCATCTTATTGAACCAAATTTTACATATTGATAATACCCATGTATGTTGGATTTTCAAAATTCAATTCCCAGAAGTGGTAAAAATTCATTAAAATGAAAAAGGTAGTTTTTTTAACTACCAATAAGTGGTTTCACTATTCATCAAAAATGGATGTTTTTCAAAAAAATACAAAACTTCAGCCTAAGCCATATTTGATATTCTTAATTAAAAAATGATGTATATTTATCCAAATTCAAAACATAGAAGTGGAATTAATTAATTTTAAATTAATCCCTGTTATCAAAACAAATAGCGTGTTGTTAAGAAAAAAATAACTATCAAAAGATTGATAATTGTTTTTATCCAATTTCAAAGTGAAATTAATTATAATGACCACCATTGTATTAAAATGTAGAAATATATTTTAATTTTACTTTAAAACCAATTAAAAAGATAATCTAACCATATAAATAAATAATATTTAAAGGCACTTTTGAATTAAATTACAATATTTTTCACTATTCATTAAAAATGAACTTTATTGGAAAAATCCCAAAATTTTACACAAAAAAAATTTTGATGTTCCCATTATAAATAAAGCTTTTATTTTGTCATAAATAATGTATTAAAGTTACGAAAACTAGATTTAAAAATTATTCGCCATTAAAAAGCGGTAAATCATCCTTTAAATGTAAATTATGCTTAAATTAGATTCATTCATATTTTAAGCCTGTAACTTTTTATTGGATAAATTTTAATTCATTTAACAGTCATTTATAATCCTATTGTAGTTTTTTTCATTACCTCTAATAAAATTTCTAGGAGTAAACTACCGTTTAAAATAATAATATTATATCATTATTGTGAAACATAAGATTTCAAAGAAACTCGTTGTTGCGTATTAGTTAATCTATCGAACATAGAAACCCCATTAAAGTAAAATTTATGTTTAATACACACATATTAATAAATATTAAATATTTATTATTCTTTATTTTCCTGGTATGTAACATATTTAATGTAGATAAAATTAATTATAGTTATTAAATTAAAATTATTCATAAAAAATGAATAAACCCTAAATTTAAGGGAAAAATGATATAAAAATAGTAAATAACATATATTATTGTCTTATTTCAACTATAAACCTTCCATTACGGAGTTGTTTTTGGTTTTTGGGACTTTGTTTAGGTAATAACATGGGTATACCTAACATTTATTAAAACATTCCATGTGTGTCCCCTCAAATAATTATAAAAGGCCAACACTTCTCATAATTAATAACAACCCTCAAACCACATAGGATTTGACTAGATCAGAAAAATAATATTACCAACATCCCTAGTATACCCCCTTTAAAAATGCATTTGTTATGAACAAAATATATCAATTTTCATTTGTTGTAAACCAAATTGAGTTACCCAATGAATAAGTAACATGCTCCCATAAGTTTATTTCTTTAATTTTTTTTTCCAACAACTGAATTATCCTTATTCCATTATTACACAATAATATTATCCAATATATACTTATTTGTTGTTATGATATGGGTTCAACATAAATTTATACATCATTAAATCGTATGGATAACGAAAATACTGTATATGTGTGTGGAAAACTACCACCTCAAAAAAATGATGATTGTTCATTCTTACATTACAATATCTCATGGGGATAATTACTATAGAACTATACTTATTTATAATATAAATGATATTTATAATACACACATTATTCCCTAGTTATTTTATAACATATTCCTTTATACATTCCATTTTCTGTTAATAAGAAATTTTTGTTTGATGAAATATGGACTACTTCTCCCTCAAAGCGATATGATTCGTTCACACAATAAATGAAATTTAATAATGATTTTTAATGAAATTATATAATATATAAGTCATAAAAATTATTATATAGTGATATTATATATATATATATATATAAATATATATATATATATATATAATATTTTTGATCATATTTTATATACGATAATAAAACAGAAAAAATGTTAATGTATACGTATGACCTAGAATCTCCATAAATGGTGTATTCAATTTTGTAATTATATATTATATAAATTTTTATAATAATAATATAATATATATATATGTTAATGTAATCATGTTTAAAATTATTGAAATCATTATATTTGTATAAGGACTACTGATACGCCAATTTTTGGCACAACCGAAAAACAACGTGAATATTACCTAAAGTGAAACCATAACATTGAATTGTTCACAAGAGTGTAATATAATTTCATAATAAAACAATATATTTTATTATATATAATAATATTTTTCATGTAAATATTTCTAATAGACAAATATTTATTATACATTAGGTTAGAAAGAGTGTAATGGGAGTCAATACACATAGAAATAGTGTTTTATCTCACATTCTATATTTCTGAGATACATTCCATGTTCACCAATAAATTATGTTTAATGGTATATATACTATACAGGAATGTATTATATTATTATTATTCTGAATTTAATTTTTATTTAAATATGAAATATTTTCCATAATTTCATTGAGTTTTTGTTTTACAAGTTACCAAATCGGTAAGATATTTTTGTCTAAATTTATATTCATCAAGAAAATGGTTTATTATGCTCCAAAACAGTTTTTTGTGTTTTATATAATTCAATTTGACATGTTATATCATGATTATACTCATTTTCATGAAAGTTTCACTGTAAATAATTTTATATATATACAAGAAGAGTATTATCACAATTTACCTTATGGTAAGTGTTTGGTTTAACAATCTCTTAGTTTATCAATATTTTTTATAATTATTCTAATATTGATGAAATTATATGATCCATATCTCAATAAAACTAATAAATTTCATTATCTTATGTTTATTAATGATATATGCAAGTTTTAGTATCATTTACCACTCTTCGGTACTTAAGATTATTCATAATGTGTTTTTAAGAAAAAACTAATTGTATTTCGCTCTTCTCTCGAAAAAACTATATTAATTTAAAAACAATTTTTTAAAAAATATATTAAATTTTTTTTTTCAGATGATATATATAATTTTTTTAATCTTAAGTATTTTAAAGAGGTATTATGACAATCAAATCATCCATTATATGTATTTAAAGATATTTTTAATGAAAAAGGGTTTCAATTTTTTTTGATTAAATAATCATTTAATCGATTTCAAAATATGATTTTAAAAGTTATCATATAATGTTCAATGAAATCTATTTAAAAAGGATTTAGAGATTTATTTTCATGTTTTAAACATTTTAAAATAGGAGGTTAACAAAAAGGTTTCAATATTTATTTATATGTTTTCAAATATTTTTTCTATGAAAATGGTTTTTAAAATGTTTTGATATTTATTTTATATGTTTTAAAATAATAATGTTTTAGAAATATTTTTAGTATTATATTTTAAATTTTTAATGAGAACATAATTTAATATTATTTGTATTATTTGTTTTTTGATTCCTATAAATTTTTAATCAAAATAAATATCAGAAAATTTTATGTTTTAAAAAGACTTTTTCAAAATGAAAATTTATTTTACATAATGATTTTTTTAAACGATATTTAAAAATTATTTCCTGTTTAATATGACATCCATTAGTGTCACTATTGATATTATGAGGAAATTATTCAATGATTCAATTAATATTATTTCTCTAAATGGTTTATATTTTTAGTTAATGGTATTTATGAAACTCATTTCTCTCACTAGTTAGAAAATTAGGAATCCTGCTTCCTTTCATGGGTTACGCTACTAATGAAATTATTATGTATCATTAATTATTTTATATAGTTTATTATATGATTAAATGATTATGATAAAAATGTGATTTAATGGGTTAAGATATGAATGTATATTATTTTTGGTAAAATTTATGCATGATTTCATTATAAGATCGTTGAGACTTGTACCTCCCTTCGTTTCATTGTGGAATGAATTATTTCACATGGGATAAGGATGGGAATAAAATCAATAAGCTTGATCCACTATGGGAATATGGGGAATCCCAGTAAACTATTTGACGATTATTTAATCTGATCCTATACAAGGAACAGATTGTGACTGGGGATGGTGATGTGTATCACACAGTTTGTGAAGATCCCATAATGTTCCATAATAATTTTGAGCAATGAATCTTGACATACATGGGATGATATCACACGATTATATATGTAACAATTATATGTATATTTTTATGATATTATTTCATGTATTATATACATTATTTACAAATGATTCTTGAAATATGAGTTATGAAACATTATGCCATGACATTGGTTTTTGATCTTATGATATGCAAGGTATTATATTATAATGTTATGATCACATTCTCATTCCCCTATTCTTGTGCTATTGCTTACATGTATCACTTATATTCCCTTTATTGGCACCCATGATCATCTCGTTTTATGTTTCCTTCCCCATGTTATGAAGATATATTTAATTTATGAAATGCCAAAGAGGGTAGTAGTCTTGGAGAACCTATTAGGAGATAATGTAGGTCGGTTCTGTACTAGGGTTTATATTTTTATGTTTCCAAATACAATAAACTAATAATGTATATGGGGGATTGTTTATTTAATGTTTGTAGTATTCCATGGAAATGATGTTATTTTTATTTATATAAATTCAGTGTTATTATATTCATTATCTGAGATAATTTTTGGTAAACCGATGGAAACCAGGATAAAAAACAATTAGTAATATCCCTTGGTATATTTTTTAGGATATAATTAATGATGTTAATAGGAATTATTATAAGGATGAGTTAACATTTAGGAATGTGTCCCGTATTTTTGGTAGAGGATATACTGAGTGGTTTCTTAGAAATAAATCCCTTTCTTGATACTACAAGTAGCGGTTGATATAGCATTGATTTACCAAGGGGAAAAAATCTAACAATATGAGTTGATAAAGACTATGCGTGACCTGGTACAAATCAATTGAAATTTATGGACACCTAGTCTGACACTCCAGGTTGATATGAATTAGTAATTTCTAAACTCATTATGAATTATCATGATGTAATTAAATAGAATATGCCTATGAATAACATATAATCAAACTAATGTGTCATAGATAGGTGTAGTGGGTTTTATAATATAGATATCCAATACGTATTTCTTTTTCCTGGTTATGTGATTTTCTATTATGAAAGATGTTTCTCACACAATGATGTATGGTATTAGAAAATGGTTCTTACTAGAAGGAACTAGGTTAATGATGAATTTGAAAGAAAATTTTATAATGAGAAGTAAAATGTGATGATCAATTTAATAAAGGATATCTGATCATGCCTAATCATTTTTCATTAAACATAATTAACAACATGTACCTTAACCAACTCCAACAATCACCAAGGATGGAAATGAATGAATTTTCTGATATTTTAGGTGATGGAGACCATGGAGGTAAAATGATATTATATTCCTTATGTCACAAATGTGGAGAGAAACACCAATGTCAATGTCATAGAGGAGCTAGAAGATGTTTTGACTGTATAAAAGAGGGGTATAAAGCATGTTACTCATAAAAAATGAATAGTTAGATTTACATAATTGATGATAATATTGGCCTCCATAATAAATAATATGAGGTTATGTTTATTAATTATTATATAAATGGTAATAATGAAACTCAATGTCCTAAGAGGAATTCTCCTGAATAGAATCAACAATTAGGGGTGAGTAATGGTTACATTGTTAATGATGATGAGACTAAATATTAAATGTTAAAGGAATGATGTATAATGTAATAGCAAGAGGTATCCTTTTTAATGGAATAATGATGAAGTGTAATAATCAATGGTTTTATCTACTTGTATTAAATAAATATGAACTTTGTTATAATTGATTGGTTTATTTTTTCCACTCTATATTTATAAGATTATTTTGAATGGTTCTAATGGAATATAAAAGTGATTTAAAAGATATGAGATTTCATGGAAAAAACATGATTATGTGAAATATAACCCTCAATATGTTTTTAAATTATGATAATATTTTATGGGGAAATATATATGTGATATTAATAAATAAATACGATGATATTGAAAATATTGTGACTAATTAATGACATATTATGAAGTGATTTATTTTGTCATTGATATATATTAAAAAATATATGTATTTAAATACAAAATCAAATATTCATTATAACTAGGAATCATTCATGTTTTCAAGAATGATTTATGGTAATTATGGTCATTAAACACATTCAATAGAATACATTATTAATGTATTCACATTTTTGGAATGTGAAAACATAAATCTAAATTTTGATATTTTGGTAATCAGTATAAAAATTATTTCAGGAATTTTTTCCTAATGATTTGGATTTTTATCATTAAAAAGAGTAATAAGTTTAAGGATTCATTAAAATTTTATGATAATCTTCGTATGAAGTATTTATGTATTGTTATTTTATAGAAAACCAGAGCTAAAAAGAAAATTTAGTGATTAACCTTATTTCAGGGTTTTATAATATTTTTATTTTAGAAATTATATTAGTCGTTTCATACAAAACGACATCACATATGTCGGGTGACAACTAAACACATTATCTAAGTCCATGAGTATTTAACCCATGATCGAAGGATGGTAAAATTTTCATGCTTACCAGTGGCCTACATGATGTCCTGGTTAATGTGTATTTATTTTTGATAAATAAATATGAATAATGAACTAGTCGATATATTTTTTTAAGAGATTCATGTATTAGCCATATTTATTTTTGATAATATTTAGATATAAATAGTTATACATTTCGTTATTTTTGGGATATACAATTACATAAAATTTTATTTTATTACTTCATGATTCAACGTTAATTTATAGACAACCATTTGTTGATGTTTTGGATGAATTAAAAATAGATAAAAGCACCAAAAAATAATGAAATTTTATATATATAAATTTATAAATAAAGTGTATTTCCATATATTCTTGGACTATAAAAAAATATCTCAATGTTAGTATCATGATTAAAAAATGTGCTATCATAAAACCATATTTTTTGTTGAACCGATAGTCATTTTAATCGTCATAGATTTGTGACATTGATACCCCTATATTTTCTTCAACCATTCACTAGTTTGTGATTGATAACCTCAATAACTCCCAATAATTTTTTTTTATTTTCTTTTATGTCCAATATTCACTAAAAATATATGTTTTCTTATGTGGGAACCTAGTTATATGATACTATGGGTAAGATTTATTTTTCCAACATTCCATTTTTAATGGAAATTTAAGTATTCGTTTTTCTGATGTGGGCTTCTAGGAATAAAACAATAAAGTATTAAAACATTAACAACAAAAATTTATTTTGATTGTAAAATTAATTATAAGGGTGGTATATGAAACACCATAGTATTTTGTGTGTTTTTTTAAATTAATTTTTTCTTTTTGATATTTTTCATTTCATAGAACATAAAGAATGGATTATTTTATATTTAATAACTATGTTTTTGTTGTATTATATGATAAACCACGATAAAACTGCACTACACCGAACATAAATTTGATATTTTTCTATATATAATACTATGGATATCTTGAGTTACATGCAATACTTCCCTTCCTCAATGTCTTGAATAAATAAAAGGATCGCTTTCTGCCAAACAATAATATATTATTTAAATATTATTATTTAATGTGATAAGATATCACCTAGCTATTAAATAAGTAGTTATGAATATTATATAAAATATATGAAAATATACATGAAAAATATATAATAAGAACACATTAGTTACCCATTAATGAAAAATGGAAATATATGAACCAGTTGAATATAATGGATATATTATTATTATTATTCTCCCAAAGGGATTTTTCTTAGAATATTAAATTTATTATAATTATAGGGTAAAATTAATGTAATATATATGATATATAGTCAATAAAATACTTTTAAAATTCATCCTAGATATTTTATAGACATAAGATTAGAACAAACCTAATTTTATGATTAAAAATACATATTTTTTATAAAGGTGGTTTTAATACCTTTTATTAGAGAGAACATTTTAAATAGAATTATTTATAATTATATATATTTATTAGGTCAAAATATAATTTCAATTATTAAATTTAAAAAAATTATTTTACGATTAATATTTGGTATTTTTCTGTAAGGTTACATTTTTTTGTATAATTAAAAATACCGAATTTTAATTCAAAACTACTTTTTTATCTAATTTTATTTAGAAGGGTAAATTTTTTTGATTATTTATCAAATTTTAATTATAAAATAATTATATAAATTAATCCATTAATGGACATTATAATAAATTTCAATTTGAATTTGGGTGTAAAGACTTTGTATATAATTGATAAATTTTTACTTTAAAAACCTGCATTATCTTCTCATATACAGGATTAATTTCAAATAAATTTATGCAACTTATGTGTTTTTAATTTTGAAAATATTATTTCATATTTTTATTCATCATAATTTATAATGTATAATATTTTTAGCTTATTCTTTATAGAAAAATATTACTGACAAAGTTAATTTTAATTGCAATTATTAAGGTAAAATTTAGCTTAACAATGCAATAATCCTTATATTTAATGAGAGAAATGGCCAATTCGCTTTTACAAAACCAATTTTTTGAACATATTTAGTTCATAAACAATATATTATTGATATTTCATGCTTTTTATTACATAGTTTAGGTAGAAACATGGGTACACATACCTTGTTTTCAAAAATGCCATGTATGTCCCCACCTTTCCTTTAAAAGGACTTCACCTCTCCCCAATATTCACAACTCTCAAAACAAATACATTCTAACAATATATACCCATTAAACTTCCCAACATCCCACCTTGCCTCCTTGGGCCCCCCATTTTTTATGAATGAAAACTTTTGAGGGATTTTTGGCAAAACCAAAAGGAGTTACCCAAATATGGGTAAGAACCTCCCTCAAGATCCTTTATTTTATTTTATTTCTAAACCACATATATTCTACTAGTTACAAGCCTATAAAACAAGACCAGTATCCTCAATAAACATATATGTTTTAATTTGAAGGTATGTAACTTTAATTATGCACATTTCATTTTAATGGGTAATTAACATAGTGTTTATGTGTATGACAAAAAATCAGCTGATAAAAATATGAGTGTTCATTTGCCATTCCCACCTCTCATTGTGATAACTATGAAGGTAAATATATATATATATATATATATATATTCTATTTATAATTTAATTATTATTCTCTAATTATTTTATAACACATACATATACATTTTTAATTCTTTGTAAATAATAAAATTTTGTTTGATGATGTGTGCACTATTACCCTCTAATTGAGATGTGATTCGTTCACACAATAAATTGAATCTATAAATGTTTTTTATGAAATAAAATGATATATATGATATAATAATTATAATTATATTATATTATAATCATATTTACATATATGTGTGATTTTCATTATTTCATTTAGTAAGCCATAAAAATGGAATAAATGTTCATGTGTATGTAGGACCTATAGTCTCAATGAATAATGTATTTGGTTTAAAAAATTTATATTATACAATTTATTATATCATTAATATAATTAATATAATTGATATTTATATCATTTATCACATTCTGTAAATCAAGATATAAGTATATGGACCAATGATACATCAAAATAAAACACATGTGAAAAACAAAGTGATAATTTCTCAAAGTGAACCCATAACATAAAATTATTAGTAAGAAAGTTATATAAATTAAAAATAATAAAATATATGGTATTAGATTTAAGAATATTGTTATATTATTTATGTATAAGAAATTTATATTTATTATATTGGTGATTTTAAGGATTATGAAGAGGGTCAGGGAACAAAGCATTGTAATTTTATCTCACATTATATTTCTACGAGATCAATGAAATTTTAACTACTTATTTGTTTTGTGTTGTGTATATAATGACCATTAATTTATTAAATTATTATTAATATTAAATTTATCATAATGTAAATTTCCATTGTATGGAGTTTCAATGATGGAGATTTTGTCTCAAAAGTAACCAAATCGGTATGATAATTTTGTCTCAATTTTCCTTCATTGGGACTCAATTTTCATATGCACTAAATTGTTTGCCAAGGTTATTATACGTAAATTTGAATTTTTATACCATTAATATACTAAAATTCTTTATTTTTTTATCTTCATTTTATTTAATTTAAATTTATGGATTTGATGAACCAAAGATAAAATGTTGTATGAGTTGGTGAAGCAGTAAGATCCTTTATTAGAATTGTTTATGATTATGCTTATATTAATGAAATATTATGATCCATTTCTCGTGAACAATATTGAGTATAATTATATAATTTTTATTCAATATATATAAATTTATTAGTAGTACATTCAATCTATTTGAAATTTGATTTAATTGAGAAAATTATTTATAAAAAACCAGGTTGTATTTCTCTCTTATGTCGAAAATCGGTATTATTTCAAAAACATAATATTAAAAAATGTTTAGAAATTTGTTTTCAAATAATATTTGAAGAAAATTTTCAGGTAAAAATGATTTTAAAAACGTTTTATAGTGTTCAATTATTCCATTGTATGATTATAAAGATAATTTCAATGAAAAATGGTTTCATAAATGATTTATGATAAAATTATATGAAATGATTTTCGAAAGACTTTTATATGTTTGAAAATTATTATTAAAGAAATGATTTTAAATATGTTTTAAAATTTGCTTTCAATGTTTTATAAAAATTTCCGTGAAATGAATTTAAAAATAATTTCATGTATTCATTATATGGTTTCAGAAATGTTTTCATAGAAAATGGTTTTTAAAATGGTTTGATGATTATTTTATATGTTTTCAAAGAAATTGGTTTAATAATTGTTTTGTATATTTATTTATATGATTTTAAGGAAAAATTAATTCAAAATGTTTTCTTTCCTAATTTACTTGTTTTCAATCTATTTTAAATGATAATTTATTTCAAAAGGATTTATTTTTAAAAAAAATCCACATTTATTGATAATAGGATATTTTACTTAGTTAATGTTTTTAAAATATTATTTGAAATTATTTCCCATATATGATGACGTAAATGGTTATCACTAATTCAATTATAGGTAAATAATTCAATGATTCCATTAATATTATTTCTCATAATGGTTTATGTTTTGATATAATGTTTTTTATGAATCGTGTTTCTCTTTCATAGGATGTATTCGTTTGAATCATGAATCATTTCACTGGTTATGATTTTAATGAAATGATTATGAGATAAATTTATTTTTCCTTAGCTAAATATATGATTAAATTTTTATTATACATATTTCATTACTTGTATTATTATATGAATTTTTAATATTATGTGAAACATGTATGTGTGACTTAATAATTAGATATGTGGAACCTAAATCTCATTCCAATTCATTGGGTAAGACTTATATCTCGTGAGATAATTATGTGAATAAATATGACAGGATCAATACACATTGGGAAAATGGGGAATCCCACTCCCTTATAATTAATGAATTGTTTGTGGGGGAGGTTGTGTTTCCCACCCACTAGGTGTAGTAACCATTTTGATGGAAGATGTGGAAACCTGATCAACTATTGGAAGATGATGAAACTTGATCTATTATAATAAAATGATTGTGATTAGGGATAGTTGTTTGTCCCTCCCAGTAGGTGAGGTTCCCAAGAAGTTCCTTTATATGTTATACCAATGTGTTTTGACATATGTGGGTAGATATCACTTGTTTATATTTCCCTAGCTCCCTATCTTATTCTTTTTATATGCTCCCATGTCTCAGGTTCTATATTTCCTAATGATTAATGTATCTAGAGAAACCCTGTTTTATGCCTTGATTCAGGTTTTCGGTCTTACAATTTGATGGGTATGATATTATAATTTCATGATAATGTTCTCATTCCACTATTCTCATGATCATTTTCACATGACTCACTTGTTTACCCGTATTGAGCATCTAATCTCATTGTTTTTAATTATTCCTTCCCAATGTTATAATGATAAATTTCATGTTTTATATGTTTATGTCGGGGTGATATTTGAAAACATACTTGGATATAATAGATCTCACATATGTACTAGTGTTTATGTTTTAGTGTTTCCAAAGGAACTAAATTAATATGGTCTTCTGTCATTAGTTTGTGTAATGTTTTATTTATTCTGGAAATATTTTGTACTGTTTATGTTCACTATGACATGGAGGTTATATTATCCCTTACATAATGTGACTATAATAAAGGTAAATTTTCTATCCATAAAGGTACATAGTTAAAAAAATTTCATCCAATGTTTTTAGTACATTTTTCAAGGTAATTATTCCCTTAAATATAATGTATAACTACTATGTGAACAAGTTTTTCTCTTAATCGCAATAATTAATTTTAATTTCATTCACTATTAATTTTGAAAATAAATAAATTTATATTATTAATAATTTAAAATCATTAAGATTCAATAAATTTAATCAATTTTTATATATTACAATCAAAAAAATTGATGGAATTAATTAAAATATTTTTGATGATGGGGTGAAAAAACGAGTTTACATATTGAAAATGATCAAAAGTTTGAACTGTTTGTATATAAAATTTCTATTTAAAATTTATTATAGTGACTTAAATATTATTATTCGATGTATATATTATCTAAATAAACATTAAAACAAATTTATTATATAATTTAACTATAAGTATTAAAATGATGTTTTCAATTAAATGTTTATGTTTTTCACTATTCCTCAAAAATGAAAATTCCCAATAAAAGTTCCAAAAACATTAAAATAGTTAATTTTGATATTAACAATTAAATAATGACATTTAGTTTTTTAAATAGTGATTATAAAACTATCTAAATATATATTTAAAACAAGTCTTGCATGAAAAGGAATTAAAACATCCTCTTAAGAATTATATAATTTTATTCATGAAATTAGATTTATTATTATCTCTTTTTCTAAAAAATACATTAGATGAATGTTAAATAATCTATTTAATATTTTTAATAAATATAAATCATAAAATAGGGGGTGCTCAATTTATTTAGATAAAACTTGTTTCTATATAGAAAATCTGTTTTCATAGAAATGATTTTTTTTATTTTCAAATTGTTCATAATGTTATTTATAACTAATTGATAAACAAATGATTCATTTTATATACATGTTTAAACAATATTATTATAATTAATTTAATATTACTCATAAAAATAATTCCTTTACCTAGGTGGAAAAAAACTAATATTTAAATATCAATTAATATATTATATTGTAGTTCTACAGAACTCGGTCTTGAATTTAACACATGCTTTCGATGATAGATAGAATTTCATGTAGCGCAAGAAAATGATAGTGTTTCCTGCACTAAAATACAATGATAATGTATTGTATTGTGAATTCATAATTTTTTTAGTTTTTTATAAAGAATGAATATATTGGTTTATCATGTAATGTTATCTATAATAAAATTAATTTTATTGAAAGGAATTATTTCAAAAAAATAGGGGTATTAAATTCTACCACAATTAAAATGAATTTGTCCAAAAATATTCATATCATCCATTAATATTTTAATACTTTAATGTTACATTTATAAATCCAAAATCATAATAATGAATAAGAAAACATCGTTTAATAATTTAATGTTAAAAATATCGTAGTTACCCAAAAAACTCATATCTTTGTTTCCACATAGGAGAACAAATGTTGAAACTGAAAAAGAAGAATATGGAAAAGAAATATAACTATTATGTTCTAATAGAGAGTGAAAAAGAACATTGTCAGAAGAATGTTGATGAACATAAATACATAAACCATACAGGACTGTAAAAGATCACTGATATCATAAAAAATGAAGAAAATTGGAAAAAAATTTATTTCAATTTTTTTCCTAAAATAGAAGAATTTCCCTGAGAAGATATACTCACAAGATTTTATTCCCATTAATATGTAAAATATAACCATTTTTGGTACCCTGATAAATTTCCACTTTATATCTTACTCCAATAAATGATGGTGGTTTTAATAATTTTGCTACACTAACGAATAATTAGATCCATAAGTGGAACAATACGTCTATAAAAACCCGGCCTTAAATCTTACATAATCTTGAATTAAATGAATAATTAAAATTGAATATCTTTTCATGTTTAGTGTTTTAGATAATTAGGTGATAACTATTCCAAAAGAACTTGTATATTTCAAGTAGACCCTACTATGAACTATCCATTTTTTTCATTAAATAAAAAGTCTTAAAAATAAACATGTCTAGATCCATGTTTTAGACAGCATGAATTTTCATTAATCCCATCATTGACCCTATTCCACATTATGTACTATGAAAAACATTTAAAAAACATGGTATGATCATAAAAAACTCAGTAAGGGATACAAAAAGTAGTAAAACTGTTAGTTTTTCAGAACAACATGTAAAACATAATTACTTTAACATAAGTAATATTTTTCACCATTATGAAGTAGTAAATACTCTTCTTTTAATAAAAGAACATTACATACCCTTTGGAAACCAAAAGGTTATCATAAAAACATATATGGAACACATAACATATAAAGGTAACTTGTTACATAAACATACATAAATGGAATAACCATACGATCTACTTCCACACATATCACTAAATGGAATAGCAATACGGCCGGCTTCCATACCCAATGCATTGGAGGTTATAACGTAACCTCCCATCCTAGTATTCACGGCACCACCCGTCATATGGTTTATCACGTAACCACCCATAAAATGTCAATGTACCATTATAAAACATAAAATATTGTAATTTAATCATTTCTCTATTAATATTACTTTTTCAATCACAATAAGTATTTTCAAGATATTAAAACAACTAATCCAGTTTCATAAACCATTTAAAAAGTGATTTTTGAATCAAAGTGTCCCATAAAACTTTTATTATTTTAAATGAATTATCATTTGATAATATTAATGTCAATATAAATAAATCATAAAACTTATTTTTAAAACATGTAAATTAATGTGATATATTTAGAAGAATAAATCTTTAAAACATTTAAAATTTTATTTTTGTTAAATATTTTTTTAACAAAATGTGTGACTCTTGAATAAAAATAACTGAGGAATAAAATTTTATCAGATCATTATAATATAATGAGAATAAAGGGTTTCATGATATAATATTTCAAAGGAAAGTATACACACCATATAAAAGTTAATTGGTGCATAACAAAAATGAAGTCTCAATGGAAATGTAAATTGAGATGAAATCTATTATTAAGATGTTATCCTTAAATTAAGGATAAATAAATCTCATAAATATGTGTGACAAATATAAATACACCCAATATAATTGGAAATTAATTTTAAAACAATAATAGGTCATTCAAACATATTCATAGGATGACATAGTAAAAAAATACAAGTTTTACCCAAAGAATCGAAATTTGGTTAATAAGTTCCCTAGTAAGAATTCGACAGCCTTACGTCATCTCTTTAAAACTTTGAAAATGAGTTGATGAGATAATTAGGGTAACTCAAAACTGGGACATAAGTTTTACATCAATAAGGATATTGAAGAACATATCAGAACATAAATATAAGTAAATTAAAATACATTACAAAAAGAAGTCATTAAAAAAATGACGGTGAAAGCTTCCCTTACCGATTTGGTAACATTCAAAACATGCGCCGTATGAAAGAAGTATCATAAAATTAATATTTAAATAATCATAAATGAATGTATATTACAAAAATAGTACAATCATTGTCAGTACATACACCACCATAATGGAAATAGTGGAAAATATAGCATGAATATAACATGAATAAAAAGTGAGATGTTACCCTTTACCACGTTGTAATCAACTGAGTCGTATGACCAAAAGTTAATAACGAACAAATGATTCACAGAATAAGATGACTATAAAAATAAAAATTATAATATATATCAATTTTCAGTACACAATTCACCACATTCAGTAAATTAGTGGCGAACAATGGAAGTCTCACAGAATTGAAAGTGAGATAAGAAAATCCCTTATAAAAAATTGGCCTCCTAACGACGCCACTTAAAAATTATTAAAATGAATTGATCAGAGTAAGTGGGAGTATCTAATAATATGAAAATAAAAATTATAGTATGGTGAATATAAACGAACATTTTCCAACATAAGAACATGGATCATAAAAGAAATGACATAAAAGGAGTACTTGAAAAGAAAGAGAGAGGTCAGATCCCTTACTTCGTGTCCGACTTGACTCGATCATTCTTTAATCTCATGAATACTAATCTAATGATATTTAATACTTTCTTAAGAACATTTTTCATGTTTATTATTCCTTTTTTATATCAGTTATTAACAGGTTATAAACATTATGTAATCATTTGAGTTAATAATGTTTGGTTGGTCGATATTTTGTATCTGAGTCAAAAAATGGACTTCTTATAGTTGCATGTTATTCTTGTGGTCAAAGGTAAATTATATCCGGAATGATATTTATAATTTCGATATCATATATATCATATATATCTATCATATACAAGTATATATAATAGAACAAAACATTTAGAGGTAAGAAATGAAATGCACCGTTCCTGGAGACGGTAAGCCGTACGTACGCATGAACGCTTCTTCCATTTCTATTTCATATTTAATGGAATTTAAACATAATGATACATAGTAGTATTATTGTTATATTATTTTATCATATATAATATCATTTAATCTATCATGTATACGTACCACATATGGTATGAACGAGTCATATCACATTGAGGGGGTGGTAGTCCGCACTACCTCTAACGAGATTATCATGTCTACCCATAATTGAAACCATAAATGAGTGATATAAATTAAAAATAATGAATTATAAAGAAAACATCATCATAATATATATCATATATAATTACAGTTCCATAATAATTTCCACCATGATAGGCGGTTGTAGATAATCGAAAAATCTTCATTTCTTGAGGCATTAGTTTTTTATGCACAGAAAAATTATGACCTTTATCCATTAGATGGAGTTGTGTGTTAGCATAGCTCGAATAATTCTCAGAACAAAATACTATTATATTGATGATACTGATTTTGTTAAAAAATAACGTAATAAAAAGAGTTTATGGGTTGGAGAAGTAAAATAAATGAAAACAATTTAAGAGAAACTGTTACCTATAATTTGGGTAACTCCCTTTGTTTTGAACTAAAGGATTTCATGAAGTGACTTCTACCTCAGGTAAGGCTTCTAAGAAGAGGATAGGGATTTTGGGAGCGTAATTGGTCAGATTTTGGATTTTCAAAATGGTTTGAGAGTTGTGATGAATTGGATAGAATGGTCTTCTTTTATAAGGGAAATAACGTTCTCTTTAGGAAAGTGTGATACTATTATTTTATTATATAATGATATTCAGTTTCAAAAAGACCAAAAATCATTAGAGTTGAAGTTAAGATGACTCATGGTCGAAAAAAATCATCCAATAATAATTGTACAGGTTTAGGATGTATTTTTAATATTTATAATCTTATTTATTTAAATGATTTATTAATGATGTAAATACCGCATCATTATTGTATCATAAAAAATTTATTTTATTTGATGTCTAAAAATTATTTAAAAAATTCCACGATTTAGAAAATATTTTTATCATTCTAATGAATAATTATAGTCGAAATTATAATTTATAAACCCCTTGTAAAAATTAATTTACTAAAAGATATTTGCTTTTTTTCATTTTTTTCCTTTAAGTTAATTAATCCAAATTGACATTTTCACTTCCAAGTGGCTCGATGGGGTCCCAAAATCGACCCAAAGATTTACATGGCCGTTAATGACTCAATAAATATGATTTGGACAAGTGTTAAGGTAATTTTTAATTATTATAATATTCTTTTTACCTTGAATTAACATATTTACCTTTAAATGTGGTAAATAAAAGTCAATACTTACTATTTACCAAAAATTACTTTCATCTTATTGAACCAAATTATATTTATTGATAACATCCATGTATGTAGTATTTTCTAAATTCAATTCACACAAGTGGTAAAATTTCCTTTAAATGAAAAAATCATCCTTTTAACTACTACTACGTGGTTTCACTATTCATGAAAAATTGATTTTTTCAGAAAAATTCAAAAAATTCTACCTAAGAACTATTTGATATTCCGAATTCAAAATGAAGTCTATTTTACCCAATTCAAAAAATAAAATTGGAATTAAATAATTTTAAAATTAATTCCCGTTATCAAAACAAATAGGGTGTTTTTAAGAAAAAAACTATCCAAAGATTGATCCTTGTTTATGTCCAATTTCAAAGTGAAATTAATTCCAATGACCAACATTGGATTAAATGGTAAAAATATATTCTAATGAAAATATAAACCAAATTAAAAATATAGTCCAACCATATAAATAAATTACATTAAAACGTAGTTTTGAATTAAAATACAATATTTTCACTATTCATTAAAAAATGAACTTGATCAGAAAAGTTCCAAAAAATTACACAATGTAAATTTTTATGTCCCCATTATAAAGAGGGATTTATTTGGTGAAATATAAAGTATTATTGTGACGAAAATTATATTTAAAGATGGTTCTCCATTAAAAGGCGGTAATTCAACCTTTCAATGTAAATTATTCTTAAATTAGATTTAATCATATTTTAAGCCTCTATCATTTATTGGATAAATGTAAATACATTTAACAAAAATGTATAATCATATTGTAGTTAGTACTGTTCATTCCCACCAATAAAACAGATAGGAGTTAACTACCATATAAAATAATAATATTATATTTTTAGTGTGCAACATAAGATTTCAAAGGAACCAGTTGTTGCATATCGGGTACGCTATCGAACATATCAACCCCTTTATAGTAAAAATAATATTTAATTCACAAATATTAATAAATATAGAAATGTCGTATTCTTCATATATATGGGATGTCACAACATCATTGAATATATATGTATTTAACATTTCAAAAAAGTGGTTATCACTTGTTATCTAGTATGAATAAATACTAATTTGATAAGATAATACATTAATCTCTTAAACCACATATGTTTTTTAACTTATAACATTCCATATATGGTCAACCTTATAACCATTGTCTATGATAAAAATAAAAACCATTTGATATAAGGTCGCTAGATGTCTAAAAATCTTCTGATAATTTTTCCCCAATATATCATAAAGTATCACTTTGTTTTCACATCCCAAACATTAGAATAACGACATCATGTATTCTCTTGAATCATGGAAAATAAATTGGTTTACTATTAATCTTAATTATAAAATGCATTAATGGTTATTCCAATTATTTTTTAATATATAACATAAGAAAATATAGCAAAAATATTATGAATAATAACATAAACCCCTTTTTTAAATATATATTAATTGTAATTAGGTCATAAATACTATACAATTAACTTTTTACATTTCAATCATCTCTTTATCCAGTATAAACACAATTTTCTCAAGACTAGGAACACATTAATGGTTACGTTATTATAATAAAAATATAAAATTTTCTTTAAATAAGCCTTCTATTTCATTAGAATCATTATAAATATCCTTTCAAATCCTTAATAAATAACCCATAATGAAAATAAATATATTTTTCATGATTCTTATAACATAATACTTGAATTCCAATACAAATTTACTACATTCAACCCACATCCATATCACACAATTTACTAATATTTTTTGTTTTATTCCATAATATATCATACCTAAAATAAAAATATGAATCATGTCTACCTAATTTAATAATGATAATATAATATACTATTAAAATTGAACATCAATTTCATATGTCACATGTGATCTCTTCATCATCAGTAACAAAACCATTGATCATACATCCTTTTAGAATTTAATCCTATAAATTTCCCCTAAGAAATTTATTTTCATAATTACCATAATTACCACATTTAATGAACTTGAAAATAAATGAAACCTTAGGGATGCCATTATTGTCATATAATATTTTAACTATAATTTTTATTTTCTATTTATAGTTATTTTTTATGTCCTTAATTTCTATAGTCACATCATCTTCAAGTTCCTCTAATACATTCACTTCGGGGATTCATCCCACATTCTCAAAACATATGAAAAAGAATATTATTTCCTCCCTGGTCTCCACTACCTGAACTCCCAATAAACTACTTACTTCTCTTTTTAGGTGAGACTTATAGTTGGGTATGGAATACATTGTTAATCATGTTCTTTCTTAACAGATCAGTCATAATCACAATTCCTTTAACATTAGTAATCATTCCATTATATTTTAAATTTATATATTTTTCTTTATAACAACATTAATCTAGTTCTATAATTTTCTTTATATTGACTAAAAAAGGATGAATAGAGTGGGGATCCCTTATCCCAGTGGAAAACAACATAATCATGAAAAATCACCAATGAAATTATGAGCATGTGGAATTTACATTCTTTTAAGCATATTGAAAATGGCCTTTTGGATAAATTATAATTTTTTATATTCTAAACATGTATTTATAATTGGAAGTTATTAATCAAAGTAAGGTCCAATTTTATTAGTCTTGAACCGGGAAATTTGGATGGAAATATAAGGCTTTTGACAATTTTTAAGGGATCACAGTAGGTACTTTGTCAAAGAAATTGGTATCGATCCCAAGTAACCATTTTCAACCATGGTCCATGAGACCAAACCAATTAGATTACCTCAAAATCATTTTTTCACAATGTGTACATCCTCATGGATACCGTGCATAATGTTCTTGTTAAGTGGATGTGGCATTTCAAATGGTGTAAACATGTATTACCAAATACTGTGAAACATTTAAAGAAATCACGTATCGAAAATCACCATGATAGATACTTTAGCATGGTTAAAACATGGTTAAACAGATCATGTGCCTAAACTATTCAAAGGTTAACAAAAAACCACCCACATTCTATGTTGCATACTAATAATCATTTGACAAGGGATTTGGACCCATAACTGAGAGGACTTGTTTGGGATATAACATACATTAAGAGTGGAATGGGGTGGATATGTGATGGGGGATTTCCAAAAATCCCATCTTTTTATCCATTTACCACATGACCTATTATGATCATGATTCTATTTTTCTCTTTTCCTGTCACATGAAATAATATAATGTAGTAAGAAAATTTACAGGGTATTTTAACATAGTTAAATACTAAATAAGATCATCTACATAATCGGTAGGTATGGTTATGAAAAATATATGTATTATCTACTATAATGTAGTAATAGTTAATGTTGTTTGTCTAGGATAACAATCCTATAGCCTGTGTGAGTCCCTACACATTGTAGGGGGTGTAAAATATTCCTATCTTCATAAAATAGTGAAAACCTATGATAACATGTAGCTCATTATTGGTTCTTTATAATACCTCTAAAAATAGTATTCTTCCTTCAAGAAATGTATGTTATGTTCTTGATCTTATTATGTTATCTTCACTTGGTTACCTATAATATATTAGGAATGCAACACTCTCATTCACATATTCCTCTTCTTAAGTGCAAAACTGAATGAACACTTCATATTCTTATTGTTTCTTATTTAGTGAAATAATTAAATTCCCTATCAGGTCTTCTTATTCTAGGATAGAATCACAAAATTTATGGAGTTGTCTTTAAACATTACATTATCATGAATTAAATGAATAATTAACATTAAGTATCTTTTTAGGTTTAGATATTTAGATAATTATGGATAACAATTACATTACATCTCAAAAAATACATTGTAGAAACTTCTTTCTAAGTTTCCATTTTTTTTTTCATAAAATAAAAACTCTTGATTAAATTAGACATGTCTAGTTCCATGTTTTAAACAACATGAATTTTCCATGATCCCATTCTTGATCCTATTCTAATTTATGTCCTATTAAAAAACATTTCAAAAACATGGTTTGAGCATAAAAAACTCAATAAGGGATACACAATGAAGGAAAACTATTAGTTTTTCAAAACAACAAATAACTATGAATACTTTATTATAAGTAATACTTTTTCACATATATGAAGTAGAAAATACTCTTCACTGAATATAAGATTATTGCTTACCCTTTGGGAACCCAAAGATTTCCATAAAACCCATATAAAGAACACATTAAATATAAAGGTAACTTGGGGAATATACATTCTTAAGTCGAAAAAACATACGGTCAACATCCACACACATCACTAAATGGAATAGCCACACGACCGACTTCCATACCCAATGCATTAGAGGTTATAACGTAACCCCCGATCCTAGTTTATCACGACACCACATGTAATTTGGTTTATCACGTAACCACCCATAAAATTTTCAAGTACCATTATAAAATCATAACATATTTCAAATATAAATATTTCATTAATATGATTTCATTTTCAATCCCAATAAATAATTTCAAGATATTGATATAATCAATGCTTTATCAAGCCATTTTCAGAACCATTTACAAATTGATTTTTGAATCCATTTTTCCCAAAACAGTAATTTCCCGGAACATTCCGGCCCATTAATTTTTCAAAAAATGGACCTGAAATGTTTTTGAGGGTAAAATGGACTTTTCCCACAATTTTCAAAATTATGAAACTACACGTCATGTAGTGTCAGTACACGCTGTGTACCCCATCGCCGAGTATACCCCGTATTGGAGTTGTTTCCTTACCGTGTGAAATAAATGAGTACAGGTCGTGTATCCAATACTACACACCATGTAGTCCATCCCGGCGTACGCGTTACCCTCAAACCGTGTGTTGACAAGTCAATAGCTGCGTGCCACGTTGAAGGCCGTGTTGGAAGCTGCGTGGTGACCGTGTGAAATGGACGAGTACACGCCATGTACCATAAAGTACATGCCATGTGATTTTTTTCACCTATAAAAGGACGAGTCCCCTTCTCCTTTTCAACTCACCCCTCTCCTCCCCATTCCTCTGACCAGAGCTCTCCCAAGAGACTCAAGGGCTCTTTTTATTCCATAACTTCTTCGTCCGTGCTCCGATTTATGATCTGTTAGCGGCCACAAGATCGTAACGACGAGGAGGAACTTCTGATCTTGGATATGTTACCTTTCTTTCGGCCTTTCCTTTCTAACTTCCACACGAGGAGGTTTTTCTGGGATTTGATAGAAGTGACAGACGTCGACGGACGTCTACTAAAGTTGATCTGGGGGAGCATTGTTATCAAAACATGTTGAAGTAGGGATATTACCTTCGACAATCTAATTTGTGCATCATGCGGTGTGGGTATCCTATTGTTTTCATGAGAAACGGTTGAACCATTAATCAGAGATAATAACTGGTTAAAGAATGGGGATGTGGGAGTTTTTATGTTTATCTTTATATCATGTGATATTATGTTGTCAATTGAATTGGCTTATTCCTATAGAAAATCCGGATTGTTGGGGAATTTTTCTTGCCCAATTAAATGTTTCCCAATCATTCTAGACTATTTTTGTGAATAAAACTTTGTTTAATGTGGAATTTGGTTAATCACGTAATGATTGGCTGATTTAAAATCTGGAACACTTGTGTGATCAACCCGGTTAAAAAAATGGAATAAAGAACATGCGGGTGTTGGCTTGGATATATGGCATTTGATGGGGGTGTTTTTGTGGGTTGTTGTGGATTGGGTGAGCAGTGGGGCTGTAGTTGTCTTGGTTGTGGATTGGTGTGAATGCTATGTTAGTGATAGGCAGCGGGGCTACGATAAATTGTATCAAGGGGTGATGATATAAGGTGTGGTTGTGGTTATGGTGGTTGGAAGTTGGGATTCAGGGATGGGTTTGAATGTGAACAAACTATGGGTTTTCAATAATAAATAAAAGATGAAGATTTAATGAATGGTGGGGCTTGGTAATGGAACCGAAATAATAATCAATGGGGTTGGTTGGGTAATATGAGCGACTTGGTTGTGTTGCATGTGTTTTCCTAACATGATTTGTGGATGGCAGGGATATGCTTTACAAACAATTGAAAAGGTTAGTTATGGATAGTTTCCCAGTAGTTGAGGAACTAATAAGCTGATTCTGTTGAAACATGAAAACCTTAATGGGGTTGGGATTGTTTGTTGTATGCATGCTTCGTAGTAGCAGTGTCGAGGCCCGTGCTTAGTTCTCTGATTAGAAGCCATAGGTTGGGATAAGTGTTATATATATATATATATATCATTGTGTTTTATCGGACCCCACCCATGATGAGCACTTAGTGCCGAACACTCCCATTTCATGGGAGAGGGTGTTTTTCCGATAGTTACTACCTCCTTCCTGCTCCTTCTTCCATAGGCTGTGATGGTTTGAATAAACCTTACACCCAAGACTCTTCGGGTAGGTTTTGATTGGGGCAGTTTTAGCCCAAGACTCTTCGGGTAGGTTTTACTGTTCCCATGAATCTTCGGGATGAGGCCCAGGTGTGTGCGGGCGAGATACGTGGTTGTGTGGCCCAGGTGTGTGCGGGAGTGATACGTGGTTGTGAGGCCCAGGTGTGTGTGGGTGGGATACGTGGTTGTGAGGCCCATGTGTGTGCGAGCGAGATGTGTCATTGTGAGGCCTAGGTGTTTGTGGACGGGAAGAGTGTGGTAGTGTCAGGACGTTCGCTGTTAGGAAGAGAAACTAACTAATGGGAAATGTTGTGGGGTACCCAATACTCTTGTTCTTATATACTACTACCTTTTGTGATTGTGTTTTTGGTGAGTGTGGATGGTGAGGTTATGTGGACAGAAATACTTCTTAGGTTTTGGTTTCTTCTGTTGTTCTCAAGAGACATTAGGATGTCTCCATACTTTTGAATGAGAGTTTTAGGTTTCCCTACTGAGTATACTTGTATGCTCACCCTACGTTTACTTTCAGGTTTCCAGGAGGAGTACCAGGGCCGTGTGAGACCCTACTAGTCAGGACAGTTGGAATTGTTGTAGTTGTTGTACTCTTGTTTCTTTTGGTATTGTACATTTGAGCATTCTTGTACTTGTACCTTGCTTCAAAACTATTTAAACATGCATGTAAGATTGGTTTGGGTTTATTTTTATACATTTGTTCTTTTTGTTAGTGGTTGAATTGCCCTATTTCCCAATCATAAATAAAACAAAAAGTTAACTCCTCCCATATTTGTGAAAACTCATACCCTTGGTGCTAGTCCCCACCCCGGGGCCTACTGGAGGCGGGACTCAGGGTTCCTTATCTCCCTTTCACCATTGCCATCTCAGGAGGGGCATCTTTGGTGGGATGGGGTCGTGACAATAACACTTAGAAGATTTTAAATGAATTATAATTTTGAAACATTTCGATCCATATATATAAATTATCAAAACCAATTTTAAAACATGGACCTTAAAGAGAAATATTTAGAATAATAAATCTCTAAAAAATTTAAATTGAAATTTTAGTTCCAATGTTTTTATCAAAATGAGAGACGCTTGAATACAAATATTTGAAGAATTTCATTTAATAAAGACATTATAATATCATCAGAATAAAGGGTTTCATGATATAATATTCCAAATGATAGTATATACACCATATAAAAGGTAATTGGTGGATAGCAACAATTATGTCTCAATGGAAAGTAAGTTGAGACAAAATCCCTTAAAATAAGGAATCATTAGAATAAAGATAAATCAATGAAATAATTATGTGTGAAATATACTAATACGTCAAATATAAGTGGATATTAATTGCAAAATAGTCACTGGTCACTCACATATATTTATATCATGACATAATCATAAATTAGAAGTTTAACCCAAGGAATTGTACTTTGGTAAAAAAGTTCCCTTACAAAAATTCGACAGCCTAATGACGTCACTTGAAAATTCAAAGAATACGTTAATGATATAGAAAAGGGTATCTCATCAGTTGGACATAAAAATACCAGAAATAAGGTTATAGAATAACATATCCTGACATAATAAGGTGTAGATTAAATGACATAACAAAAACAAGTCTTTTAAAAAGAGCAAGGTGAATGGTTTCTTTACCAATTTTGTAACTTACGAAACATACCCCCATGAATGAAGAATCATAAAATTAAGATTTAAATACCCATTAATTAAATTCTATTATACAATTAATACAATCATGGGAAGTAAACACACCACACAAAAGGAAATATTGGAAAATATAGCATTAATCTTATTTGAATAAAATGTTAGAGAAAAAAATTGTACCACGTAGCAATCAATCAAGTCGTATGAAGAAAAATTAATAACTACAAAATGATTCATATAATAACATGAATATAATGAGAATCATGATAATATTTTTCAAATGGTAGTACACAATACACCACATGTAAAAAATAAGTGGCGAACATAGGAAATCTCAAGGAATTAAATGTGATATTAGAATCCCCATTCTTCGTTGTCTGACGTGACCCGTTCATTATATAATCTCATTAATAATAAGATAAAGTTAATTTATAATTGATTAAGAACCTTTTTAAAGTGTATTAATCCTTTTATTTCAATTATTACCATATTATAAATATTTTATAATCATTTATGTTAATAATGGTCATTTCGACGATATTTGGTACTTGAGTCAAAAATGAACACCTTATATTTACAATTTATCCTCGTGGTCAATACTACAATATATACAGATTGATATTCATTATTTAGATATCATATATATAATATATATATAGTATATATATATATTAAACAGTACATATCATTTGGAGGTATGAAAAGAAAGGCTTCGGTCAATGATATAGTAATCTTTACGTACACATGAACGCTACTTTCATTTTCTGTTTCAAATTTTAATAGAATTAAAACATAATTATACATATGTATATTATAATTACAGTTTAATATCATTTATAATAGCACTAACTACATCCTTTATATGTCTCACATATGGAATTAATTAGTCATATCACTTTGAAGGGGTAGTAGTCTGAACTTCCTCAAATGAAATTATCATGTTTTCCAATAATGTACACCATAAATGTATGATATAAAAAAATAGAATCATAAAGAAAACATAAAAATAATATAAATCATATATAAATATATTTTCATCTTAATGGCCACCATGAGAGGCGGTATGATATTATCGAACAATCATCTTTTCGTGAGGTGTTAGCCTGCCATCTAGAGAAACAGTAGGTTCATCATCCATTAGATAGTGGTGTGTGTACGTGTAGAACAAATACATCACATAAAAACATCCAAATATATCATGGATACTGTTTTTGTTATTAAAAAAATGAATAAAAATATTTTAGTGTATGGAGAAGTAAAATAAATGAAACGAAGTTAAGAGTAATTATTACCTTTAATTTTGGTAACTTTTTATGGTTTGAACCAAAATGACTTATTAATGTTCCTTCTACCTAACATAAGGCTCCTACGAAGTGGATATGGATTTTTGGAGATTAATTGGGAAGAATTTGGATGATCGAAAAGGATTTGGAGGTGTAAATAATTGGATAGAAGTGGTGTCATTTTATAATGTGGAGGAGCGGCTCTTTAGGAATGTGTGAAAATATTTTTTTATTATATAATGATATTCGTTTTATGAAGGTCCAAAGATATTTAAGGTTGAAGATAAGATGACTCATGGTCGAAATAAAATCATCAAATATGAATTGGGCAGGTTTTGGATATTTTTTTAATATTTATAATTTATTTCTTTAAATTGTTTATTAATGAGGTAAATATTGCATCATTATGGTGTCATATATAATTTAATTTATATGATGACTAAAGATTATTATAAAAATACCAAGATGTATTAAATATATTTATATTTCAAAATAATATTTATAGTCTAATAAATTACTCATATAACCCCATGTAAAAATTAATTTACTAAAAGATATTTTGTTTATTTAATTTTTTCCTTTACATTAAGTTAATTATAATAAAGTGTCATTATCATTCATAAGTGGATACATGGGGTCCCAAAATTGACACAAGGATGACCATAGACATCCATTACTAATCCAATAATATTAGTAAAATTTTTAATGTAATTTTTTATAATTATAATATTCTTTTTTCCTTAAAATACAATATTTACCTTTAACTGCTGTAAATAAAAGTCAAAAGTTACTATTCATAAAAATTATTTTTATCTTATTAAACCACATTTTAATTACAAATAAGAAAAATTTATGTCATAATTTAAAAATTCAATTCATAGAAGAGGTAAAATTTCATTTAAATGAAGAAGTCGGTTTTTAACTACTACTAAGTGCTTTCACAATTCATCAAAAATTTAAGTTTTCAGAAAAATACACAAAATTTTGCCTCACCAATAGTAGATATTCTGAATTCAAAAATTATGTGTATTTTACCGAATTAAAAAAATTGAAGTTTAATTATTTAATATACAATTAATTTCCATTTTCAGAACAAATAGTGGGTTTTTATGAAACAATAACTATCAAAAAATTGACATTTCTTTATGTCCAATTTTAATATGAAATTAATTCCAATGATTGACATTGGATTAGATGGTAATATATAATTTATGTACATTTAAAAAAAAGATAATCTAACCATATAAATAAATTATATTAAAATAAGTAATTGAATTAAAATACTGTATTTTTAATGTTTCATTAGAAAATTAATTTTTTCAGAAAAATACCAAAAAATTACCCAATGTAGATTTTGCTGCCCCAATTATAAAGAGGAAATTTATTTGGTCATATATGACAAATAAAAGTAAAAAAATACTATATTTAAATATGGTTTTCCATAAAAAGGTGGTAAATCTACCTTTTAATAAATATTATAGTATTTATGCATAAAATTAGATTTTTTCTTATTTTAAGGCTCTATAATTTAATTGATAAACGTAAAAACATTTAACAATCATGTATAATCATATTTTAGTTAGTTATGTTCATTATTGCCATTACAATAGCTAGTAGTTAGCTATTATTAATAATAATAATATTATTTTATTATTTTTCAGTATGATTTAGCATTTTGTGAAACATAAGATTTCAAAGAAATTCATTGTTGCTTATCGAGTACGATATAGATTCATATCATCCACTTTAAAGTAAAATTAATATTTCATTCACAATTATTAGTAAATATGAAAATTTCTTGTTATTTATTTACCTGGGATGTTACATCCTTCCCCCATTTTTGAAATTTCGTCCTCTAAATTATAAAATAGGGCTCAGAAACATCATTTAATGTCCCACATTGGAAAACAATTCAATAAAAATATCAGTTTAAAAGAATGAAACAAAAGAAAAAGGTCACCCAAGATAACGTATACTAGGATTCCATTTATGAAAACATGTATATGGAAGAGAAAAAAACTATCATGTTCTGATGGAGAGTGGTATAAAACATGATTAGGAAAAAGTTAACCACCATAAAACCACAAACTTGTGATGTGTTAAATCGTCATTGATTACCCAGTAGAAAAGGTAAACCCACAATTTTTTTTTGGTTTTATGATTCTTTTCATAATTTTTAGTAATTTATTTCCTACATTGAATATGAACATAAAGATATATACTTACCTTCAAATAGAGTTTCATAGTATAATAATATTCTACTAATGAATAATCTTTTCTCCCAACAATGAGAATTCAAAAAGGCTTAATCACATCAAAATCACAAGAATCAACTTATAGAGAATCAACTAATCCACAAAAAACAATATATTTCCCATAGATTTATACATTACCCAAAAACAAAAATGGTTAGTATGAGATCATTTAATACCAAACAGATAATCATTTTTAAAAAAATACTACTCCTAATATCTAAAATCCAACAAAAAGTACACAATGTTCAATAAATACCATTCAATATACCATTATCCCTAATATTATTCAATGTAACCTGAACTAAGATTGTAACCCAAAACTCAGAAGCATTTAGTCTAATAGTCATCCACTGTAAATATTATAATTTATCATCAAATAATAATCAAAGTCTCTTAATGTCTCATACTAATGTGTAATTAACCAAATCACATATTCTCTATGATTTGTTAATCATTTCAATAAAAACCTCGAATCACAATATGCCCATAATAAAAAAAAATATTCTCCCAAAATAAAATTAAACCATTACTCATCAAAAGAAAAGATAATTATTCCTTGAATAACATTTTTATATATCAAACATTAGGGTTATACATACTATATAATGTATGTCAATATTATCCCATCATCAAAAGAGCCTTAATACTTTTAAGTATATCATCATCTTAAAATCTACCATATCTCTTGAATCCATTATATGTTTACCTCTAACTCATTCAACATTCTTGACGATACATTAACTATTCATGACCAACTTATTTTGAAGTACTTTTTTCCAACAACCAAAATCATGAATCATATCATAATATTCAATAATTTTAAAACATATGCTAAGAAATAATTCAAACATTTCATTGGTCATTATCAATTTCTTCATCCTCAATTGGATTGGAATTAGGTATTGGTAAACATATATTTTTATTATCATAGAGATTCTATTCTCGAAACATCTTCGTAAGACAACTGTTTGTATAATGACCTTGCACATAACATTTAAAACATTCAATTGATCCCTCAGAAAGAAAATCCATCCATTTCATAGAGTCACCAAGATTCTTCCTTTTTCCATTACAGGTTCTTGCTTTATGACCATAATTCTCACATCTATAGCAACTTCATGTCCCTTTGAATCTTTTTCCAAGGTGTTTATTTCCACATCGTTGACACATAGATTTTTAACACACTTACATTAATGATTATTACATGAACATCTGTTAGAATTTTTTCCTTACATATATGATGCCTTATAAAAATCACCAAGGTTTAGGTTGTCAATCAGGACTCAAGATAGTTTGAGAATAACCACAAGAGTTCTCATTGATGCTCTCATTTAATTTAGTTGCTCGGTCATAAAACCATCATAGTTTTCTTCACATACACTATTACATTTCTGCCTACTATATCTAGTCATTTACTCAATCCCAAAAGTTCAGTGTGAGTATATCAACATATAATATCTTATTATGCAGGTAAATACTAATATATACTTATTCATGTTATCTTAAAATCATTCAATATAACTAAGACTCTTTATAATATGTTAAATATTATGGTTATGTCACTTATGCTTAGAGAATACCCTAACATATAATGTTATCTAAACCGACCTCTGATACCAACTATAAGGACCCAGCAATAAACATTACATGATCTTGAATTAAATGAAAAATTTGCATTGAGGATCTATTCAGGATTATTTTTCTATATAATTAAAAATAACAATTACAGTACATCTCAAATATTTCAAATTAGAAACTTCTACTTAGTTTCGATTTTTTCATAAAATAGTATCTCATGAATAAATGAGACTTTCCTATTTCCAAATTTTGGACAACATAAATTTTCCTAGATCTTATCCTTGACCCAATTCAACTTTATTTCATGTGAAAAACATTTCAAACACATGGGATGATCATAAAAATCTCTTAAAGGGATACACAATGATTGAATACTATTAGATTTTCAAAAAAACAAGTAAACCATGAATACTTTATCACAAGTAATTATTTACACCTTTAATAGGTAGTAAATACTCTTTACTGAATAAAATATCATTGCTGGTTCTTTTGTAACCAAATGATTACCATAAAACCCATATAAAGAACACATAACATATAATGGTAACATGGTACATAAACATTATTAAGTGGAATAACCTCACATTCTAATACCACACACATCGATAAATGAAATATCCTTATAGCCGACATCCATACCCAATGCATTGGAGGTTATAATGTAACCACCCGTCCTTGTTTATCATAACACCACCCAACATTTGGTTTATCACGTAACAACCCCTAAATTTTCCACGTACCATTATAAAATAATAACATATTGAAACTATGAGTATTTAATTAATAATATTTCATTTTAAATCATAAGAAATAATTTTGAGATATTGAAATTATCCATGCTTTATCAAAATATTTTATAATCCATTTAAGAAGAGATTTTTTGAATGAAGTGTCTCATACCACATTAATGATTTTAAAAGAATTATCATTTTAAAAAATTAATTCCCATATATATAAATAATCAAAACCATTTTTAATGTATGGACATTACAGTGAAGGACTTATAATAATAAATCTCTAAAACATTTAAAACGATATTTTAGTTAAATTGTTTTTAACAAAATTAGAGACGCTTGAATACAAATATTTGAACAATTTCAATTAATAAAAACATTATAATATACTGAGAATAAAGGGATTCATGATATAATATACCATAAGACAGTATATACACCATATTAAAGTGAACTAGCAAATATCAACAATGAAGTATCAATGGAAAGTAAATTCAGACAAAATCCCTTATAAATACGGTATCCTTCTTTTAAAGATATATCAATGAAATAATTATGTGTGATAAATAAGAATAAACCAAATATATGTGGATATCAAGTGTAAAAAAATAATAGTACATTCACACATATTTTTACAACAACATAATCAATAAGTATAAGTTTAACCAAAGAATTGAAATTGGGTAAAGAAGTTACCTTACAGAAATTTGGCAGCTTAACAGCACCACTTTATTATTAATAGAATGAGTTAATGATATATAAAATAGTATCTAAAAAATTGTACATAAAACATACAATAATAAGAATATATAAGAACATTCCCTTATAAAATAAGATGTAAATTAAATGACATAACAAAAATAAGTCTTCTTAAAAGTGGAGGGGGAAAGTTTTCTTTACTGATTTTGTAGCTTACCAAACATACCCGACCATGAAGTAAAGTTCATAAAATTAAGATTTAAATACACATTAATTAAATTATAATACCTAATTAATACAATTAAGGTAATTAAACACACCAAAAAAATGTAAATAGTGGCAAATATAGCATGAATCTCATGGATGATAAAATTGAGATAAAAAAAGTACCACGTAGCAATCAATCGAGTCGAATGGAGAAAAATTAATTACCAAAAAATGATTCAAAGAATACCATGAATATAAATATAATCAAGATAATATATATCAAATGGAATTACACAATACACCACATTCAATAAATAAGTTGCAGACAATGGAAATATTACAGAATTAAAAGGGAGATAAGAATCCCCTTACTTCGTTGTCTGGCTTGACCCGTTCATTCTTTAATCTCCTGATTAATAAAATAATGTTAATTTATAATTTCTTAAGATCCATTATAAAGTTTATTAATCCTTTAATTTCAATTATTAACATGTTATAAAGATTATTTAATCATTTAAGTTAATAATGGATGTTTTGTCGATATTTTGTACTTGAGTCAAAAATGAAACCATATATTTAATCATTGTACATGTATTCAATAGTCCATTATATCTATAATGATATTAATTATTTAAATATCATATATATATTATATATCCAATATATATATTTATATATTTATTTATAATAGTACATATTATTTTGAGGTAAGAAATGAAATGCATCGTTCATAGAGACGGCAAACCATACGTAAGCATGAACACAACATTCATTTTCTATTTCCAATTTTAATGCAATTAAAACATAATGATACATTGTTATATTATAATTACATTATAATATAATATATAATATCATTAACACCATCATTTATACATCCCACAAATGGCATTAACAAGTCATATCACTTTTAGGGGGCGGTAGTCCACACTTCCTCAAATGAAATTATCATGTTTAACCATAATGGAAACGATAAAGGTATTATATAAAAGAATAATACAGAATCATAAAGAAATAATAAACACAATATATATCATATATAAATATAGTGTCATCTTATTGTCCACCATGAGTGGTGGTATGAGATAATCGAACAATCATCATTTCTTGAGGGGTTAGGTTTCCATCCAGAGAGATGGTATGTTATTAACCCATAAAACAGATGTGTGTGTAAGTGTATTTCAAATAATTATAATAAATACATCCTAGTATATTTACGATACTGTTTTTGTTATAAAATAATGTAATGAAAATGATTTTAGGGGTTGGAGAAGTAAAATGAATGAAAATAAGTTACGAGGAATCATTACCTTTAATTTGGGTAACATCCTTTGGATTAAACCAAAAGGACTTCACAAAGTGCCTTATACCTAAGTTAAGGATTATAAAAATATGATAGGGATGTAGGTAGATAAATTTGTCAGAGGTTGGATGAACCAAAATGCTTTATAGGTGTGATAATTGGTTAGAAGTGGTGTCCTTTTATAAGGGGGAGTAGGGGCTCTTTAGGAATGTGTGACAATATATTTTATTATATATAGATATTCAGGTTTTAATGGTCCAAAACTAATTAAAGTAGGAGATAAGATGGATCCTAGTCGAAATAAAATCATCTAAATATAATTGGGCAGGTTTTTGATATTGGTTTAATATTTATAATCATATTTATTTAAATCATTAATTAATAAGGTAAATATAACATCATTATTGTGTCATATATAATTTTTTTTATTTGATTTCTCAATATTTAAATAAAAATACCATGATGTATTACATCATTTTATCTATCCAAATAATATATATAGTCGAAAAGAGAACTTATATAACCCCATGTAAAAATTGATTTACTAAAATCTATTTGGTTAGGACATTTTAGCCTTTACATTAAGTTAATTAAAAAACATTAGTCATTATCATTGATAAGTAGATCCATACAGTCCCAAAATCTACCAAAGTATGCCAATGGTCGGCCATTACTCATCCAATAGGTAAGCACATGTGTTAAGGAGAATTGGTATTATTATGATATATTTTTTACCTTGAAATACCCAAATTACCTTTAACCGCTGTAAATAAAAGTTAAAAGTTGCTATTCACAAGAAATTATTTTCATCTTATTGAACCAAATTTTACTTAATAATATCAACCATGTATGTCATATTATCAAAATTCAATTCAAAGAAGTGGTATAATTTCATCTAAATTAGGAAGTCATTTATTTAACTACTACTAAGTGGTTTCAGTATTCAACAAAAATTGAAGCTTTTCGTAAAAATACCAAAAATTATGCCTTAGCTATATTTGATATTACAAATTCAAAAATGAGGTAAATTTTACCAATTTTAGTTCATATAAGTTTCATTAATTAATTTAAAATAATTTCC
Source organism: Viscum album (assembly GCA_963277665.1). Taxonomy (NCBI): domain Eukaryota; kingdom Viridiplantae; phylum Streptophyta; class Magnoliopsida; order Santalales; family Viscaceae; genus Viscum; species Viscum album. Next base: position 115,673,729 of record OY728160.1, on the reverse strand, counting down.
CATTATCAAAACAAAGAACATGTTTTTAAGACACAATAACTATCTAAAGATTGACACTTGTTTATGTCCAATTTCAAAGTGAAAATATTTCCAATGGCACATATTGGACTAAATGGTAAAAATATAATTTATGTACATTTTAAAACTAAATAAAAAGATATTTTGACCATATAAATAAATTATATTAAAAGGCATATTTTAATTAAAATAATGTTTTTTAACTATACATTAAAAAATGAATTTTATCAGAAAAATACTAAAAAATTACCCAAAGTAAATCCTGGTGCCCCGATTCTGAAGAAGAATTTTATTTGGTCGTATAAAACTTATAAATGTGGCCAAAACTAGATTTAAAAAGGGATTTCTTTTAAATGGTGGTAAATCGACTTTTTAATTAAAATTAGAGTATTTTTGCTTAAAATTAAATTCATTATTATTTTAAGGCTATAGAATTTGTTGGATAAATGTAAAAACAATAAGAAACATGTATAATTATAATGTAGTTAGTTATTATCCATTCCTGCCATTACAACGACAAGGCGTTAACTACTATTTAAATATAATAATATAATAATATTATATTTATGTACGATTCCTCATTGTGTGCAAAATAAGATTTCAATGAAAATCATTGTATCATATCGGGTATGCCATAAAATCATAGAATACCCTTTAAAGTAAAAATACTTTTTCATTAATAATTATTAATAAATATAAAAATGTCATGTTCTTTATTTTCCTGGGATGTTACAAAAACAACTAAATGTTTATTCAAAAACTGAAGATCATATTATTTGGCTTTATCTAAATCAAGAGTTCATGATTAATAATTAGTCTATACATGGGTAAACTCTAATTCATTATCCTCATTATTTTATTCTCTTATTCATGGTTAAATTAATGTTTGTTCAACTAAATTTCTCCCATATTACGTATTCTTACGTGAATGTGCACAATTTTCACATTCACTTATTTTTTAATCCTTCTTCTCATGAATACATTGAAAGTATTATTTATTTAATTTAATTTATGTTTCATGTATGACTTTGTGAATGTATCCTTTTCAAATCCAAATGGGTACATCACCCTTGTTTATCTTGTTAATGAATACTTGTGTGTCTCAAACCATGAACATTATTTAATTTTCATCAGGCATGTATTCTCCTATTTTCTTTGAAAACACACTAACTATAGTTTATTATGATGTTTGTGTTATAATTTTTCACATAGAGGGTGTGTAGTTCTTCACTGCATAATGTGTGTGGTTCTTCCTTGCACATGACATGCATATCGTCTCCACATAACTATGATGGTTTTTCAACACTACCACCCATAAGGGTTTCATAGTTCTACTAATCATAGAGAGTGCGAACCTCATTAGTTTAAATGAATGGTTTGTTGTTCTTCAACATAAACCCAGAATGGTTTGAATCACCCCTCTTTGTGAACTGAGAATGGTACATGGTTCTTCTCTTTTTTCCATGAACTGATATCTTAGGGAGACTCTCTTTTTTAGTACATGATCACTTTGGTATATGACAATAGAAGCGGTACTTGTCTCGAGGTTTTTTTTTATAGGTGAAGATCATAGCCTTTATAATGTCTAAATCCCATATGATAAGGTCTTCAAATCTCTTCTTCAAGTGGCCAAGATCATCAGATTTCAATATATTCAAATCATAAATAATGATATTTGAAGAGTTCTCTTCATTGTGATATCCCCATTTAAAGTAATAAAATACCATACATGCAATAATGATCGCATGAAAATCTATTTCAACAATGGACTCGAATCCCGGTGGCTTTGGAAACTTTGTTTACCTTCGGTGAAGCCTTCTTCTTTGAGATACACTCATGCATGCTCAATGATAGTTGCATGTATGGCATTTGTACAATTCATGTACCATAATTATTTATAAATAGTTATTCTATAATGCTTCATGATCATTCATGGAGGTTCGGTCATCTTCTTAGATGAATGGTAGTGGCGGCGTTTTAATAGCATCATAGGAGGATGATGACATTGAAAATTCAGAGCAACATGATATTAATGGTTCTGGTGAAAACATGTGATATGCATGATGAAATTGACATCCATGATTAGATATATATGTCAAGGATGATTATACAGTCGATCTAGAAGCATGATTTGATGGATGGTTGTGATCAAATTACTTATTTAAAAACTTCATCCCACATCGATACAATCACACGGTGAAGCCATGATTTAAATATCAATGTTCTCTATCATACACTCAATATTATCATTCTCCATCCATAGTACCAGGTCGTACTATGTTCTTTGTTGGTGCGCTATGTGCCCACATTGTTCATGGGCTTCATCCCAACTATGCACGATTCGTACTGCCATTTGCTCTCTTTGGAGAATATAAATGGCATGTGTGTAGGCGTGAGTATACCCAACCCAAGCCACCTATGGGCAAGGCCAGGTCAGGTTCCCCCAACGTGGTTGTCCTTGAGTCCCACATGTGCTAAGGTCAAGCTTTCCTAGGATTACTTGAGGGTTTTCCCAAAAATTTAATGTAATATCCATTAAAATCATCTAATTGATAAATTTTAGGATACTATTTAATTTAAACCCATTCATGGACACCTCTCTTCATATTTCATTCCCATTAATACATCCTTATCTTTTCGTCTTCTTCATTTTCATTTTGGAAGTTGAATTCTGAAGCACTTCAATCATCCTCAAATTGATGATACTTCATTATTGTAAACATTGTGTCACCATTGACATAAGTTCTTTGAACATAGAATCTATGAAAAAATTGTTTGTTTTAAAAAAGATGGATAATTCTCAACAAAGAAATAAAATCGTATGAATCCATAACAATTATAAATGAATAATCACTTCATCCATCCTTCATTATCAGTGGATATCCTTATTTATTTTGACCAGTACTGAAAATATTTGACAACAAATACATCTTCATACATAATGTGGTCCCAATAATCTCCCATTTTGTATTTTTTTAGAAATTATTGAATTTTATTCCAAATTAACGTGTTAGTAACAAAGTTTTATTCATATATATACCCTTTAGTTTTCATTCTCTCTGCGATTCACTATTGAAATTTTATTCCACATTCTCTCTTCTTTATTGGCAAGAAATACTATATTCAAGGGAAAATGATAACAACCAATATTTAAGAAAATTATCATACATCATTTCACTCTAAATATACATGAGAAATGATTGATGAAGAAAAAATGGATTTTATTTAGACAACAAATTTTCCCATTATCCATTAATCAAGATAAATCATAGGATAAGAAATCATGTACTTGTCGTCATGTTTGTTTCTACATTCATTCATTGCCTTGCCAATGAAACGATCATCATGAAATTTCTAGATGAATTGAAAGTTATACTAATTGAAATTATAATACTGGAGGCTTCTTTACTTGTATAACACTTAATTGAAACACTCTTAATCATACTAATAAACGGTTATATTTCAACATATTGATATTATATTTTCAAATGGAAATCCTACAAGGACTAAAACATATTCTACTTTGGTATCATGTGTAGACAACAGTCAATAAATCTTGGATTATCCCATGAGAGTTATCTTTACCTTAAATTCCCAATATTAGAATAAATAATACAATAAACTAAATATTTTAGAGAGTTAAGTTGATCCTCCTTGTATCATTAATGTTAAAAAAAGGTTGAGATGGTTTTCTCAACCATGATTCTATATTCTATCCACCCTTGACAATTTTATATTTGATAATAATTTCTAAATGTTGTTGTTTGAATATTATCGCTTCTTCAATCTATTTTTGTTTGAGCCTTCTTTGTTACAGATCTTTTAAAGCACTAACATCACTTGGTGAATTGTTCATATTCTTATGAAATTCAACATGAACTTGAATAACTATAAGCAAATTTCTAACAATGTGATCATACTTATTTCACACCACTAACATGCCTTTTTTATCTTCAAGTGAATTCTTTTAATTTCCCTTTTCACTAGCCTTTTCTTTCATGTCATTAATTTTATTCATTCTTTTCAAATCACTTATCCCGAAAACCAATATATCATTAGTGACAACAAAATAATGTTTTGAAATTCCACATGTTTTCTCTTAATATTCATCCTTCTCGTGGGTTCTTTTGGATGCCCCACCCATCATCTTCATAGATTTAAAATCCAAGACTTCTCAAATTTCCTTATTGGGATCTTCTTGGGAGGTGGTTTTTAGAAAATTATCTTGATTTATTTTCAATGAATCTTATTCATTATTGGATAGATTTGGTGATATTATTTTTTAATCAGCTTTTTGTACATCTTAACATGAGCATTTACCAACACTGTTACCACTCCCACTGCTTACATCACATATGTTTTCTAAATTTCCAAATATTTTAGGAGAATACATATTCTTCTAGATATATGAATGTTTATTCTTATTCTTGGGACTTATCTCCCATGAAATCGGATTAATTTGAAATTTGAAATTTAGATGATTATTCCAAAAATCCAATTCACAATTCCCAAACCTATTGCAACACCAAAATTAACCCACATATCTAGAATTCTTGATATCTTTTGTATATGGTTGATGGGTGTTCTTCTTGATGTGTTGTGATCTCTATGGGGAATTATTTTCCAAATTATTTTTTCTATCCAGCATAGATATGGTCGTATGTATCTCATCCCCTTTATTTGTCCAAACATGTTTAGAATTTTTCATCCAAAATACTCTTTTTGTAAAAAAAAAGTTTTTAATACAGGATGATAGGGATGGTACCTTAACGTTCATATATTCTTCTGATATATCATTCAATGAATCCCTGGTACTCTTATCACATGTTAAATCTATTTTGAATGTATAATATCTTGATGAAAATTGAGTACCTGAAGTAATGGTTTCCTTCATTTTAGATGTCTCAAGGTGTATCTCCTTATGATTGGTTAAATGATATTCCAATTATAAATATTTAATATTGAGGAAAACATTATGATATTCCGTAATTATAATATTCATTACACAAACCTTATTTATCCTTTCAAATTTATTCTCATGCACCATCAATTTGTTTTGTAACAATGTTTAATGTTCCAGGGATATCATGGATGTTTCTTCTAAATGATATCTGTTGACTTCAGTGCTATTCTTTAATTTATCTACAAGTGCATAGATCTTCCCTTATAGAGTCTTATTGACTCCCAATTTCCCCACTACCTCATTGATCCATTTTGACTAAATTAATTTAAATTCCACCTATTTTTATTTAAGGCTCCAAGATGTAAAGAGAAAATTAAACATTCAATTTTTTTCATGTAATCCCTTACCTGGACAATTATATTATTCTTATATCTAGGTGATATCCTCCTACATACATTGAAGTACTCCAAAAAATAGGTATGCACTTTTCTCAAGAAAATCTTGAAGAATCATTTATATTCTATCAACTGATAATTAATGAGAATTTTTAGATTGACCATCACCACTTGTGATAAAATTTTCATCATGAGAAAAACATTCAAAAGTAAAAACACATAAGTCCCAGACACTAGAGGTTATAACATTTTCTTTATTCATGGTGGAATCATGAGCCAACATCTCATAATATCCATGAATGACATTTCTTCATTCATAGCATGTCATAGAGTTATATATACTTTATCTTCATTATATAAGAGGGACTTCATATTCAGCTTTCTCTTCGCTTTATTTTCCATGTTTGTAATGGTATTGGTATCTATATCCTTTTTCTTAAAGATAACTATATTTTCACTGAAACTACATTTCATTGATTATGATTCAACGAAACATAACTCTTCAAAATATTAGATAATCACTATATAAATCCATTGGATGTGAAGCTTGGATCTAATACTAATTAAGAGGACCAGATTGGGATATATCGATCACTAAAGATGGGCATGAATCAGTGTTGTGGACCATTTAAACCAATTTCAACTTTTTACCCCTATAACTCTTGATCATTTTAGAGTATGATACTTTTGTTATCTTTTCATGGTCATGTTAAAGAATAGAATGTAGTAAAAATGCACACTATATTTTTACTAGATTCACTACTCAATAAGAGAAAAACATCCTTTCCATGTATGGTGTTGACTAATTAATGGATTCTTTACTAAAATTTATTAACAAATATAATGGGTTTTCTAGGAAATAAATTACCTAGATAGTTTGAGTCCCAACAACTTGGAGGGGGTAATAAAAAATCCTTCCCAATGTGAGTCCTTACACTTTAGAGTGGAAAGGGAGAAAATACTATCATTAGGAACTCGTGATGAAATAGTTCAACCTGAAGTTCCTTCCTTGTACTTTATACACCCACTAAAGATAGTCCCCTTCCATTTTGAAAATATTGGGTCTACTTTTGATCTTCTATCGTGACCTAAGATACATGAAATGTAGTAGGAAAGAAACTATCTACTTCTATTATTCTTCTTCAATGAAAAACTGGATGCACACCTTTTCTTCTTTTCCCTCTTCATTAGTGAAACAAACAAATGGAGTATCACATCTTATTATTCTTTCCTATAATAAAAAAACCGACATGTTTATTAAAAGACTAAATATTAACTAACTTGGCATCGTTTTAATGAATTTGACCTGAATAAAAATCAACTATTAGTTGGGGAAACTATCTTTCCTTTTCCTTCCTCTTCTATTCACTTATTCTTAGTGAAATTAATGTTTGTTCAACTGAATTGTACCATTTTATTTATGAATGATACCATGTATAATATTTTAACATTCACTTATTGTTTCATTCTTCTTCTCAAGCACATACAGAATGACTTATTTATTTTATTCTATTTTATGTGTCATGTATGTGTTTATTCATGTATCCTTTTTAACACCAAATGGGTTAGTCCTCCAGGTTTAGTTTGTTATTACAAACTCAATTAACTCATACCATTATGATTATTTCATGCGAATCAGGAATGTATTATCCCCTATCATTTTCACACACACGCTCTATATTTTATTACGATGTTTGTGTTCATGTTTTTATCATTTAGGTTGGGCCATTCTTCTGTGTATAGTGTGTACAGTTTTTCCTTGTACAAGAAGTATATATCTTATCTAGAGAACCATGATTGTTTGCAGCTCTTCCATCACACAAGGGTTGTCTGGTTCTCTTAATTATAGATTGTTCAGACCTCCTTGGTGAACAAGAATTATTTTTGGTTCTTCTTCACAATCCCAGAACGGTTCTCGGAGCCCCACTTCACGAACTGAGAATGGTATAAAGTTAATCTCTTACTCTCTATAACCTGAAAACATGAAGAGTTTCAGTTTTTCCAACTAGGATCTCTCAAGAATATGAGATTAGTAGTATTCTATGCCTATGGGACTCTCTTTTATATAGGATAAGATCATACCATTCACGGTAATTAATTCTCATAAGATAAAGTCTTCAAATATCTTCCTTGAGGGTTCGAGATCCGCATCATTGAAACTTATAAAACCATGGCTAAATATATTCTAATAGTTATCTTCAATGAATACATCTATTTTATAGTGAAAAAATATTTTTTCATGCGATAAATATCAAATGAAAATATTTCTAAAGAATGAGATCAAATCCACGTAGCCTTAGAAAATCAGTTTTCCTCTGGTTGGGTCTTTTTTTGAGATATATTCATGCAAGAAAAACCTTAGTTGAATTCATGGTCTCAATATGATCCAATGAACACTAAGATGTCAAAATGGTCATCCTATGCTGCATCGAGATCATCCATTGTGGTTTGGTCATCTTCTATAACAAATGGTAGTGGCTGCATTTGAGCTGCTGTAGGGGAAGATGATGACATGGATAATTTAGAGGCCATTTGAGATCAACAGTTCCAGTTCAAAAATGCGAGATATGGGATATTATGGACAACCATAATTATATCCATAAAGTAGTTTGTTAATTTAAAAACATCTCCCACATGAAAACAAACATTTTTTGAAGTCGCAGATTAAATATCAAAAAGATCCAGCATAAATATTAAATTCTCCTCCTCCCAGAAGAGTACCACCTGGTACCATGTTCTCTGTAGTCTCCCTATATCCCAATCCTATACAAGGGATTCGACACAACTATGCATGGGTCGTACAGCCCTGTGCTCTCCTACAGGCCCATACATGGCCTGCATGTGGCCACAACTCTGGCCAATCCATGCCACCTTTGGGATTTACCTATGATAGTTCCCCAATAATGGTTGATCATGAGTCCCACATGTGCTGAGGTTTAGTTGTCCTAGTCTTGATTGAGGGATGTTTAAAAAATGTAATGTAAGCAACAAAAAAAATTTCTATGTGAAAAATGTATGGGGACATTGTTGTTTAACACCATGCAGGGACACCTATCTTAAAATTCCAATAACATGCATACTTCCTTCTCTTTTCCAGTTTTCATTTTATTTTTGGAACAAGAATCACAAAGCACTACAATCATCTTCAAATGTATAATACTTCATTATTGTAAACATCATTCCACCATTGAATCAAATTATTTGATCTTTGGATCCATAAATAATTAACTAAAAAAATATAATTTCTCAAGGGTGGAATCCAATGCTATGAATCCAAAAAAAATCTAGGAATCAGTACTTCAACAATACTCTATTATGATTGGATCTCCTTATTCATTTTGATTAGTATTGAAAATTGTTGAAAAAAATTACAGCTTCATACCCAAAGTTGTTGCAACTCTATCCACCCCATGGCACTGGTTGATGGAAAATTAATGAACCATGCACACTTTTAAAGGGATACATACAATCATAAGGAAAAATATCTTAGATTTAGAGATCATGAAACTCAATCAAAGAAATTTTGGATATTTTTTTCTTCTGATTTTCATGGGAAAAGTTTTCAACACATTCCATGTTATAATGAATAACAAAGGTATCATGAACATGTTTTTACTAATTTTACAATGATTATATTTTTCTATTAATGTGTTGTTTTAGTGTATAAATAATATTCATTGGTATTTAATTATACATGTTTTACAATTGTTAATTATTTTATATGTCATAATTCTCTAGAATATCCTTTAATTCTCTTAATAGACCTCTATATTAGATCCAAAATGGAGAATAAAAGTATCTCTAGTAGAATTATGAGGAGTAATCCCATGACCATTGGGTACACTCATCATATCAAAAGGCTTCTATTTGTTAAATTTTTTAAAAATAAATTCAGGGACCATGAAGTTTAATTCTGTTAACATAATCAGATCGCACCTGATAGACAGAGTCTCATTACATTTAAATTATATATATTTTAATTATTAGGAAAAACTTAACTTAATAAGATAATTAATGTTTGCGGATAATAATAACCACATGTAGATCTAATTAATTTATACTATTTATAGTTAAAATAGTTTTCTTGTCATCAAGATTCTATTAAACCCTATTGAATTTTGAAATTGAATCACTCAACCATCTGAAAAAACTCTCATAACCCTAAAATATCGACTTTAAATTCAGAAAAAATTACTTAATTAATAAGCATTCAAGGTAAATCACACATAAAACATACTTTTGGATTAAACACCATACATACACTAGAATAGTTATGAGAGTTGGTAATTCAATTTGGGACACTAAAATTAATACTTTTTCCAGAATGACACAAAATTATATAGTCATTTCTAGGGATAAATTAAACAATGTTTTTCAAATTGATATTATCGTTGTTATGTGAAAAAGTATATATTTCAAAATATTATACTTTTAACCCGGTTCCAATTTGTCCAAATTTTTTGATATACCTTTTACATATTGTGTGATGTCAAATGTTTTGTAGGACTGTTGATGCATGAGCCACCAGATTAATTATTCCAAAAGTGTTGATTTATTTGAAACACTATCATTCTCCCCTAAAATTAAATAAAAAATATCAATACAATGTTGAAAACTTATGACTAAACACAAAAAGAAATTACCTAAGTAGAATAGGGAAGAATAAGAACTATGTGATTTAGTTAATTGGAATCATAACTAATATCTTGATGTGGATGGTGAACTAAATAAACTTCCACAAGCCAACATTTTTTTGTAAATTCTATGGAACCTTCAGCAAACAACATATCAATTTCTTATGGAAAATGTCCAACAAAAACTGCAGAAATATCTTCCACCTGAATGAATTCCCTATATTCCACTGAATAAACAAACATAATTTCCATAGGAATATCAGTATATACCTAAAAATCATCTTGAAAAAATTACCCCATGATGTACATTTATTGAGTATGTAATTCAACCGATTCATAGAGGAGTTATTGGAATTGGAAGGACACTATTGTATGTCCAACATTACAAAATTAAGCTATCCATTATGCAATAAATCTATAATAATTTTTAGTTACAGGTTTTTAAATGTGGAGAACCCAATTCACATCACTGAAATTTTTAAGAGATAAGTGACACAATCATTTACTATGGAGTTCCATAAGATGCTATTCAGCTTTGTTTATTTCCATTTTTTATGGGACATAACGACATATTATACCATTGTACTAACACATTGTTCCATCCTTACATGTGTGTAATTAGCCCATGAATTTCTATCCAAGTTCATTCCCACTCCAAAATTTTATCTTTACATAATGAGATTCATTATATTATAATAACGAGTAAGAATCGTTGTATGAATCCTAGTAATTTTTCAATTTTATTTTTATGAAATTCACTCATCATAGGATCACAATATAGAATCTTGTTAAACCCTTCTATAAGTGTCTTACAGTTAATGCCCAATTTTTGTTGAATTCCACCGTTTGAGGAACATTAATGAGGAAATATTTCGAAGAAATTTTTGAACTTATGGAATATAATTTGAAAAATTCATGCCAATGGATTTTTGAGTGGCTAACTCATAAGAGTGGTATACATAATGTTTATTCCACTATGATGATTTCCTCTCATCTTGATTCCATTTAAAAAGATTAATTCAATGAATTTGAAAAAAAAGGACAAGGAGTAATCCATCGCGCATGTAATGAATGTCACGATAACCACATAATGGGAGATTTTACAAGGATAAGTGAAGTCCCACTATAAGTGATGTGACTTATGGATCTCAGAACCGAGGACCAAATATATTCCCACAATATCACAAACCATTGTTGCACGACAATTCAAATATGTGTTCTGGAAAACAACAAAAAAATACTCAAACATGACCTAAAAATCCACCTAGGTATGGAAAGAATCAATAAAAATATCCATACCATAGAAAAAAATATAAATGACAACCACAAATGATTATTTTGATAGTATGGGTAAGAAACCCCTAATCTAGAACAACCTTTTCAATACCACAACAACAACATGTTGTTCAAGAAAAACCGTAACATGAACAATTGAAAATGATATAAGAGATGATTTCCAATTTCATCACCACATTAGAAATGATATTTCAGAATAATGAATCATATATTCAAATCATTTAATACTAGTTTGGATAGTTATCCTATCAACTGCATATGAGGAAAATCGACATATTATCGGGTAACACTGAAAAAAACACAAGAGGATGTGAATGTCATAACCTTGAGAATTGGGAAGATGATACCTCATTACGTGATAGAAAATAATGGTGGAATTTATTCTAAAAATAAAAAAAATATCTTCATAAAATTTGTTAAAGAAGTTGGAGAATAGGAGATCCCCTCACTCAAATAGTCATTAAATAGAAATGGATTTGTGAACGAAAATTAAATTAGGATTTTCAAACACTATGAACCCACCATTCACTTTATAAAATGTGTGAAGAAAGTTTAATTGGACCAATTGATTAGAAACTTCATTCATGTCTTTAAGATACTCAACAACAGCATACCTTATGAAGAGGCATTAACAAAAATTATTAGATAAAAATGCTTCTAAAATAGATCCTTTTAGAAAAAAAAATCATGATGAAGAATATTTTCATCATTCCACTCAATAAGAATTGTTCTGTGTTGGTACAACCAAAAATTCTTCCTAAGACAATTGATCCTGAGAGTTGAACTATTCTGTGTACACTAAGATCATGTGAGTTGGGATGTCCCTTTGCAACATGGGGGTTGTGTGAATTTAATGCATTTTGGAGTTTTCAAGAAATTGGAACTGAAAAAGATAAATATGACTCATGTGTCCCTAAAACAATATAATAGATCAATTAAATATACCAAGTGACTCCTTGATGAATTTATGGTGAAATTAGGAAAAATAAATTCTCCCCGAGGATTTCATTATACATGCCATGGAAGGTGATATAGAAGCTCCACAAATTTTAGGGAGACACATTTAGACGAGGGGTAAAGTGTTGAATGATCTTCATCAAGTGGAACTTATATTTAAAGTATATAATGAAATATTACACTAAAATTTTCTTAAATATAAAAAAAATAATCTTTTGTAGAAAATGGGGACCACTGCATCTTATCCATAATTGAAGATTTTGTTGATTACACAAAAATTTAATTGAAATATTTTTCATCAATCATTGAATTAGATTCATCTAAAATCCATATTGAACATGAATAAAAAGACCTATAGTATATTTTAGGCTTGGGAACTCACTGTTCGTAGTCAGTAGTAATCTCAGTCAGTTTGGAAAATGGAATAGGTTGAACATATCATTCCTTTGGTTCTTTAGGACATGTAACATGAAATGAATCCCTTTTCATCATCTATGAAGTACATTTATTTAGAAAAAATAGAAACATATCATGATACAATGAATGTTTCCCTCACACAAGAGTAGGAGAATGGACTATTCCAGGTTCTCATAATAATAAAACAGTCTATTTTTTGTATGTTGGGTTACCTTAAAGGAATAAATATAACCATTTTTACCTATAAGATTCTTGTGTAAGAAGGATCCAAACCATCTCAATAGCTAATGTGATGGAAAAATCCTCAAATTATGGAGGTTTAAAAAGGATGTAATGAAAATATTATACATGAATTATATACCCAATTTTGAATAGTCATTATTTAAACATCGTTTATGTTGTACCCAAATGGGGGTATCACTTTGATTCAAAAAAGATATGAATGAATTGATCTAGGCTCAAATTGTTATGGGATGAGGTGCATGTTTTCATTACAAGAAACTAAATGAATCCAAACCTAAGGACCACTTTCCACACCCAGTCATAGAACAAATGATAGATTTTATGGAAGGATATAAATTCTATTACTTCCTACATGATTATTTTGGATATAACTATATATTTATCACCTATAAAGACAAAGAGAAGAGAACATTACATGACATCAAAAAACATTTTCTTACCATAATATTAAATTTAAATGTTTAATTATTTATCCACCTTCCAGTGGTGTATGTTCATTGATTTCCCTGACATGGAGCTGAACATTATGGAAGTATTAATGGAATACATATCAACCTAGGTAAATTAATTTGATAAATGTTTATAGAACCTTAAAATAGTATTTGAAAGGACTGAGCATAACAATATTGTTTTAATTTGGAAAAATTAAATTTAATAGGGGGAAATGATATTTTATTAGGCCTCTGGATCTCCAATAAATGAATTTAGATGTATCCCACTAATATTTAGGTGAATGAAAAAATTCTCATTCCCACTAATTTCATTTAAATAAAAAGATTTATTTATAATGTAGTATTTTATTATTTTGTTGTACAACATTATTCGAATATATATCAATCATTAACTAATATACTTTATAAGAATTCTATTGTTGAATTAAAGGAAAATTACATTTGGTCATTTCATCATTCGACTAAAAGACTTTTTGATTCCCCAATCATGATCACTCCATATTTGGATCTGAAATTATGGATAATGTGTCATTATTGAGACTATGCAATGGGGGAAATCCTTGGGATCTGACTTGAACATCTCATACATAACATTTATTATGAATGTTATGCCTTAAATGAATGAAAAATCAAATATTTCACTATATAGAAATGTTTTTGGTGGTGTTTTATTATTTTTGATATATTTTTGTCCTACGTGATACCGTCCAACATAACAGTTTATACCAATCATGAAGCACCCAAGTACCTATTAAACATGAAAGACTCAAAATACATTGTTGATTTCCTGGATGGTTCTTCTCCATGAAATTGATTTAGTGATTCATGAAAATGATGGATGAGTAAACTTGATTGTTGATAATATCCCCCACATGTTATTTACCAACAATTAAAAAGAAAAATACATTGTGGTCAAATATTAATTTCTTGATGAGCACATATTTTCAGTAAATGATGCACACCATTCAGGTTTCATTAATATCGTAAATTATTTAACTATGAGAGTACTCTACCCTGGTCTCTTTATAATGAAATGGAAGAACATCCAATTAGAAGTGAATATATACTTTTGGGAATATCCACTACTCATTCGATAATTTTTAGATTTAATAATTCAATAATGCATTCTTGAGGTTGATATCAATGGTGTTCTATAATTTCTTCAACTATCTCATACTAGAAAGAATCATGAGATAGCCCAATTTTTTTTTAAATTTACAATATGTATTCATCTACCCAATAATGCATAAGGATTCAAAAAATATTATAGTACAATGTGATAATTTCCCAAATATTTATCATATTGGGTACATAGGTGAGATTCAAAAAAACCACATTCTCACTGTGGATGTCTTTGATGTGTGGAGTATTGTTTTGGTACTTTTTTCATATATATATGGTAGCACATACATAATTCTCTGTGTTCATTATGTATCTATATCAGTGTAATCTTCATCCACATCATAAAACATAGAGTTGGTCATCATCACATTTCTGAAGAAGAAAAATTTAAATATATCCATGTTCCACAGGTCCTCATTAGTGTTAAGGGACACATTACTAAAATGCAACGACGAGGAATGTTCTGAAAATTTGTCTTCTATGATGAAATATTTGGAAACTATTTCATCTCCAATTTAATTTCAAATTGGATGTCTATATCCATGAACATAATGAAATAATAAAAATAATAGTGGGATCATTGAGGAAGGATTTGTCTAAAAATATAGAGGATATTCTATATGATTATCGGACCTCTTTCATAAAACTGTTGGTCATGTCCCCATTCTACATGGCCTATGAAAAGCCATATCACTAAGATATAGATCTCAAAACAATGTTTTACTAGGACTTTAAATCATTTAATGACGATTTGATTTCATTTGAAGAAAAATAGAAATTCCATTTGACTGATCATGATGAGATCTGATTGGAAGAATATGAAAATTACATGCTTTTCAAGGAGAAAACAAAGGCAGTTTAGGACAAGGTAATTACACGAAATTCCTTCTAACTAAGTGATTATGTATTATTATTAATCACAAAGTTGATTTCTTCCATTTATGACGATTCCCTGAAGGTTGGGACCATTCAAAACTAACAAAACTTTTCCACCAAGATGTTGTGGTTTCACTGGAGAAGACGGGTAAATGATCAATGTTATCAAAAAAAATCTAAAAATATACATTCAAATGGAGTACATCGTGGGAACAATATACGCCACGTGATTAAAGTAATCATGATACCTAGGAATTTCAATATCGAGGTATTAAACAAATAATTGATTATGGGTATCATGTAATTTAAAAGAAAATATCAAAAAAATTGTTTTATTCAGTGTTCTTAAGGGATTTTGTTAGTGTGTTTTTTTAAATTTTTTAGTTATAGCATAATAAAAGTTAATGATTTATCATGTGAATAATTATTTTTCACTAGTTATTCATCCTATGGAAATCATAATTCATCTTTTAAAATATATTGGTGCCATGTGTTTTAGTTTTAAAATTATTGATTTTATTAATTAGGGAGAATTTCCAAAAAAAATTCAACGATAGATGAAGTAACATGGGAGTCAAAAACATTGACAAACATTGTCCAAATGGAACCACATTTTAGTACCATAATTATGATTACTACATGGTTTAACATACAATGTTATGTAACTCTACTCCACATAAAATGACGAAAAAGTTTAATACCTAAAATTAATCATAAGATAAATTCATCCCCCAAATTCTGAAAGCCTTCCCCTCCTAGTAATGTGAAGCCCTTTGACCATCCCTCTCCTCCAACAACTATGCTCCAATCAATCTCCATCCACCGAATGAAACTCTATGGAATGTTCCTCCTCTTCCTCTTTTTATTGTTTACCCATTTTCATCCTATTCAACATCATTATTTCTTCTTACCATATCCACTTTTATATTGTTAGGGTAGCCACTAATTTTCAACATCATTCATTCTAATAACATTTTTATTGTAATGTGGAGTTTTCCTCACCATTTTTATGAATCATTATTTCCAAAACCACTATCCACACACATTAAACAATGAGTTTTTCCAATCCCCACTACTTTTATGCTCTAGATGTAAATATTTGTGGGTTCAAATTGGTTATTTAGGATTTTTTATAATAATAATTAAATTATATATTAATTATTATTGTCAAATGTTCCATTAATAGGATTCGTATTCCCTTTCAAGTAGAAAATCTAACTCTATCTCCATAACCTATTAAAATGTGATCAGGGATCGGGGACCAAAAACCTCAGTGGTCCCCACCTTAATTTTTTATGAAATAGGATATTATATTTTTTAATGTTATTTTAAATCACAAGTTAAACACTCACTACTATGTTTCATCGAAACATCTTATTTCCTTGGGCATTTCTGATGAACTATGTTTGTTGATTTCCCTTTGGAAACTTAACGAAGAACATGTTGTTGACCAACTCTCTTGTTGTTCAATTTAGTGATTTTTTCCATTATTCAACTCATGATCATCCCGTTTTATCACACAAAGTTATGTCTTTCACAAATGTTGGAAATTTATTGAAACAGTTATCATTTTTGAGGTAAATAAGTAGATATCCAGTCTTAGCCCCATCCAGCCACCTCCCAACCTTCTACTTACACCATTTGTCCCCACATGTTGAGGACTAATAACACCATCTCCAACAACTGTTATGAATCCTCCACACTACTCATCCTATTAAACATACCCACACCTTGATGGAAACTATTTGGGTTCTTGGATCTCCAAAGGAATTGTACAATGATATGTACTCTATGTAAGAAATGAATGTTAAGTCCACTAGGACATAGAAGGTGGCCATCGACATGTAAGATATCCTTACACGCAATCATTACTATACACTACAGTCCATCCCCCTTTCTACTACATGTACGTGGATTCCACCTCTCACCTAGATCCAGCCTGGGCCTTCTCTCTACAAACATAACCACCGGGAAAACCACCCACAAAAGGGATAAATATAGATCTGACCACAATTGTTCTCTCATGTTTAGAGGTAGCCCGATCATTGTTCTGAGAACTATTTGATTATGATCCATCTATGGTCTATCAGTAATTATTTTATATATTATGCTAATTTTACCCCTTGATCTTCTTTGTGAAACTAATTTTAACATGCCTAATCATGTGGATGTTTTCTATTTGTGGTGTGATTTTGTGTTTCATTCTCATTCCACTTACCACTAATATACTAATTTTCATTCACTGTCTTTAGTTTTAATATAAATACTGGAGGTGGATCAATATTTGTTGCATGGATATACTCTTTTACATGGGGGGATTTCACACACTAACTAATTAGATTTTCCCAATCTTATTCAATTAGTTTTTTTATTTTATATTCAATTTTATTCTATTCATTGTTTCTCCCTCCGTTTTCATGCAATTTATATTCCACATCACTTAACCATACCATTTTCAAGTGTGATCATGCATGATTTTTATTATGGGGTAAGGTTCTCACCATTGGAACATATTTTAGTCATTTAATTTTCATTAATAGGTATGTAATGCCTTTCCTATGGGGACATTTAATGGTATTTTATAGCTGTCACACATTTACATCAAGAAAAAAATGAAGTTTGGAGACATATTTTTGATATCCCGTGCATTTTTAGATTGATAACCCTATTTGTTATGTGAATATGAATTATAAAATTTGAATGGAAAAATATATATATTTATTCATATAATTTTTTTTAAATTAACATTGTGATGGAGTATATTATATTAACGAGCCCCTTATAATTGGAATAAACTTGTGCATTACGGGAATTGATGTATTGAAATGGTTGATCATGACCTAGATGTTATTATATGTTCATAAATTCATGAAATCACAATTCACTCCCACAATTTATCATGATAATCCTTGAAAAAATAAGCCCAAAATTTCAATGCTAGTATCTCACCCCAATGAAAACTACTCATGAGAGGAAAAACAATGCCCAAAATGGTTTATGGAATATTATCATTCATAAAATTTGTTTGTAAGTGAGTTTTTTTTGGATTATATAATTGATAAAAATCCATTTGGTGGAAGTGAAATATTTTATTAACCTACCTAACATTATGATGTTATTGAATTTGAGGATGAAAAATTCTCAATGTGAAATTAAAAAATGTCAATTTTAAACAAAAAATATTTAGGATTGATTATTTGGATGTTTTTATTTGAGGTTACATTGTTGGATAATGTCAACTATTTATGAGTTTTAGATAATACATGTAATAATTTCAGGATTTATTCATACCAAATTCACATTTATTTAGTTGATATAACATGTGACATTTTTACCTTTTTATTTGGTGACCCCATTGAGTTGAATGCCATGATATTTGTTTGATGAAAAACAAGAAATCATGTGTGGGAGATGTTGATGCCCATATGTTAGTATGTAATTTCCATTTTTTTATTTTTAAAATTTATGTTTGATTCAACTATCATTTTTTTAAAATATGGACATGTCTTTATTGGTTCAGTTTATTCATCAATAGAAGGTCTAGGAAGATTTACCCTGAACAAAACAATTTTAATGGAAATCAGAGGGTTTTGGACCCTTTTTATTGTAGTGATAATACTATGTCACCTAAACCATGCACCCTAGATCTGATAGCCATTTACAACTAGGATCTTAAATACATAACAAGTGTCACTCAATAAGAATAGTTTTCCAATCCATGCGGGTCCCCCCAAAAACTATGTGTCATGTGACATTAAGGAGGTAGTGGCATTTCACATAGCCTATGTATTGTTAACAAAACTATATGGACCAGCACAAGAAAATTGCACCTCAAAAAGAATTTAAATATCTTTAATCATTGTTATCACGTGGTTAATCTCATTGTTCACTTAAATAGTTTGATGGTGGAAAAGTATCCACCCTCTTTTTTATCAACCATCCAAACCAGCATTTTAGAAGTATTTGGACACTTTACAACCCATTTATATTTGGGGAAGAAAAATTAATGATTCATGTACAATTCTTAATAGATAGGATCACTGTGAGGAAATCTATCTTGGAGGGGGAGGTCTTGAAACAAATTCAATTCACTTTTAGATATTTTTCTCTTGTTAGTTGCGTGCATATTTTTTAAGTAAAATATTAGTTTTAATAAACACTATAGTAACTGATATATATTTTTCATTATTATTTAAATGAATATATAATTCCTTCAATGTGTTGGGGCTATGGAAAATGAATATATGTTGGTTATTAATTATAATTGATGTGTTTGTGTTAGTTGTTTTATATCTCATAATTGTCATGTGTATCCTTTCACTATAATGAAAATAATACATATTAGATCCTGAATCAAGATTTTAGGGATATACATGAGAATACTAATTAGTAATCCTATGACCATTGGGTGCCATATTAATTTTAAAAAAATTATTTGAAGGAATGTTTTTGAAAATAAATTTTCAAACCAATTCATTGATTTATATTAACTTAATTGGAACGCACCAAACCAAGTATGTCCCATTACATTTGAATATAATATATGTGAGTTATTATGAACAAAAAAACATGATAAGATAATTTATTTTTCATGATAATCATAACCACTAGAAGCCCTGGAATATTTTCTATATTGATTGTTAAAAACAGTTTTAGCATCTTCTTGTTTTTATTAAACCGTAAATAATTTGGAAGGTGAATCACTCAACCATCCAAACAAACATTCATAAACCTCCAATTTCAACTATAAATTTAAGAAAAAATAATTTAATTCATAATAATTCAATGTAAATAACACATTAAATCACTCTGTGGATATACAATATAATAACATAATACTATTTGTGAGAGTGGGTAATTTATGTTAGTCTACCAAATGTAATATTTTAAGAAAATAACACCAATCACTTATAGATTTCTAAATCAAATCAACATCATTAATCTATGTCCCCACAGTTTCATCCTTGGTCATTCACAATCCCATTCTATTTGAATCTTTTAGGATGGATCATAAATACATTTTTTTTATTTTCTAATATGTATCCCCCATGAGGGTCAAACCAAGAGTGCAAAAAGGACAATTGTGATGCACCACTTTGCAATTAATTCAATCTCAATAGGTTTTTATGATGTTTTTTACCCCAATGTATATCTATGATAGAATCCCATATACTTTTAGTATACTGACATTTATGTATTCCCATGAAACTACTCTCTCCAACCCTCTCAGAAATTATAGGACTTTTTCATATAATTTTAATCACTATTAAACTTATTCTTAGAGAGATCGCTATACATATCATTA
This sequence comes from Viscum album, assembly GCA_963277665.1. NCBI lineage: Eukaryota > Viridiplantae > Streptophyta > Magnoliopsida > Santalales > Viscaceae > Viscum > Viscum album. Next base: position 115,653,111 of record OY728160.1, on the reverse strand, counting down.
TAAATATATCTATGGATCTCACTAATGTTTTCTTATCCTAGTTCCCAAATTTTGACTGATGATTTCATTTGATACTATCTATAGAAACTACATCCTAACACACATGTATATTTCATCATTTTGGATGAATATTCAACACATTAATATGTATATTCACAAGGACCATAATAGTTTGGGGTATTTGGAATCATGGAAACATAGTCATATAACATGTTGAAATATATTCAAAATCAACAATAATGATCCTCCATTAATAGTAATCCTATAAAAATCCTTTCTTCATAACTTGTGGAAATAAAATATAATAATGGGTTAGATCATATTCACAGTAATAGTAAAATTAATATATATCAATCAATTATCATGTTAAGACATAACATAAGAATAAGGGTATACGGTCATGAACAAGACAGTTGATGTTCATACCAAACATGTAATTGATTAAAAAAAGATTTATATCATAGTAATTAGAAATTCCAATGGGATGAATCATAACGATGGTACATCATCATAAATAATTCATGAACCATAAGATCATGTAATATAAATTTTCTAGCATAATAAATATAAAATTCTATTAATAGAGTCAGGGTTAATAACCAATGCCATAAACATAGAGGATCAGGAAAGACATGTTTCTAACAGTGGATTTGGACACACTTGTCTCCCATTGCGGATTAGGACACTCCTATTTCTCATTAAAGATTAGGACACACATGTCTCCCCTTATGGACCAGGACATGCCTATTTATCCTTATTGATTAATCATGCTGACCTGTGTCCCATTTTATCTCATGGTTTTTTAATCATTAACCAATTCACTTGAGGGAGATATAGGTATCACCCATCTCATAAGAAAATAAATATTATTTGATCTATAATCTCATAAACAGTGGTCATATCAAAAATCATGAAATTAAATAAATGTGTATAATATAAATTTCATCATATCATAACCCATGTTAATGAGTAAGGTTCTATAATTATTTCACCATAGAATAACCCATGAAATGAAATGTGATTTATTACAACTCACCATGGTAAAACCCATGGAAGAGAAACAAGTTTCAATTTATATAGAAAATAATAACCATTCATAGAAATATTAAGAGTATTATCCATGAATATAAAACCCTCTAAAAAATAGGTAACATCAATATATGTCTTCTTAAAAGTAAAATAATTTGATGAATATTTTAAAATCATTTCATGATGAAAATATCATTTCATCATTGAATAGTTATTTTTAAATCATTCAATATTTTAAAAGTAAGTTTCAATAAAAGTAACTTTGAACACTTTTAAAGAAAGATTCCTAAAGAAATTTAAATCCATTTGCATTGAATAACGATTTGAAGACTTATAAAGAAATGTTGGAAAACCATTTTAAAAACTTTTGAAAACATAAATCATTATAAAATTAATATTTCTTTGAAAATATACATAAAATATTTATTTTATGAATAATTAAAACCCTATTCTAGTATAGTGTTTTGGATAAAAAATAAATTTCCAAAAAATGAAAAATATAGTTAAATTTTATTTAAAACATTTTCTTAATAAAATTATATAAGGAAAACAGTATAATTATACAATTAGATAATGATATCTTGAATAAACATAAGGGACTAAAATTAGTGATATTTTCATAAGACATGGATAATAACGTTTCAACAATGGATGAGAAATCATAAGTATTCTCGATAAACAATTTGATTGTAGCAATAAACCCATATCACTTTAATAACATTAAATCATAAAACCTATGAAATAATAATATTAAATGATGATTGATGTATCATGGAAATAATGAAATTATTTCAATTAAAATTTAGTGGGTAGTATATACACATAATAAAAGAATGTAGGTTCATAACAACAAATTTACCTCTAAGATGACTGAAAGAAAGAAAATTACCTAACTGCTTTGGAAATTTAGGAACTATAAACCCCTTAAAAGTGATATAATAATATGCATATGTAAATACAAATAATTTTAAGGATATTAATCTTTTACTACATTTATGGGAAGTATATAAACCACAACCACACCACAAAATTTCTAATTTATATTGAATAAGTTTCCCAGAATTAAAAGTGATACAAGAAATCCCCTAATAAATAGAGTAACATTTAAATCATCATATCTATGAAATAATAAATGTAATTGAATCATTTAGTATCATTAAATGAATCAAATTCATTACATAAAATTTAATATGACATTATATACATAACATAGTAAAAAAAGCGGTCAATATAGTATATATCTCTTGGAAATAAAAGTGAGATAAGGAATCACTTACATTAAGTTGGGAATTTCATGGTACATGTTCAAAAATCTTATATAATAAATATAATATTATTATAAATTTACCATAGAAACTTATTTTTATATATTATAAAATATATTATTTTATTATAAATTTATATTAACCTTTTATTTATAATGTTATCTTAATTTTATATTTATGTTAATAACTACTTTTTTATGTGTTTTGACTTGTTATTCTGGATACTCTAAAATAAAAAACGATATGTGTAGTTAAATATTGTATAAAATTATATATATATCATATATTTTCATTACATGAGTATTTATAATAATCTATAAACTATTAAAATATGAATTAAAATACAGAATTCATGAAGATGGTAGGTCATACACACAGATGAACATTGTTTCAAAATTTAGGTCTTATTTCATAAAAACGAAATTTAAATAATATATATACATAATGACTATGGTATAATTATTATATCATATATATCACATATTTTTATTATATAACTCTTTAATACATTCCATGAAATGAAGGATTGGATCACATCGCTTTGAGGATGTTGTATTACACATGTCCACAGTCAAATTTATCATGTTCCCAGAAAATCGAAAGCATGAATATATGAATTATATATTAATTAAATAATAATAAATAAATCATAAATATAAAATATAAAATATAAAATTGTAATTCCAAAATTATTACCAGCATTTATATGTTGTAATGGAAGAACGAATGACATCAGTTTGTGAGGTGGTAGTCCACCGTATACAAGAATGATGATTTCATATCCCATTTGTTTAAAGTGCGTAAAGGGGTAGTTCATATAATTATCAAAAAAATCATAATGTATTGAAATACATATTTTATTATATTATATTGAAAAAAAATAATTGAATGTGGTGTTGAAGGGAAAAAAATAAAAATTTCACATGGGTGAATGATACCTCTTGCTCAGGTAAATCCATTTTGGTGGAACCAAATGGGGTAAATGGGTGGATTTCGGACCAAAATTAGGCTTCGAGATTGTGAATATGGGGTAATTTATATTATTTGGAAAGGGGTATTATAGTATAAAGGGTGTGATATTTTTGATGAAGTTAGGTGGTGTGAGTTCCCTTTTATAGAAGACGAGGAGTGTCATTATTGAAAATAGAAAAAGTTAAACACAGTAGAGAGATATAAATTACATAATGTACCTCATATAATAGTAAACTAGTACTCGCCCATTCATTTTCAAGGTGATAAAACAAAATTATTAGTTCATGCGTTCTCACGATGTTTTGGTTCACTTCTTTTATGAAAGAAATACAATATTTTCGAAAAAGAAAAGAAACTGGGAAATTAGTAAAATGTACAATGGGTAGTAATTAGAAACCATAATTAAGTAGAAATAATTCATTGAAAATAACAGCAGTTTCATAAAAATTGTGAAAAAAATTCGTTAAGAATATCTTCATAATCTATAAACAGTATAGATTATAGTGGAAATAAAAATTAAAAAACATTGTTGAAAATAACTGAATAAAGTTCGATTTTCAATTACCATTAAATTACATTATGAAATATCCTTATATTTGATGAGACTTTTAGTTTATGCTATCCTTCAATTTGATTTTTACTTCAATGGCACAGATTGTTGTAGTAGGGGAGTCTGGAACCATTTTTATATATCTTCATACACACAGACTATTTTTTTAATGGTGTTTATTTATAAAGAAATCTTTTTTATTTTGGAAGGATATTAAACTTATATATGAATGAGAAATAAAAATACAATAGTGTTGTTAATAATAAAAAATGTAACTGATCAGATGATTAATTGGAATACTTAATGACAAAACCCAATCAATAATTGTTGTAATTTTTTTACCTTCATTTATGTAGATGTTTTTCTGGTGGATCAAGTTATATAGCAAGCTAGAAAGATGGTATTGTTGAAATAAATCTACACCGTCATATTCATAGAGAAACAGTAATCTACATATGTAATAATAATTATAAATATTAATAAACAGTATAGAATATTATATTTTGAGAACTGATTCCAAAAATTAAATAGATTAAATTAGCCATTTTGGAATTGTAAAGTATTCCGAACATAACATATAAATAACTATTGCCCTATGTCATCACTGTACAGAATAATAGACTATTAGAATTCAAATAGGGGTTGCAATATAAATGAAAAATATGGGTTTAAGGACCATAGATCACCAAAGACAAATTGGTTGTTTAAATTAGATAATGTAATACTCTAACAGATAACTACATTAAATTGAGACCTATTTCATAATTTCATAATTTTACAAAAATTTATCACTTAAACATGGCCTTGCAATAGAAATGAATATTCTCGTATTGAATAGTATAATAAATATATCATTACAATCACTTATAGCATTCCTCATCATTGAAGCATGTAATAAATAGTTATATATCAATGTCAAAAAATAATATGAATATTCAATAGTACATTGTGGTTGCAACAGAATGCTTTACTAAAAATTTTCACCCCCTGTTGAAATTTTCCATTATTGGCATGTCTAGGTGACTATGATGACTTGATGTTCCTGGGGTGACTCGAAAAATCAACAGATTATGTTGAATCACTTCCTCATTTTCAAAACCATGCTGCAAGATTTTTTTCATAGACAAAAAAGATAGATGAATATATAGGTAACATACTATGGCATGTGTGATCATTGATGAACATACCATATAATTAATAGTAGACATGTGAAATTGAAAGGAACTGTTCCTTGGAATATGTAACGAATATAAAAACCCCCCTAATATTAATGAATGTAATTAGATAATAGTGAAATGAATATAATAGTAATTATAGTTATCATTTTTTACCTTATTAGTTTTCATGTCTAAGGTTGAAGCAACTATTCACAAGCCAATGTAAAAAGTAGAAGGCCAATCAGTATTATGAAGCTATTAGGAAAAGAAAAAAGAATATTATATTTTGGTGACTTCCAGTTGCAGAATATTGAAATTTGAAATGTTTAAGAACATTACACCTTGATATTTTCAACCCCACTGCTTACCTCTGAAGACCTAGTTCAATGATGTTCTTGTACTGGGTAAAAAATTGTAATTTTCATAATCAATGTTATAGTATTGAAATATTTGTAAACATTATTACCTTCTTTTGGTCTATGGTGTCAGTGAAGATGCAAATATAATTCTCATTATCATTGATAAAAATAACTTTTTATGTGTTCTGTTCAAAATAATGAATATGGTTTGGAATATGAAAATAGTTACATCCATTTGAAAACATGAAATTGTCCAACACAAGGCCCATGACCTATTGTTTTCTATCCCAGCTCAACCTAAAAATTTACATTCACATTCAAAGACAGTAAATTCACATGATCCAATGCTCTAAAAAAACCAGTCATTCATGATCTATATAAAAAACTATAATTGAAATAGAATAAAACAAATCATTACTCCAAAACAAACACATGATCAGTGTAATTTTATGAACCAAAACATCATACCGCCACAAAATGTCACCCATACCATGAGAATCAGAAAACCCACTGTTGAAGAACACCTTCACAGACAATCCATGAATTACTTTTTCTTAATGAAACTCCTTGGAAGGATGCGAGAGTATTCCTATTGCAAAATCTGGATCTATAGATATATAGGTTAATAAATAGTAAAACATTATATTTTTATGTAGACATATTGAAAATGTACATTAATGGGGATACTAAATGCATAATATAACTATGTAGTTTGATTGAAACTTCTTAGTACATTATAATTAACTAATTAAGAATAATGTTAAAGAAAATTCATATTTTACATGAGTTGGGATGTTTAAAATTTAAATGTTACTTGAAACTATATATAAAAAAGACTATTGATGATTTTGTAAAGGAAACTAGGAAAATGCAGAAGAAAAATAAATTGTTGGGTAGGTGGGTGGGGGTCAATCTTATAATTTCACATTGAGAACATAAAATTCATATAATTAATTAAGAAGATCATGAATCCATCCTATCCATTTTCAATTGATCGTAGAAATAATAATGTAAACTTTAAAATGGTATAAAGAAAACAATACATGAATTTGACTTATTGCCAGATTTTCTTTGTAGCACTGTATATATAAGAGGTCATAATAAGATCATTCCATATGGACCATACATTATATGACATCAAATTTGATAAAGATGTAACATAAAATAAATATTAGCAAAAGTGATTGTGAATTATTAAATACCATTTCTACAACATAAAGTAGCTGTTGAGATGGATTTACTTGGAGACATCATCATTTGAGGAGTTATTGTGGTGGAATCCAGTGTAATATGGTAGGAGGTCACCATCTACAATTCGAATTAAGGATGGAACATGCACTTGATTCACACTCACCATGCCGCAAAAATGTGTCATGAAAATGAAAAATTTGATCCTGTAAAATGTAATGAAACTTGTGAAACAAAAAATTAATTGTTAAGTAGAAATCATGCATTATAACTCCATATATAACTTACACGTGATAATGAGCACATGCTTTTTTCAACTACTAAGTATCTAATTGGGTGGCAGTTCACATGTTTCTTGTCATGTCTGAAAATATGTACAGTGAAGACTTCAAACCCATAGGTAAAATGGAAAATCCAATATTCATATAACTATATTACAAACACTATGTTAACAACAAATCACATAATAATAAAAAGAATAAATTTCACAATCTCTCAATCTGATATTACTAAAATCTGTTTAATTTGACATTTTCCTGAAAATATGTATCAATCTCAATAATATTTTTAGCCTATTGAATGATTTGGGCCTCAAAACATTGTAATAATAACAGCATCCTGCTACCAAATTTTCCAATATAAATTGGATTTTTAAACATTATAACAGATGTATTGTGACAAAAAAGTAACACAGATCATCCTTGGTCAAAGCCAAGGAATTCATGAAATAATAGGCAAAATTTTAGTTTCTATGATAAATACAGTTTTATTGGACTGATTCTATTCAATAGAATTGAAACTATTGGTGGTTCAATCAAATACTAGTAAATTTTAGATTGAACAGTTCAGTTATGTAAAATAGAAGATGGTACCTCATGGATTTTAGTGGAATAATGGGCAACCAACAATTTGTTTAATTCAACACAAATTTTAGAAAATCGTCAACTTCAGGCCTAGTATAATGAATAGAGGGGGATCTAATGATCATTTCAGAACATATTTCAGGACCACCTTCCTTGGCTATAGGCTGTGGAATTGAAAGCTCAATATCAATGCTCTGAATCTAGCTTCAAAAAAATATTTGGTGAATAGTATAACGAAGGCCACCGACTAATCCTAGACTCCTCCTTTTTTTCCAATAGCATTGTCTGTCAAGAAAATAATCTCTTCGCATGTTCTCCAAGACTTATCCTTGACTCCACATTTCTATCAAGAATCATTTTTTTTATTGAATTTTCATGGTCTTCAAGAAAATCATGCTATGCATAATTATGAGTTTAGTTAATGTAATATATCATGGAAAGTCAAATTGCATGTTGACTAAATCATATAACCTTAGATGATTATAAAAAATGCAATGACCAGTAAATAATTTATGCATTATTGAAACATGAAAATGATTGTATTCAATTAAAAAGTTAGGCTTACCTAAAGTGGTTCACGATTTGATGTTTAAGAGGATGTTGTACACGGTGGTAAACAATGAAAATGTTGAAAGATTCATCGACCTAAAGAAATTGGATACCATGGTAGAAATAATAGTATAATTACTATAAGAATCAGTTTTAATGCAAAAAATATTATAATACGAATTTTGAAGAAACAAAATGTATACATAAATATTTAATAGTAGGCCAAAAATAGTATAATAAGAAGTTATAATAAGCAGTTAGATGGAAAATTTTGTAAATATTGTATAAGAAAATTGTATACATAAATAGTATAATTAGTATTTGAATGCAAATTGTATACAATTTGTGAACACGAATTATGGTCATAAATAATATAATAATCAGTTTTAATAAAATAAATATAATGAGGAATGTAGGAATGTAACTTTGGTTTCACTCACGTGGAAATGATGTATTGAATAGACAAATTGTTTGAATATTGAAATTTGAGTAGTAGTATAACCAGGATCATGAAAGTGCTACATATAGAATATAAAATTAAATATGAAGAAATAAAATTATAGAAAATGTGGGATACATTAAATGAATACATTCTCTTATGATGCTACTATGTTCCTGGGAACTTCTTGGGAACTTTAATAGACATCTCTTGGTAGGGGAAAAAGCGAGTACTCTTTAGTTTTGTAGCACCCCTTTTATTTCTTGGAGTGGTTGAAGATTTTCTCAGATCGGTCTCTTGAACTGTGGTTATGCATCTTTGAACTTTTTGAAAATTTGATAAAACAAAGGCAGTCATGAAAATGTAGAAATTCATTTGTATTATGATATAAACTACTGGTTTTAGAATATTGAGAATGAATTGTGGAAATCGTTCTAATGTTAAAAGCAACAACCCCAAACTAGGAATAATCATGACATTATATACATCATAACATCCAATATCCACAAAAAATATACTTATAAATATTTATTTCAGGAATAATTACAATGAAATAAAGTAATGTGGCAACAGATATCGATGAATTTTTTTCTGTGGCCCATGTGAAGAAATTGAGTGAATGCAAGGGATAATGGTGTGAGATGGTAACAAATATATTGTTTTCATGAAAAAACAAACCCAATGGAACAAACTGTATATATAAAAGAAAAAATAGTAATATCTATAAATACATAAATCAAGGGTACCAGCCAAACTCACTATGAACATGCATTATAATGCATGCTTGTAGATGGAAATTGTATTCTGCACAAGAAAAAAACACGCATGATTATATAATCTACAAGGGAAGTGTAATCTCAGAAGATAATAATGAAATATAAATTTAAATATAAACTTCAATATGACATTATATTGAAACAATTTTGAAAACAGGAATGTAAACTACAATTTTGGTAATACATTAACTAATATAGAGTGTAATATAATTTGAAATACAATATGCAATATAAATGGCAGTATAATGTGATATAAAATTCAGATTCAGTTAATGTTAGAATCACTCAATATCTATGAAATTCATGGTATTCAAGAACAGCCATGTTCTTACATACCATAAGTACCTTCATGTGAAATTATATTACTAGAAAGGCTTTGTGATAATCATGCATGAATTCTGACCAGAGTGGCTTCGAATTGGTGAATAGATTCCTGAAACAACTTTAGTAAATTTACAAAATTATGCAACAAAAACCATTTCATTACTGGCCAAATATGACAATTAAACATTACTTAAATTGAACGAGGAGAACATACCATAATGAGAATGAAACTTTCATGACAATGGAAGAAACTGTATATATGAAAGAAATAATAGTAATCATTGTAAATACATAAATCAAGGGTACCAGCCAAACTCACAATGAACATGCGTGATAATTCATGCTTGTAGAAGGAAATTTTATTCTGCAAAAGAAAACAACATGATTGATAATATAATCTACAAGTGAAATGAAATCTCAGTACATGATAATTTAATATAAAATTCAATATAAACTGCAATATGAAGTTATATTGAAACATCTATGAAAACAAGAATGTAAACTACAATTTTGGTACAACATTAAGTAATATAGAGTGAAATACAAAGTGAAATACAATATGAAATATAAGTGGAAGTATAATATAATATTTAATTCAGATCTAGTTAAAGTTAGAATCACTCAATAAATATGAAATTCATTGTATTCAAGAACAACTATGTTCTTACATGCCATAAGTACTACCATGTTCCATTATATGACTAAGAAGGATTTGAAATAACCATGCATGAATTCTGACCAGAGTGGCTTTGAAATGGTGAATAGATTCCTGAAACAACTTCAATAAATTTACAGAGTTATGCAAAAAAAACCATTTCATTACTACTCATATATGTCAATTAAGTAGTACATAAATTGGATGAGGGTAACATACCATAATGTGAATGACCACCAGCATATATGAATCAACAAATAGATTGAATAATTGACATTAGTGATAAATAAAACATTGAATTAATCCTAATAAAAAAAATATAACATTGAAGAACATACCTCTCTGTATTGTAGTGAGACCTCATCCACCAATTAACCTATTATGAATAACCATGAAATTAAATACAGGGTGCTAAAATATCATTATAGAACCAACATTAGAGGTATCGATAATTTCATAAATACTGTAATGATTTCAGGGATAGAAGGAAAACCTTATTGAATATTTGGGAAAAAATGAAATAAAAAAATGTCAATAGAACTAAGGGGGAGGAAAGAGTTTGTATTTTCCATCGATCAATCTTTTCAAGTGGTCTATGTGAACAGATAGAGTGAACACAAGGGAGAATGTTGGGATGGGGTAACAAAGATACTGTGTGCATGGAAGAATCAAGGCCCCATCATCTTCAATCAAACACCTTCAAATAAAGACTATCCAACACGATCTTCAACTCCCATCTTATCATCATCAGGAACCTTCAATGTCTTCTGATTCGATGGGAGTTAATCAGTGGCTTGCATCTCTTTCTTCAACTCAGTTGGGAGCCATATTTTGTGTTGAAACTTGGATGGACCCCCCTTTGATCGAGCTCAGTAATATTGATCGGCCCACTTCTTCGGCATTTGGATGATTTTAAACCTCAGTTGTATTCATTGTGATGACCAGGTTCTAGTCGGCTAAGGTTAATGGTAGTGGTTTGATGAATTTTTGGAGGCGAAGCAGGTGGAGGTGAAGAAAATGGAGGCATAGGTGGAGGTGAAAGAAGCGAGGATAGGCTAATGATAGGGTTTCAGGGAAACATACGAATAGAATGGGAGGCGTTCATTGGGTGCGGAGAGACAGTCGATGAAAGAGATAAGGTGAATGGGGAGAGTAAGACGAGAGATGAGGAGGGGGAAATCCGGGAGGGGTGTTGGAACCCTTGATTTGGGAGAGGGGAATCAGGGAGGGGATTTGAGGAGGGGAGTGAGCATCCACTGGTAAATCTCGATCGCGGTCGAAATTCCAGGATGAATTTTTATGTTTAGAGGAAGTGAGATGGAATTTGGGTGACATGGCTTCATAGGAGGAGGGCACATTTACAGAAAAAAACATGCATTAGTATATATATGTATTTTTAATTAAATTTGATACATGGTCAAAATATGTCTATATTATGGAATTGTGATAAATTTATCATTCATTTATCCCTTTAATATAAATATTTATGACAAAGTAATGTGGTTATTCTCTTAACCACTATAATTAATTTTAACCGATTTCAGTAATAATTTTTTTTCTAAAATTAATTTGAAATTATTATAATTTATAAATTTGTATTATTTAAAATATTTAATAATTTTTTACAAATTATGATAACATATGTTATTGAAATTAATTTGAAATAATCACGAAGTTGGGATAAACAATGAGTTTTAAAGTGAAAATTGGAATATTTTTGAATAGTTTTTATATACAATTTCAATGTGAAAATTATTCAAATAACATCAATTTTATTAATATAAATATATGATTTATCTAAATAAACATTAAAAAAAATTAAAATTTAGTAAAACTACATAGATTAAATTGTTTTTTTAAATTATAATTTATTTTCATTCACTATTCCTCTGAAAATAATACATCTTATAAATGTACATAACAATTACCCAAAGTAATGTCTTATATTCGTATTTAAACTATTACATGTAGTTTGTCATATTGAATTTATAAAAGTGTCAATTTATTAATCAAGTCTTCCAATAAAAGGTAGTAAAACATATTCTTAAAAAAAATCCTTTCATGAGTAAATATGAATTTATTCTAATCTCTTCTGTAGAAAGTTCATTATATGGATGTTTAATAATTTATAGAATATATTAAATTAATATATATCTTAAAAAGTTTTTTTTATATAACTGAGACAAAAATTAAATATGAAAATAAAATTCTTTGGAATAAAATTGCTTTATATTCAAATAGTTTATTACTTTCACTTATAACTAATTGATAACCAATGGATTCATTTTATATACATGGGGAAACCATATTTTTAAAATTAGTTAAATTTTTTCATAACATTTATTCAAATTTCTAAGTAGGAAATATAATAATATTTTAGTAAAAATATAAATATAATATTGTAGTTTTGTAGGACTTGATATTGTGTGTTACATAATCTATCAAAAGAACTCATAATTGAGTTTAACATCAGCCAAAAAATGTGTACTATGTACTAAAATATAATATAATTTCTTATTAAAATGAATGATTAACTCTATATTTTCTATTAAGGAATAATAAGTCAGTACAACATACAATAAAATATGTAAAAAAAATTTAATTTATTCTAAAATAATATCTCTTAAAAAAATTTGGCTTTACAATATTATATCGTTATTTTCTTCTTTCAGGTTTTTTATTATTTTTAAATAATTTTTTAATAATTCTATGGCATGAAATTCAATCTATCAAATTAATCAAATATATTTATAGAGAACTATTTCAGAAAATCTATATGTATTAAATTAAAACACACGTAAAATGATTTTGGCAATAAAATTATTCCAATACAATGCATATATATGATAATAAATTTATCTCATCACATACTCGGATTCCAATAGATAATTCTCAAATTGATGGGTTTTAAAAAAATATTGACCTTTTGAGTGGTATAATATCCAAAAAATCTATCTCAATGATTTATAATCTCTGTCATTTGATCTTTATAAGATAGATATTGTTCAAGTGGTATGGTCTATGTGATTATTACATGTGAAGGATCATGTTAGTAATTACTCAGGAGAGATATATGGAACACATCATGACCTTGAGAGAGATTCTATGGATGCATTGAATGATAATCTAATTTTATGAAACGATCATGAATTTCGATAGTATCAATATATCTTGGGATCATAGTTACATTATTTTCATTCCTAATAGAATTATTTTAATTAGATATTTATATGAATACCTTTCCACCAACCATGAACTCAAATTATCATAGGTTAATCTTATCTTATCATTTCTGTCGAATTTTTACTACCATTATATTTTTCAAATTGGTGATAACATTCTTTTTTTATCCTATTATATCAATTCCCAATAGCATTCTTCCTACAGATTCATCCCATTATATTGGATTTATTCACGTCCATTCATATAGGAATTCATAAGAATCAATATTAATTATTTATTAAGTCATATTACTATAAAAAAATTCTCAAATGGAAGTTGTTTATCCCAAAAACATTTGAATTATTATGTGCATGCACTCAATATGTGTTTTGGTGTTAGAATGGCCCCTTTATACTGAACATATGTCTAGGGATGAAATGCGATAATGAAAAGAAACATGTAATCTAATTCATAATATAAATTCTCAAAAACATAGAGATAAACCTATAAACTAGATCAAATACAATATAACATGTTATTCCCTAAAATATAAAAAATTATATAATGTATTACATGGGAAGATGATCAAGATATAAATCTTATAAATTTGAAATGAAGTGTTCTAATATTGTAGAAAGGTCAACTACAACCCAAAATTACATTTTTCCCCTTTGTTGTTTTGGGATTTAAATGAAAACCCCCTTTTTAATGTATTCCAATTCTAATTTTGTTATAATTTTTTTCTATAACATACCCATAGACATCTACTCTCTACCATAACATAATGAAAAAACATGAATTCATATATTCACATATTAATATATCTCATCATGTTGTGACACCATAAATACTCCTTTATATCTCTAAACACCTTCATACATCTAGGATGAATAGATAATTTTGAACATTGAGCCACATTAATCAACTCATTCAAATCTAGTATAGAGAAAGAACATACACGGTTACTGATTCTTAACATTCACTTAATATCAAGGATATATTTACGAACATTTCATAACTCCTTCTATATATCAACATCTTCCTTCTACACGTCTTAAATCTTATTATTCATATATTGTTGAAAATTCATATGAGAAAGATAAGATTTAAACCCTTATTTTAATACATCCAGATCCATAATTTATAATGCTAAAAAATATTGGATCTTTTTCTATCCTTATAATAGATAAAATATAATGATCCTTTCTACTTAGTGAATATACCCCTTGTTCACATTCTTATGGTGGTAATATATTGATTATTTGTAATATTTACTCAAATTTATCCATATTCATGGGAACATATTCTTCTCTTTATAAGTGAATATATACTTTAATATTTTTATCAATATATATATCACACCATTACCCATAATTATAATTTCTCAATAACTTAAATTAAAAGACTACTGTATATATCTTCAAATCATGATTTGGGTAATTTTTTCAATGAACCTTCAATTTTCATAAGGCATATTATATAACCATACCATTATTCATGAGGATTGATCCAAATCAATTCATTAATGTGTCACTTAAGATTCTAACCCTTCTCCACTATTGGGTAATATATGGGATGGTTATCTAAAGAAGATTATATTCCCCTAATTTAATTTTATTATTCATCACCCAAATAAAAGAACATAAATCCATTTCATGTAAACATGAAATGTGGATTATATTGTAATTATAACTATATAACAAAGTGGTTGTAATATTTTTCCATCCCATGAAATTGGTAGACATCAGTTATCATAGTTGGTCTAGGACATTTCGCAATAACATCCCTATTTTAAAGATTAATAAATATCTCATCACATGAGATTATATGGCCATATAATGTTACATTGTAAAACCAAAATACAAACCAAGTAAATATTTAAAAGAAATTATCCATCCTTAGGGTTTTTACCATAATTATAATGTTGTATTTATGCTCTTCCTTACTCTATGAATGTATCAGAGCATCAACTATAATGACTTCCACTAAAATATCCATATAATCTACAAAGACCCTAACTATTAAATATTTGAGGATATTAGGGAAATTACTTAGAAATAATGGAATCAAAAAGAATTCATAATGTCCATAACTTTTATGAAATACCATCATGGGTATATCCTCTATAATGACCCTTTATTGAGAATATATTGAATGAATGTCAATCATCGATAATTATCGTGTTTTGTGTTTATAATAAAACAATTAATTAATAAATATAGGAGGATATTCTTCCATCATAATTATATTTTATGTGATCAATAATAAATGAAGGCTCTCATTGTTCAATTTTTTATATTATCAAAAATAATAGGTGAACTGCATGGTAATGTTCATTTTTCCATGAGTCCCTTATAAAGATTCTATGAGTGGTTCTTATTTTTATCCTTAAACTAAAATGAGGCCATTATATATAGAGTCTCTAAAATTTGTGTAGCAGAATGTAAGAGTTATATTTAATATTTTACTACATACTTTGTTGTTTTACTAATTATTTAGTCTTTAAAAGAATTAACAAATAACAAAACAATAGTTTACATCAACATTATATGTATTTATTTTATGTAAATTTTAAGTACTTATTTCTGTATTTAATTGATTAATCTTTCCAATATTTTTAATTATTTACATGTTTTATGATATATGTTATGAAATAATGAATCAGTGAAAAATAAAAAAACATTTTTTTTACCAAAAAGACACATTGTGTTGTGATCAAATCGATGAGAAGCGACACTGGATTTGAAACCCAAAAACATTCTTTGATACTGGAAGTTGTCCATAAAAAAGTTGTTTATCAGATTTCACAACATGTTTCTTCAAGATAAGTTCCAACACCTAATGCATGCCATGATAATTTCTTGTTATGAAAATATGTATCATGTTGTGTACCTAAATACACATAGTGAATGACTAGGATAAGACAAATATGAAAAGATGCTTCTAACATGGATCACACATCATGTAAAATAGTACATTCCATGACTTTTTTGTAGAAACCAAATAAATAACAATGTATACACCGAATGTGTTACAAAAATGCTTAGAAATAATATCTTCACCAACTACATGGATTTGATCTGGGATGGAGGAGGGAGAGTGACACCACATAGTCAAGACCCAAGCATGATGTGATGATCCTGAGCCTTGCTTCTCCAATATTCTTCACCACCTTTATTCCACTATTATCCATGATGTTAATTATCATAATTCATAGAATATGTGAGTAGTTTTATTTGTGTCGTATGACATGATTATTGGGGGAGTTTTTCTAAAGTATTATTTCGATTTCATATTCTTATTTTTGATTTATGAAACCCCGTTTATTAATTACAGCTCATATTTTTCATATTTCAAAACCACTAATGAATTATGAGGATCTTCATTTCATTTTAAAAATTGATTTCTTTATTTTTTTAATGAAAATTATGAATTATAGTATGATTAAACATAAATAGGGTTTTGAGTATATTAGTTTTGTTATTTAATTTAGTAGGTGTTCATTCCAATGGTGAAGTCATATGAATATTAAAGGATACCCCGACCAAGGATCCAGGGAGGAAAAATTTCAACCTCTACCCTGGATAATCACATTACTAAATAATTCCACAAAGTATGATCCTAAAAAAATATGTACCTGAAATGCATAACTCTTAATATCAAAACATTATCGTTTCTTCTATTTGTTTCTCTATCATGAATTAGTCTAATAATTTCAATTTCAATTTCATTAATTAATAGAGATTATATGGACAATCGATGTGGGTTTGAACATCTGGATTTCCATGTAATATATTTATAGTTCTTTTTATATATTTTATATATTATTTAATTTTTATAGCCCCCTATAAATTAACAACACCCAGTGGACTATCATATTTTTCGTTAATTTTTTTGGTACTGTTGAAACTATGATTAAGATTATTTGGAATCTTACTATTTTTTATTTTAAATCAAGGTATTACACTTTGTTTTTTCGGTTTATAGTTTCAGGTTATAATCAATTACATGAATACTACGCTCATGGGAATGAAAATCATTAAGATATTTTATTTAATCTAGAATTTGAAAAGAATTTACAAAAGAAAAGAATAGATAAGGAATATACTGAGATTCAATAGACAATTATATTTGGTAGATTATAATTTGAACGAGTAGATCATGAGATGGGCCATCAAGTAGTACCATATGTCCAAGGATGAAATCTAATGGCAACTACTAATAAATTATAGAGGACCATCGAACATGGGGTTCAATGGAATTATTTTCATACCTCCATTTCTTCTCAAAATTTCATGATCATGCAGGTCATCAGTCAAATGAACACACATTCCATCCAATTCTCTAGGCTACATCATGAAGACACCAACTCTCACCTTGTGATGTCATTGAAATTTGTGAGATGATATAATTTCATAAGGTCAAATATGATATTGAAAGGCTAAAAATTTTCATATTATCATTGATATGAAAACCATGAGTGTGTGTAAAAAATTTACATCCACATTCAATCTGATCATGGGAGGATCAAGATAGAATGTTTCTATCATGGTTTATACCACCCGAAAATAATGGATCAAAAGGTAAGTATTAAAAATTTTGTGAAATTTGAAAATGAATATTTTTAATGTTAATGGGATATATTTAGAGGGTTAATAATATGATTACCTCATGAAAACACCAAAATGTGGTTACTTATTATAAATTCAACAAAGTATTACCATAAAGGAATAGTAGTTGATGTTGTATATGGTAATATTTTTATTAAAATAACTATAGGATAGTATGGTGTTACTATATGAGATCTATAGAGATGTTTTTCATTAGAGGTAAGAAGAACTGTGAGAACAAATAGTGAATATGGTAGACAATAGGTGAGTTACCACTAAAAAAATCATTTCAAACACAGTAGATGTAATGTTGGCCAACCAAAACCCCCATGATATGTATTGTCAAGCTGTGAATTACCAAGATTGTAATCATTAAAATTATGTGCATTGTAAGAGGCCAAAACCACCACAAATATAGTTTCGAAATAAAATCCATGAATTTTAGGCAAGATAATATGGTTTTCAATCTCTAATGTAAGGGACAACACTGAAAATTCATTTCCATTTACTATATTAGACCCTAGAAACATTTATGACAACCCTTAGAGCTACACATAATGAGTCAAAATCATACTAAAGGGATCAAGTAAATGTGTTCTAATATTTAATAAAATGACACAAAAAACCAATAATCTACAATGATGAACATTGAATGTCAAGTCAGTTAGAATTCCCTGCAATATAGGGAAGATCCTAGAAGATTAGTTCGAGGATTCCAAGATTAGTAACCCTTTATATATAAGAAATAAATATTATTAAAAGTGAAACTATGATACAAGGGAGTGGTATTGAATTTTATAAAAATATTGAAAAATATCAAGTAAAATAAATTAAATTCATCCATAAAGAAACTTATGAAAATAGAAAAGGAGAACCACCACCACTGTAAGAACCTCCTATACCATAATTTTATTGGTGGCTGTTGGTAATAACTGATGAATGAAAAACAATTATTCTATGATATTTTCATAGTGATACACATAATAACCTTATTTTATATGAAATTTTCTAGAATTTTTATCTACTTATTGATCTTGATGTTATTGATGATGATAAATCTAAAGCACAATTAATTGACATCCATTTTATTTCGTGGATAAATCATAGTAGTAATATCCTGAATCCTACCAATGATACAGTGTGATCCAGCTATTTTTTTAATTCCGATTACTATTGGTTTGAATTATAATGGAAATGATTTATATGATTAATGATCCAGTTTAAATATAATGTCATATTTAAAATTTTAATGTCTAAGATTGAGAGAGATGCAAGAAACATGAGTTTTTAGTTAAATATACGATACAAAAGTGATACGTACTTAAGGGTAACATTATGATATCTTTATTACCGTAGATATGTTCTATTTTAAGGAATATTTTATTTTGATGTACAAGGATGATGAGAATCTCCCTTGAATATTTGGAAGAACATTTTTTGATTTGGGAGGGGAACTTTTTGATATTCACAATGGAGAAATAATATTAAGAGTTTTAGGATCAAATGTGATGCTAAATGTTCTCTTGTAAATGTAAAAATTAGATGAAATAGTTTATTAATTTTTAAGAGTTAGTGTGATAAATGTAGAGTATAGTTTTTCCATAAAAATAAAGGACAAGTAGGTGAAATGGAATTTGATTAATAATGGATGAAAATGGTGAAGAATGGTATGAATATTCTATAAAAAGATAATGATAGTGGAGTAACATTAATTCAGGAGGATTTAAAAGAAGGGTAATTTGTTTTGATAGTCCCTGATGTATAATTTTATTTTTGAAGAAGTGGCATGAAATACTTGATGGGTATCATGGAGATTGAGGAAATGTTCACCAATATAAGGGTGAAATTAGTTTTAGAAAAATGGATATGATTCATCTTTGTGGTGGAATCACAACTTCAACATTTTGTAGATCTCAGATATTTTATACCATATACTATCATCAGACACATGTAGTTGAAGGAGGTATGGAAAAGACAATGATGTTAACTACATATTATTTAGGATAGCAACACATGTTTTAATTATTTATTGTTATTTATTTACTATTTTTAGAGAAATAAAAAATCCATAATTTTTTATCATTTCATTGTTATGTATTTTTCATTCAGTTGTGTAATTTTTTTGTAGGAACAAAAATAATTACAGAATGAAGAATCATGTTTTTGGAGAAGGTGATGTAGAATAATTACACATCATGACAGGAATTTACACATCATGAATAGGTTATAGAGGAACCTATACCTCCCATGTTTGAAGTATCAATTTGAAATTGGAGAATTAATGTTAATTGTTTAGCAATATTGTATTCATCAGATATTAAAATTATATAGATCGATTGTTGAAAATTTAATTCATGAACATTACTAATAATTTAATCAATTAAACTATGAGACATAAACTGTATAGGATAATTACAATGAAACGAATTTTAAATTTTTTTTCAATAAATTTGAATGTGAAAAATGAGATAATAAATAGTAGATATTAACATGTTATATATGATTTAGAAAATTGTTATTTAAGGGTGAAAATTAATTTTTTTAATTAATTTTTTTTAAAATTCAGCCTAATATGAATTTTTTTTTATTTCCATTCATTTATTCAATTAGTCATAATTATTCCCATGAGTGAATTCACCTATTAATCATCTCATTTACGAGATATCCATTGAGCCAATATTTTTAATTCTTTCAATTGAATATTTCACAAGAAACTCAAGAATGATTTATTTTATATTTTTTTCTCATATTTTCAATGTTATGACTATACATAATCCATTTTAAAATTATTGAGGAATATTTGTTTAGCCCCTAGAATAAGACAAACCTTGAATTTTACAATTTTATGACCTTAAAATAAATGAATTTCTTTAGTAAGAAATGATCCTTGTTATAATATTATTTAATCCATTTCTTGGTTCCTCTAATTTTTTTTCACAATATTAAAAGGAGTAAATGTGGGTAAAGGACATTATAGTGTGTATTGGGATACAATTCA
Source organism: Viscum album (assembly GCA_963277665.1). Classification (NCBI taxonomy): domain Eukaryota; kingdom Viridiplantae; phylum Streptophyta; class Magnoliopsida; order Santalales; family Viscaceae; genus Viscum; species Viscum album. The sequence goes on along the minus strand of OY728160.1, from coordinate 115,632,215 downwards.
AAGAAAATATTTTTCGAGGGGATGTTTCTATTATGATCTATGAAGATTCTATTAATAATTCATTGCAATTAATTATTCACTACCCTTTCTAAAAAATGAAAAAATAAAATAAAAATTAAAAAAAGTTAAAAAAGAAATAAAAATTATTGTGATTTTCTAGGATCAAATATCAAAATTTTTCAGACACATGATATTTTGATCATTATGGTTAGGTGGTGGACGTGAGATTTTTCAAAATAAAAAATATTTCAAAAAAGAATAATATATATATATATATATATATATATATATTAAGAAAATTAAAACGAGAAAGTGTCGATGAATGATCTATTATGCTTACATATATCACAGGTGCACTTTGATATTTTTGCGGAGAATAGGTAAATCACATGTGTAAAGGAATATCATTTTTTGTCTTATATTTAAATGCCATGAAATTGGTATTTTGAGTGAAACTTATTTTTTGAGGATTACATGATTTAAATTATTTTCCTACACAACCAGAGCCTTAGTTTCATTTGATCCCTAATGGTGACGTTTTTTTAAGAGGAAGTTTCCTTGGTGAAAGACCAATTCACAAAAACTAATATAAAATCAAGGAATTACCTGAGTATAAAAGACAAGATTCTTTTACAATATCTATCATAAAGGGGTAGTAATTCAACAAGATGATCATCCAACGACGTGGTGGCATGGTTGAATCTAATGTTTTTAAGACTATCTGCCACTTTGTTCGCTTCACGAAAGGCATGTGTTACAATGTTGTTGAAGTCTGTGAATGATTGAAGAAAGTCCATCCAGTGAGTTTTAATTGGCCACGTGATGTGCATCACCCCATTCCAAATGGCTTGAACAATATCTATTGAGTCACATTAAACCAAAATGTTGTTCAAACCATGCTTCATTGAAAATGATATAACAAAGATAACTATCATAATTTCGACCTATAGAGCTGAGGAGATGCCACAAGAACCATAAATACCTACAATAATCTGCCCAGAGTTATTTCTAAAAATAGCATCGCAACCCGAAGGACATGGGATTCTATTAGAAGCGCCATCAAAATTAACATGGATCCAGTCTAGGGGTAGAACTTTCCAATACACATCAAAAGTTACTCTAGGATGGGGATAATTTCGATTAAACCCATGCGCCGCAGAATCTGGAAGTCCTTCACTATGTTGTTGCAGAATTCCTTTTGTATCGAAGTATAATCCTGAATAACATTGGGGATCTACATCTGACCTACATGTAAGATATGTGAGTAATTATTATGAATAATATTATTCTTATCATACAAGAGTACATGCAGGATTTCAGAAATAATAGTTAACAAAGGTTCATGATTTGCTGAGATTAACCCTGATCCACACAAAATTCTAGCTGATCAATGATAGAAACGTTAAGTACACATCTGCACTCAAAAATATCAAGTAATTAATTCTATAAAGAAGATTCAGTATCTGAAGAACGTAAATTATGGTTAATATCTTCAGGATGACGGTTACAAAGATGACATTTAGAGTAGAACTGGATCCCAAAATACTAAAGGCAACTATCAATGGGTATCCTCTTTTAATAAATAAAACAAATTAGAGTGAGTCTTGAAGGTTTTAACCATAATTTATCAAAATTTTTCCCTAATGGTGAAGTCCACTTTATTATTTGTAAACTATGCATTTACAAGGTGGATATTTTATATTCCATTCCACCCTACAATAAGTGACATTTTATTCAGGTATGATCTGAATTATATTTATATTTTTAACATGATAATGAGTAGAAAAATTCAATGTTATGTAAATTAAAAAGTGAATGCATGTTAATAGTGAACTGAAAAAGTAAAGTAAATTAATAAAAAAACATGTCTATTCTAATGGAAAAATCTAAAATACAAGATTAAATTGTTTATAAGAAAATTTATGCATGGAATTATTTTAACATATCATGTTTGATCATTTTATTTTCCATTGGATCAATTATTTTTATTTAAATTTAGTTTGAAGCATGATAAGATGAACTTTAGTTTTAATATATTATGATTCATCATGGAGGAAGCATGAATTCATGTGTGGGGGTATTTTATACCTATATTTTTAGAATATATTTTTTTTGTATATTAAGGATTTATTTTTTGTATTTTATTATTAAATCAATACAATATTTTAATTTTTTATTTGTTTAATGATTTAAGGGTGGGAGAAATGATTCCTTGGAAAATTAAAATTTTTAGATTATTATCTAAAAGAATATTCACACCATGTGTGAATTGAGGATTTGTGACACATGTTATTGGATTTTAAATAAGAGATATTAAACTTTAAGATAACCATTTATAAACCACATATCTGATTCTATGACGTGGTTTCTCAAAGGAATAATCCTCCACTGGAGAAATGTAATGAATATGAAATGATTTGAATAGAAGTTACACATCACATGAATAAATAAACATAATGAATTATCATGTGAGTTTAGATAAAAAAATAAACTAATGACATGGAATAATCATCATGTAAAACATTACCTGTAATTTCAGTTTTAGGAAACAAAAAAATAATGACACCATAACTGAGGGTTTTACATCAAGGATCATAATATAAAATCTTTGGTATGTGATCAGATAAGATCAGATATAGTGGAGGTTGAGCATAACTGCATAGATGAGACACAGACACAAAATGTGATGTTCCTAAGCCTTAATTCCCCATCTATATTAACCATATTTCTTCTTTATGTATCCATGATTTTCATTCTCATCAAGTCTAGCATGAGCGAGTTGTTTTATTCGTGTCGGGTGACATGATTATAGGGTGAGTGCTGTTTGAATATTATATTTATTTCATAATCTAGTTTTTTATTTTTGAAATAACATTAAATAAATCCAATTCAAATTCCTTCCATATTAAACGACCATTATTATATTTTGAGGATTTTAATTTCATTGCAACAATTGGATTCCATATTTTTTTGTGAACAATTTACAATCTTGGTTATTATATTTAAATAGGATTATGGGTTTCATTGATTCATTATTGAATCTAGTAGATGACTGCTCCAATGGTGAAACCACTGGAACAATGAAGGATACCCCGACTCGATATCCCTGCTAACCTAATTCGAACACCAATATAGGGAAAAAAGATAACTTTTTTAATCTCAATCAAAATATCATAGAATCAATTAACCTTTAATGATGATCTCTTAAAAAAATGGAAATCTTTACTACTATTTGTTTCTCATTACTCAATGAATAAAAATTTCCAATTTAAATATCTTTAATTAATTATGATCATATTGATTATCCCCGTGTGTTTGGGACCCTATCTTGAAATGTAACTAATTTTTAGTACTTTTTCTTTGTTTAATAAATTATTTAACTTTCAGAACCCAATAAAAAATTAACAATTCCCTATGAAATGTAAATGTACATATCATCAATTTTGATATTCTCCCCAACCATATGAGATAAATAACATTTATAGATAAGAATTATTACCAATAATATGAATGTAATTTCCATTAGAATTTGTTATTCATCCATACAAAGATAATAAACTATAGGTTCATTATGAATACCAAAAGGGAATTTTATTTTATAGAAATTAATATGGTCTACATATTAAAATGCCAATATATTCCTAGAATCCCATAAAATTAATCTAATGGATGTATCAAATTAATTTTCGGAATCCCATTTCACCAAAATTCAATAGAAGAGGAACTATTGAATTGAGATGTGATCATCATTCATTTTTGGGTTTTTTCTGATAATTCAACATCTAATCATTGGTATTGAAATATAATACCCATTTTAAATTCATTAGATAGGAATAAAGGGGTAGATTAATTAATAAAACATGACATTAGTTAATCTAATGTTGATAATATATGTTTAACTTTCATAAAATGTATTTCATAAACTAATTCAAATGTAATTATTTCAAGAGATTTCATGTTTTCATTGAGAATAAGAAGCTTTTGAGGTTGATCATTAAAAAAAGTCAAAATCGCCCACTAGTTTAGATAATTCCCTTATACATTACATTTAATAAATTGGACTATGGGTTGTGTATAAGATGTATTCTTATTTTCCCCAATTACATTAACTGAAATATTCATCCCCTTTCCAAAATATCAATATCCATGACTAGCCATTTAATAATTAAATAACATCTTACATCTAGTCATGAATGTCTTATAATGTTTATCCCAACATTTATTACATGTACATGGATAGAATTTCATTCCACCATGTGATTTATCATGTTTTCATGAGACTTGATCATTCATTTCTTGTCAAAGACATGGGTATTTTGGGAATATCTAATTATCATTTCATCCCCGAGTTCCCATGAATCTATATCATCATATCAAATAAATTCCTTAATAGGTACTGAAATTTTCAGTCATGGATTTATTCCACCAAAGAATAAATAAATTTCTCTTTCACGGATGATGATTAAACAAAAGGAATATGATGAAAATCTTGTAATCTTTTACTCATAGGTATCAGTAGATTAAAAAATAATTTTTGTCAACTCAAGGAAGTTATTCTGCATCATTTTATATAGAATATGAGAGGATTACTTATAAAACAATATCCTATTAAACTCATAAGATTCAATGGATCCAATTTCATCATCTTTTATCATATTTATAATAATTTTTCATCATTTATCATCTTCTCACGTTAAATGTTAAATGACTACAAAAATTCTTTTTGTTATAAGCACTAGAGAATATAAAATATTTTCTCAATGTTCATAATCAATCACTCAACTACCAGTGGAATATAATACCCACTAATAAGTTTCATTTTTTGTTATGATGGAGTAAATAATATTCTGTTACCATTTTTTCATTTTTAAGATCAAAATTATTCATATAATGAGAATTTTTTATTATAATATAACTAATATATTTCATTGTATATCCTATATCATTTAGTTTTTGGGTAAAACATTATTTTACCAACCATTAAATTCATTATTAGCATGATTTTTATGGTTCCAACCATTAATTAAAACCAAAAAAATATATATTAATCATTTTATAATAATCATAGTGATCTATCATATAAAGATGAAATATAATTCATAGTATGTCAAAATCATGACAACTTATTATTAATAAATTATACCTTAGGTTTAACAGAGATTATCTATGGTTATTTTCCAATATTTAAGATGTTTTAATATACATAGACTAATCTACAGGGATTTAACCAAATCATTCTAAAACCAATATGAAAATATTGGTGAAACTTGTTATCCAATAACAAAAATAGAGAATCAAAATTTTTATAATTAAATATTACATCTTTTTAGATGAATATTCAATAATTTTCATAAATATATTACTATGGTCTATAAATGTTTAGAGTATTTGGAGACTATTTAAAAAAAATCCTTTTTTCATGATGAATAATCTACATCTAGTTGAATGATATTTTTATCTATTCCCCTTTATATAGATACACTACTAAAGAACATTGTTCATAACATTTATAAAAAATTATGAACTTATGAACTTGTATTCCTAATAAGTTTAAACTTAGGTGATATGAATTGATGATCATATGTAAGGATTATATAAGAATAAGTGAATGAGATAATGAACATAACATTAAATGTTCGTCCCCATCTATCAAAAATCATAAGAATGAAAAAAGGATTAATGATTTATTATTTCAAAGCTTACGATTCGTAATATAGAGAAATCATCATAAATCAATCATAAACCCAAAATTCTTTTAATAAAAGTGATTCTCTATTATAAGTATAAAAACTGTTAATTTTTCATTCTTAACTACCATGACCATACAATCATAACAGATAAATCAACAAAACTAGTTTTCCTTACTAGATCAGAAATAATGAATTTTTCTTCTATTGGATTAATCACATCGGCATGTTTTTGATAATTTGTGATGAACAATAATGGGTTTCCAAAAATTATCTAATGGGATAAAAAATTTAGAAAATCAATTGGATGGTAATTTTATTCTGGTACCATCAAAAAAATAATTATAATCATATATATGTGTGAAAAAATATCCTAAAATATTCATTATATTTTCACCTAATAAATCGAGAAAAATTAAAATATGTTTCATAAGAAGTTAATCAATTAATAATAACATATCCAATGAATATAATAGTTTTTCATAAAAATCTCATAAAAATAATAATTAACTACATATAGAAATAATCATGATGAGATAATTTGATCATATCAGTTGTAATTAATTGATAGCATCAAATTTTATTATCAAATATTAACATTGAATTCAATTATCACTAAAACATTAATTAAGAATGAGTCACATTCCAATTTTGAATTCTATTTTAAAAATAAAAAAATATAATCATATCTCAGAAAATATTATTATTGAACACATAAATTTTTAATTTTTATGTGATATTAATTTTATTGAGTGGTAATGATCGGTAAAATTTCTATTATTACCATATAGGTTTAAAGTAATCATTTATTTTACACTTTTATAAAAAAAAGTCAAAACGTAACTCATTCATAAAACAAAAAGAAAAGTTCATTAAACAATTTTTAAAAAAATTAATCTTGGGTAAAAATTTCTTCAAATCATCACAATGAAATGTTAAAAAAATTAAACTCTTTTATAAATCAATGATATAAAAAAAAGGAATTTTTAATGAAAAGGGAAATAATGTCGGGTTTCATTGAAAAAAGTTCTTTTAACATCATGAGTACGTAATGTATGGAAAATTAATGTAAAACTATATTTTTTTAAAAATATCCAATGGATTATATAAATTTATGGTTATATATAATATAACAATAAAATAATTTCCTTCATATGATTTAAAAAATAAACAATCATAATTAAGATAGGATTGTTACATCTCCAACCTCAAGTCACACCTTTAATTGTAAACATTTGAACATCTGGTATAATAAATATATATTTATTAAAAATGTATTATAAAAACATAATCTTATCCATAATATCATTTATTATTTATGTATGATATCTAATCACAGATTTATTAAAAAATTGTTATTAAAATCGTTGTTATGGATGAATATTACATTGTTTTTCAATTATATTTGAAGTCATCCATCCTTACCGTGGAATAATGGTCAAAGATCCACATTTACTAAAAATTTAATTATAATAAAAAATTTATATAAACTCATTATACATATAATTATAACCATCTATAAATGTTATAAATATAAAAATAATGCACACCATTCATTTAGATGGTATGTTGTATGCACACATAAATGTTTTTTTCACTTTTTAATAGGTGGAACAAATGTAAGGAAAAAAATAATTCATATATTTTTTTAATATCTATTAAAAAAATATATATAATTATAAAAATATCATATATACATCCATTTAATTTAGAGTAGAAAAAAGAACCATATCTCTTTGTGGAAGTTGTAGTCTACATATACAAACCAATGACATTATCATTTTAAATGGGTTGGATGGTATAATATAAGATGTGATATTATTATTAAAGATGAATAATTATTTAATAAATATAATATATAATAATTAAATCGAACTTAATAATAATCCATATTATTTGGAGAGGAAAACTGAATTTTATCTCTATGAGGAGACGGTAAGTCATACATACGATTGTGTGATTATTTCACTTCACATTTTATAGGAAATATGGTGGATAATTGTAGTCTAATGATCATAATAATATGTATGAGTATGTAAAATACTGAATTATCTATTGAAAAAATAATATATAATATTTAGGGAAGGTAAAATAATAATTAAAAAGGAAGAGATCAGTTAAGGTTATTACCACTTCTTTGAAACAACTCCTTTATATCACATCTTTATTTGTATAGAGTGGGTATTTTGGGTCAAATATAACCTATAAATGTGGATAATGAAATTTAGAATAGAATTTTATAATGTATTCATTAATCAATGAGGCTCAATGTGGCATTAATTAGTGAAAAAGGGTGTTCCATTTTTTTTATTGAGGGGAAGGTCACCATTAGATATTATTAATATATTATAGTAAAATAAATCATTATTAATGAAAATTATTTCAAATGACCAGGTATTTGATGAAATGGTACTATAGGGTCTAAATATTATAATTCGAAAAAAAATTGGGCTATGTAGAATTTTAAAACTTATATTTAAACCTTAATCACCAATAGAAAAATTAGGAATTATAATGTAATCCTTTTTCAGAACTCTAATATATCATATATATCTATAATATTAATTGTACACTATAAATCACTCAACTTATATTAGATTTACTATTTTTAAAATTTATTTTAGTTTCTTTGTAATTTACCAAGTAATGCATAATTATTTTATATTCATTTAAGGAAAAAATATAATTTTTAAAAATAAGAAATTGATTTCCATTATTAAATAAATTACATTATAATAAATATATGAATTTATATTCAATTATAACATGATTTTATACTTATGTGGACATATAATAGATATTTAAAATTAAGAGACATACATTTTGTGTTTTTTGGTACATTAAATATTATATAGGTAATGGTTATTGAAATGATATCCTTAAAAAATTATATTTCGATTCTATGATGATAAAGGATGAATTAACATCACATAATAATAATTTTCTTGGAAAACTAGTGTCCAAAAAATTTTATTTCTAACTATGTTAATTTCCAAAATACACAATACAATGGTGATAAATTTTACGATTTTTTCCATTCAAAATTACTAATAATAAAAGGATCCAATTTAACAAATTTGGGTATACTAAATCCAAATATGGAATCAAATTGTTAATTATTCAATTTATAGAAATGGTTGAAATTTATTTAAATAGAACCATAAAAAACACAATAAAATTCTCTTTTTTAAAAACTAACTATTATGTATGAAGGTGGATATATTCATATCCAATTTCTAGAAAACAATATCATATATATAATAAAAAAATAATTTAATATATAATTTTTAATTTACATTAAAAAAATTAAACAATAGTGACTAATTTAATTTATTAATATAAAAACACATTGTGTGTATAAAAATATTTTTCATAAAAACAACTCCTCACATTGAAAAAATTATTTATTTTTATTTCCATTAAGTGATAAACAATAAATTAATTTTATATGTATGTAAAATATACATTTTTATAATTTATTTATTCCTACCTATTTTTTCCTATCCAATATCTAGGGGATAATAATCAAATTAAATAATAATCCTTTAATAGTACAATGTAGTTCATTTCAACATAGTGTATTGTGGAATGAAATTTATCAATGATTTAAAATTTATTTATATATATCTATTTCATAAAATATCAAGATGTTAATAATATTCTTCTCCAATATTAGGCAGAATATATTTGACACTGGAGATATATATGGCCATCTCTCACCTTGGAACTCGACCCCAATCCCCTCATTCTTACCCAATAGAAATATGAACCTAAATTAAGCTACACATATCACATCCTATATCCTAAAACCATCCTAGGCCTCTATTAAATTTATTACATCCCAGAAATCCTTGGTAACATAGTAGTCGGGTGATCATAATGTATCTATGTTTTAAAGTCCATTTTTAAAAAGTATAGGAGGACATGATTTATCATATCCATTATACTCAAGAAATATTTAAGGACCTAGCCATGATAATATCATATTATAGTGTATTTAGACTATAATTCACATTCATAAATTATATAGTATCATATAAATTTGTAGTTTTATAGAATTATGTCATACATCTTAAAATCCAACCATATTTTAGAAAGTGGATTCTTCTTATCAGAATTGATTTTTTTTCAATATAATATTTTAAAACCAAAAAATTGAATAATATTCATCACATATCATAAAAAACTTATTGTTTACATCATACTATTACCTACTCATCTATAAAATCTTATGGAATACATTATAAAAGTTGGATGGGAACTAAAATTTTAGTAAGGAATATATGATAGAATAAAGGAAACCGTGAGACACAGAATTCTTATAAAAATATTCTCTTTCAGAATTTCATTTCTATTTAAAATTTATATTTTCATTACTAATCAATCTCTTTATCTATATAATAATTCTAAAAAATATTTCATTGGAATAATTAATGCGAAAATTTAATTTAGGATATCTCATTACCACAAATTAAAAACTCGTGAAATAGTTTTCTAAAAAGTTATACATTTCAAATCTATGTATTAAATAATGATAATTGTTTTAATTGGAGTAACCACAAAAGGTACACTTATATTTACAATCACAGTAATATTTTGAGTAACTATGATTACTTCAACTAATGTAACCATAATGGTTACACATGAACTAACCATCACTATTAAACATGGAATAATAATAATAATAAATTCCCATATTCTCTTAAGAGAAACCTAGACAGTCAACTTTTTCCCATACATGGAGTAGTCATTTAATGTATATTCCTATAATCTATTAGGAGTAATATAATGGGTTAACTCCATCCATTTTTTACATTGAATTGTAGAGATATGAATGTAAAACCTATACTCATATTATAAAATAAACCACCCATACACGTAAAAAATTACATATAATCATAACATATTCATAATATAATAAACTATTCAAACAAATAAATATTAATTTTCCTCAAAAGTAATCATTTTTTTATATTTATATATCATTTTTTTAAACAAATTTTCAAAACTAAAATTTATATAACAAATAGAAATGTGTTATTTATTAGAATAACAATAAAATCTTATAAAGGAATAATAAAATTAAATAATGGATACAATGGATGAGAAAATATTTTGTCGCAATATATGTTAAAATAGAACATTATTATTGACTTTCTTGTAATTTATGTATAAAATGTTGTAAAAATGTTCCTTCTGGAAATATATCTTTGATCGTAAAAAATTTAAATTATACATACTTTTATAATGAATTTATTCACAAGTAAATACATTCATAAAATAATTTTAAACAAATATTCATGGATTAAAAATGTATGTTGACCTTACCTGTTTTGATGATCCCAATTATGCTTTTATATATCTTTGTTAATCACAATTAATGTTTATCTATAATTAAATTTTCTCAATCTATGATATTCTTTTATCAAGATGATAATAATATTAAAATAATCATTAAGATATGTTAATCTTTTTTTATCCTTGTTTGTATAAGTTCTAAAGTAATTCTATCCAAATTGGATATGTTTTGCCGAAAAAAGATATGTGTTCGCCACTAATCTGCTTATAACTTCTGGTACAGAGCTACAAGTACTTAGTGTACAAATAGACTTAGTCTACTCAGAGACAGATTCACCAATAAGCTAAGGTCACCGATATATAGAGCTACCGAAATGTCCAATTCCACCAGTAAGAATAGAACAAGCTACTGATATAGACACCAATACATAGATCTACTGATAAACCAAGAGAAACCGACACAGACAGTTACCGACAAATTTGATCTACCAATATAACAAGTCTACCAAGCTACCGATAGAGTAAGTCTACCGATAGGAGTTACTGATACATGGAACTACTGACGCAAGGAGCTACTGATGTATGTTCAAAGATCTACCGATGAAAGTTCAATGAGCTACCGATGGAATATCACTGCTACACAAAACCCACCGAACACATCTACAATAATAGGATACTAATTATTGTCCAACCAGTCAAACTCTATTGTCTCTATACTATTTATTTATTAAGCTAATGGTTACATGTGATGTTTTTAATGCAGTTAATGTTATTTAATTATATTTGTTTCCATGGTAGGGAACCATAACTAGTACCCATGAAAAAGGTAATCATTCTCATTTTCATGAGATGAAATCAATAAAAGGGAGGATAAATACCTAGTTGCATATAGAATGAGATAACAGGGAGATAACGAAAATATAGAACATGAAGATTTGATACAGGCATGAACGAGAGGATCATCACAATGTAATAAAGAAGGTTCCTGAAGTGTGAAGCGAGAACTGGAATGTGGTGCATACAGAAATACTACATCCATACTTCAAGAACACAGAACTTACACGAAGCTATTCTTCTTTAGAGGAGAACACAAGCTACATCTTGAGTGAAGAACTACATCAAACACTCCATGAACTCATACTAATAAGCTGAACCTGGAATAAAGGAAGAAAACGATAATCTGTTTTTCATAAAAAAACTAGAGAAGGACTGAGAAGCTTTTCTGATCAACCAAGCGAGTCCAGAGCGGCACTTCCAATCACTAAAGATCTTCTAAACTCATTGTCAGTTTATTTAGTGATTCTGTAATTTACATTTCGAGTAGTGTGTGTATCCTATTTATTTTACACACACACTATCTCCTGATATAAGATGGAGGATTCTTAAATCCTCATTAAAACTCTATAATTCTCTTCTATCCCACTGTGTATAGTGGTAGAGGTCGAGTAAGACCTAGATAACTGTAAGGTATTGTTTTTTTCCCAAGTAGAACTGTGGTATAAGTCCGTGTACCTGGACAGTGTGTTCACTGTTGTTTACCCTGATCTAGGGTGTGGATCAATTTATATAAATTGTTTGAGAGGACTATGACTCGGCTTGAGACTGACCCTCTTGGTTACATCTACTGTGATTTTTTAGTTTAAGTTAGAAGTATACAATATATATTTCATATTATGATTCTATTACTTTGAAATACAATACTATTTTAAAACAACTTCGATAGTTAAATTAGCAAGTGTTTGTACTTATTGTAAACTAGTAAGTTAGTTTCAAAAGTCAATTTACTCTTCATATTAAATTAACTGAGACCTAATCAATCATTGATAAACTAAATTAACATTTAGACTCTGTATAGATTCACTACAGTTTAACTTTGTTTTTAAATAGGGGGATTTTAAGAGAACTATTTTAAAAAAAAAATTATTGGAACTTAATTCACCCCCCTATTGAGTATCAACCCTAACTAACATTTGGTATTAATGGATTGTTTTTATTACTACATGTTTTCAAAACACTCTGTTTTTCAAATGTGATTTTAGTTGTATCTTCAAAGATCATAAATTTCTATTATTTATAATTTTTTATGTCTTTAAATATCTTTTCTAAAATATAGCTATGGACAATAGAATATAAGGTCCTACTACTAACCAATCACCTTTCTTTAATGGTACAAACTACGCCCAGTGGAAAGTTAAGATGAAAATTCATTTGGAAGGAATGGGTTTTGATATCTGGACTGCTATAGAGTCAAAATATAAAATTCTAGAAACTAAAAGAACAACTTGGGATAAACCAACAAGGACTGCTTAAAATAATATTAGAATAGATATGAATGCCTTGTATTATGCTTTAGGAGATGAATAATTTAATAGAATTTTTACCTGTAAAACTGCCTATGAAATATGGGATACTTTGAGTGTTTCTCATGAAGGAACAAAAAATGTTAATGAAATGAGATTTAATATATATACTATTAAATGTGATAAATTTAAAATGAAGACTAGTGAACCTATTTCTAGAATTTATCTCAGGTTAAATGAGATTGTCAATACTATGAGCTCACTTGGAAAGGTTGTTCCAACAAAGGAACAAATCATGAGAATCTTAAGATGTCTACCAGAAAGTTGGAGAGGAACTTCTGTTTCAATCAGAGAATCATGTGACATTGGAGATCTTCTTGTCAAAGGGCTTATAGGTAAAATTATGATGTATAATGAGGAACATAAAGTAAATAAGTAAGAAGATGATGAAACCAAGAGAAAATATGTGGCATTCTATTCTACTAATTCTAAGAGCAAAGAGAAGGAGAAAATACATGTACCAACTGAATGTTCAACAAGTGAATATTTATACTCGAACAATAATGATGAGATGGATCAAAGAGACAAGAGATTCAAGAAGTTTTATAAGTTGATGAAATTATTTAGAAAAACAAATAAAAAAGGAATGTATGATAACAAGGGTCACTGGAAGAAGGATTCGAAGAAATCTAATAAAGAGGATGATATAGTCTGCTACGAATGTAAGAGGAAAGGACACATCAAGGCTGACTGTCCAAAATTAAAATTCAAAATGAAACATTATTATAAGGATAGTAAGTACAAGAAAGGTATGAATGCTACATGTAGTGCTTCAGAAGACAGAACAAGTGAATCTGAAATTTTTTATTCTTAAAAGAATCGTCCCAAAATGTGTTTTATGACCAACACATCTGAGGTAACCTTAGATACTCTTGTTTAAAATTCATACTATTCTGGAGATGATGCAGAATCTGATTCTGATTCTGATGATATGTTTAAGGATAAATTGTTTGAATATTATAACATGCTAGATGAAACATGTAATGATCATAAAGACAAATATAATTTACTAAAGAAACAGCATGCTCTCACTGCCAATGTTAAATATTCCTTTGATGTAGAAAAGGAAAATAATTATCAACTATTAACAGAAAATACTGAACTGAAAATGTATAATGAGAAACGTAGAAAGGACTTAGAAAAATTCACAAAGGGAAAGGACACTCTAACTAAAATGTTAGGAAAACAAGTGGCACCAATGTATTCTACTAGAATAGGTTATCAACCTGGAAAAAGACAGTTTACTAAATTTAAATTTATTCCTCATTCTAGAAAAAATTATGCTTATTCCAGTTTTGGAAATTTCTTATGCATCAACTAGCTATTCATATGGTTATAGATCGCATAAATTTTATCCTTCAAAATATATTTATTATGTAAATTATATGAGAAGCATAAGAAAAATTTGGGTACATAAAACGTTGATTTCTAACCAATCTGGACACAAGATGATCTAGGTAACAATGTCATTTTCCATCTAAATCTATTTTGTAGGAATCATGTTTGAAGAGTTTTCCCAAGAAGGTATGGTACTTGAAAAGTTGATGTTCGAGACACATGTCTAGAGATTATTCAATCTTTATATGATTAATAAAGGTTTATGGATGCCATGTCACCTTTGGTGATAATTCTAAAGGAAAAATCATTGGCCTAGGATAGATTAGTAACACTGATTCAATTTTAATTTCAAATGTTTTATATGTTGATTGACTTATGTATAACCTGTTAAGTATTTCTCAATTATGCGATGATGGAATTAATGTTAAGATTGAAAATGATTCTGGTGATGTTTTTTACTCTAAAAATATTTCATTGTTCTCTTCCATAAGAAATAAAAATGTTTATGTTGTTGATTTAAATTCGTTATCTAAAAAAATGTTACCTGTCTAAATGATTTTCATAAAGAGTCATGGCTTTGGAACAGAAGATTAAGACACTATAACATCTTTTCACATATAAAGATTACTAGAAATAACTTGGTTAGAGACCTACCTAAACTAGAATTCCCAAATGGCAATGTTTGTAATCCCTGTCAAAAGGGAAAACAACCTAAAGTTTCTTTTAAATCAAATAAAGAAGTCTCAACTTCTCATCCTATCGAGTTGGTTCACCTAGACTTGTTTGGACCTTCTACAGTTTCTAGTTTAAATGGGAAGCACTATGTCTATGTTCTAGTAGAAGACGTTTCTAGATATACATTAGTATACTTCTTGGATCACAATAGTGAATCTTGTTCTTACTTTATTAGATACACTAAATCTATAGAAAATGTTAGTGGACATAAGATTATAACTCTATGAAGTGATCATTTCCGTGAGTTTGAAAATAAAGATTTTGAATCTTATTGCTCACAAAATGTCCATAGTCACAACTTTTCTGCTCCTACGACACCTCAGTGGAATGGTGTAGTAGAAAGAAGGAATATAAACCTTAAAGAAATTGCAAAAACTATGCTTAATGAGTATGACCTGCCCATTTATTTTTGGGCTGAAGTTGTGAATACAACTTTTTATATTATTAGTAGAGTCTTAATTAGAATCTTTATCAAAATTACCCCTTATAAATTATGGAATAATAGAAAACGTAAATTTAGTTACTTTAGAGTCTTTGGCTACAAAGTTTTTATTCTTAATACAAAGGATAATCATTACAAGTTTTCTTATAAGAGTGATGAAGGAATTTTTCTTGGTTATTCATTAACTAGAAAATCCTATAGAGTCATACACAAAAGAACCAAATGTGTGAAAGAATCTATTCACATCATGTTTTATGAAACTGATCCACATGACCCTAAAACCTCTCTTGAAAATCTTGAAGAAGATTTGACTGTTCTGGACCTTAATGATAAATCTAAAGAACCTTCTGTAAAAACATCCAGTTCTGGACATATTCCAGAATATACTTTTGTTGAACCCGAACTTAGAGATGAACCTGAAATTTCTTTTTATACCTTTACTAGATCATATAGTATTCTAAAGAATCATCTTTTAGATGATGTTGTTTTTAATCTTGATAGAGGGACACAGACTAGAGCTTCTATAAGAAACCAGGTTGAACATCAATCTTTTCTTTCACAACTAGAACCTAAAAATGTCAATGATGTTATCAATGATGAATTTAGGGTAATGTCTAGGCAAGAATAATTAAATCAATTTGAAAGAAACAATGTCTGGGAATTAGTTGACATACCCAATGAAACTTTAACAATAGGTACTAAATGGGTTTTTAGAAACAATTTTGATTAATCATGTAATATAGTTAGAAACATAGCTAGGCTAGTTACACAAGGATATAGTCAAGAGGAAGGTAACGACTATGAGGAAACCTTTTCACCTGTAGCTAGACTAGAATTTATTAGGATCTTACTTCCCTATGCTGCTCATCTGAATTTAATGTTATATCAAATGGATTTTAAAAGTGATTTTCTAAATAGTTTTATTGTTGAAGATGTTTTTCTTGAACAACCACCTGGATTTACTAATCCTCATTTTCCAAATCAATTTTTTAAACTTTCTAATGCTTTATATTGTTTAAAACAATCTCCGAGAGCTTGGTATTATAGAATTAGTAATTTTCGTATTTCAAAAAGTTTTACTAGAGGGCTTTCTGATCCAACTATTTTTATTAAAAGAATTTATAAAGATGTTTTATTAGTTCAAATCTATTTTGATGATATTATTTTTTGATCTTTTAAACACTCATTATGTACTGATTTTTCAATGAGTATGCAAAATGAATTTGAAATGAGTTTAATGGGAGAACTCAAATTTTGTCATGGATTTCATGTTTTCAAAAATGAAAATGGTATTATTTTGAATCAAACTAAATATACAAAGGATCTCATAAAACGTTTTGGTTTGGATAGAATTAAGGAAAGTGATACTACTCTGAGCACAGTATGTAAATTGGATGCAGATGAGACTGGGAAATAGTGTATCAAACAAATTACAAAGGTATGATTGGAAGCTTACATTACCTTACTGCTAGTCAACCAAATTTTATGTCTAGTTTATGTATGTGTAAAATATTTCATGATAACCCAAAATAATCTCATTTACTTGTTGTTAAATTAATTTTATAGTATATTAGACACACTGTAAAAATATGTTTATTTTACCCAAAAGGACAATCCTTTGAGTTAATGACTTATCCAGATGCTGACTTTGATGGTTGAATGCTATATAGAAAAAGCACATCGGGAACATGTCATTTATTGGGATAATCCTTATTATCTTGGTGTAGTAAAAAAAAGAATTTTGTAGCTTTTTCCACTGCCAAAGCAGAGTATATAGCTGCTGGTAGTTGCTATGCAAAAATTCTGTGGATGAAGCACACTCTTTTGGACTATGGATATGTTTTTAAACATGTTTCAATCAACAATGATGAATCTAGTGAAATAAACATTTCGAAGAACCATATGTCTCACTTTAGGACCAAACACATTGATTTAAGACACAATTTCTTGAGAGATCATTACCAAAATGGTGATATTACTCTTGAATTTATAGGTACTGAACATCAATTAGATAACATTTTCACCAAACTATTGAGTTCGGATAGGTTAAGTTATAATAGACACGATTTAATAATGATTAACCTTGATCAGTAGCTACCTCACTGATGTAACCTCACCGATGTAACCTCCCCGAGGTAATCTCACCGATGTGAACCTCACTGATGTAACCTCATCAATGTGAACCTCACTGATGTAACCTCACTGATAGGAATTCTCACTGATAAACCCTACTGATTAGAGTGATATTTTAAACTTCATTCTACTGCCAGAATCTGAATAGTTTTTACTTTATTTCATTTTTTTATTTATATTATGATTCTTAAATGATAAAAACTGTGTCTTAGTTATTTCTCAATCCACCAAGACTCAAACCCTTTACCCTCAAACCTTGCCTCTCGAATCTCTCATGAACCTTAAATCCCTCGAACTAGTGATGGAAAAAACCAAACTTCCTACAATCAGAGATGACACTAATGAGCTGAGTGTGAAGAATAAAAAGTCTGAGCCTCAAGAAAGTGGTAGTGTTTGAAGAACTAGGTAGGGTAGGGGAAGAGTAAATCCTCATTTGAAAAGTAGATTTATTGTGATTGAAAAGGATCTGTGAGTAGAATGGTTGCTTCCTAGGAAGTTGTTAGTACTCGAAGTGATGGAAGATCAAAAGTGGATAGATTGCTTTTCAAACAACAATGGCCCCTACTATCTGAAGCTGGTGAAAATTTTTTATGATTTTGTAAGCTTTGAGAAACCTGAAAATGAAAACTGTGTGACTTATTTTTTGAATGGAAATGAGATGTCTTTTTCATCTATTGAGTGGTATAAATTACTAATGGTTCTTCATGAAGGTGTATTTAGATATGTCTCAAAATCCAAACCACCTACAAGTGATATATTCAATTATGAGACTACCCTGGAGGAGCTCACCAGTGATGGAAATCAAAGACATGTACTGGCTGCTGATATGGATGGAGAGAAAAGATTGTTGTTCAAATTTTTTCAGAATGTCTTAATACCATGAAGAGGGGACGTTGTGAATCTAAGATATCAGGACATCTATCTCCTCCATCTCTTGAGAAATTGTGTAAAAGTGAATATGTGAAGATTGCTGATGATCCAAATGGAAGAGATGACAAGGCCAAAATCTATGACTAATGCCCTATTCTTTGCCAAGTTGGTCTCTGTAGTGATCAAAATGAAAGGGGTAGCTAAGACTCAAGATGAGACAGTGGTATTAAGGAACAAATTCTGTATCACAAGCACAGTGTGCAAATACATGAAGATAAATTGGAACCTATAAAGAGGATAGTGGTTTAATGATTACCAGAAGGTATGTGATAAATTTAATCATGTGGATCATCCTTCAAGACCTAAGGCTATGAGGGATCTAGGTCAAGGATGTCACGACCCGTCCTCGGGGCCCGTGCCGTGACTACCCCAAGCCCGCCTTCCATAGGCCAGGGGCTGGCGACTAGCACCAAAGGCGTAAAATTCCAATAACTGGGAAGGCATTGCCTTTATAAAGAAAACAAGCACCACAGAGTACAAGCGGAAGTAAAACACTAAGTACAAAAAGAAGAGCTGAAAAGTAAAAAGGAGCCGGAAATACAAGCCCAACTGTAAAGTACAACTCGAAAGGGAAAACATCGACTGAAAAGTAAAGCTGCTACGCTGAGATGTCCACTGGAAATCCCACCTGAAGGGTGGGTACAGATAGCTCCTCTGCTCCTCGGGTCCCGCCATCCGCTCCGAGTATGTCCCGCCCAGTGTCCACCTCCGGGTACCGCCTCGTCGTATAGTCCACCTCCAGGTACCGTCCAGTCCTTGAATCTTCGGATTCTGTCAGCACTGTCCGTCGTCTGCAACCAACACAACGAGGTGCGGGCATAGCCCGTGCAGGGGTGAGTATAACGATACTCAGTAGGGACCCCGAGACCCTCAAGGTCTCACTAAAACCAACAAGGATAAACACAAGAAGATCTCAACAGATAAACCCTACTTAGGTATATGCCCATACATATACCTAAGTTAACAAGTAACCCATCTCAATCATGAGGAAACACAAGGATTGTGAAATCGACGGATAACCACTACCCGGGTATATGCCCATACATATACCAAAGTTAGCAAATGACCCATCTCAATCATGAAGTAAACACAAGGTCAAAAGTCTCAGCTCAAACCAGGATTTTCATTATCGAAACCGTAACTGCTGAAGAGCTCCGTCTCTAGAGTGTACAGTGGTCCTGTCACGACTCCGAGGCTGCCGCTCACTAACCTAGGACTGCTGAAGTACTCCTCCTGTCGAGTACTGCGGGTTTGCGGCCAACTACCTGGCGCTCCGTCCGCTGAGGGTCTGTCGCCAAATACCAGGCGCTACCCAGATAGCCTACTGAGGTACTCCTCCTGTCGAGTACCGCGGGTCTGCTGCCAACTACCAGGCGCTCCGTCCGCCATGGGTCTGCCGCCAAGTACCGGGCGCTCCGTCCACTGGGCTAGTCGACTCACTCCAAGTCGAGTCGGTCAAGCAGTCGTCAGGTCTCAGCCGGCTACACGGTCTCCGTACTCTGCACGCTTGTCTCCGGGAGGGTCTGCTCCACGAGCTACTGGTCGATACTCCAAGTATCGCAAAGTCCCACAAAGAAGTGTCTCAAAGGTCTGTCTCGTCACAGGGGTCTCAACGCAACAGACGGCGCGTCGATCGGACGCCCGGTCTGTGAGTTATTAGCCTTTTCGTCCCAGGGGCCCGGTTGGTTTCGAGAGCGAAACCAATCCCGGCCGTATCTCAACTGTACCCCGAACTCCCATAGGGTACTCAAAGGGACCGTTACTCAACGTAACCACCAACGCCGCTGACGGCTCGTCAAGCGGACGTCCTGTCTGTAAGATATCAGCTTTTCCGTTCCAGGGGCCCGGTTGGGTTTCGGGTACAAACCAACCCGGCCATACTCCGACTGCATCCAAAATTCGGGCGGAGTATGTCAAAAGTTCCGTCTCAACAAGAGGAAGTCAACGAAACAGATGGCGCGTCAATCGGACGCCCGGTCTGTGAGTTATTGGCTTTTTCGTCTCCGGGGCCCGGTTGGTTTTTAAGGAAAAACCAACCCGACCGTACTCCACCTGCGTCCAAACCTCGGACGGAGTATGCCAAAAGATCCATCTCATTAAGAGAAACGCAACGCGACTGACGGCGCGTCAATCGGACGTTCGTGGCTCAAGATATGAGCGTTTCCGCTCCGAAGGCCCGGTTGGTTACGTGAACGAACCAACCCGGCCGAACTCAAAGTAACCCGAAACCTTGAGTGCGATATACCGAAACGACCGTCTCGATCCAAGGATCGCGTTGCCGCAGACGGTTCGTCGTTCGGAGGTCCGAGGCTCAAGTTATGGGCCAAAAACCAATTCTGGTTCGAAACGGGGGGGTCCGGGTCCGGGCCGACCCGGCCCGACCCCCCCCCCCCCCTGGGCAGCGCGGTGGCCGGCGGCGGCGACCGGCGACGGCGGGCGGCGGCGGTGCGGCGGGCGGCGGGCGGCGGCGGTGCGGCGGCCGGCGGCGGCGCGGCGGCGCGGTGGCGCGGCGGCGCGGGTTGCCGCGGCGGCCGGCGCCGCGAGGAGGCTGCGCGCGGGGGATTTTTCCCCCGCTTCTTGGATGGCGGCGCGGTTAATGTGACAACCGGGCCCCGGTGACTGCACAGACACCCCGCCTTAACAAGGTCGTCGGGTCCTTGCTCACCAGGTACCACCAGTTTCCCCCGCAGACATGTGGGGCCCACCCCAGGGTCCACCCACATGCCCGAACAGGTCATCTGACTAATATGATAGTCCCCACAGGCCAACACATGTCCTTTCCAGTGTGCTTTGTCCTCACTCACACACATCCTGGGATACTTCCCAGGAGGTCACCCATCCTGATCACTACTCCAAGCCAAGCACGCTTAACTGTGGAGTTCTAATCAGACAGGCTCCCGAAAAGGAAGGTGCACCTTGTTGACATGAGTCATATCATTTAGTCATTTAACCCTTTATCATTTGGGGATGTTACAATCACCCCCCCTTTAGGGCACAACGCCCTCGTTGTGGGCCCTACATCTCAACCCAGGCAGTGCACCGCGCACTTAAGGCTGGGTTCCTCCTATGATACCAATTTGTCAACCGGGCCCCGGTGACTGCACAGACACCCCGCCTTAACAAGGTCGTCGGGTCCTTGCTCACCAGGTACCACCAGTTTCCCCCGCAGACATGTGGGGCCCACCCCAGGGTCCACCCACATGCCCGAACAGGTCATCTGACTAATATGATAGTCCCCACAGGCCAACACATGTCCTTTCCAGTGTGCTTTGTCCTCACTCACACACACCCTGGGATACTTCCCAGGAGGTCACCCATCCTGATCACTACTCCAAGGCAAGCACGCTTAACTGTGGAGTTCTAATCAGACAGGCTCCCGAAAAGGAAGGTGCACCTTGTTGACATGAGTCATATCATTTAGTCATTTAACCCTTTATCATTTGGGGATGTTACAAAGGACCTGATGAAGAAGAACCTGAATACAGTGATGTGATTGAAGAAGAAAATTCTACAGATGATGGAAGAGATCTGGACTTACATCCATGTCCTGCTACTGAAATTGTTTCCAGAAAGGAAGCCTTAGTAGAAGAAGAGAAGTCTGCTGATGAAGAGGACTAGCTAGCCTCTGAGCATAATAAAGAAAAAGAAAATAAATCTGAAGCCTCTGATTCTGTCTATTTATGTCTGATTCCATTAATTGGAAGCTCAGTTATTCCAACTAAGGATGTAGTAGGAGAAAGGGAAGAACATGTTCCTAATACAGAGGACCCTACTGCTGTTGCAGAGATGTACTTGATAATTGATGATTCTCCTGATAAAGATAGACTTTCTGAGAATGCACTTGATGTATAAGGGAATTCACACATTGAGGTGGGGCATCAAACAGAATTTGGAAGTGTGTCAGTGGCTGTTGAGATTGAGGACTGGGCAGAAGACCTAGGTTTTGTGGTCTGTGGATTAGACTATCCTAATTCCGATAATGAATCATCCCTCAATAGACCAAAAATCATTTATGATGTTGAAACTAGGTTTCTACCTGAATATGTGGTCAGAATACATGACCTGGCTATTTTGAAGCAAAAGCTTATGGACAGGTTTGTGGAAGAGACAAAGAAGATGGAAGCGTCACTTGTGTCATCAATCCAATCGATTATGACTGACTCAGTAGCTAGTATATCCTCTCAAAGAGTATCTGTTGGGGTTGCACCTGCTGATTTGATTACCAAGGCTGATCTTGAATCCTTAATGGATGAGCTAAAAGAGTCCTTTAGTGCTTTTGTTGTTGAGATGAACCACTGTTTTGTTGAAGAGATGAGTATGTTGGAATGATCTTTTGAACTCTCTCTCGGTTGTAATTTGTCAACCTGTTTGGCCGAAATAGAGGAAATGTTAAAGATTTCCAGACTCAAGTATCTAGCCTAGAACAAGATCTTGAAACTCTAAAGAAATCAGTTATCTCTTTAGATTCCTATATGAGTTCAAAATCCCAAGCAGACAAGGACTTAGCCTATGTCAAAATTGTTGTAATCCAGATGGTTATAGGGTTTGATGATTTCAAAACATCCATGAATGATCATGTTAAAAACCAGGACTCCCAAGTTCAAAATATTATTAGTGGGTTGACCAAGAACATTAATGAAACTGTATCTTTCTCTGTTGGTTCTGTTGCTTCTAAACCCTTAGTTGATTTGTATCAGATTTGACCTGTGTTGAAGGAGGAGCTTGTTCAAGCTTCAACTAGTGGCTCCAGGGACTCATCTGACCTGAGAAAAGTTGTACATTCTACTAGAGATTCAGCTAGAGAAATAATTAAGATAGTCCAAGACTATATGAGAGAAGCATCTTCTTCTCAGAAATAAGTGAAATATATGGTGGACTCTTATTTCTCTAAGATTTTCACCAAACATAAACTAAACAATCACTTCAAACTTCTGTTGGAAAACCTTAAATTACCTCCTGTCAATCAAGCCTTCAGAGATAAAGTTAGCATACATAGGGAATTGACTCTTTCATTGGACAAATTTATGGAGAACAAGGATGACTTCATATCCGCTATGGATAGAGGAGGAATAATTATGGATTTCAGAAATCTTTTGATTCCTTTTCTGCATGTTGATACTATGTCAGTGATTTTACCCCCAACCTTACCAGCCTCTGCCTCTACTACTTCTCATGTTCAGATGACTCTTGCTCGAGGAATTCTAAGCCTCACACCTATGATCACTCAAAGAACTCCTCAGTATAGTCAAGGCACAGTTTCTGTGGGTCAGCCTCCTATGATCATTTCCAAAATTTCTAAGCCTTCACCAGCATCCACACAGTCTGAATCCTCGTATAAACCAAAAGGAAAATATAACATTCAGGATTTGGATTTGACAAATGGTTGGGATGTTTGATAGGAATACATTGTATTTTTGTATTGTTTATATACCTTTTTTTCAAACATCTAATACAATTGGATTTCCTTTATTTCTTCATTGTGTTAATTTTTTTCTGTTGTTTCCCACTTTTTGATCATCACAAAGGGGGAGAAATATTCTACAAATATTATATAAAGGGGGAGAAATATTCTTGAAAGATTCTATAAAGGGGGAGATGTATTAAAGGGATATATTAAAAGGGGGAAGAATAAATATTGGGGAGAAATTATCGAAGGGGTAGAAATTTTATCTAAGGAAAAGCTATCATGCTTTGCCCGTCTGACACCACTGCATTTAATTCCACCTCTGATACAATATATTATATAACATATTTTTTTCTCTCATACAATTGAATTTAATGATCTATCCTCTGAAATAACTACTCATTATTTTAAAACTATAAAATCATAAGTTGTGATTATCAAAAACGGTGAGATTGTTGACCTCACCTATTTTGATAATCCCAATTATGCTTTTACATATCTTTGTTAATCCCAATTAATGTTTATATATATTTAAATTCTCTCAATCTATGATATTATATTATCAAGATGATAATAATATTAAAATAATCCTTGAGATAGGTTAATCAATGTTTATCCTTGTTTGTATAAGTTTTGGAGTAATTCTAACCAAATCAGATATGTTTTTCATAAAACAGATAACTGTTAGTCCCTGATCTTCATATAGCTACCGGTACAGAGCTAAAGGTACTCAGTATACCGATAGATAGACTCTACCGATAGACAGAGTTACCGATAATCTAAGTCACTGATATGCAGAGCTACCAATATGTACAAGTCCACCGGTAAGCATAGAACATGATACCGATACAGACACCAATACTTAGAGCAACTTTTAGACCAAGAGAAACTGATACAGACAGTTACCGACAGATTTGAGATACTGATAGAACTAGTCTATCGAGATACCGATAGAGTAAGTCTATCAATAGGAGTTACTGATACCTAGAGTTACTGACACGAAGAGCTACTGATGCAATTTCAATGATCTACCGATGAAAGTTCAAAGAGCTACCGAAGTAAGGTCACTGCTACACAAAATCCACCGAACACGTATACAGCAGGAGGATACTAATGATTGACCAACCAGTAAAACTCTATACTCTCAATACTATTTATTTACTTATCTAACAGTTGCATGTGATTTTTTTAATGTAGTTAATGTTATTTAATGATCTCTGTTGCCATGTCAAGGAACCGTACCCAGTACCCATGTAAAAGGTAATAATTCACATTTGCCAGAGATGAAATCTATAAAAGGTATTCTAAATACCTAAATACATATAGAATGAGATAATAGGGAGATAAATAAAATAGATAACAAGAAGACTTGATTCGGGAATGAAAGAGTGGATCATCACAAAGTAATCAAGAAGGCGCCTGAAGTGTGAAGCTTGAAATGGAAAGTGGTGCTAACAGAAAGACTACATCCATACTCCAAGAAAACTAAACATACATGGAGCTATTATTCTCTATAGGAGAATAGAAGTTGCATTTTGAATTAAGAACTACAACAAACACTCCATGTACTCTGACTGATAAGCTGAACCTGGAACCAAGGAAGAAAACAATACTCTGTTTTTCAGAACAAAAACCATAGAAGGACTCGAGATGTAACACTACAGGTAAATAAAGAATAAGAAATTTTTATATTTATCCACATTTGTGAATAAAATGTTAATATTAATTTAAAGGGAACTCTATGCTCGATGGCGTACCCAATATGAAACAACGAGTTTCTTGGAAATCTTACACTGCACTCTAATAATAAAATAATATTATGGTAGTTAACGCCTAACCATTGTAATGGAGGGAATTAAAAAAACTAACAAAAAAATTATTATATATGTTTGTAAACTATTTTCACTTTTATCCAATAAATGTTAGAGGCTTAAATTGAGAATGAATCCAATTTTATGCGTAAATATTATAATATTCTTTAAAAGGATGATTAACCGCCTTTTGATGTCGAACCCTTATTAAATCCACTTGTTGAAAATTTTATATGTTATATTGGACCAACTAAAATCCTTCTTTAGAACCGAGATATCAAAATATTATTTTTGTAGGCTTTTGATATTTTTTTTGATAAAGTCCATTTTAATGAATAAGTGAAAAATGTTGTATTTTAATTCAAACCCTATTTTTAATCTGATTTATTTATATGATTAGATCGTATTTTGATTGGTTTTAAAGTTAAATTAGAATATATTTTTAACATTTAATATAGTGGTGGTCATTGGAATTAATTTCACTTTCAAATTTTACTTAAACTAGTGTTAATATTTTAATAAATATTGTTTCCGAAAAACACGCTATTTGCTTGACAACTAGAATTAGTTATTAAATTAATTAATGAAACATATATGTTTTGAATTTTTTAAATTAGACATCATTTCTGAATTCGGAATATCAAATATTGCTTAGGGTGAATTTTTGGTTTTTTTCTGAAAAACGTCAATTTTTGATGACTAGTGAAACCGCTAAGTGGTAGTTAAAAAACTGATTTTTCATTTAAATTAAATTTTACCACTTCTTGGATTTTAATTTCAAAAATCCGACATACATGGTCGTCATTTGGATGTAAAATGTGGTTCAATGGGATTAAAATAATTTTTTTTGGTGAATAGTACATTTAAGTTTTATTAACAGCGATTATTGGTAATTAGTGTAATTTAAGGTAAGGATAATGTTATAATAATATGAAATGACCGTGACTCATGTGTTTCAATAATTTTAAATGTTATACCCTTATTTAGTTTAATTAACGTTTCTGTAGGCTTTACACTCAAATTGTGACAAACTAGAATACTATGAAGATGAGATGATCATTGTTTTTATCAATTCCACTTTTTAGATGTTGAAATAATTTTATTATTTAACATCCCGAACCAGGAGTCACATTTTGATGCCCCATGTCGGTTGGTCACATGTCCACAAGAATGCCTTTCTATATTCTACATTCTACCAATAAGCAGTGAAGGTCCAAAATATATAGTGGGTAGACTATACGCTATGTAACAAAGTAGCTCAAAAGTAAAAATAAATCAAAATGGCCCAAATGTATAATGCAAATAATAGAATATGAGAATCAAAATATGATTAAAACTAAAAATACATTATCAATGTTGAATAATAGACATCCCATGCTAAAGTACATTCCACGGGTCAATATAGAAACTCTTAATTAAAGATACAGTGAACAACCAAGATAGTACAAAACCACATATTATTCCCTCAATTAATAATCGTCCAAAATTAGACAACTAACAAATGGTATTTTTCACTTATCCTATCATGAAAGCATGGTATATATTGGGGTACCGATTAGTCTTCCTGTGTATGGTGACTATAAAACTTAGTAGGACACCACCAATTGTATCTAAAACAATATCATGATTAGAGAATTAAATATATTTTTATAATGAATAAAATACATGAAATAATTTAAATAGTTTACAACTATTAGTTTACTCTTTGTTTAACCATATAATCCCATAAGATCGATAGGACACTAGAACCTCAAAACCTGATTAGAACCATGCTGGATTCTGAACTATCCCCAAGGAGTATGTGTAGACGCCGGAAAAGTCCGTTGTTCCCAAACGAAGCTCCGGATGCGGAAAGCGAGGTCATATTTGGAGTCGGAAGAATGTTTCAGAGGGCCCGGAGGCCTTGCGCGGAATTTCAGAGGTCTGCGCGCAAAGATGATGATCCGCGCGCAAAACCCCCGGGATGCGCGCAACTCCCTTGCGCGTGGTGCCCGATTCCGCGCCCGCGAGGAGAATTCCGCGCTCGCGCCTTGGATTCCGCGCCCGGGGTTGCCTATAAATACTAGGCGACCCCCAACGCTTCAAAGGTTGCTGGAAGTCGAACGGTCTCCCGCGCGCGCAATTCAACCCCTTCCGCGCGTAATGCCGCTCTTCAGGTAACCTCCTTTCTTTCGCGCAATAGAGCCCTGGGGTTCGCCTTCGCGCGCAATCCCCTTGGCTCATTTCCTTTGAATCAATTTCAACCCGAAGGCCTTTGCGCGCAAAAGAAGCCTCTTGCGCGCAATTGCCCCCGGGTGCGCGCAATCCAACCCGATTGCGCGCACCCCCCCATCTTCAAAGTGGCCATTCGTTAGAGAATGAGCTGTTGCCCCCGCGCGCTACCCGAATCCCGGTGCGCACAATCCCAATCATCCGCGCGCGAAGCGCTGGCCCAATTGTTCCCCAGCCCGCCATTTTGCGCGCCGACCCGCGGTTTTGCGCGCAAAGCTCCTCTTTTGCGCGCAATCCGCCAGGGTCGCCTCCCTAGACCCCCTTTGGGTACCCGCCTGCGTGGCGCCCGATGGTCTTCATCGCAGGTGCCCGCGTTGTGCGTCGTCTTTCCGTGCGCCCCCCCCCCCCCCCCTAGGCTCGCGCGAAGTGACACGGGCCTACCGGCGGCTTTATCGTCCAGCATGACGCTAAACTGCACTACGTCCGAGCTACAGGACGTTAAACTGTTCAGCATTCGTCCTCCATGACGCTAAACTGCACCACGTCCTGCACGACGTTAAACTGTATACGTCCAGGCTGCACGACGTTAAACTGCCTAGCCCCCCATCGTCCGCGCTGCAAGACGTTAAACTGCCAAGTGTTTCGTCCTCAACACACGACGTTAAACTGTACTTCGTCCGGCAAGACGTTAAACCGTCCGCATCATTCGATCCCGTGCCTCGCACGCAGGGTCTCCCCCGGTTTGGATGTGGCCCCCACCCGCTCGTCTCTGCAGGGATGTCGGGATTGTCCCCCTTTTGGGACGATTTAATGGGAGTGGATTTTCCCTACGGGGGCAGGGTATTACAAACCCCTAGTTTCTCGTGGGAGGCTGCACATGTGTATCTCCATTGCGCCTCCCCACTGCCGAAGCCAGTAGAGGGTGTGACTGGGATCGAGGTGTCTTCTGCTTTCGGTCCATGTCCCTTCCAACTGAGTTTTGTCGCATCCGGGCTGCCTCAAGTGCGTAAGTCCTGACAGAATGAACTACGTGGACTTTGATCCCTGTCTTCTATACAGGGTACGTAGGAAGCCTCCCTGAGGTCCAAGCCCGCCACCTGGTCGTCCCGGTCGTATTTACGTCGGTTCGTCCATCAGTGGACCCCTCCAGGGTTCACGCTTGCGTCGATTCACCTATGAATCCGCCCCTGTGGGAGACTGCCCGTGTGTATCTCCATTGTGCCTCCCCACAGCCCCTTTTTCCATTTCTCCATTTATCGTCCAGCATGACGTGAAACTATGATCCACCCGGCCGTTCCACCCCCCTCTGTGCGAGGTGGTTCGGTTCAATCCTCCGCCCGGCGGCCTAGACCTCTTCGTGAGTCGGCTTGCCGACGTCCAGCATGACGTTAAACTGTATACCCGAACTACGTTGACTTTGATCCGTGCTAACGCGCGGTACGTAGGAAGCCTCTACGGGGTCCAAGCTCTTCACTCCATCATCCATCCTGATCCTTACCCGGGCCGCCACATCCCGGTGGGGTCATGCCACTTCACTCCACTCCACATCATTTGGGAAGCCGCCCATGTGCTGGCCCCAGCGTCGGAGGTTCCCCGCAAGGGGTTCTGTCATCCGATCCACTTTTCGTGTTGATCGGTCCGATGCCGTCCCCGCTGGACGTTAAACTCGCGGCATACCCCGTGTTAAACATGGGAAGCTGAGGAAAACCTCAGGTGACACAGTTCCCCGCACCTAGTACGGGATGCCTCAGGCCATCATGCCTTCGAGAAGCCCTATTAGGGACGGAAGACAGACGTGCAGAGCCGCAGTGCTACGACACGCCCCCAGCACCCAGAGCCACCCGGCCTTCTCACCGCAGGTTGCTGCCCCGACCAGACTCCTTGGAGCGTCCGGGCGGAAGCAGCGTAATTAACCGGTGTCCATGAAGATATGGCGCCGGGAACGAGATTCACGAACATTCTTAAGTCTATGAGGGAGACCTGGATTAGGCGACGAGTTCCGAGGAGACGTCCAAGGAAGGAGGAGCCGACATCCCATCATCCCGGTTTCGATCAAGGAGCAGACGCCCCTGAATAAGGGACGAATGCCGCCCGCCCTTGGAAAGCGGGACTGCGGGACCACAAGCCGCGCGCCCATCCCCTCGGGTTGACGGGTGCACGCGCGAACGCGTCCTGGCGGAACAGCGTAACCCGACGCACATCCGCACCGAAACAGAAAAATGGTGAACCCGACGTGAATCTCTTCTCCTCGATATGAAGACCGATGGCTTTCAGAGGTGTTGGAAGACCGGCGTGTTGCCCGGCCAAGCATTCAGTCTTACCCGCCAGGGGCTGGGGAAGTGAAATCGGGCACTCCGTCTCGCAACGTCGAGGGCCTGGGTTCCCCCCACGGAAGGCGTCGTGGCACTAATGGTTGGTTGTCGATTCCTTTTTCCTGTCAGTGTTAATGGGTCATTCTCCCTGCTTTCAGAAATAAGGTCGCCCGATCCAGTGCCCGATCGCCACCCGCCCACTGGCGTAGGGACAGGGGAAACACCGACGCGGCTACTCCGCGCGGTCCCGCCCGTTCCACAGCCGTCCCAGCAGCCGCAATTGCGGGACGACCACGCCCTCTCTCCCCCTCGGAGGTCATCCAGAGAAGGGTGATCAACACCCTGGTGCGGAGATACGAGGAAGAGGGAGTCATCCCCACTAGGGAAATGGCTCGCCTAGACCTTGAGGAGGCTGCGCCTCGCCACCACCGCCGCCCCCGAGGGCCGCGCAGGGAGGCACCGCTGCCTACCTCAACGTCCAACCGCTTCGGGAGCTTATCCCTGGAGCGCTCTGACAGTTCCCTTCCCTACGCGGATGAGGTGGAAGAGGCCCGGGATCATCCTATCCGGGATTCGCTCCAGGGATCTACGGTAAGGACTCCCGCCAGGCCACAGAGACACCGCCGCCAGGCCTCTCCAGTCGAAGAGCGGGCTCTCCACCTGCCCGCGCCGCTCATCCTGACTCGTCTGTCTCGACGCCAACGTCGGGCACGAGCGGAAGAGGATGCCCACCTTGGGGCTCTAGCAACAGCGGCCGCATTGGCCCAAGCCACTGCTGGCTCCAGTCGTCAGGCCTCTGCGCATCCTGAGCAGGGGAACTCCTATGCCCGACCTGGATCGAGGCCCCGACCGCCCCAAAGGCAGGTTGGGTCAACTCTCCCGGTTGCTGGCACTGGCAGTAGCCACCGCGGACCACCTCGCGGTAGCGCTATTCACCGGCAGGATCTACTCTGTGTGGCCGATCCAGGAGGCATGGGTCATCACACCTTCCGATCCCGGCCCGGAGTCCTGCCCGGAATCATCTCTCCCCGCGTCCCCTTTGATATCTGTCCCGGTGCCCCTCGCACCTTGGTTCCCAGTCCTCTTGGCCCCAGCACCAGTGCGGCCGGAGGACGCCAGGACAGAGATCAGCCCTGCCCCGAAGAACCACCCAGGGGCAGGAAGGCAAGGCGTCGACGCCGAGGGAAGAATGTTACGGAATTCCGGACAGAGATCCGACCGGTTTGCTTCTCTGACTCAGAGGCGGAGTACGATTCGGCGACAGAGCCCCTTCCCCAATCCCGCCAGTCAAGGGCAGGGGTAGGAATGCGGCACGTCAGCCTCGTGCTCCCCGAGAGCGAGATCGATGTGATCCCCGCTTCTCTCCGAAGGTATATCCGGAGTAACGAGGGCCTGGTAGACCCCCAAGAATCAAGCTTGCGGTTGGTACCGGCCCCTCCGGGAGTGCCTTCCGTCTCGATCGGAGAAGCCGGAGACTTTTTCTGGGGACCGACGGTCGAACCACGATCTAGTGCACCCTCGGCGAGCACCGATGCTACGGCAGGATGTTCGCTCGCCGGCCCGTCCTATCGTGATGTGGTAGCCAGGGCACCGCCACCCTCAGAGGGCGGCCCGGGATATGGAGGCCAATCGGCCTGTTCGCCGTATTCACCGCCGGCCAGCCCGTCGGCCCGGCGGCCCGCCTCGGCACCACTACCAGTTCCCCGTCCGTTCCCAGCCATGGAAGAGGACCAAGGAGATCTGGGTCCCGAGTTTGAGTCGTGGAGCTTCTGGACCGTCCTTGCAGAGGGCCACTTCCCTGAGAAGTTTTGGCCAGTCACAGGACCGGGCTTTGATGCACCCGAATCGCTCACCCCGGATGAGTTCGAATGCTTCCGCCGAACTCTCCGGGAGACTCGCTCCTGTCTTCACCGCCTACAAATGCCATACCCCGGGAGTCAAGCGCACCTGGAGGATATTGGTGAGCAGTGCCGTCAAATTGACCTGGCCATGCTCCCCGAGGTTCGGCACCCCGGGTCATTTGAGCACCACGAGGCCCTCCAACAACGATGCGTTGAGTGTTTTCAAGTACTCCGCAAAGTTATCGAGGAAGCCACTCCCCACGTGTATATCCGTGGATGGGGGCAGTACGCTTCCCTACGCTTCAGTGTGATCCGCCGACAGCCCGATTCGCTGGGTGGCCCTGAGGGTATATCCCCAGGGACAGGAACGGTCAATATGGCTGACCTGTCGGGAGAGGGGAACGACTTGGAACTTCTCGACGTGGGCTTCCCCCCCGAAGACAAGCCGTCGTCAGATCCATCAGTGAGAGTTACTCGTCATCAGAGAAACCTCCTGGGGCTCCCCGCACCCACTGAAGCACTGACGTTGAGCCGAAACGTCAGCAAAGGAAAAGAGCACATCGAGGCTATAAGGCCCGCCGACCCATCTGCCTCCATGAGGAGGGCAGAGGAGGATCCCGAGAAGGCTACGCTACGTCAGCAGCTTGCCGAACAGAAGAAGCTGGTTGACCAGCTCCTCGCCGAGCGCGCTGCAGAACGGCGGCCTGACTACGGTGATCCTAGGCCAGGACCGCAGGGACCGGAACAACCGCTCCTCGATGAGACTCTCCCGGGCAACCGTGATTACGCCGTGTTCGCCGACAGGAGAGAGGCCATTGCCTATGGCAAGAGGGCGCGGTATGTTTCGCCACACCCTCCCGAGCGGCGTGACTACCTGAGAGATCCCGCTCGGATTCCTCCCGCTGCCCCAAGGGCCGCTCCGCCCGCCATCCCACGAGCTGCCGAGTTCGACGACCCGGTCGACGACCCGATTGAAGGGCCTTGCAATGCGCTCGTGGTTAGAGATCCTCGCCAGGACTGGAACCCATGTCCAGACGATCCGATGGCGGCACTCATTGCCCGCTTGGAAGCCTTGGAGACTCGGCAGGTGGCGATCCCACCGGACGGCAAGCCCTACCCAGCATGGGTGGATGACATGCCGGCGCCTCCGGGATTTGGGAATCCCACTTTTGCCCCCTTCAACGGGACTGGAGATCCGCCACAGCATTTATCCCACTTCAACTCGAGGTGCGGGCCTATGTTGGGGACTCCGGCGCAGCAAGAGGCCGCTAAGCTTCGCTGCTTTGTTCAGACACTGGAAGGGCCAGCATTTGTCTGGTACAGTCAGCTCCCCGTCGGGTCGGTAACCAGCTGGGAGGACCTCCGTAGACAGTTCCTCTACCAGTTCAGTTCCACGACCCGGAAGACAAGTATCGCAGACCTCTTCAAGTGCAAGCAGAGGCCTGATGAGCGAGTCGCGGACTTCGTCGCCCGATGGAAGGGTCTCACGTATTCCCTTGACATGGCATTGACTCAGGAGCAGTTGCTGACAATGTGCGTCGGGAACGTCAAGACCGAGCTGGTCCCTTCCCTGATCACTCAAAATTACCCCGGAGGGTTCAGGGACTTCTCAGACAAAGCTCAACGTCTTGAGGAAGCCCTGCAACAGGCCAGCCAGGCACACCCGCTGCCTCCTATGATTCCTGCAAGGAGAGTCAGTAGGGCTGAGCCCGCTGTTGTTGCCCAGATAGAGGCCCCCAGGCCGTTGGAGCTGCTGCCGGCGAGGCCAGCTCCACAGCCTCACTGGAATCCACCTCCACGGTCTCAGTTCCCGGCCCAGCAGCGGCAGCCTCAGAACCGGCCGGCCCCTCCGCGTAATGTACCGCCGCAACCCAGGCGAGATAATCAGGGTCCACCTCCTCGGCAGGCCCCTCCAGCCCCTCGTCAAGACCACGCTCCCAGGGGCCCGCGACACCTGACTTACTCATTCCATGAGGATCAGGTCCCCGGTTATTTCCGGAGCGCCCTGGAGCAGAGGATTGTGCGACTGCCTGAGTGTTGGAAGCCAGAGGAGGCACATCTTACGAATAACCCCCGCTACTGCCCCTACCATCGGGCCCTGGGGCACACCATCCAGCGGTGCTATGTGTTTAAGGATTGGCTCCAAGACCAGATTAACAACAATGTAATCAGGTTGTGCCCAGCTCCAGCACAAGTGGCGGGCGTGTTCGTGGGATCAGATGACGATAGTGGCAACGAGGACGAATGGCAGCTGGTCTCCAACCGCGGATCCCAGAAGTATAATAACTGGATGGCCCGCAAGACGACCGTTCGCGCCCATGGAATCATCCGTGCGCGCTTGAATCAGCCTGAGCCCCCAGAATCCGCGGGTGCTATTTCGGCATCGTCGTCCCAGCCTGCCTCTTCCAAGAGGAGCAAACGGCGGCAGCGCAAGAAGGAAGAGCGCGCCCCGCCGGTTCCGCCACTATCCCGCACTCTCGGCAATTTCATGCCCCCGGAGATGGGGGTCCCTCCTCGGATCCGCCCGGTGATGGATGATTCGTCCGATGTCGGTATTGGGTACGCTTCGGTTAATACCGTCAAGCTGGTAAATCCCTTTTCGGTTCCCGACGTTGAAGAACACCAGGTGGACCTCCCTAGTGTCCCCGGTCGTCGCTACCGTCAGAAGAACCGCAGCAACAGGAGTCGCCGGGGCACAGCCATTGGTACCTCCAGCCAGGCCGTGCACGCCACTGAGACTAGGCAGCAGGCTGAAAATCGAGCTCAGCGCGCGCAGCCCCCCCATCCGGGGATGACGGATTCGCCTCCGCCACTGTTTGTGGTGTGGGACCAGGCAGAACCGCCTCAGCCGCGTCGCGACCAGCTCCGCCCTGCCACAAGTCCATCCCAGCCTCCTGACTCCAGTACGGTGACCATTTCCCGGACTGTGACCAGTGAACAGCGAGATGCGCCAAGTACCAGTCGGCCGCCGATCCAACCGGCAAGGCCCGTCATGCCACCAACCGCAGAGCAACCTCCTGCAACCAGGGGCTCGCGCTTGGCCAAAAAGTATGATGTCCTGAAACACTTGGCCGACATCCCAGCAAGGCTCTCCATCCTTGAGGCTCTGCGCATGTCATCTGAGATGCGCGAGGCACTCGCTGAAGCCCTGAAAAGCCCCCTCCAATTTGAGATAGAGGTTGCGGCTGCAGAGGCCTTTCACACCGAAACGATCGAGGACGCCGAATGTCAGGCAGTTATCTCGTTCTCTGGTAAGGATGAAGACCCTCCTATACAGGGACACATTCGTCCGCTGTATGTCACTGGCCAGTTCAATGGCCTTGAAGTCCGGCGCTGTCTTGTCGACACGGGGTCCGGGATTAACCTGATTCCAACTCGGACGCTCCGGAGATTGGGGTTGTCTGAGGATGACTTGATTCCCTCCGACCTCAGGATCCAGGGTTACGATCGCACCGAGCAAACCCCGGTCGGCAAGATACGTTTGAAGACCTAGTTCGGTGACTTGGTTGCCAACACCGAATTCATGGTAGTCTCTCAGGACACCGCGTACAACGCATTGATGGGCAGGCCATGGCTCCATCTTCACGCGGCGGTTCCCTCGTCATACCACCAATGCCTCAAATACTCCCTTAATGGTCGAGTGGGCGTGCTTCAAGGAGATGCCTCTCCTTTTGCCTCGTGTGAAGCCCGCTATCTGGACGCGGACTATTACAAGAGCAAGGATAAGCAGATCCTGGCAGGTGAGGTTGAGCCTGTCGCTGTTGCAAGTGATCCCTGGGCAAGTCTGGATGACGCTTACGTCCTCCCGATTCAACGGTTGGACGTCGCCATGGTCTTGACGGTCCGCGAGTCTCCTGATGAGATGGCCGCGACCGCCCGCGCCAGCACCAGTGGCCCAGCAGGATCTGGTAGCCCCAATGCAGTTGCCAACGCAGTCTCTCCCGTGGATGATCCCTCCCCGAGTGGAGAGGATATGGAAGATTCACCCCCAGCCTTTGAGGAGGGCGTCCCCGCCACGGTCGATGAGTTAATACAGGTGAACCTTGGAACCGAGGCCGATCCAAGACCCACATTGGTTAGTGCCGCCATGCCCTCTGAGGAGCGGCAGCAGTACGTGGACTTTCTCAGGCAGCACCGTGATGTATTCGCTTGGGGCTATGACGAGATGTCGGGGCTGGATCCTCAGGTAGCCGTCCACCGCCTTGGTCTCCCGGCGAACCATCGCGGGTTCAAGCAGCCTCCCAGGAAGATGCACCCATCCCACGGTGCCATGGTTGAGGGCGAAGTTGACAAGATTATCAAAGCCAACTTCGTGAGGGAAGTTCAGTACCCCAAATGGCTGGCCAACATTGTGCCGGTCAGGAAGAAGAACGGGCAGATCAGAGTCTGCATCGACTTCCGCGATCTCAACCGCCACTGTCCGAAGGATGATTTTCCCCTTCCAGTGACAGAGTTGTTGATTGATGCCACGGCAGGGTTCCAAGCCCTCTCCTTCATGGATGGATACTCCGGATACAACCAAATTCGGATGGCCCCTGAGGATGAGGAGTTCACTGCCTTCAGGGCCCCCCAAGGTACCTTTTGCTACCGGGTCATGCCTTTCGGCCTGAAGAATGTAGGTGCCACCTATCAACGGGCGATGCACCGCATATTCAAGCCAATCCTCGGCACACTGGTGGAATGCTACGTCGACGACTTGGTGGTCAAATCGTGCCAGCGTCAGGACCATCTCAAAGATCTTGAGAAAGTGTTCAGCTTCCTCCGGTCTCGCTGCCTGAAGATGAACCCGTTGAAGTGTGCCTTTGGGGTCACCTCCGGAAAGTTCCTTGGATTTGTGGTGAGATACCGGGGTATTGAGATCGACCCAGAGAAAATCAGGGCGATTAGCCAGATGCCTCCCCCAGGTACCGTCCGGGAACTGCAAGGGTTCCAAGGCAACTTAGCCTATATACGCGGATTCATCGCGAATCTGGCCGGCAAGTGTAAGCCCTTTTCTCGGCTCATGAAGAAAGGTGCCACCTATGTATGGGATAAAGAGTGTCAGACCGCTGTCGAGGAGATCAAGCAGTACCTGCTTCAACCTCCGGTTCTGATGCCGCCTGTATCCGGGAAGCCGCTGGTCCTCTATGTGACCGCCCTGGAACGGTCCCTGGGTGCCCTTCTCGCCCAGAAGAACAACGAGGGAACGGAGAATAGCCTCTATTACCTCAGTCGCATGCTCCTCGATGCGGAAGTTAGGTATTCCCCCATCGAGAAGAGCTGCCTGGCGCTCGTATTTGCCGTACAGAAATTACAGCACTACTTGCAGCACCATGAGGTACAGTTGGTTTCTCGGGTAGACCCGTTGAAATATATCCTGAGCCGACCTATGTTGACTGGCCGTCTAGCGCGGTGGGCTGTGATTCTCCAGCAGTTCGACATCAGGTATGTGTCTCAGAAGGCCATCAAAGGGCAAGCATTGGCAGACTTTCTGGCAGCTCACCCGACCTCCGCGGATCAGCCGCTGGATCTAGGCTTTCCTGATGAGACCATTCTCTCGGTTGATCGAGCCGATCCATGCTGGCAGATGCACTTTGACGGTGCCTCCCGGAGCCCCACCGGTAGAAGACTCGATAATCCTAAGCTCAACAGAGTGGGCTTGGGTATCGTCTTCATTACCCCGGAGCGAGCCGTGCTGCCATACTCTTTCCTGTTGTCAGAGGGCTGTACCAACAATGAGGCAGAATACCATGCCCTCATCACCGGCCTCGAGTTGGATCTCGAGATAGACGTGCCCCGTTTGTGCGTGAAAGGGGACTCCGAGCTGGTCGTTAAGCAGATCAATGGCGACTACGTTGTCAGGAAGCCGGAACATGTGCCATTGTTGGAGTGCACCCTCCTTCTGATGGCCCGGTTCCCTTCTCGGCCGGAAATTGTCCATGTTCCCCGGTCGCAGAACGGTCGAGCAGATGCTTTGGCCAGCCTCGCTGCGTCACTTGCAGAGCCTGAACAGGACAACCTGATCGTCCGCGTGACGCGCCGTAGGCTCATCGCTCCCGTTATCCCGGAAGAAGATCGCGGCCCGTTGGTAAGTAACCTCACCACGGTTGCTCCTATGCCCGGAGCCCCGAGTACCCCAGATATGACAGTCGGATCATCCCCTGATTGGAGGACGCCTTTGGTTGAGTACCTCCAACATGGCATTCTTCCATCGGATCGGGCCGAGCGCGAGCGAGTTCGACGCCGCGCATCGCAGTTTGTCCTCCAGAGCAGTCCCGGCCTGGAGAAGATCCTCTACAAACGCGGATTTGATGGTGTTCTCCTCCGTTGCCTTCAGGGAGTTGAGATCCCACGAGTCATGCAAGAGGTTCATGCTGGTTCATGCGGCGCCCACCAGACTGGGCCGAAGCTGTCCCACCAGATTCGGAGGTTGGGATACTTCTGGCCCTCTATGATCCATGACTGCATCGAGTATGCCAGGAGGTGCCATGCGTGCCAGGTTCATGCGAACTTTGTGCATCGGCCGCCGGAGCCTCTCCATACCACAAGGTATTCCTGGCCCTTTGCAGTCTGGGGACTGGACGTTGTGGGACCTTACCCGCCGGCGACAGCTCGCCAGTGCCGGTTCATTCTGACAGCCACGGACTTCTTCTCCAAATGGGCAGAAGCGATTCCGCTCAGGGAGGTCAAATCCTGTTCGATCGCTGACTTCGTGACCTCCAACATCGTCTATCGATTTGGAGTGCCTCACGCTATCCTCACGGATAACGGAACCAATTTCCGAGCAGCCGAGTTGAAGAAGTTGTACGCAAAGTATAACATTCGCTCGAACCATACATCTCGCTATCATGCGCAGGCGAATGGACAGATCGAGGCGTTCAACAAAACCCTCTCTAACATTCTGCAAAAGATGGTAGGTCAGAACAAGAAGAGTTGGCCGGACAAGCTCCCCAACGCCCTCTGGGCTTATCGGACGACGACTCGCAATTCCACCCAGATGACCCCTTATTCCCTGGTGTATGGAGCTGAGGCCGTCCTGCCCATCGAGATCCAGTTGCCGTCCTTGCGCACTGCGGTCTACGACCAGCAAGCGCCGGACAGAGTTGCTGAAGCCCGTCTAGTCGAGTTGGAAGCACTGGATGAGAATAGACTTCGCGCTTTGCACAACTTGGAGAGGCATCAAAGCAGAATGGATCGAGCTTTCAATAAGAAGGTTCGCCTCCGCTCCTTCCTGCAGGGTGATCTAGTGCTAGCCCTAAGAGCGCCGATGATCCCCGGCAGGAAGCCGCCCAAGTTGGAGCCCAAGTGGGAGGGACCGTTTGTTGTCCACAAGGTCTATCCCAATGGCGCATACTCCCTAGCGACTATGGATGGTGAGCGTGTCACTCCTCCCACCAACGCTAGGTTCCTCAAGCAATACTTTGCCTGAGTGTTCATTCGTCCCGCATGACGCTAAACTGCACTTCGTCCTGCATGACGTTAAACTGCACCATGTCCTGCACGACGTTAAACTGCATACGTCCAAGCTGCACGACGTTAAACTGCCCAGCGTATCGTCCGCGCTGCAAGACGTTAAACTGCCAAGTGCTCCGTCCAACATGACGTTAAACTGTACATCGTCATGCATGACGTAAAACTGCCCCTCATGAACTACGTGCGGCTTGATTCCCATCTTTATGGGATACGTAGGACCGCCTGAACCTTCATGTTTCAGGCCCAGCCCCATCCTTCGGGAATTTCCATCCCATCTCGGGCCCTTGGCCCAGTTGCCCCCGGGTGTGCGGCGTATGGTGTGAGTGCGGGGCTATGCCCTCATTCACGTCGGTTTGCTCGTCACGCTGTACGCCCCCCCACGTTTGGGGATGCCTTCTGCTCCCCCCTTCTTTTTCCCTCATCGTCCTGCATGACGTTAAACTGCCTTTCCAGAACTACGTATGGCTTGATTCCCATCCTTATGGGATACGTAGGACCGCCTGGACATTCATGTTTCAGGCCCAGTCCCATTTCCCGGGAATCTCTATCCCGCGTTGGGCCTCTGGCCCAAGTTCCCCTTCTTTTTGTGCGAGGCGTATCGCGTGAGCGGGGGATTATGTCCTCATTCACGTCGGTCTACTGGCCACGCCGTACGCCTCCCCCCGTGTGTGGGACTACCTCACACCCCTCATCGTCCTGCATGACGTTAAACTGCCTCTCAAGAACTACGTGCGGCTTGATTCCCATCCTTATGGGATACGTAGGACCGCCTGAACGCTTGTGTTTCAGGTCCAGCCCCGTCCCTTGGTTGATCACGGGAATCTTCCCTCTTTTGGTTGCTCTCAGGGTGAGTCCTCCGACCCTTTCCGGAGATCTGTTAACATGTTTTGGGTACTTCGGTCTATGACTCGTAGTGTCAGATTCAATCCCGACAAGTCCTGTGTTGCTTGTCAGGCCTCGCGCTTCCTCTTATTCGAGCCTTCACTCAAAGGGATCCTCGTTAGCGGTTTGGGTACGATGCCTCAGTGCTCTCCCACCGCTCCGGGTCGATTTACCGGCGGGTCTTGGGCCGCAAATCGATATGAATCCTGCGATTGAGCGGTTGATGCTCGTTTGCTTGCCCCGTCTTAGGCTGACGCGATCGGATGTTGTGTTGCGAATGCGTCAGCAACATCCTTGATCGCCATGTCGGCTCTTTCAGGCTCTGAACATTGGTTGCGCAGTCCTCATCACACTCCTCCTTTATGCGTTGTAGTGGAATCTGGACACTCTTTTCATACTGACCTTCAGTACACCATTACACGTTAGGCAGACCAACCAAGGTAATGATGTCGTTCGAGGCTCCCATGATCTGAGCACCAAGGATATATGCGGATGTTCTCCCCAAGGGCCATGCGTAGCTGGACCCTCGTCCCCATAAGGAGGGAGGAGTCGCTCGAACAATCGCGTTCTGAGCCCAGTATATCTGGAGGCTAGCATCTCTGCCCCTCGGTTGATGGACATACGCAGGCCCCTATCCCAAGACTCTTCTCCTGGAATCGTGCATGACCGCAAGGCTGGGTATGCTCCCACCTCCGTCGTGTCCGCCGTACCGCGGTAAGCGGATTCCTCCATGGTCCGAACCACACGACCTTAAACTGTGTTGTCTGGTCCTACCACACGACCGTAAACTGTGATCGTCTTGGCCGCCCGACGAGAAACGGCACTGCATCGTGATGTTCCCCTCAGGGGGCACTCATGTTGGGCGCTGGTTAATAACCACACCATTCATCAATGCCTTCCATGGCTTGATTATTGTGGCGACGCCAGAGATTTCTCAATCCCAGGCGCGTCGCCGCACAAAGAAAAACCATTCATCTTTAAGGACAAACAAGAAATATCAAATGCCGCTCCTTCTGTGTGCGAGGGTCAGACCCGCACTCTTCCCCGCGCTGGTGCCCGATTGTGTTGCGCCGCGCTTCAAGAACTACGTGCGGCTTGATTCCCATCCTTATGGGATACGTAGGAACGCCCGGATGTTTGAAACTTCGGGTCCAGCCCCCCACCTCTTAGAGATTCCCCCTTCTCTGGGGAATCCGCCGCCTTCAGGTCACCCTCAAGGCGCATTCCCCGACCCCTTGCAGTGGTCCACCGGTGTCAAGAGTACTCTGGTTTATTGCCAGGAGGGTCAGGATCCGCTTGGTCAGGTTTCCTCCGCTTTTCAGGCTTCGTGCTCCCTTTCATTCGGACCCATCGTCTACGCCCTGGGTGGAGCCCCC
The DNA here is from genome assembly GCA_963277665.1 of Viscum album. Lineage (NCBI taxonomy): Eukaryota > Viridiplantae > Streptophyta > Magnoliopsida > Santalales > Viscaceae > Viscum > Viscum album. Next base: position 115,590,003 of record OY728160.1, on the reverse strand, counting down.
GTGAACGGTTCGGACACAATGCCTCAGTGCTCTCCCACCGACTCGGGCCGGTACCCCCAATGGCCTCGGGAAGCAAATCGATATGAATCCTGCGATTGAGCGGTCGATGCTCGTTTGTTGCCTCATTCCACCAACGGTTAGTGCGATGTTGATGCAGCTTTTCCGCCACGGTCGGCAGTACTCTCATATCGTCACGCCGGTGCTCCCGGTCCTCGAGTGAATGGCCGCATGATTCACATTTCCCACCTCCCATTCTGACCAGGCGAAACCTCGGCACTCTCGACACTATCTCTCAGTGCATCTTCGCATATCCAGGGGATATGACCAGATGCGGCGTACTTTGAGGTCTTTATGGTCCGAGCTCTAAGACCTTAAACTAAGATCTCTCTTTATGATCCGAGCTCTAAGACCTTAAACTAAGATCTCTCTTTATGGTCCGAGCTCTAAGACCTTAAACTAAGATCTCTCTTTATGGTCCGAGCTCTAAGACCTTAAACTACGATCTCTCTTTATGGTCCGAGCTCTAAGACCTTAAACTAAGATCTCTCTTTATGGTCCGAGCTCTAAGACCTTAAACTAAGATCTCTCTTTATGGTCCGAGCTCTAAGACCTTAAACTAAGATCTCTCTTTATGGTCCGAGCTCTAAGACCTTAAACTAAGATCTCTCTTTATGGTCCGAGCTCTAAGACCTTAAACTAAGATCTCTCCTTATGGTCCGAGCTCTAAGACCTTAAACTAAGATCTCTCCTTATGGTCCGAGCTCTAAGACCTTAAACTAAGATCTCTCCTTATGGTCCGAGCTCTAAGACCTTAAACTAAGATCTAACCCTTATGGTCCGAGCTCTACGACCTTAAACTAAGATCTCCCCTAAACGGGATTCTACGTCCTGCATGACGTTAAACTGCACTCTCAGAACTACGTGTGGCTTGATCTCCAGCCTGATGGAGTACGTAGGAATGCCTGGGCATTCCGACTCGGGTCCAGCCTCAGGGATCGTTAAGTCCCGCCCCTCCTCGTCGTCGACCGTCTGGCCTGACTTCGGGTAGAGTGGTGCAGTTGTGATATTCTCCCCGATTCAGCTCGGGATGCCCCACTGCAATGGTGGGAAGCGACAGTTTCCTCGTCAGAGAGGTGCTGTTTGAGAATTGAGGTGACTCACGGCCAGATTAGTGCATCCGCCTAATACGTTTTCCCCACGGTGGCGCAATTTTGAGAGCGTTGGATTCTGTCCGAACAAATCGTCACTTCGCCCCACGCTTCGCATGCCCTGTTGATCTGGATTTTCCACCCTTGTGTCTGAAGGAACCCCAAAGCGGTATTCATGATGACATGTGGTCTGTCTCCTGCAATATGAATGATGGCCTTTTTCGGTCCGTCTATTGCAGTTGTTATGGTCGATCCACTGTCCGCCTACCGTCTTGGGCATTTCCTGGAAGGCCGACCGTTGTGGATGTCTGGATTCGGGACACGCGATTCACCCTTTCTCATTTCCCTATGTTCGGATAAAATCTCAACGCCCCTAGCATTGTCCCGCTCGTGTGTTGGAACAGGTTGGGGGAATGGTACATTGATTAGGTCTGAGGTCTCCTTTCCTAGGAATGACCTCCCTCTTTTCTCCAGAAATCCAGGCCCAATTATGGATGCCTGATGCTTGGTTAACACTCCCGCAAGACAGTGAATTGTGGTTGAGCATATTAAACCAAAAGATGCAGATAAATATATTGATTCATACAGATGGATCAAAGTAGCGGAAGCAAATGTTTTGGGAATGGCAAAACAAAGCCCTTAGGGATTAGCGTGCTGAATGAGTCTTTCTAATGCCGCTACCCTTTGGCTGGTGGCCTCCAGAGCTGCTTCTCGCTCTCTGCGTGCCCTCTCTTCGTCGGCGGTCGCAGCACGCAGTTCGTCGATTCTGGCCTGTGCACGCTCCCGCTCGACCTGAATTGTGACCATCTGTTGGCCCGCCTCCGTCAGCTGTACCTGGGCGTCAACCAGCTGAGCTGCTAGTTGCTCCACAAGCTCGGTACACGTTGCGACGAAGGCCTCCTTCTCTGCCGCCTGCCCTTCGAGGCGCCGGACTTCCTGCTCCGCCGCGAGGAGCGCCCGCGTGCTCTCCGACATGTCCCGACTTCGTGTGACGTCGGCACGCCGGTAGCTCTCGCGCATCTTTTCGCCCATGAAATCACGGACCGTTAGATGGAGGCGTTGAGCATCATCTCCCCCGGCACACAGGAAGCGCAGCCAGGTTTGAAGTGATCCCATGCGCCCCAGCCACTCCGACGAGTCTCGCTTGAGGAAGCGCTGGATGCACTTCCACCCCCTGCGGCGCGTTATCCGGCTCTCCTCGACCGCCTCCGTGTCTGAGTCGTCCATCTCCTCAGGATCGGCAGGCCGGTAGGCAGGGAAGGCAGCAAGCAGGTCTGCTGCAGGGTCCGCCCCTGGGAGGTCCTCACGAGGGATAGGTTCCCCAACATCCGGGCGACCTTCTTCTCTCTCCCCAGTGGCGCTGACACCCTCGTCAGCCCCCGACCTCTCTCCGATGTCAGCACCGCCGGCGTCCGCAGCCCCCTGATCAGCAGTTGGTGGGGCCGGCTCGGTTTGGGAAGTCTGTTCCGGAGCAGGCGGCATGTCCACCACTGGTCCACTCGTAGATGGCCCGGGTTCGGCAACCCGATGAGCCTCCAGTGTTGAGATCACTGCGCAGGGCATGCCATGGTTAGTCACGGATCGTCAACGGCAAGCACCAGCAGTAAAGTAAGGAGGCTTACGGGAGTTCGGAGCGTCATCTTCCGCTACCCCGGTCGCCGCAGGAACAGTTGCAGCAGGGGACCCTTCCACGCTTGTCAGTTCGATGATGGGTGTCTGCCCCCCGCCTTGTCCTGCTGGCGCCCCTCCTACTCCCGCTGAGGATGCCTGACCAACATCCGTGCGCTCCTGAGAAAGATGGAGAAAAGGGTTAGAAGCTGCATAAGAGAGTGGATGAAGCAGATTGAGTAGGGATAGAAGCGGACCTCGAGGAGCCCAGTGACATCAACGTTGTCAGAGCCGGCCACCTCGCCGCTCTCCCGTGGGCTCCCCTGATGGGATCTTCCCTCGGAGCCTTCATCCTCCCCCATTTCCTCCTCTTCTTCGGAGTCGTTGCTACTGTCGTCTTCTTCCGGCGGCATCTGTTCCGGAGCGGGCTCGAGACCGAGCATCACCTTCACCAGAAGGGATGGCTCCGCGCGCTGACCACGTTGGCGCGCGTACTCGTCCATGGCCGTCAGATACGCATACTGCCGGTTGAAGTCCACCCTGTCGGCAATGTGGAGGCGCCCGACCTCTGGCAGATGGATTCCTTCTCTGAGAATCTTTCGCCAGATGGCGTCGGTCCCCAGTGACTGCCGCAGTGTCATCCAGGCCGACCACAGCGCTGGGAATACTGCATCGTGGGAGGGTTCGAGCAGACGTCTCACATGCTTCCCGGGCCGCTCTTCGACCGCCGCATGTGCCCCCTCTCTGGGCGCCGAGGTCGTAGCAGCAGCCTGCGATGTGCCCGCCGCCGAAGTCCCTGCTCGCGCCGGCCCCGCTGCTTGGCGCGCCTCCGTTCTCCCCCGTGTGGCGGCGCCTCGCCTCCTCCCTTGACGCCCGGTCTCCGCACGGGTAACCTCGAGCCGCCGAACTAGCTTCCGCAAAATCCCCTCGGGGTACGCGATGGCCCAGTGTTCGGCGTACTCGGTTGCCAAGCCTGCGTCAACTCCGGTAGGAGGGAGAGTGATGACGTCGCCAGAGCCGAAAGCGGCAAACATCAGCCACATCTGGCGAAGGACGCCAGGGTTCGTTTCCTCTCGGACAGCAGTGAATACCCTCTTCGGCATCCGTTGAAGGCACCCGAACTGCCTGGCGAACCGGGTCGGCACGTAAGGCTCGCAGATCACCTTCCCGTCGATCCGAGCCACGAGCACCCCGCCCCGCATGTTCAGGAAGTATTCATGCTGCTCCAGCGGACCCTGCCCATTGTCGATCATCTGGCCGACGGGAGTGGGGAACGGACTGAAGTTGAAGTTGGCATGATTGCCAATCCGGATCCGCACGCCCTCCTCACTTAGGGTCATCAGAGCGACCCCCGCGATGTTCAGCAGGGAGGGTCGCAGGCCGTTGCCCGGAGGAATGATGGCGTTCGGAAACGTGTACCCACCGAGGTGAGCAGCCACCCAGCCGTGGAAGAACTGAAAGGGCCCACAGATCCTTCGTGGCGACCCCCCTCGTGAGATGCGTCCCAGGATGGCATACAGCCTCGCCAGCACTGGGACCCCAAGGTTGTATCGTTTGTTGGCGGCCATAGCGCCCGCCATCGCCAGTGTCACCGGGCGAACGCCCATTCTCGCGTCCCGCACTGGTAGGAGCCACCCACTCAGAAAGGCGGCCAGGAACGCCGCGTACAGGACATTTGGGTCCCGGGCCTCGATGACGCGGTACCCCCATGAGCGGTAGTCACCCGTCTCCAGGACCCGCCAGTACGACCCGTTCCGGCTCCTCTGAGCTGCGGTCGGGCACCGCTTCCCCCTGCCTGGCATCTTGACCGCCGGGTCATGCTCCAAGAACTGGCCGAACCATTCCTTGTAGGCTATGTCCTTCTGGAAGTCTTTGATCCCGAGCCGCTGCGTAGCCAGGTCAAGCAGATGCCAGGTCAGGATGGGAGTCCGTTACCTGTCCTCCCAGATGTTCTTCGGTGGCAGGAACTCATCGTATTGGTAGCCCTCCAGCGGGATACCTCCGATGCAGTGGATGTCCCAGAGACCGATGCCGACCTCCCCATGGTGAAGATGGAAGGTGTTGGTATCCGGAGACCATCAGGTGAACAACTCCGGCCCGAGCTCGGACTGCTGGTAGAAGTGGAACTGCGACGTCCACACCGCCTCGAACAGGCCGATGTACCGCAGCTCCTCTGCGAAGTGATCGCAAGTGTGGCGTACCCAGAACGCCCAGGCCCACTCACTGGTGAAGTTGCCCCCAGACCGCAAGTCCCGGTCCTTCAGCCAGCCCTTGGTGTCGTCCGTGACGCTCTGGCGATATATGCTCGAGTAGAGGGCTGGAGAATTCTCCGCAGTAGGCTCACCCCCATCAATGGTTCACGTCCTCGGGTTCAGGACATAGATATCCAAGTGTCTGGTCTCCCTGGCAGGATGCCCATTGTTGGTGATGTTATAGTAGAGAAGCTCGTCCTCCCGGGTCACCCAGGTCCGCGGCGCATCAATCTCGAACCCTGGCACCGGAACCTCATCTAGGATGCCGAAGTTCCAGAGCGGCAGGTTGTCCGACAGTGGATATGTCTTCTGGGCCGGCGTCAGTAAGTCGAACAAGGATTGATTGTTGGAAACAATCTCCTTGGCTCCGTAAACCTCCTCGTTCGTCTCCATCGCAGCCCTGCGAGTGGCGGCATCCCCCTCATTTCCTCTGTGCGCGGCCATCTCAGAAGTTTCGGGGGTCGTGCGGGTTAAGGGATGAAGCGTGCGGGATCGGACGAGGCTGGTAGAGAAGTTTGAAGGTTGGCGCGCAATCCAAGTGGGCGGCGCGCAATTGGGAAGACTGTCGCGCAAAGTTCCGGGTTTTCGCGCAAAGACAGGCGAAATCCGGACGGTTTTGCGCGACGAGCGGGAGAATTCCGCGCCGGAAAAGGCAATTTCGCGCACGAAAGCAGGGATGCTTATCGCGCGGAAGGCCAATGTACGGCACGGAGGGACCCAGTGCCCCTATTTATAGGCGAGGCCGGGGTCCGTGCTGCGCGGAAAGCGATTTGCGCGACCGCAGCGGCGAATTTCGCGACCGGCGCCCCTTTTTGCGCGCCTAAGTCCCGCGCCGCCCAGGACTTCGGCATTCCGGCGTCTCCCTCGGAACCCGATCGTTGCGACCTCTCGCCGATCAGATTCCGATGGGGGGCTTTTGTAGACGCCAGAAAAGTCCGTTGTTCCCAAACGAAGCTCCGGATGCAGAAAGCGAGGTCATATTTGGAGTCGGAAGAATGTTTCGGAGGGCCCGGAGGCCTTGCGCGGAATTTCAGAGGTCTGCGCGCAAAGATGATGATCCGCGCGCAAAACCCCCGGGATGCGCGCAACTCCCTTGCGCGCGGTGCCCGATTCCGCGCCCGCGAGGAGAATTCCACGCTCGCGCCTTGGATTCCGCACCCGGGGTTGCCTATAAATACTAGGCGACCCCCAACGCTTCAAAGGTTGCTGGAAGTCGAACGGTCTCCCGCGCGCGCAATTCAACCCCTTCCGCGCGCAATGCCGCTCTTCAGGTAACCTCCTTTCTTTCGCGCAATAGAGCCTTGGGGTCCGCCTTCGCGCGCAATCCCCTTGGCTCATTTCCTTTGAATCAATTTCAACCCGAAGACCTTTGCGCGCAAAAGAAGCCTCTTGCGCGCAATTGCCCCCGGGTGCGCGCAATCCAACCCGATTGCGCGCACCCCCCCATCTTCAAAGTGGCCATTCGTTAGAGAATGCGCCGTTGCCCTCGCGCGCTACCCGAAGCCCGGTGCGCGCAATCCCAATCATCCGCGCGCGAAGCGCTGGCCCAATTGCGCGCCAGCCCGCCAATTTGCGCGCCGACCCGCGGTTTTGCGCGCAAAGCTCCTCTTTTGCGCGCAATCCGCCAGGGTCGCCTCCCTTGACCCCCTTTGGGTACCCGCCTGCGTGGCGCCCGATGGTCTTCATCGCAGGTGCCCGCGTTGTGCGTCGTCTTTCCGTGCGGCCCCCCCTAGGCTCGCGCGAAATGACACGGGCCTACCGGCGGCTTTATCGTCCAGCATGACGCTAAACTGCACTACGTCCGAGCTACAAGACGTTAAACTGTTCAGCATTCGTCCTGCATGACGCTAAACTGCACCACGTCCTGCACGACGTTAAACTGTATACGTCCAGGCTGCACGACGTTAAACTGCCTAGCCCCCCATCGTCCGCGCTGCAAGACGTTAAACTGCCAAGTGTTTCGTCCTCAACACACGACGTTAAACTGTACTTCGTCCGGCAAGACGTTAAACCGTCCGCATCATTCGATCCTGTGCCTCGCACGCAGGGTCTCCCCCGGTTTGGATGTGGCCCCCACCCGCTCGTCTCTGCAGGGATGTCGGGATTGTCCCCCTTTTGGGACGATTTAATGGGAGTGGCTTTTCCCTACGGGGGCAGGGTATTACAAACCCCTAGTTTCTCGTGGGAGGCTGCACATGTGTATCTCCATTGCGCCTCCCCACTGCCGAAGCCAGTAGAGGGTGTGACTGGGATCGAGGTGTCTTCTGCTTTCGGTCCAAGTCCCTTCCAACTGAGTTTTGTCGCATCCGGGCTGCCTCAAGTGCGTAAGTCCTGACAGAATGAACTCCGTGGACTTTGATCCCTGTCTTCTATACAGGGTATGTAGGAAGCCTCCCTGAGGTCCAAGCCCGCCACCTGGTCGTCCCGGTCGTATTTACGTCGGTTCGTCCATCAGTGGACCCCTCCAGGGTTCACGCTTGCGTCGATTCACCTATGAATCCACCCATATGGGAGACTGCCCGTGTGTATCTCCACTGTGCCTCCCCACAGCCCCTTTTTCCATTTCTCCTTTTATCGTCCAGCATGACGTGAAACTGTGATCCACCCGGCCGTTCCACCCCCCTCTGTGCGAGGTGGTTCGGTTCAATCCTCCGCCCGGCGGCCTAGACCTCTTCGTGAGTCGGCTTGCCGACGTCCAGCATGACGTTAAACTGTATACCCGAACTACGTTGACTTTGATCCGTGCTAACGTGCGGTACGTAGGAAGCCTCTACGGGGTCCAAGCTCTTCACTCCATCATCCATCCTGATCCTTACCCAGGCCGCCACATCCCGGTGGGGTCATTCCACTTCACTCCACTCCACATCATTTGGGAAGCCGCCCATGTGCTGGCCCCAGCGTCGGAGGTTCCCCGCAAGGGGTTCTGTCATCCGATCCACTTTTCGTGTTGATCGGTCCGATGCCGTCCCCGCTGGACGTTAAACTCGCGGCATACCCCGTGTTAAACATGGGAAGCTGAGGAAAACCTCAGGTGACACAGTTCCCCGCACCTAGTACGGGATGCCTCAGGCCATCATGCCTTCGAGAAGCCCTATTAGGGACGGAAGACAGACGTGAAGAGCCGCAGTGCTACGACACGCCCCCAGCACCCAGAGCCACCCGGCCTTCTCACTGCAGGTTGCTGCCCCGACAAGACTCCTTGGAGCGTCCGGGCGGAAGCAGCGTAATTAACCGGTGTCCATGAAGATATGGCGCCGAGAACGAGATTCACGAACATTCTTAAGTCTATGAGGGAGACCCGGATTAGGCGACGAGTTCCGAGGAGACGTCCAAGGAAGGAGGAGCCGACATCCCATCATCCCGGTTTCGATCAAGGAGCAGACGCCCCTGAATAAGGGACGAATGCCGCCCGCCCTTGGAAAGCGGGACTGCGGGACCACAAGCCGTGCGCCCATCCCCTCGGGTTGACGGGTGCACGCGCGAACGCGTCCTGGCGGAACAGCGTAACCCGACGCACATCCGCACCGAAACAGTATGATATATCTTATTCGGATTTATATAATTTATCTCTTCATTTCACATCACCAACGATTCGAACCATAATCCAATGCCAACTCATGTACGTCGAACAACATGTCTAACACCATGTGGGTATTTGGAGCCTCTGCATATTTCCAAAACCTCATTAACGCATGGGTATTTAGAGCCTCATTTTTTCTTCCAATAGTCAATATAGTATATGTGTATTTCGATCCTCAATCCATGTCCCAAAAAACATTATCACACTTATACTATAATATCACAATTTCCCTTGTGTCGTAATATCAAATTAATTGGAATAGGATGAGCCCGTAAGGGGCTCTGCTCACTACTAGGGTTCTCTCGCGCCGCCTCCTACAGCATAGATCAACTCTACTTCTTCCCTATTTCAGAAGCTGAGGTGGTGTTCTTCTCCCTGTCGCTACCAGGTTTGGGCTCATCTTGCGTGCATCGGGGTCTTCACGAATCGATGTTGTTTCTGCACCGGAGTCCGTGGTCTGGTCAGGTATGATGTCACTTTGCTCTTTGATTTGGGGTTTGTAAGTTGAGAGTTGCATCTGTGGATGTTTTGGATGGCGGCGCTAGGGGTTTGTTTCTTCTTTGTGTAGTTGTGGTCAGCAGAATGAGGCTCACCAGTCCCTCGTTCAGGGAGGTGAGGTTTGATGGTTTGGGTTGTTTTCTCTAAATGGTTGTTTGTCTTTTATGGACTTCTTTTGGGTGTTTCTGGCCGGGGTTGGTTGTTTATGATGGCCTTGGATTTCTTCTTCGGTGAATGCTTGATGCGTTCCTTGATGGATCTTTGAGTGTAAGACCAGTTCTCTCAACGAGACACTCTTCGGAGCGCTCTGGGTCCCTCTCGGTGCGTGTCGGCGTTTCCCGCGGTGGATGGTTCTTGGCCACGGCGTAGTGGAATGGCCGGATGCTGGTGAATCCCACCTTCATCCTGGTGGATGTGTCCTTGCTGCTTCTCCGATGGGCGGGCTGATGGTGGCGTCTGGTCGGCGACTCGTCCGTTGCCGGCGGTGAATCGGTAGTCGGTCCGGCGTGTCTCGCCGGCGACTTGGTTGTGCGTTTCGAGGCGACGGTTCATCCGTGGTGTCAGTGCGTGGCGGCGCGTCCCGAGGTGACAAAATGGCGTGCGGTCGCGAGATGGGATCGTGGCTCGAGGGGGGACACGTGGTCGTCATTGTGTTTGAATTTGGATTTGATCTTCCCACTATAATCCCACGATACTCATTGAAACGATGATGTGGTTTCCGGTTCTCCTCAAACTGGCTTATAGGGGAACCAGCTACCCTTAAACCAGATATTTGAAAATCGGAAAAAAATGATTTCCAGTCAGCCATAATATCAAATTAATTATTTTAGCAAATTAATTAATCAAATTTTACAATTTCTTAATCACATAAATAGATTAATTAATTGAATAATTAATTAACCACATTAATACTTATAATTAAATAGAAAATTAATTTATTAAATCCATAAAATTAATAAATTTAATAAATCATTTACTTATTCAGTCAATTTTCTAATCATAAAAACATCCCATGAATTAATCAATAACTAATTAATTATTTAAAATACATTAAATAAAATAGGAATTAATTAATCATATCAAAAAATCAATATTATAATAACTAATACATCTATTAATTATTCAATAAAATTGTACAATCCCCAAACCCCATTAATTAAATAATTAATTCATTCATTTATTTCCACCATTTATTTTTTCAATAATCCTAAAATGATGACTCATGGAAATCAGAAAAACTAAATGAATCATTGATTCAATTTACCAATCGTTGTTTTCAGAATTCTAAAAATCACATAAATGTAATTAAATGAAGACTACGAGATAGTAATTTTAACCAACTACCTAAACATTAAAGATGAAAAACCACTAAGTAAAAACCCCAATATATGTAAGATGGTCAAAGGAACAACGATAGAATAGATATAGACAAAAACCTAAGACAATAATCAACCCAAAACCAATAACTATCAATGGTTCCATTGCATTATCCAAATAAGGAGGAAAAAATGGAACCATATAAAAAAGAGATTATCATGTATGTAACAGCAATCTATATGAACAGAGAGGAAGGAATCACTCTAATCTTGATTTATGTCTCCATAGAGATGTTATTAGAGGACAATATGAATGAAAATAAGTCAAAATGATGTTCAAAACACTTTTAAATCTGATGGTCCGAGAATTAAACATATTAAAATTATTTTAAATGGATTACTCTAAAAAATATGTCACATAACGTGATTTTAATTAAATCCATAAATCAATTACACGATGTGTAATCCCCTTATAGAACCTTTAAATATTATATTATTTATTTTTCATACCATTTTCATTTAAAAGAATCAGAAACTATTTTCAAGTAACCTATATCAACATTAACCCATTAAACACTAAAAAATATTTTCTTGTAAAAAGAATGCAATACTAAAATATCCCCACCATAAAACAGTTCATCATTATGATGTACTCTTTAGAATTTCTATAACTATGAGGTAAAATGTCATGCCATTGAGCCCAAACATCTTCTTCTATCTTAGTTTTTCGTTCTTGAACAAACCCATGTGTCTGGAATACTGGAACTATCGACACAGCCAATCATCTAAACACATTCATAGTGAAATCCATCAAATGTAATAGATTCTCCATAAATGACACCCCATACACAATCTCATCATTATCTACATTAGTCACTTGAGAATGTTTGGGGTTATATCAGTGATGTTGTTACAGATGGAAAAAATCACTCATAACACATTAGCACTAGGGAAAGGTAATAAGTATTCCACCATCCGTATTCTCATGAAAATCCCAAATGGTCCATGAAACCTGCAAAATAGCTTTTCATTCTTATGTGTCCTATATTGACCAAACATATTTGACACTCAATGGAATACACTATAACATTATGAAAACTTTAGGATTCATCAAAATCTGTCATCACATGACTTATGTCTACTATGAGTTGTAGCCATAAATTTACAAATTAACTAATCCTTCTCTGACATCTCCTACACGAGAATTGGTCCATACAACACAGACTCACTTGACTCTAACTAGGATAGAGGTGATGATAACTGATTCTTATAGTGATCCTCTTATGGTTCCATCAACATCGTATCCTGATAATTGTTGATATAGATGATGTCTAAAAATGATATCTGCTTCCCTAAAGATCCACTAATGTCTTGGAAACATGATCATAATATATCCTCAAGCACCTAAATAATTCCATCAAACTACCCATCTTTTTGTGGAAGGAATTACATTATCAGTAAAACTAGTATAGAAAGTGATTATTGTAAGACCTACCAGAAGTGAAAATAATTAGGGAGTCAATTTATAAAACTATAGTTTTTCCAAACCATGTAGGCATACTATCTCTCGAATAAACTAGTCCCCCAACTACTCTACTATGAATGTCACCCATTCTAGTATGAAATGTGTTATCATTGTAATATGGCTCATGATAAACCAAATTGAATAATTATTTTGATGCTTCCTTGGGAAACCCATGAAAAAATACATAGTAATATAATCCCACATCCATTACGTAATTAGAAATTGATGAATCAAACCATCAATCCATTGTTGTTGTGCCTTCACCTAGTGAACAATGTAACATTATATTAAGAATCGTGATACCACCATTCCCATTCTTGAACACCAATACAATCGTCATTGTTTATGGTACATTTTGGTCACACATTTAATTCAAGGAATGAAATTCCCATATCATCATTTTTCACATACTCATAGGAACAACAACATGATTCCTATCATAGATGATATCTTCCTCATAAATGGTCAAATATGAATGTGTCTCACCACATTCATGCATTTTTATGGAGGTTAAAAACCCTGGGTCCACATACTATATTTCGTTGATCCACCTCATGATTGTATACCCCACTAAAACTAATATGAGATTCATCTTATCCATTCTATCCTAAACCACAACATGCATCTCAAATAGTAATTTCATCATCATTAACTCTGAAATCAAATCCAAAACTTCTTGTATTGGAATATTAATTAATAAATAATCATGTAGACTTTTTCCAGACCTTGTCATATATTATAGATCAAAATCAAATGACTTTATATACATAACCCATCTCTGCCAACAGAAATTCATGTCTATTGGTGCAACGATATACTTTAATATCGATTGAAATATGTACAAAATAAATTTTTATCATAATATATAATTCCACCATCACATAAAACCATAATCCACTACAGTTATCTATAGTTATTTCATAGGATTGTTCCTTCCTTCTAGCCTCGCTGGCTGAGACCCATATTTCACAACTCGATCTCACTATATCAACATTGCAATATGTCTGATTCCAAAAGCTTTAAAAACACCATATACATCACCATATCATAGTATCCATTATATTGATGTCATTTTCAAGAAATTCTTCAAAACATATAATAAATTATATCATTATTATGACTATTAAAATTTTACCTCTTACTTTTATTGCCCAATTTTTTTGTTACCAATTGGGAATAGTATTTTATAATCTTTTGATAAAATCATACCAAATCTATAAATATATAGATATAAAATCATTCATGGAATGAAACCATGATTATCGTTACTTAACATTATCTAAATACACTAAAATACCTTCTTTGATATTATATATCCTAATATATGTAACCGATCAATCCAAAATTGACACCAAGATTTCTTGGCATATAATTGTTTTTCTCTCAGCTTACTTAGAACCTTGTCCAGATGTTGGGCATGATCTTCATGAGTCTTGAAATAAATAAATTTGTAATCCATGTTTACAAACACAATATAATCCATGTATGAAAGGATAATTCAATTCATCAAGGTCATTAACACTGCCAGTGCATTTATAAAACAAAACAAGATTTTAACAAACTCATTAACGGTATAAATGATTTTAAAAGTAGTACTTAGAATATCAGAAGGCTGAAATATCAACTTATGATACCCTAATATTGTTCTTATCTTGTATAATACACAATGTTCAATAAACTATTCAAATATATAGTCAACATATAGAAATGGATGTCATATTTTTATAAATATTCGGTTAACCTTTGGGTATTCATCACAAAAACAAAGAGTAATGCCATACTTCTTATAAAAAAACTAGAGAACCCCATGGTTATATACTCATATGAAAAAAATCCCTTTTCTTAGAACATTTCTATATGAGCCTAAAGCTCTTGAAGATCGACTAGTTCCAATTTTTATGGAGTAATAAAAATTGGTTCTGTCACCAATATAAGCACAATTTTAAATTCAACATCTCTCTAAAGTGGAATCACTGATAAGAGTTCGTTAAACACAACATGAATCCTATCTATTATAGGTGTAAGGAGATATATTTTTACAATTCATTCATCCAATAATAGACTTGTATCCAAAGCCATGAGCTCTCCCAATTGCAGATGTACTAGCCCTACACTTCCTATTTAGATGCCCCACATTCCTTGGTAAACATAATTTTCACCCTTAAGAGATGTAACATTCTCTCATAAATGGTAACAATAAACATGAGATCAGTATGATAAAAAAAACTCTATATGAAAAATTAGTTTAAAAGATGAAATTTCAAGGATGTAATGATCCTATATAAAATTGTATTACCTAAACACTAGAGAACAACCCTCTCAAAAGTACATATATATGGGTCGTACTCCTAATGGTGTCTCTATTATCAAAATCCCACTCACTAACTATACGATAAAGATCGAACCATTCATTGTAAGTGAAAACATTAAATGAGTGAGAGAAAAATGTATCATATAAAACTAATCTAATTTAGAGGATACATGAATAGTACCTCACACTATAGAAGGACCAACCTCTCTATCAACAAGTGTATAATACATGACATGTAATTGTCCTTCTATGATTCCATGTGATGCAGTCTATGCCCCTATACTACACCAATCTGTTGTTATGGTAAATTTTTCAAAAAAATTCTACATCCACAACCTCTACCACCCCAACCAATATAACTCTAGGTGAAAGGATAATTCTGTGCAGATGATCCCCTTCCACAATTTGGTACGGTCTAGATCCCCTATCACAAGCTATATGTCACAGGGTCCTGTAAAACCTTCAAATATGTATCATATTTCCGTGGGCTTGGCTAACCACTAGTTGTTGAGGAAAATGTTTATGAAAGTGTCCCAACAAACATCACTGGTAGAAATGAAGTCAGTTAAGATCCTGAGTAACTAATCCTTCCCCCAGACAACTCTTACTACCGCCCACATAGTAATAATTATTGTAGTGATGCTTTCTTTTCTCGGAATACATACCTATTGATTATCCTAAATCAACCCTTAATCCAACACATGAATACATTTTCCATATTCCCCCATCTATGGGAGCCTGATCAAACAACTCAAAAATCATATAAAACCGATATAGATTAACTGGAGGCTTAATTTCTTTTTTAAGCCCATCCTGAAAATGCATTTTTCTTATCCATCTCATCCACTTCTAGAACTATTTATAAGAACGTTCGGTCATTATTGAGTATAACATATTTCATCATGAACACACTCCCTAGATTCTTCCACCAAATAATACCTCCCCCCTCCTATCTCAGCTTCTCTAGATAACGGTTTTACGATAACATTTCATAAAACTACATTCAAGATATATCATCTTCTTTCCCATTATAGGCCTATACATTCCACCAGAACATTATTGATCCTCCCTAAATGTATGAATCATGAATTACCATCTATTAAATAAAATTATATTAATGTAATATTACATTCTAGATGGACTTAATCCAAAACTATGTCACCTCTGGTCCACCCTCTCTAGTAAAAGAAAGTGGGTGATTAAATTGAAAGTCATTCATTAGGCCAGACATGATTTTCACAACCCACAGTAGGACTTTTACTGTATACTAAATAATGCGTGAAAAGTTTCCTTGACACATATTTAAATGTTCCTCACCCAGAACTATTAGTCCCTCAAGTTCCACTATTGGATGATCATCTCTGACCATATCCCCTTATCATCCTCTAAACAAGAATCTTCCTAGGTTAATATCTCTAAAATTATAAAGAATAACATTAAGACACATAACACAACAATAACACATTTATATGAAATCATAATAATCCATAACAGGTCATTTCTCCCTTTTTCCCACCGCATGGTCAGAACTAGTGAGATGACACTATCCATAAACATACTTCCTCTTGTCCAGGGGTAAAAAAAATGTAAAATCATAATAATTATACATGTTTGACATTATAAACCCATTTATTGACATTTTTTAATCCTTTATTAAATTTTCAATTACATATTTGGATCAATTTTTTGTTCAATTTCTCATGAAATGTAAAAAATTTCATGTTCAACCACATAACCAAAACAAGTTTTTATGTGCGTACCTAAAATGATTCTTGTCAAAAAATAATCTCATATTCATAAAATGATTCATACACAATAAACTATCATTCCATTAATGGTTATGAGTGAAGGCTTAGAAAATTTCAAAAACAATTATCACATCACTGTAAAAGTGTATCACCCAATGTTAAATAACATCAATTTTAACCACCATATCCAATAACAATAATCCCACCCTTGGAACATTGATTTTACCCTCTAGTATGGAGTAGTTACTCCCATGAATGAGAAATTAAGGAATACCCAATTACATTGATTATCATATATACCATTCCAATATATTATGAAAAAATAAAAATTAAAGAAAACACCTTTAATAACACTTTATAACGTCCTAACACATGTTCCACTCACCCGTGCTCCCAGATGGTATGTCACATGATGTCAAGTGTCCCTTTTATCACACCATATGCTGCTGACGAGAATTGAGGGTAAAATATTGTTTGTTCGAAGAAAATATCATCTTTATCAAAGTAACCCACCAATTCAAATAGATAAGAATAAAACAATTTATAACAAGAAGAGGAAAATACCAATATTATTTGATGGCCAAAACTAGAAATACAATACTAAAACTGAATAGTAGAAATGACATGCTTTTTTTATTTTCTATATATCAAAATTAAAAACCAATATTATATGAAGAATCAAAACCCATGTATTTACAATAAAATGTAAATTCCTTAATCAATTTTGAACCCCAATTCATCAATTTAACACATATTCTTTTCCCTTATATTGTCCAACAAAAATAAAGTATACTCATGTACTGATAAGGTAGTCTATGTGAGGTGTGAGTATAACTCATTAGGCCACCAACATCAATTTATAAAAAAATATATATATAATATAATTATATATAATTTTTTAAATAATAAAGTAATTGTAATAAATTAAATAGTTTACATTTTCAAATTACTCTTTATTAAACAACATGAATGCACTAGGTCCCTAGGATTCATTAACATCAAAAAATCCTTTGGCTCATGTTGGAACTCAAATGATACCCAATGAATATCATATATCTGAATTCGATTATTACTAATCACTATCTCATTTCATTTCATAGACAATTCGAGAAATAGTCCAATGCCAACTCTTTGGAATGTAACCTCGTGTCGATCACCTCATCGGTATTTGGTGCCTCTATCCACACCTCAATATCACATGTTTAGTTGGAGCCTCATTAACTATATTATACAAAAAATCTAATATTGGTATTTGGAGCCTCATTCATTGATTCATACGCATTTAATACACATATGTGTATTTAGGGCTTCAGTCCCTATCACACAAATTTAACAAACATATGGGTATTTGGAGCCTTAGTCCATATCCCACACACATTTATCATACATATGGGTTATTGGAGCTTTATTCCTTGTTTGACACACATTTATCACACATGTATCACAGTATCGTAATTTTACATGTGATACAATATCGTGTTAATTAATGCATCAATTAATTAATCAAATTCTACATTTTTATAATCACATCAATCCATTAAATTAATCAAAAATTTATTAATATTTTCAATCCAATTATGTATTTACAAAATTAATTGATTATCACAATTAAATTGATTAAAATAATAATTTCTTAATCAATTAATTAAACTTACATATCACGACATCATTCCTTATTTTATTCAATAATTTATTAATCATTTAAACTCCATCAATTAGTTGAACAATTAATTAATCACATAAACTACTAAATATCCCACAAAAATCAACAATTAATAAATCACTGATATTATTCATTCCCCATACCCCATTAATTTATTTAAAAATTAATTAATTCAATTACACTATATATTATTCCCAATTAACATCAAACTATTAACACATGTCAATCAAAACTAAAAAGTAAATCATTTATGAAATTATCAAACCATGGAAAATGAAATTCATTAAACTTCATAAATGTAATTAAATCATGAATATGGGACTAAAATTTTGACCACCCACCAGAAAAATAATGAACAATGCATGATAATTGATATACAAAATTGAAGTAAGATGGTCAAATAAAAAATGAAAGTGTAGATATAGGCCAAAACATAAAAGAATGATCAACCCCTAAAACATACAAGTGAAATTTTTCCACATATTTATTAGAGGAAGGTGGAATGAATTGGAACCAATGAAAAAAGGGCTTACCGGGTAACTTGACCTAATCCAAAATCACCATTGATGATGAAATCACTCCAAAAACGCTAAGAGTATCCATAGGTTCAAAAGAGAAAGTATGGATGAAGGAAAATAAACCAATAATGGAATTCACAAATATTTTAAATATAATTATTATATAATTACAAGAAATATAATTCCATGATAAAATGTGTAATTATTTTTTATGGTTTATACATGAAAAACAAAACCTTTACTGTTTTTTAAATACCTTGCAAAATTACATGATTTATAATCTCTTTAACACTCATGTAAATGTTTTGGAGTTAATTTTCATCCATAGTACATTTTAATAAATCCGATCATCTTTTATAGTATCATATATCGCTACGAACCCATGAAATTGATCATGAGGCATACATGAAAAAAATGTGATCTTATAGTTTTTAAAGTGGTTGAAACATTAATATAATGTTATTAACAATTTCAATATCTTAATATTATCACTATTTCCTTTAATGTCCCCAATAAACTAAATGATTTGGGTGAATAATCCCTTTATAATTTCCGCATGGAACATTGTTAGATCATTTAATTTATTATCTATTGATTGAATACATACCACTTTCATTTTTATATCACCCTCACATATATTTCCTATTTTATCCCACATGGACTTAGAAATAGTTAAATTTATCATCATTATATAGCTATTATTTTGTAGATATATAGATTATTTATTTGGTACATTGTAATTTTTATTTAGAAAATTCCTATCATTTTAGTCCAGGAAATTTTTGATATAACATAAACATATATCCAATAATTAATTACAAAGAAAAAATTTCTCAAAACATATCATGGATGTGGGATCATTATTTTCTTCTAAATATTAATATTATCAACATTATTCCATGATTCTCATTTTTAATTTGATGTATTCTCTATACTAATAAATGTCAGATGACATATTTTACACCAATAACCAATGGGTCTCATATTACTCGGTGAAATATGAGTAACCCATAAAGGGGGAATCAAGGTGTAAAATTTTTCACATGTTAAATTTGATCACTATCCCACATTTAAATTATATTCATAAACATTTTAATGGTATTTATACATCAACCAAAATATAATGTTAGATATAAATACAAGGAATTTTTTAAAATGGTTTAACACTATTGACTAATTCGAGAAGCATGTACATGGTGTAATATTAATTCCCCATACTAGGCAATGATTCACTAAATATGAGTATTATATTTGTCAATATAATTCATTAAATTCTAGTCTCAACTTCTTTATATGTTAGTTTAGGTTATTAAAAGTTGTATCACTTAAAATAATACCATCAAATCTTCTTTATGCTCTACATCAAAAATATACCTTCTACATTTATAGATATGTTGAGGTCTTCCATAATATAAGGTATATGACTAGTGTTTTTCATCACAAGGGAAAGTAAATAAGGTTCCAATGAACTCTACTATCTCCAGAATATCAAATAATAAATGTTTATAATATCGGTTTCTTATGTTGTTCCCCACTTAATAACCATCACTCAATATTGTTCATCATGTGACTCCTCTTCAGGGCCTCCATAATGAATCTCCTTCTTTAACAACCCCATATTGCAACTCCTTTATTAACAACTTATCAATGATGTTATTATGCTTCAGGAACATATTTTTATTATATTTCTTTTTGATCTACATTAATGAACTCCCCATCTGGAATTTCATCACAAAATAATATAATTAATGAATGTACATACATCATTCATGGATCTTATTCTCAAAATATAACAATTACCGTATATATCATTTCCTTAGTTAATCATCTAATCATTAATGAAATTATTTGTGAAATATTTATAAACAATTCCCTTATAAAACATGCTTATGATGGGATATCAATTTATCATTTTCATACTCCTTTACACATAGAACCACATAATGAATGATATATTCATTCATGGTCTACATATAATCCTCACAACATACTCATAAAAAAAAATATATGGTTTTTCATTATGATTAAATGGGATGTTATTGAATTTTTGAAAATTAATTCACAAGAATAATTCAAAAATTATCTTAAAACGTTCAATAATTATTGAATAACTACTATCACTATTTTGTCAAAACAACATCGACCATCACATGATTTTTATGAGACCATTCACCTCCTTCATGAACCGACAACCACATATTTTCTATGAAAACATTCTTTTGTGTGATCCAACTTGATATTAAATCAACATATATCATATATGAACTATTTATGTCATATTTCCTTGGTGTTTTTTATATTCAACAAGAATATATTTCATATGAATGAATTTTTTTTAAACTCAACTGAAGCCTCCAAAATATTTCACACTAGTTCCCTTTCCTTTGAATGAGCAAAAAAACATAAAAATCTATAATCCTAAAAATTTATCGTTATGTCACCTGATTTGTATGTAAAAATTAAACTATACAAACATATTCACTATAATAGGACTAGAAACAAACAAAACAACAATCCCCATATCGATTTATCTTGGTTCTAATAGTTACCATGATAATGATTATATATATATATATTATATATGCTCATTAGGAATAAAAATAGTTTTTATAACTTTATGAACCATCTTTTATTCCACTTTGTTTGTCATACAATATAAATTTGGTATTCTATGGTTCCATATTTCATATTGGTATTTCATTATATCTGATTTTGGAAGGATTACTAACATATAAATCATTATACAATGTCACTTTTCATAAACAATACATGAGGAATAACTAATATGGGGGTAGTTAGAATTGTTTTAGATCATTTCATTGGTTGAATCCTAACCATTATGGTATTTTTTCTATCACTTGATTTGAATGACATTTGGGACCTATATAGTGTTTTAATGTGGAAGTGTATTTTCATTCCTAGACATGGATAATGTGATGCGATTACCAATTTCGGTAGGTTATTTTTATATACTCATTTTCGTAGATTAATTCATTGTGATTTATTTATAATGATAATTATTATAGACTCATATATTTGAGAATATATAATTAGTCTATAAGGGACAGACATACTCCAAATAAAATCTTTTTCATTTATTACATTTAATAATTCATGATGTAAATTTTTTTATCATGTTGTAACAAATCATGTGGTCATACAGTGTTATCGATTGAGTAGGGATAATATTTTATAATATATAATTCCCTAAAAGGCGTCCTAGTGTTTATCTAAAGTATTTTTTAATTGATATTCTTAATTTATTTAATATTATTTGATGCATGGTGAATTTTATTATAAATTTACAAATTTATTTTGGATGATATCAAAGAATAGTGTTTTGATATTAAAATTTTATTTGTTGTAAATGATAAAATTTATCCCGAAATATTAGAAAATTTAGAAGGATTTGGTATAATTGTGGGAATGGTATAAAAATATCCAAAATTATAAAAAAAATTATCTATTTTTGGATATATATTATGTTATAATAATAATGTGTCATAGGGTAAGACAGATATGATTCAATGGAATACTTTATTCCTTGTAGGAATATCATAACACATAATGTATAAATATCTTATTACACCTTCCTTGAATAATTATATTATATGAAATGGATATATCTTAAAACAATGAGAATTATATTGTATTATCCATGTTACAATATATGATTGATTGGGAAAGATGAATGATATGTGATTTACACTCATATCTCTTCAATATTGGATATCATTAACTGTAAACATTTTGTAAGAAGAAGTGTATGGGAGATCAAATGCACTTAAATGTTAAGAGAATGGACGTGTATTTATAATTTTGTAAATGGATTATAATAATTAAATTGTCAATAATGTATTATTAATTTACATAAAATTTTGATCTATCTCTAAAGTGCTATATAAATCCCATATAATTGATATGGCCTTTAGTGAAATGAGTTCTGATTATTAAAATTCTCCCAAATCTACCTTATTCTTTATTCACTAGTCTCGTGAGATAATATAATATCATGGACATAAGGAGGGTAATTTATGAACATTAGTAGATTTAATTGTCTTATGGATAAATCATATAAGAATGAAACTGATGGTTTCTTATAAGGGATTTATTTTAAGAAAATGACAGACGAAAATAATAATAAACACAATGAAAGAAAACTAACCCATTTTATTAAAATTCATTACCATATCACTATCATTTTATATATTTAAATACATATTTTACATCATATTTAAAAATTTATTTATATTTTTAAAATATTATAATTTAAAATTAATGTATCTCAAATTAAATAAACATAATTTATTATTTTAGTACACTTCTAAAAAATCATATATCTCACAAATGTGGAACTGGATTTGAAATCTATGGGAATGTAAATTTTTGGAAAATAATGTTTCATTCATGGAATTATTTTTTAATGTCATAGTTATGGACCCTTAATAGGTCCACATTGTTTATAAATATATAGAGATGTCTTAAAATTCACTAATTTCAATTGTGGTAGGGTTATCATGTCACCTTGGAACAGTTATAACTATGTCTTTCAATTCACCATATTTATTATAGTATGTAGTTTTGATATATTTTATTATAATTTAATATTATTAAATATTTAATTTAATTATGATAAATCATATAAGGTGGTTAAGAATTACCTATTGCCTCCCTCCTTGCACTAAACCAATGGTGCAATGTTAATTCCATGGTTATGAAAATACAAATAAGGGAAATTTTTAAATCATTTCACCAATAAAAACAAAATTCCACCACCATTTAACGATAGATGATAATGAATTAATGATAAACTTGAAATATTTTCTATCATGGGATGTTTTGATTCTAATGGATCCTCATTCATATGGATTTGTGAATAAAATATATTAAATTATAGTTTATCAACATGCGATGATTGAATCAGGGATGTTATAATTAGCGAAGAAATTAGTGGATGGAAAGGTTCTACTACCAATGATGACCCGCAGAGATGTGTCACCAAAATGTTCTCATAGTAAGATGATCATGTGGTTATTTGTGTAGTGACATGACTACCTGATAATTTTTAGATGATAGAGATTCAAATAAATCAAGTTATAATTTTATTAAAATTACTTTTTTGATTTAGAATATTTTATTAAAATTTCCTTAGTCTATGACACCTATTTTGGAGAGTGTGTAACCTCGCCTGATAATTAGGCAAAACTTAGATAATTGGATCATCACAAGTGCAACCATGTGTCATTTAATAATGATAAATATTGTACCCTCAATTATGCATACACATTATAGTTTCATTTAGAGATAAAATCATGGGTGGATTTATGAGGGATATATTAAATAATCTAGATATGATGTGGCATACCACAATCACCCCTGGGAAATTTCTAGTTACACATTGCACTCCCCTATAAGACTATATATATATAACATACATGGGGAACCAAGGGTGATCTTTAAAATATTTTATTTATTATTTTGAAATATATTACATGATGTGGTTTATTTTATGTTATTTTAATATTAAAAAACGATGAATTATAAAATATATAATATTTTACATGGGAATGATTGTTGTAGATTTTGGAAATTGGTAATGGTGTATAGTTGTGTGAGAACATAGTAGCTATCATGATTTGTGGTATGTTAGATGTTATGCAATAATCATGGAAAAAATTCCTAATAATATCATAATACAATATAATACATCTGTGTTTCATCCAACATGGATAGTTATTATGGAATAATATTATATTTTACGACAAGAATTAATAAAAGATTAAATTTATTATTATGAAATCATGTTAGACATATGAATGATGGGAAGGGCGAAATGTCATTATGTAATCTATACATCTGACCAAACGATATTATAATAAAGCATTTTTTTAATTTGATGATGATCATAACAGTTTGATGTATAATTATTAGTCTAATATCTTATTATATAAATGATTATGCTAATGTTTATCATCATCATATCTTCTTTTTCTAGTTTGAAACTAACCATGAATGTTAAATTTTCATATCCATGATCTATAGATCTTACATTTAAATAGATCCAAGTAAGCCTTCTATAAAAACATGCATCAATAGAGTGTTGACCTACAATATTATAGGTAGTGTTTCAATACCACTCTAAATATTTCTTCTCTTAGTGGAGTGTGGGTTCACCATTATTGGGGTTAATTACCAGTCTGATTGATATTATTCATGGTGTTGTGAGGGTCTTCCATATTATTCATTAATCCAAGGAAAGTAACATTCATTCTTGAATGACTTATTGATTCTTAATTGACATGTTTGTGGTGGTTCATGTATCTTTATGAGACTTGTTATATTTTATTGAAGATTACAATGATCCTTAAAACAGACTAAATTAATGATACATAATCCTAGTGAATAGTATTACATGTATTATTCGACCCATTTAACAGCTTAGGAATACCCAAATAACCATTAATCATCTAATTCAAAATGATGCGTTTTATAACAGAAGTAATGAACATAAAATGATTTACAACCATACATAGTTGAAATATTATAATCCTTCTATTATAAACTATGACTAATTATCCCTCTTATATTTTTTTATATTATATCATTTTAGTGGTACAATTGTTCTACTATTTTTTTCTAATTGTAATTATGAAAATGTTTTAATTAAAATATCAATTTTTTCCATTTAGGTTGGAAATATATGTTCATTAAAAACCTTGTTTTATAAAAATATTTTTAATATATTCCTAGTCTGTTTAAGGGAAATTTATACCCATATTTTACAATTTTATATAATGTTCTTAAATGTAATATTCTTTCCATTTTATTATCAATCAACATTTCTAAAGTTTTTAAGTTGCAAAAGAAATGTTTGACAAGTATGGAATTGCCCACTTTCACGAGCCTTCTTTACATGATTCTTTATTTATATTTTTCTATGTTTATTTTTTATGAAAATTGTTTCCAAATATTATGAATTTTTTATTATAAATTAATTTTCAATGAAAAAATATTTCAAAAATATTTTAGCACTAAAAATAGAATTATATAATTATCAAAGCTTCCATTAGTTGTTTTCAAAAGTTTATTTTCATAGAATTTGTTTTAAATTATTTAATATTTTCTTTATATGTTTTCAAAACCGTTATCCAAAAAAGAGTTTCAAAATTTATTTCAACCATGATTTTTATTTCATCGAAGTATTTTTACAAATAATTTTTTCAAAACGTTTTTAATGTTTCTTTATAATTTTTCAAGGGGTATTAATAGAAATAGAATTCCCAATATTTTCATGATTACCTTGAATATTTTCATATAAATTTTTGATAAAAAAGTATTCAAAAAGTATTCTGTTATTAAAAAAATTAAATTAATAAATGATATTTTCTTCATGAAATGTTTTAAATTAAATATTAGATCCTTTTTTTATGAAAAAAAAATTCAAGTCATTTTTTTAATATTTAATAATAAATGTTATTTTCTTTTACAAATGTTATATGTGATAATTAAAAATAATTCTACTTCTTAGATAAAATATATTGTTATAGTTTTTGTTTTACTAGGGATATGAACCTATAATAAAGATACTATTCGTTCATGGAACATTTATGTTTTGATTGAAGAATGAATATGACACATGTTTCTCTTCCATGGGTTTAATGGTATTGAAGCCTTCTTTTTTTCATTGGTAATTTTTTGATTAAAATATTATAGAATCTATCGATTTTCAATAGGATATTATATGATGAAATTTTAATGTAACCCATTCCATATCATGGTTTTTGTTATGGTATTATTAAGTTAAACATTTTTATGTGTCTTAAAATGATGCATGTTTTGTTATCATATGCGATAAATATTTGTGAATTTGTAATGGGATGCATGGTACATATATCTACCTCCAATGAGTTGGTAAATGATTTATAACTCTTTATATATTGGTGGGAGTCAAGTCGATGGGATTTATCCACTATGTTGAATGAGGAAACTCAATCCACTATGAGTAGATGTTGAAACATGTTCCCATATGGGATGATGGGAAAACATGATCCCTTATAAGGAATGTATTACTACTAAGGATAGTGGATAATAAAGAAAAGTTTATTTAATTCCCATTATGTGCTTTGATTTTTGTTTTATAAATGTTCCTTGACTTACAAGGAATGATATTATAAGTTACTATGACTCATACAATTCCATGTATTATTCAAATGATATAAATTCATGGCCCATAATATTTATTCCCTTATTATTCATGACTTATAAACATACAATATTTATTCATTGAATGGTTTTTATGATCTTTAATATAAATGGTACGATCTTATAACTAAATTCGCATGTTCTCATTTCCTTGTATTCTGGATTATGAACACATCTCTCTATTGTGTCCCATTTTTTATCATCTAACATCAGCCCTTTTTTATTTTTGATTTAATTAGGTTGTGTTTATGGGTTTTAGGTATGGGTACAAAGGGGAAGATATTTATAGAATATTTTGAATATTTTTCACCAAAATAGATGAATATGTTATATGTTCCTAAATGAACAAAACTATAATGATCATTGAACATGAATTTTTGTTAATGTAAAGAATATTTTTTTATTAATAGAATATCATTTTATGTTATTCCTAGGGAATTATAGTTTGTATAAAATTAATGGTTTATTCATCATTTGGATACTAGATTAGAAATCTTTAGTTATATCCCTGGGTATATTTCAATGGATTTGTATGCGGATTTTTCATAATTATAAGGATAAGGTGTCCTAGGAATGTTAAATAATTTAGACATAATATATGTTATTTTTCATGATTTAGTGTGTTTCTACTAAGATAATTTATTCTCATTGTATACTTATCGGTTTTATTCACTAGTGGGAACCAGATGATATAGAGTTAATGTTGAATGTTACAAAAAATTTGTTTATGATCAGTCAAAGTGGATGATAACTAGTGTTATGGATGTTGTGATCATGGTTAATTATTTTTCACAGAACATGATTACTAATGTTTTTCATTGCCAAATCTTGAATTCACCATAGAGTAGAAGTAACGTTTTTATAAGAGATCATGTAATGGAGACCTTCCGAGAAATATTATTCTATTTAATTTGTGTTTAAAATGTAGAAATATTCACATAATTAAATGTATTATAATAATAGGATTTTGTTTTGACTTTGGAAAAATAAAGAAGAAATTAATTTAACTGAAAATGGAAAATTAATATCATTGTTAATGTAGTGGAAAGAATTATTATCCTCCATAAGGTATTGTCAATTTTTAAATGTTTCATATATTGAATGAATGTGAATTATGAAAACTGACTTCCTAAGTTGACCGATCATAAAATAGAATAATCATGGTTGTATGTGTGTTGGTTAAATTTCTGATAATTATAATACTATAGGTGAAATATTAAAGGGAATAGGTATTTACTAATAGAATAAGGTTCTCGAATAAATTTCATAATGATACGATGGAATGATTTAGGGTTTATGTATTATGATTCAAGAGTTATGTGATATGAATAGGGAGATATATATGGATTGTTCTATTTTTTCTCTAAGGATTTAAAAGAATATATTGATTCATATAATGGTCCTGAAAAATGGTTTAATGGCATGGTGTTTTTCCTGGGAAACATGTAATTAACAGAACAATAAACCTTAATATGTTCCTATTGTTGAGATAAAGTTTTTTGTAAAATGATATGTTGGATAAATATAAATAAATTTTATGGTTCTGATTACAATGGAAATAATTATAGATATGTTGATAAAATTATATATGTTTTCATGGATAATGTTTAAAACATTTTGGATTTAATAAATATATCAATTAATATTGGGATTATTTGAGCATGTATTTTATTAAAAAAATATTCATTAAAATTCATGTTATTTGCATGTTTTAAGAGAATATATGATGAATGTCTTCACATGTTAGGAATATGATAGATAATAGTTACATTATGATATATATATATATATAATCAATATTGAGTTAATGTATTGAAAATATTTCTAATGTTTTATATTTTCATCTTCTGTAAGGGTTACAATGTTAATCAGTTAAGGAATGACTTATTATAATCATTAGATTATGTTTTAGTGATTAATGTATAATCTCTCCATATGTAGATTTATACAGATTAGATATCATGTGATAGATATATTTTTATAAGAAAATACATATGTAATCCCTTATAAATAATTTAATTTATCTCATTATCTTCTATTGATTTAGGAATGAAACATTCACCTTCATTTTGCGGAGAAATAGATCATGTGGAAATTGATGAAGGCACAATCAAAGGGTAATATTGTGAATATGAAATAGAACAAAAATGTGTAAGCATATTTTCTTAGGTACATATATGGTAAAATAATTCCTCCATGTAAATTATATTGGAAAATAATTTTCATAATACTTGGATTATGATGAATTTATTGTCTAATAATTCATCATAGATCTATGGTTTTGAGGTCCATTAAATTCCATTGGTCATTAATATTTTAATGATAAATGAACAATAACACCAAACCATTGTTCATCTACGTGAAGTGCATTATGATTCTGTCTTTCCTTTAAAAGGAATATATTAGTATTCATTTTTATTATGTGGGATTATTTAAAAAGAACATTCTAGTAATAAATCTATGAAAACCTAGATGAATTTCAAGGGAAAATTAATTTTAATGGGGGTAGAATGTAACACCCCCATTTTTTTATTTTTTTCATATTTATTTAATCATTTTTATTGTTTATCATTTCACAAAACATTGAATATATCTTTATTTATATGAACGTACTATGTTTGGATTGTGAGATACATAATACCAAGAGATTATTTTTCTATACTCTACATTAAATTAGCTTATGGTAAATGAAACATTATATTTTTTTTGTATTACACTCAATATTGAGTCCTTTTGAAATCATGCATTACAGACCCTGATGAGTTTTACCAAACTCCAATATACTATTATTAATTTTATTAAAATATTAATATTTCCACATCCTAGCTATTGGAATCAATGTTATGAATAATATTAAGTAAATTGTGAAAATATTATTTAAAATTTTATATGAAATAAATCATATCATTATAAATTAGTTATAAATTAATCTAATAACTATTTGAAAATAGTTGTATTACTTTTCTAAAAAAACAACTTTCTATGTAATATACCAATTTAATTCAAATACTATAGAAAACCACTTTTTGATGATTTTCTTCAATTATATTTATATATTATATATTCAATAAATATTTATGATTTTCATCCAATATATGTGATATGTATAGGATAATAATAAATACAATTTTATGAATAAAAAGATATTTTTATTAAATTTGGTTTTTAATACTTTTAAAGGAAAAAACGTTTAAATAAAAAATATGAAAAAATTTAATTTTAATTTTATGTAATAATATTATTTATTATTATACGAATATCAACCTTTTCTTTCAGTTAATATTAGTTAAAGACCTTATATGTAAGAAATTATAATTTTTTCAAATGACGACCTTTTTCTGTCCTTCTATGAATATAAATAAAATAAATATTAGTCTCATTGATAAATTTATTTTATTAAATTAAACATAATATTTTAATTTATAATGTCAAAAGTATGTTTTGGTGAATTTTTGGGGTTTTTCAGGAAAACAAAATTTTCTGATGAATAGTGAAATACTAAATTTAAACTCCAAACTTATTTTTTGTATAATTTATACATATTATTAAATTATATTACAGTTTTTTAAATGATTAATGAGATCAATTTTATATAAATTAATAAAATTATGGTAATTAGAACTAATTTCACATTGGAATATGATAATAGAAAATGTCATACTTTTGATCATTTTCACATTAAAAACCTACATTGTCTTCCGATCCCCATGATTAATTTTAAATATATTTCTACAAATCCTGTGATAGTAATTTATAAACAAATATTCCATATTTTTAATCATTATAAATTATAATTTATAATAATTTATAATTAGGTTTTACCCAAAAAAAACTTTTGAAACTATTTTAATTTAACTATAACGATTAAGCAAAAATTAACGTAACAAAAGAAGAAACATTAAACATAATGTAACAAATTACATTATAACTTGTAAAAAACCATTTAATGGCCATATATAGACCATATCATTCATTTTATTAATTTTGGACCACTATTAGAGATACATTATTGGGGAAAAGTATCAGTGTAATTCCGTTTTATAAAATATACTAGAATGTCACTCCTCCTCCACTACAAAATAGTACTCACCATACCTATTATTCAAAAAAATAATGACCTTTATACCTTCCAAAAAATATTTTAATATAACCATAACACCATTAATCTTATCTTATAACCCTCCCTTTATACATAAATCCAATCAAGGAATCCCTTTGGGGAAAACCAAAAATATTGACTCAAAGAAAATGTAACATTTTTCAACAAATATAATTTATTTTATTTTCATTCTACAGAAAATAAAATATTCGTATTTCATTAATATATTATAAATTTTATATAATAAATATTAATATTTTTTATTTTATTTTTTAGAACCTCACTTTCACACACTTCCTTCTAATGTGTAAGGAGATTATCATTCGTGTACGTTAAACTAAAACCCCATGAAATAATTTGGTTCGTTTCTCCTTTAAAAACTCGCATGGTGGATGATATGATTAAATTATTATTTTTATATTGTATATATAATATTAATAATTTATTTATTCCACTTTAGATATTACATAAATTATTCCTTCATGAATTAAATTTTATGTTAATAAGATAACTACGATAGTGGACATGTGTACTACCACCACCTCAAAGCGATGTAATTCTTTCATATATTACAAGTAATTAATTATGTATTGGTTTAGTAAAATTATATGATATATATGAAATTATAATTATTCAGGAATTATAATATATATAGACACACACACACACACATGTATGTCTTTTAATTTCATTCTAAGACTATGATAATAAAATAGAAATAGTTTTCATGCATACGTATGACATTATATGTGTATGAATGGGGAATTCAATTATATATATATATATAATATTGTTATAAATATTTATCTAATGAATATATATAATATTTTTATAATTTTTTGTATTTTTTATATAATGTTTTCTCGTCTATCTTTTAATATCTGTAAGATACCTTCCTTGTTTACCACTCATTTATTTTGTGTGATATATATAATAATAATGAATGTATTCTATGATGCATACAAAAATATTTATGGGTATTTAATTATATAGTTTATTAACTGACTTTTATTGGATTTACATTTCAAATGTTACTAAATTAGTAATGTTGTTTGGTCTCAATTTGGCTCCATTTATACACATGTTTTTTTGTAAACCTATAATATTTTATGAGGTGTATATAATGACAATTTTAAATGTTATATCATAATGAATATAATATTCATGATATTATAATCTTCATTTAATATTATTAATTTATGGGGATTATGATTTAGTGTTACAAATGTTGAAAGAGTTTTTTGGTAAAATCTCATCATTTATTAGGATTATTTACAATTATGCTACAATTGATGAAATACTAAAATGCATATCCTAAAAACAACATTGAATTTTCTTCATATAGATGTTATTTATTTTATATAAATATATGAGTATAATGTTTTAACTCTTTGAGGATTATGATAAATAAGTATATGTTTCATGTAGAGACCCGAAGCCTGACGTACATTAACATTACATTACATTTGAGGAATACTTAGTAAATAACCAAAACACACAGACAAGGATCATAATAGTTTAGTGTCTTTGGAAGCTCAGAATATAATCTTCTAATCCTGGTGAATGATCTTCAACATATCGCATAAAGATCTTCCTTTTTTTATACCTAAAACCTTTCTATACATCCTGGGGAAAAGTAAACATAAAAGGGTGAGCTCAAATGCTCAGAAAGGGTAAACAAAAGAAATATCCATCACATCACATACATAATCACATAACTTTTGGAAATCTTATCTTGTAAAAGAGATCATAATTTCAGAACCTGGGATAACTCATGGCAGTGAAATGTAATCACAATAATCATAACTTAAAACATTAAACATTGTGGCATGCACACATAATCATAGAGAATCGTTTCTTGTTAGTCTAGACTCATTTCCAAGACTATCTTAGTGGACAAAGTCCCTTTCTGAACCGAGTCACCCTCGTTTCAGTCCTGTTTCACTGAACCGGTATAACCTACCATTCCAGCCATTTCTATATCATGAGATATAAAATCTATACCCAATGAATTGGAGTGAGATATTGGTCCCACCCATCTCATAATGATACCATTCTTATTTGTGCTACAAAATCATAAACCATTCATCATAGCATAACCCATGTAATAAAAATGGTAATCTTAAACATCATGACATCATAAAACAATTCATATAAGATAAAGGAATTCATAAAAATATTTCCATCACAACATTATAAAATCAATGTAAGAATAGGGATAGAAACAATACCCTATATTATCTTAGATAAAAAATAATTTTGATTAAACACTTGAACTCTATTCATGAGGAAAATATCCTTCCTACTTCAAAAAAACATTTCCTTTCTTAACATGTCATACAATTCTAAAATAAAAGAAGTTGATTAAAAATAAACTTGAAAACTTGTAAAGTAAGTTTCTTGGAAATAATGTTTTAAAAATCCATTCATGCCGTATAAGTTAAAAAAAACATTCTTCTCGTACTTTTGTCGAAAAAGTCAAAAAGTACCTCGTATGAAAAACGACAAAAGATTCCTTTCATATCTTTTACTAAAAAGTCACCTAAGGGTAAAATTGGATATAAACTATTGTATAATGATGTAAATATTACAT
The DNA here is from genome assembly GCA_963277665.1 of Viscum album. Classification (NCBI taxonomy): domain Eukaryota; kingdom Viridiplantae; phylum Streptophyta; class Magnoliopsida; order Santalales; family Viscaceae; genus Viscum; species Viscum album. The sequence continues at coordinate 115,556,942 of OY728160.1, read as the reverse complement.
ATTGAGGAAACATGGATTTGGATGATAAAATACACCCCTGTAAATACCAAAGTATAAACAATCTCGGATAAAAATGAGATTGTGATATTCCCCTTACCTTAGGTCTGATTTGCTTTGTAAGTGTCCGAACCTCTTGTATAATGATTTAAATAATGTCATTGACTTATTAAAGAATCATATTAATTGTTATGATATCATATATGGTTCACTTATGACTTTATATTACCCGTTCTTTTGTAAATTCCATGTTAAAGAGCATTTTGGGTAAAATTGTTTCATTTGTCGTCCGTGTTATGACTTGTAATTATTCATATGATTACTTATATCATTATTACTTAATTCCAGAATATAAAACATGATATATATATATATATATATTCAGAATATACATATATATAATAAATCAGTAAATGGAAAGAAATACACCGTTCATGGAGACGGTAGGTCGTACGTACGCATGAACGTTGTTTTGGTTTCCTTATTTATTTGAACGGAATTAAGTAGATGACATTCATATATATACACATAAATCCAGTATCATTATGATTTCATATATTTCATGATTACTTATTATATATACTTTATAATCATTCATGAATGGTTTAATGTGAAGAATGAATCTCATCGCGTCGTGGAGACGGTACTCCGTACGTACGCACGAGAGATGATATCATTCTCATGATCGTGGGACTGTATTGGAGTGTATGTATTCTATTTCAGAATCAATATCACTTTAAAATAATAATATATCGTTATTATTTACACCATTATACCCATCCAAGTAAGGTGGTTGTGGAGAATAGATTTCACCACGGCGTGGAGACCGTATTCCGTACGTACACACGCGCGGTGATTTCGTTTTCCATAGGATGGATAGATGGTGAAATAGGATTGTTTAATACTTATAATAACATATCATTATATGAGTGATACTGATGTTATTACTTCATAATGAAACAACCTAAGAAGAAGAAGTGGAAGAAAAAATAAAGGTGAAAGGATCGGCAACAGACATTACCTCTTCTTTGAAGTGCTTCTTTGAGACCTCCTTTTAGGGCACTAAAATGGGACTTTGAAGAATACCAGAAGCTCTAGGATGTTTCTAGGGAAGTGGAGAAGAGAATTTTTCAGGGTTTGGCCGAGAATGAAGGCTCAAAGTTGTGTGAGGAAGAGAGGGAGGAGGTGCATTTTTATAAGGGAGGAGAGGGGCTCCTTTGGAAAAACTAAAAATATTATTTTATTATAAAGTCAAGTTCAGTTTTAAATAGATCAAAATTAATTTATTTCGAGGCTAAGGTGGGTATGGGTCGAAATCCTCTCATACAATATAATTTAGACAATTTTAGGTTCCTATTTTAACCTTATCATTTAGATTTAACATTAAGTTAAATAATTTTACTTTTACCGTGTCTTCTTGTGTTCTTACACTATAACGTTAATAAACATACTATAAGAAGCCAAACGATCCCCATATTGTTTATTATTAATATACATAACCTTATCTGAGTCATTTGGACGAACCTCAGATTTTTAGAAATTAAATAACAATTAATAATATAATATTTGTTTTAAAAACTATTTTATGTCAATTTTGACACTATTTAGTAATTGATTTGTGTGAAAATCATAACAAAATGATAAGTTCTAAAAAAGTTAATTAACGAAATACTAACATGTCATATTAACCATGAAAATTAGTTTAATTCATAAAAAGTCTAAAATTATATTTATTTGGGTATTTATAACATCAATTATGTCAATATTTCATTAATAAGATCATTAGTGCATCATCGTTGTGTCATAAATTAATTAAATTATTTAATGTCTAAAAATTACAAATAAAATACCATTATGTAGTAAATCTTTTTATTTTTCTAATTAATATTTATAGTAGAATTTATATTATGTATAACCCTATATTAAAAAATGTTTTATTAAATAAACTTTGATTTTAACTCTTTTAACTCTTCTTTGAATTAAATAATAATAAATGTCCTTATCTAATTCAAGTGGGCCTAAATGGTCATATTTTATTCCTAAGTTTGTTTTTGGTCGAATTACACTTATCCAATAGAATTAAGACATGTGTTAGGGTAATAATAATATAATTTTTACCCTTAATTACCCTATTTACTTTTAACCGTGGTAAATAAAAGTAAAAAGTTACTATTCACCAAAAATTATTTTCATCTCATTGAACCACATTTTACTTACTGACATCAACCGTGTCTCTCGGATTTTTGAAATTCCACTCACAGAAGCGGTAAAATTATGTTTTATGAAAAATTCAGTTTTTTTTAACTACCACTTAGTGGTTTCACTATTCATCAAAAATTGAATGTTTTTAAAAAAATACCAAAAATTATGCCTAAGGTATATTTGATATTATGAACTCAAAAATGATTTCTATTTTACCAAATTCAAAACATATCAGTTGCATTAATTAATTTAAAAATTAATTTCCGTCGTCAAAACAAATAGTGTGTTCTTAAGAGATAATAACTATCAAAAGATTGACACTTGTTTATGTCTGGTTTAAATGTGAAATTACATCCAATGACCAAAATTGTATTAAACTATAAAAATATTTTCTAAATATACATTAAAACCACTCAAATTAATAATTTATCACTATTAATTATTTCGATTGAAAAAGTTGTTTTTAATTAAAATGTAGTAATTTTCACTATTCATCAAAATATGAAAGTTATCCGAAAATCACCAAAATTCCACCCTAAGCTAATTTTGATATTCCGAATCCAAAAATGAAGTCCATTTTGAAAAATAAAATTTTCAAAATTTTAAAAAGTGGTTATTCCTATTCATAACGGCTAGTTTTAATAATATTTTAATAGCATATCGTTGTTTAGTGAAACATGGTGTTGCGTACAACACACGCTATCGTGGAAGGTCGCGATTGCGTGTAATTCAAGCCAGGTCAGATATGTTTGTTGTGAAAACTCCTTTTGGTGTAGCGTATAACACAAGACATTAATGAAATTAAAAAGAATATTTTTCATAAAATCTCGGGGTGTTAGATTCTACACCCCTTAAAATGAATTTCGCCCTCAAAATTCGTCGGGGTTATAAATGGTTTACTACTTGAAAGTATCTTTAATATAAACCCACATCGTAAAAAGGAATACCAAAACCAATCTTTAAAAACAAAAGTATGAAACGTAACGGTTACCCAAATAAACTAATCACTGGGTTTCCACATAGGTGAAAATAAGGATATGGAAGAAAAATCTAACCATCATGTTCTGATGGAGAGTGGTAGAGAACATGGCTATGGAAAAGCCAACAATAAAAAATCCATAAATTTGTGATGATCTAAGGTACCATATGATTAATCAGAAATAAGAGCACTAGGACAACATTTTTGGTTTTTAAGATCGTTTCCCTAAAGTTGAAGAATTTGAATTAGAATAAAAAATTACTTTATTTTGGTACAATCTCACTGTTGTTCGTGCCTTGAACAATTTCCACTTCATCTCGTAAATAAATGAAGTTGAATTTGTTATTTGTGAAGTGTTAGCAGATAATGTGATAGAATGACAGGTCATTCCATCTGTCTCAAACATAAGGTTAGCAAAAGTTATTAAATATACATAAGTAATTCTATAGTGAGATTAATCTTATATGGTTCCTAAAATGGACTTATACTTCATATATCATACTGATTAATATAATAAAACTAGTTTCTACTAAACATGGACTTCCTGTAGGCCAGTGGTAGGTGATAAAGGCCAGTCGCACTTCGGTTGTGGGTCCGATTTCCACAGCCTTGTCCGACGCGATGGGCTGTCACCCGTCCTGCATGTTGTCCTTTTTCTAAAACTATATTACTATAACATCCCATCAATAATATCGAAAAACGTTTTATCCTAACTTATTTCCAACATAATCCATTCTAATCTTTAGGCTTATCTAAAATACTTCGGTCCAAGCTCCTTGTATAAAGAAAATGATTAATTGAAATGTCATAGAACAATCACGTGATTTCCATCATTTATCCCCCATATATCATAAGATATATCTTGTTGGTCAAATTACAACCATGTGAATACCTTAATCATGTATTCTCTTGAAGAATGAATACCCATTGAACCTTAGTGAAAACATGAATGCAGTTAAAAGTTAACACTTTCCACATACCAAAATCCTCAAAATTCTATATACTCAAACCATGATATCACTTAGTCCTTATATCAATCATGAGCTCATTAATACTGTTAAACATTTCATTTTCTCGTTTTCCCTTCATTATGGGCATATCATCTTATTTCCAAAAATATCTCAATCACTTTGAATACCATATTAGACCAATACATAAATATTCCAATACTACATGATACAACATTATTTTGGAATCCCATTACATAAAAACTTAATCATTCCACCACATCATTGTCATATTCATCATCTCCAATAGTGATCGCATGTGACTTCCCATTGTCCTTTGCCTTAAGCGGTTGCTCATGTCGATCATCACTAACCCTTGGATTAGGTCATTTATTAGCATAATTCCCCATTTCCTTGCATTTGAAGCATTGAAGTGTTGGTGGTGCGTTCTCTACAGTGTTTTCTTTATTCACATCATTAGAAACCCTTTATCCATTACTTCGACACTCAGCTACTCGATGACGTTCTTTTCCACACTTAAAACATTTTCTAGTCCCTTTAAGACAATCTCCACCATGCTTCTTTCCACACTTTGTGCATAAGGTAACATTCATCTTCTTTTCACCATTATTCTGAGATTTCTCCTTGACCTCCATCTTTCCTTTCTTGTCAAAACCATGATATGGATATGTAACACCAACTTCCATTTCTACCTTGATAGCACAAAGCACAATTTCTTCATAGCTACTGAAGTCTCTTATAGCTAATGCCCTTCGAAGACTTGTTTTTATGCCATGGAAAGATTGATCAACTTTACTTTCAGGTTGGATGATAATCCAGATGCATACCTTGCAAGTCTTGTAAAATTCGCTTCGTATATACCAACAGATTCATCATCCTTCTGCTTCAGCTCAAGAAACTCCTTTTCCATCTTTGTTTGAATAATACGAGGGAAGTACTTACTGAAAAAAAGTTCTTGAACTCGTCCCATTCCATGGACTCAATTTCATCTCTTGGCCTCGTATTCTTGATAAGATTCCACCATTGATCAACTTAACCTTCCAAACGATATACTGCTAAGATGACATTATCATGTTTAGAACATTGAAGAACTGAAAATATCTTTTCAGTGGTACTGATGCATTGTTCAGCAACAAGTGGATCGGTAGTCCCACTGAACGATGGTGGACGTTGCCTCATGAAGGACTCAATAGAATATTGTTCCCTTCTCTGCTCATTTGGAAGTCCAGAATGATTCATAGCTTGAGTTATTATAGCAATAAGATTTTGCACTCCGTCTCCCATAACATTTGTTTGTTCAGGAGGACAATCATTGCATTGTCCATTGCATTGATCAACACGGTTCCTTCGGGTTCCAGCCATCGTCTAAAACCCAAAAAGAATATTGTGAGAGGAAAAAATCATGCTAGGGAAAACAACATTATAAAGGGGGAGTATCCTCAATATCTAACTTCTTAGGTTAAATTCTATTATCGTTACCGTAGTTCTATGACTATATCATATACGTATACTCATCCTTAGGGACATCCCTTGAAATTCCTTAGAAATATCTCTAGGGATCGCACTAAGGCTTTCGCATCCAAGTTTCCAAAGGTTGACAAAACCTTTCCTCTGATACCAACTGTAGAGACCTGAAGCCTGACATACATTGACATTACATTACATTTGTGGAATACTTATTACATAACAAAAACACACACACAATGATCGTAATAGTTTAGTGTCTTTGGAAACTCAGAATATAATCTTCTAATCCTGGTGAAAGATCTTCAACATCTCCCATAAAGATCTTCCTTTTTTTATACCTGAAACCTTTCTTTATATCCTGGGGAAAAGTAAACATAAAAGGGTGAGATCAAATTCTCAGTAAGGGTAAACAAAAGAAATATCAATCATATCATATACATAAGCACATAACTTTTGGAAATCTTAACCTGTAAAAGAGATCATAATTTCATGACCTGTGATAAATCATGGCAGTGAAATGTAATAACAATATTCATAACTTAAATCATTAAACATTGTGGCATGCACACATAATCATAGAGAATCATTTCTTTTTAGTCAAGACTCATTTCCAAGACTATCTTAGTGGAGAAAGTCCCTTTCTGAACCCAGTCACCCTCGTTTCAGTCCTGTTTCACTAAACCGGTATAACCTACCATTCCAGCCATGTCTATCTCATGAGATATAAAATATTTACCCAATGAATTGGAGGTAGATATTGGTCCCACCCATCTCATAATGATACCATTCTTATGTGTGCCACAAAATCATAAAACATACATCACAGCATAACCCATGTAATAAAAATGGGAATCTTAAACATCGTGACATCATAAAACAATTCATATAAGATAAAGGAATTCCTAAAAATATTTCCATCACATCATAATAAAATCAATGTAATAATAGGGATAGAAACAAGACCCTATATTATCTTAGATGGAAAATAATTTTGATTAAACACTTGAACTCCATTCTTGAGGAAAATATCCTTTCTACTTCAAAAATACTTTTCCTTTCTTAACATGTCATACAATTATAAACTAAAAGAAGTTGATTAAAAATAAACTTCAAAACTTGTAAAGGAATATTCTTGGAAATAATGTTTTAAAAATCCATTCATTCCGTATAAGTTAAAAAAACATTTTTCTCATACTTTTGTCGGAAAAGTCAAAAAGTACCTCGTACGAAAAACGACAAAAGATTCCATTCATATCATTTACTAAAAAGTCACCTAAGGGTAAAATTGGATATAAACTATTGTAGAATGATGTAAATATTACATATTTAGTAAACATGGATGTGGAAGATAAAATACACCCCAGTAAATACCAAAGTATAAAGAATCTCAGATAAAAATGAGATTGTGATATTCCACATACCTTAGGTCCGATTTGCTTCGTAAGTGTCCGAAACTCCTGTATAATGATTTAAATAATGTCATTGACTTATTACAGAATCATATTCACTGTTATGATATCATATATGGTTCACTTATGTCTTTATATTACCCATTCTTTTATAATTCCATGTTAAAGAGCATTTTGGGTAAAATTGTTTCATTTGTCGTCCGTGTTTTGACTTGTAATTATTCATATGATTACTTTGATCATCATTACGTAATTACAGAATATAAAACATGATTTATATATATATATATATTCAGAATATACATATATATAATAAATCAGTAAATGGAAAGAAATACACCGTTCAAGGAGACGGTAGGCCGTACGTACACATGAACGCTGTTTTCGTTTCCATATTGAGTTGAACAGAATTAAGTAGATGACATTCATATATATATACATAAATCCAGTATCATTATTATTTCATATATTTCATGATTACTTATTATATATACTTTATAATCATTCATGAATGGTTTAAAGTGGAGAATGAATCTCATCGCGTCGTGGAGACGGTAGTCCGTACGTACGCACGAGCGATGATATCGTTCTCATGATCGTGGGACTGTATTGGAGTGTATGTATACTATTTCAGAATAAATATCACTTTAAAATAATAATATATAGTTATTATTTACACCATTATACCCATCTGATTAAGGTGGTGGTGGAAAATAGATTTCACCACGTCGTGGAGACGGTATTCCGTACGTACACACGCGCGGTGATTTCGTTTTCCGTAGGATGTATAGATGGTTAAATAGGATTGTTTCATACTTATAAAAACATATCAGTATACTAGTGATACTGATGTTATTACTTCATAATGAAACAACCTAAGAAGAAGAAGTGGAAGAAGAAATAAAGGTGAAAGAATCGGTAACAGACATTACCTCTTCTTTGATGTGCTTCTTTGAGACCTCCTTTTAGGGAAATAATATTGGTCTTTGAAGAAGAACATAACCTCTAGGATGTTTCTAGGGAAGTGGAGAAGAGAATTTGGCAGGTGTTGGACGAGCTTGAAGGCTCAATGTTGTGTGAGGAAGAGAGGGAGGAGGTTCCCTTTTATAAGGGAGGAGAGGGGCTCCTTTGGAAAAACTAAAAATATTATTTTATTATAAAGTCAAGTTCGGTTTTAAATAGCTCCAAATTGATTTATTTCGAGGCTAAGGTGGGGATGGGTCGAAATCCTCTCATCCAATAGAATTTATAAAAGTTTAGGTTCCTATTTTAACCTTATCATTTATATTTAACATTAAGTTAAATAATTTTACTTTTACTGTGTCTTCTTGTGTTCTTACACTATAACATTAATAAACTTAAATTAAGAATCCAAACGAATCGCAAATTGTTTATTATTAATATATATAACCCTATCTATGTCATTTGGCCGAACCTTAGTTATTTAGGAATAAAATAACAATTAATAATATAATATTGTTTTAAAAAACTATTTTATGTCAATTTTGAAACTATTTAGTAATTGATTTTGTGAAAATCATAACAGAATGATAAGTTCAAAAAACGTTAATTAAAACAATACTAACATGTCATATTAACCTAGAAAATTAGTGGAATTCATAAAAAGTCTCAAATTATATTTATTTGGGTATTTATAATATCAATTACGTCAATATTTCATTAATAAGATAATTACTGCATCATCGTTGTGTCATTAATTAATTAAATTATTTAATGTCTAAAAATTACAAATAAAATACCATTATGTAGGAAATATTTTTAGTTTTCTAATTAATATTTATAGTAGAATTTATATTATGTATAACCCTATATTAAAAATTGTTTTATTAAATAAACTTTGATTTTAACTCTTTTAACTCTTCTTTTAATTAAATAATAATAAATGTCCTTATCTAATTCAAGTGGGCCTAAATGGTCATATTTTATTCCTAAGATTGTTTTTGGTTGAATTACACTTATCCAATATAATTAGGACATGTGTTAGGGTAATAATAATATCATTTTTCCCATTAATTACCCAATTTACTTTTAACCGTGGTAAATAAAAGTAAAAAGTTACTATTCACCAAAAATTATTTTCATCTCATTGAACCACATTTTACTTACTGACATCAACTGTGTGTCTCGAATTTTTGAAATTCCTCTCACAGAAGCGGTAAAATTATGTTTTATGAAAAATTCAGTTTTTTTTAACTACCACTTAGTGGTTTCACTGTTCATAAAAAATTGAAAGTTTTTAGAAAAATACCAAAAATTAGGCCTACGCTATATTTGATATTATGAACTCAAAAATGATTTCTATTTTACCAAATTAAAAACATATCAGTTGCATTAATTATTTTAAAAATTAATTTCCGTCGTCAAAACAAATAGTGTGTTCTTAAGAGATAATAACTATTAAAAGATTGACACTTGTTTATGTCTGGTTTAAATGTGAAATTACATCCAATGACCAACATTGTATTAAATTGTAAAAATATATTCTAAATATATTTTAAAACCACTCAAATTAATAATTTATCACTATTAATTATTTCGATTGAAAATTTTTTTTTTATTTAAAATTTAGTAATTTTCACTATTCATCAAAATATGAAAGTTATACGAAAATCACCAAAATTTCACCCTAAGCTAATTTTGATATTCCGAATCCAAAAATGATGTCCATTTTGAAAAATAAAATTTTCAAAATTTTAAAAAGTGGTTATTCCTATTCATAACGGCTAGTTTTAATAATATTTTAATAGCATATCGTTGTTTAGCGAAACATGGTGTTGCGTACAACACACGCTATCATGGAAGGTCGCGATTGCGTGTAATTCAAGCCAGGTCAGAGATGTTTATTGTGAAAACTCCTTTTGGTATAGCGTATAACACAAGACATTAATGAAATTAAAAAGAATATTTTTCATAAAATCTCAGGGTGTTAGATTCTACACCCCTTAAAATGAATTTCGCCCTCAAAATTCGTCGGGGTTATAAATGGTTTACTACTCGAAAGTATCTTTAATATAAACCCACATCGTAAAAAGGAATACCAAAACCAATCTTTAAAAACAAAAGTATAAAACGTAATGGTTACACAAATAAACTAATCACTGGGTTTCCACATAGGTGAAAATAAGGATATGGAAGAAAAATCTAATCATCATGTTCTGATGGAGAGTGGTAGAGAACTTGGCTATGGAAAATCCAACAATCAAAAATCCATAAATTTGTGACGATCTAAGGTACCATCTGATTAATCAGATATAAGAGCACTAGGACAACATTTTTGGTTTTTAAGATCGTTTCCCTAAAGTTGAAGTATTTGAATTAGAATAAATAATTACTTTATTTTGGTACAATCTCACTGTTGTTCGTGCCTTGAACAATTTCCACTTTATCTCTTAAATAAATGAAGTTGAATTTGTTATTCATGAAGTGTTAGCAGATCATGTGATAGAATGACAGGTCATTCCATCTGTCTCAAACAAAAGGTTAGCAAAAGTTATTAAATATACATAAGTAATTCTATTTTGAGATTAATCATATATGGTTCCTAAAATGGACTTATATTTCATATATCATACTGCTTAATATAATAAAACTAGTTTCTACTAAACATGGACTTCCTGTAGGCCAGTGGTAGGTGATAAAGGCCAGTCGCACTTCGGTTGTGGGTCCGATTTCCACAGCCTTGTCCGACGCGATGGGCTGTCACCCGTCCTGCAGGTTGTCCATTTTCTAAAACTATATTACTATAACATCCCATCAATAATATCGAAAAACGTTTTATCCTAACTTATTTCCAACATAATACATTCTAATCTTTAGGCTTATCTAAAATACTTCGGTCCAAGCTCCTTGTATAAAGAAAATGATTAATTGAAATGTCATAGAACAATCACGTGAATTCCATCATTTATCCCCCATATATCATAAGATATATCTTGTTGGTCAAATTACAAACATGTGAATACCTTAATCATGAATTCTCTTGAAGAATGAATACCCATTGAACCTTAGTGAAAACATGGATGCAGTTAAAAGTTAACACTTTCCACATACCAAAATCCTCAAAATTTTATATACTCAAACCATGATATCACTTAGTCCTTATATCAATCATGAGCTCATGAATACTGTTAAACATTTCATTTTCTCGTTTTACCTTCATTATGTGCATATCAACTTATTTCCAAAAATATCTCAATCACTTTGAATACCAGATTAGACCAATACATAAATATTCCAATACTCCATGATACAACATTATTTTGGAATCCCATTACATAAACACTTAATCATTCCACTACATCGTTGTCATATTCAACATCTCCAATAGTGATCGCATGTGACTTCCCATTGCCCTTTGCCTTAAGCGGTTGCTCATGTCGATCATCACTAACCCTTGGATTGGGTCATTTATTAGCATAATGCCCCATTTCCTTGCATTTGAAGCATTGAAGTGTTGGTGGTGCGTTCTCTACATTGTTTTCGTTATTCACATCATTAGAAACCCTTTATCCATTACTTCGACACTCAGCTGCTCGATGACCATCTTTTCCACACTTAAAACATTTTCTAGTCCCTTTAAGACAATCTCCACCATGCTTCTTTCCACACTTTGTGCATAAGGTAACATTCATCTTTTTTTCACCATTATTCTGAGATTTCTCCTTGAACTCCATATTTCCTTTCTTGTCAAAACCATGAGATGGATATGTAACACCAACTTCCATTTCTACCTTGATAGCACAAAGCACAATTTCTTCATAGCTACTGAAGTCTCTTATAGCTAATGCCCTTCGAAGACTTGTTTTTATGCCACGGAAAGATCGGTCAACTTTACTTTCAGGTTGGATGATAATTCCAGATGCATACCTTGCAAGTCTTGTAAAATTCGCTTCGTATATACCAACGGATTCATCATCCTTCTGCTTCAGCTCAAGAAACTCCTTTTCCATCTTTGTTTGAATAATATGAGGGAAGTACTTACTGAAAAAATGTTCTTGAACTCGTCCCATTTCATGGACTCAATTTCATCTCTTGGCCTCGTATTCTTGATAAGATTCCACCATTGATCAACTTAACCTTCCAAACGATATACTTCTAAGATGACATTATCATGTTCAGAACATTGAAGAATTGAAAATATCTTTTCAGTGGTACTGATGCATTGTTCAGCAACAAGTGGATCGGTAGTCCCACTGAAAGATGGTGGACGTTGCCTCATGAAGGACTCAATAGAATATGGTTCCATTCTCTGATCATTTGGAAGTTCAGAATGATTCATAGCTTGTGTTAGTATAGCAATAAGATTTTGCACTCCGTCTCCCATAACATTTGTTTGTTCAAGAGGACAATCATTGGATTGTCCATTGCATTGATCAACACAGTTCCTTTGGATTCCAGCCATCGTCTAAAACCCAAAAAGAATATTGTGAGAGGAAAAAATCATGCTATGGAAAAACAATATTATAAAGGGGGAGTATCCTCAATATCTAACTTCTTATGTTAAATTCTATTATTGTTACCGTAGTTCTATGACTGTATCATATACGTATACTTATCCTTAGGGATATCCCTAGAAATACCTTAGAAATATCTCTAGGAATCGCACTAACGCTTTTGTATCCAAGTTTCCAAAGGTTGACAAAACCTTTCCTCTGATACCAACTGTAGAGACCCGAAGCCTGACATAAATTGACATTACATTACATTTGCGGAATACTTATTACATAACAAAAACACACACACAATGATCGTAATAGTTTAGTGTCTTTGGAAACTCAGAATATAATCTTCTAATCCTGGTGAAAGATCTTCAACATCTCCCATAAAGATCTTCCTTTTTTTATACCTAAAACTTTTCTTTATATCCTAGGGAAAAGTAAACATAAAAGGGTGAGATAAAATGCTCAGTAAGGGTAAACAAAAGAAATATCAGTCATATCATATACATAAGCACATAAATTTTGGAAATCTTAACCTGTAAAAGAGATCATAATTTCATAACCTGTGATAAATCATGGCAGTGAAATGTAATCACAATATTCATAACTTAAATCATTAAACATTGTGGCATGCACACGTAATCATAGAGAATCATTTCTTGTTAGTCAAGACTCATTTCCAAGACTATCTTAGTGGAGAAAGTCCCTTTCTGAACTGAGTCACCCTCGTTTCAGTCCTGTTTTACTAAACCGGTATAACCTACCATTCCAGCCATGTCTATCTCATGAGATATAAAATATTTACCCAATGAATTGGAGGTAGATATTGGTCCCACCCATCTCATAATGATACCATTCCTATGTGTGCCACAAAATCATAAAACATACATCACAGCATAACCCATATAATAAAAATGGGAATCTTAAACATCGTGACATCATAAAACAATTCATATAAGATAAAGGAATTCCTAAAAATATTTCCATCACATCATAATAAAATCAATGTAAGAATAGGGATAGAAACAAGACCCTATATTATCTTAGATGGAAAATAATTTTGATTAAACACTTGAACTCCATTCTTGAGGAAAATATCCTTTCTACTTCAAAAATACTTTTCCTTTCTTAACATGTCATACAATTCTAAACTAAAAGATGTTGATTAAAAATAAACTTCAAAACTTGTAAAGGAAGCTTCTTGGAAATAATGTTTTTAAAATCCATTCATTCCGTATAAGTTAAAAAAACATTTTTCTCGTACTTTTGTTGGAAAAGTCAAAAAGTACCTCGTACGAAAAACGACAAAAGATTCCTTTCATATCATTTACTAAAAAGTCACCTAAGGGTAAAATTTGATATAAACTATTGTAGAATGATGTAAATATTACATATTTAGTAAACATGGATGTGGAAGATAAAATACACCCCAGTAAATACCAAAGTATAAAGAATCTCAGATAAAAATGAGATTGTGATATTCCCCATACCTTAGGTCCGATTTGCTTCGTAAGTGCCCAAAACTCCTGTATAATGATTTAAATAATGTCATTGACTTATTACAGAATCATATTCACTGTTATGATATCATTTATGGTTCACTTATGTCTTTATATTACCCATTCTTTTGTAAATTCCATGTTAATGAGCATTTTGGGTAAAATTGTTTCATTTGTCGTCCGTGTTTTGACTTGTAATTATTCATATGATTACTTTGATCATCATTACGTAATTACAGAATATAAAACATGATTTATATATATATATATATTCAGAATATACATATATATAATAAATCAGTAAATGGAAAGAAATACACCGTTCAAGGAGACGGTAGGCCGTACGTACGCATGAACGCTGTTTTCGTTTCCATATTGAGTTGAACAGAATTAAGTAGATGACATTCATATATATATACATAAATCCAGTATCATTATTATTTCATATATATCATGATTACTTATTATATATACTTTATAATCATTCATGAATGGTTTAAAGTGGAGAATGAATCTCATCGCGTCGTGGAGACGGTAGTCCGTACGTACGCACGAGCGATGATATCGTTCTCATGATCGTGGAACTATATTGGAGTGTATGTATACTATTTTAGAATAAATATCACTTTAAAATAATAATAATAATATATAGTTATTATTTACACCTTTATACCCATCTTATTAAGGTGGTGGTGGAAAATAGATTTCACCACGTCGTGGAGACGGTATTCCGTACGTACGCACGCGCGGTGATTTCGTTTTCCGTAGGATGTATAGATGGTTAAATAGGATTGTTTCATACTTATAATAACATATCAGTATACGAGTGATACTGATGTTATTACTTCATAATGAAACAACCTATGAAGAAGAAGTGGAAGAAGAAATAAAGGTGAAAGAATCGGTAACGGACATTACCTCTTCTTTGAAGTGCTTCTTTGAGACCTCCTTTTAGGGAAATAAAATGGGTCTTTGAAGAAGAAAAGAACCTCTAGGATGTTTCTAGGGAAGTGGAGAAGAGAATTTGGTAGGTTTTGGACGAGCTTGAAGGCTCAATGTTGTGTGAGGAAGAGAGGGAGGAGGTTCCCTTTTATAAGGGAGGAGAGGGGCTCCTTTGGAAAAACTAAAAATATTATTTTATTGTAAAGTCAAGTTCGGTTTTAAATAGCTCCAAATTGATTTATTTCGAGGCTAACGTGGGGATTGGTCGAAATCCTCTCATCCAATAGAATTTATAAAAGTTTAGGTTCCTATTTTAACCTTGTCATCTATATTTAACATTAAGTTAAATAATTTTACTTTTACCGTGTCTTCTTGTGTTCCTACACTATAACATTAATAAACATACATTAAGAAGCCAAACGAACCCCAAATTGTTTATAATTAATATATATAACCTTATATAAGTCATTTGGCCTATCCTTAGATTTTTAGGAATAAAATAACAATTAATAATATAATATTTGTTTTAAAAACTATGTTATGTCAATTTTGAAACTATTTAGTAATTGATTTTGTGAAAATCATAACAGAATGATAAGTTCGAACAAAGTTAATTACAACAATACTAACATGTCATATTAACCTATAAAATTAGTGTAATTCATAAAAAGTCTCTAATTATATTTATTTGGGTATTTATAACATCAATTACGTCAATATTTCATTAATAAGATAATTACTGCATCATCGTTGTGTCATAAATTAATTAAAATATTTAATGTCTAAAAATTACAAATAAAATACCATTATGTAGGAAATCTCTTTAGTTTTCTAATTAATATTTATAGTAGAATTTATATTATGTATTACCCTATATTAAAAAATGTTTTATTAAATAAACTTTGATTTTAACTCTTTTAACTCTTCTTTGAATTAAATAATAATAAATGTCTTTATCTAATTCAAGTGGGCCTAAATGGTCATATTTTATTCCTAAGATTGTTTTTGGTCGAATTACACTTATCCAATATAATTAGGACATGTGTTAGGGTAATAATAATATCATTTTTACCCTTAATTACCCAATTTACTTTTAACCGTGGTAAATAAAAGTAAAAAGTTACTATTCACCAAAAATTATTTTCATCTCATTGAACCACATTTTACTTACTGACATCAATCATGTCTCTCGGATTTTCGAAATTCCACTCACAGAAGCGGTAAAATTATGTTTTATGAAAAATTCAGTTTTTTTAACTACCACTTAGTGGTTTCACTGTTCATCAAAAATTGAATGTTTTTAGAAAAATACCAAAAATTAGGCCTAAGCTATATTTGATATTATGAATTCAAAAATGATTTCTATTTTACCAAGTTCAAAACATATCAGTTGCATTAATTAATTTAAAAATTAATTTCCGTCGTCAAAACAAATAGTGTGTTGTTAAGAGATAATAACTATTAAAAGATTGACACTTGTTTATGTCTGGTTTAAATGTGAAATTACATCCAATGACCAACATTGTATTAAATTGTAAAAATATATTCTAAATATACATTAAAACCACTCAAATTAATAATTTATCACTATTAATTATTTCGATTGAAAAAGATGTTTTTATTTAAAATTTAGTAATTTTCACTATTCATCAAAATATGAAAGTTATCCGAAAATCACCAAAATTTCACCCTAAGCTAATTTCGATATTCCGAATCCAAAAATGAAGTCCATTTTGAAAAATAAAATTTAAAAAATTTTAAAAAGTGATTATTCCTATTCATAACGGCTAGTTTTAATAATATTTTAATAGCATATCGTTGTTTAGCGAAACTTGGTGTTGCGTAAAACACACGCTATCGTGGAAGGTCGCGATTTCGTGTAATTAAAGCCAGGTAAGAGATGTTTGTTGTGAAAGCTCCTTTTGGTGTAGCTTATAGCACAAGAAATTAATGAAATTAAAAAGAATATTTTTCATAAAATCTCGGGGTGTTAGATTCTACCCCCCTTAAAATGAATTTCGCCCTCAAAATTCGTCGGGGTTATAAATGGTTTACTACTCGAAAGTTTCTTTAATAGAAACCCACATCGTAAAAAGGAATTCCAAAACCAATCTTTAAAAACAAAAGTATGAAACGTAACGGTTACCCAAATAAACTAATCACTGGGTTTCCACATAGGTGAAAATAAGGATATGGAAGAAAAATCTAACCATCATGTTCTGATAGAGAGTGGTAGAGAACATGGCTATGGAAAATCCAACAATCAAAAATCCATAAATTTGTGACGATCTAAGTTACCATCTGATTAATCAGATATAATAGCACTAGGACAACTTTTTTGGTTTTCAAGATCGTTTCCCTAAAGTTGAAGAATTTGAATTAGAATAAATAATTACTTTATTTTGGTACAATCTCACTGTTGTTCGTGACTTGAACAATTTCCATTTCATCTCTTAAATAAATGAAGATGAATTTGTCATTCATGAAGTGTTAGCAGATCATGTGATAGAATGACGGGTCATTCCATCTGTCTCAAACAAAAGGTTTGCAAAAGTTATTAAATATACATAAGTCATTCTATAGTGAGATTAATCATATATGGTTCCTAAAATGGACTTATACTTCATATATCATACTTCTTAATATAATAAAACTAGTTTATACTAAACATGGACTTCCTGTAGGCCAGTGGTAGGCGATAAGGGCCAGTCGCACTTCGGTTGTGGGTCCGATTTCCACAGCCTTGTCCGACGCGATGGGCTGTCACCCATCCTGCAGGTTGTCCTTTATCTAAAACTATATTACTATAACATCCCATCAATAATATTGAAAAACGTTTTATCCTAACTTATTTCCAACATAATCCATTCTAATCTTTAGGCTTATCTAAAATACTTCGGTCCAAGCTCCTTGTATAAAGAAAATGATTAATTGAAATGTCACAGAACAATCACGTGAATTCCATCATTTATCCCCTATATATCATAAGATATATCTTGTTGGTCAAATTACAAACATGTGAATACCTTAATCATGTATTCTCTTGAGTAATGAATACCCATTGAACCTTAGTGAAAACATGAATGCAGTTAAAAGTTAACACTTTCCACATACCAAAATCCTCAAAATTCTATATACTCAAACCATGATATCACTTAGTCCTTATATCAATCATGAGCTCATGAATACTGTTAAACATTTCATTTTCTCGTTTTCCCTTCATTATGCGCATATCATCTTATTTCAAAAAATATCTCAATCACTTTGAATACCAGATTAGACCAATACATAAATATTCCAATACTTCATGATACAACATTATTTTGGAATCCCATTACATAAACACTTAATCATTCCACCACATCGTTGTCATATTCAACATCTCCAATAGTGATCGCATGTGACTTCCCATTGTCCTTTTCCTTAAGCGGTTGCTCATGTTGATCATCACTAACCCTTGGATTAGGGCATTTATTAGCATAATGCCCCATTTCCTTGCATTTGAAGCATTGAAGTGTTGGTGGTGCGTTCTCTACAGTGTTTTCTTTATTCACATCATTAGAAACCCTTTATCCATTACTTCGAAAATCAGCTGCTCGATGACCTTCTTTTCCAAACAAAAAACATTTTCTTGTCCCTTTAAGACAATCTCCACCATGCTTCTTTCCACACTTTGCGCATAAGGTAACATTCATCTTCTTTTCACCATTATTATGAGATTTCTCCTTGAACTCCATCTATCCTTTCTTGTCAAAACCATGAGATGGATATGTAACACGAACTTCCATTTCTACCTTGATAGCACAAAGTACAATTTCTTCATAGTTATTGAAGTCTCTTATAGCTAATTCCCTTCAAAGACTTGGTTTTATGCCACTGAAAGATCGATCAACTTTACTTTCAGGTTGGATGATAATTCCAGATGCATACCTTGCAAGTCTTGTAAAATTCGCTTCGTATATACCAACATATTCATCATCCTTCAGCTTCAGCTCAAGAAACTCCTTTTCCATCTTTGTTTGAATAATACGTGGGAAGTACTTACTGAAAAAAATTTCTTGAACTCGTCCCAATACATGGACTCAATTTCATCTCTTGGCCTCGCATTCTTGATAAGATTCCACCATTGATCAACTTCACCTTCCAAATGATATACTGCTAAGATGACATTATCATGTTTAGAACATTGATGAACTGAAAATATCTTTTCAGTGGTACTGATCCATTGTTCAGCAACAAGTGGATCGGTAGTCCCACTGAAAGTAGGTGGGCGTTGCCTCATGAAGGACTAAATAGAATATTGTTCCTTTCTCTGCTCATTTGGACGTCCAGAATGATTCATAGCTTGTGTAATTATAGCAATAAGATTTTGCACTCCGTCTCCCATAACATTTGTGTGTTCAGGAGGAAAATCATTGCATTGTCCATTGCATTGATCAACAAGGTTTTTTCGGGTTCCAGCCATTGTCTAAAACCCAAAAAGAATAGTGTGAGAGGAAAAAATCATGCTAGGGAAAACAACATTATAAAGGGGGAGTATCCTCAATATCTAACACCTTAGGTTAAATTCTATTATCGTTACCGTAGTTCTAGGACTGTATCATATACGTATACTTATCCTTAGGGACATCCCTAGAAATACCTTAGAAATATCTCTAGGGATCGCACTAATGCTTTCGCATCCAAGTTTCCAAAGGTTGACAAAACCTTTCCTCTAATACCAACTGTAGAGACCCGAAGCCTGACGTACATTGACATTACATTACATTTGGGTAATACTTATTACATAACAAAAAAAACACACAAGGATCGTAATAGTTTAGTGTCTTTGGAAACTCAGAATATAATCTTCTAATCCTGGTGAAAGATCTTCAACATCTCCAATAAATATCTTCCTTTTTTATACCTAAAATCTTTCTTTATATCCTGGGGAAAAGTAGACATAAAAGGGTGAGATCAAATGCTTATTAAGGGTAAACAAAAGAAATATCAATCATATCATATACATAAGCACATAACTTTTGGAAATCTTAACCTGTAAAAGAGATCATAATTTCATAACCTGTGATAACTCATGACAGTGAAATGTAATCACAATAATCATAACCTAAATCATTAAACTTTGTGTCATGCACACATAATCATAGAGAATCATTTCATGTTAGTCAAGACTCATTTCCAATACTATCTTAGTAGAGAAAGTCCATTTCTGAACCGAGTCACCCTCGTTTCAGTCCTGTTTCATTAAACCGGTATAACCTACCATTCCAGCCATGTCTATCTAATGAGATATAAAATCTTTACCCAATGCATTGGAGGTAGATATTGGTCCTACCCATCTCATAATGATACCATTCTTATGTGTGCCACAAAATCATAAAACATACATCACAGCATAACCCATGTAATAAAAATGGGAATCATAAACATCATGACATCATAAAACAATTCATATAAGATAAAGGAATTCCTAAAAATATTTCCATCGCAACATAATAAAATCAATGTAAGAATAGGGATAGAAACAAGACCCTATATTATCTTAGATGGAAAATAATTTTGATTAAACACTTGAACTCCATTCTTGAGGAAAATATCCTTTCTACTTCAAAAATATGTTTCCTTTCTTAACATGTCATTCAATTCTAAACTAAATAAAGTTGATTAAAAATAAACATCAAAACTTTTAAAGGATGATTCTTGGAAATAATGTTTTAAAAATCCATTCATGCCGTATAAGTTAAATAAACATTTTTATCGTACTTTTGTCAGAAAAGTCAAAAAGTACCTCGTATGAAAAACGACAAAAGATTCCTTTCATATATTTTACTAAAAAGTCACCTAAGGGTAAAATTGGATATAAACTATTGTAGAATGATGTAAATATTACATATTTAGTAAACATGGATGTGGAAGATAAAATAGAACCCAGTAAATACAAAGTATAAACAATCTCGGATAAAAATGAGATTGTGATATTCCCCATACCTTAGGTCCGATTTGCTTCGTAAGTGTCCGAAACTCCTGTAATATGATTTAAATAATGTCATTGACTTATTACAGAATCATATTCACTGTTATGATATCATATATGGTTCACTTATGTCTTTATATTACCCATTCTTCTGTAAATTCCATGTTAAAGAGCGTTTTTGGGTAAAATTGTTTCATTTGTCGTCCGTGTTTTGACTTGTAATTATTCATATGATTACTTTGATCATCATTACTTAATTCCAGAATATAAAACATGATTTATATATATATATATATTCAGAATATACATATATATAATAAATCAGTAAATGGAACGAAATACACCGTTCAAGGAGACGGTAGGCCGTACGTACGCATGAACGCTGTTTTCGTTTCCATATTGAGTTGAACGGAATTAAGTAGATGACATTCATATATATATACATAAATCTAGTATCATTATTATTTCATATATTTCATGATTACTTATTATATATACTTTATAATCATTCATGAATGGTTTAAAGTGGAGAATGAATCTCATCGCGTCGTGGAGACGGTAGTCCGTACGTAGGCACAAGGGATGATGTCGTTCTCATGATTGTGGGACTGTATTGGAGTGTATGTATACTATTTCAGAATCAATATCACTTTAAAATAATAATATATAGTTATTATTTACAACATTATACCCATCTGATTACGGTGGTGGTGGAAAATAGATTTCACCACGTCGTGGAGACGGTATTCCGTACGTACGCACGCGCGGTGATTTCGTTTTCCGTAGTATGTATAGATGGTGAAATAGGATTGTTTCATACTTATAATAACATATCAGTATACGAGTGATACTGATGTTATTACTTCATTATTAAACAACCTAAGAAGAAGAAGTGGAAGAAGAAATAAAGGTGAAAAATCGGTAACGAACATTAACTCTTCTTTGAAGTGCTTCTTTGAGACCTCCTTTTAGGGAACTAAAATGGGTCTTTGAAGGAGAAAAGAACCTCTAGGATGTTTCTAGAGAAGTGGAGAAGAGAATTTTTCAGGGGTTGGCCGAGCTTGACGGCTCAAAGTTGTGTGAGGAAGAGAGGGAGGAGGTTCCCTTTTATAAGGGAGGAGAGGGGCTCCTTTGGAAAAACTAAAAATATTATTTTATTATAAAGTCATGTTCGGTTTTAAATAGCTCCAAATTGATTTATTTCGAGGCTAAGTTGGTGATGGGTCGAAAGCCTCTCATCCAATAGAATTTAGAAAAGTTTAGGTTCCTATTTTAACATTATCATTTATATTTAACATTAAGTTAAATAATTTTACTTTTACCGTGTCTTCTTGTGTTCTTACACTATAACATTAATAAACTTACATTAAGAAGCCAAACGAACCCCAAATTGTTTATTATTAATATATATAACCTTATCTAAGTCATTTTTCCGAACCTTAGATTTTTAGGAATAAAATAACAATTAATAATATAATATTTTTTTTAAAAACTATTTTATGTCAATTTTGAAACTATTTAGTAATTGATTTTGTGAAAATCATAACAGAATGATAAGTTCGAACAAAGTTAATTACAACAATACTAACATGTCATATTAACCTAGAAAATTAGTGGAATTCATAAAAAGTCTCAAATTATTTTTATTTGGGTATTTATAACATCAATTATGTCAATATTTCATTAATAATATAATTATTGCATCATTGTTGTGTCATAAATTAATTAAATTATTTAATGTCTAAAAATTACAAATAAAATACCATTATGTAGGAAATCTATTTAGTTTTCTAATTAATATTTATAGTAGAATTTAAATTATGTATAACCCTATATTAAAAAATGTTATATTAAATAAACTTTGATTTTAACTCTTTTAACTCTTCTTTGAATTAAATAATAATAAATGTCCTTATCTAATTCAAGTGGGCCTAAATGGTCATATTTTATTCCTAAGTTTGTTTATGGTCGAATTACACTTATCCAATAGAATTAGGACATGTGTTAGGGTAATAATAATATCATTTTTACCCTTAATTACCCTATTTACTTTTAACCGTGTTAAATAAAAGTAAAAAGTTACTATTCACCAAAAATTATTTTCATCTCATTGAACCACAATTTACTTACGGACATCAACCGTGTGTCTCGGATTTTTGAAATTCCACTCACAGAAGCGGTAAAATTATGTTTTATGAAAAATTCAGTTTTTTTTAACTACCACTTAGTGGTTTCACTATTCATCAAAAATTGAATGTTTTTAGAAAAATACCAAAAATTAGGCCTAAGCTATATTTGATATTATGAACTCAAAAATGATTTCTATTTTACCAAATTCAAAACATATCAGTTTCATTAATTAATTTAAAAATTAATTTCCGTCATCAAAACAAATAGTGTGTTCTTAAGAGATAATAACTATCAAAAGATTGACACTTGTTTATGTCTGGTTTAAATGTGAAATTACATCCAATGACCAACATTGTATTAAATGGTAAAAATATATTCTAAATATATTTTAAAACCACTCAAATTAATAATTTATCACTATTAATTATTTCGATTGAAAAAGTTGTTTTTAATTAAAATTTAGTAATTTTCACTATTCATCAAAATATGAAAGTTATCCGAAAATCACCATGATTTCACCCTAATCTAATTTCGATATTCCGAATCCAAAAATGAATTCCATTTTGAAAAATAAAATTTAAAAAATTTTACAAATTGGTTATTCCTATTCATAACGGCTAGTTTTAATAATATTTTAATAGCATATCGTTGTTTAGCGAAACTTGGTGTTGCGTACAACACACGATATCGTGGAAGGTCGCGATTGCATGTAATTCAAGCCAGGTCAGAGATGTTTGTTGTGAAAGCTCCTTTTGGTGTAGCGTATAACACAAGACATTAATGAAATTAAAAATAATATTTTTCATAAAATCTCGGGGTGTTAGATTCTACCCCCCTTAAAATAAATTTCGCCCTCAAAATTCGTCGGGGTTATAAATGGTTTACTACTCGAAAGATTCTTTAATAGAAACCCACATCGTAAAAATGAATACCAAAACCAATCATTAAAAACCAAAGTATGAAACGTAACGGTTACCCAAATAAACTAATCACTGGGTTTCCACATAGGTGAAAATAAGAATATGGAAGAAAAATCTAACCATCATGTTCTGATGGAGAGTGGTAGAGAACATGGCTATGGAAAAGCCAACAATAAAAAATCCATTAATTTGTGACGATCTAAGATACCATCTGATTAATCAGATATAAGAGCACTAGGACAACATTTTTGGTTTTCAAGATCGTTTCCCTAAAGATGAAGAATTTGAATTAGAATAAATAATTACTTTATTTTGGTACAATCTCACTGTTGTTCGTACCTTGAACAATTTCCACTTCATCTCTTAAATAAATGAAGTTGAATTTGTTATTCGTGAAGTGTTAGCAGATCATGTGATAGAATGACGGGTCATTCCATCTATATCAAACAAAAGGTTAGCAAAAGTTATTAAATATACATAAGTCATTCTATAGTGAGATTAATCATATATGGTTCCTAAAATGGACTTATACTTCATATATCATACTGCTTAATATAATAAAACTAGTTTCTACTAATCATGGACTTCCTGTAGGCTAGTGGTAGGCGATAAAGGCCAGTCGCACTTCGGTTGTGGGTCCGATTTCCACAGCCTTGTCTGACGCGATGGGCTGTCACCCGTCCTGCAGGTTGTCCTTTTTCTAAAACTATATTACTATAACATCCCATCAATAATATCGAAAAACGTTTTATCCTAACTTATTTCCAAATTAATCCATTCTAATCATTAGGCTTATCTAAAATACTTCGGTCCAAGCTCCTTGTATAAAGAAAATGATTAATTGAATTGTCACAGAACAATCACGAGAATGCCATCATTTATCCCCCATATATCATAAGATATATCTTGTTGGTCAAATTACAAACATGTGAATACCTTAATAATGTATTCTCTTGAATAATGAATACCCATTTAAGCTTAGTGAAAACATGAATGCAGTTAAAAGTTAACACTTTCCACATACCAAAATCCTAAAAATTCTATATACTCAAACCATGATATCACTTAGTCCTTATATCAATCATGAGCTCATGAATACTGTTAAACATTTCATTTTCTCGTTTTCCCTTTATTATGCGCATATCATCTTATTTCCAAAAATATCTCAATCACATTGAATACCAGATTAGACCAATACATAAATATTCCAATACTCCATGATACAACATTATTTTGGAATCCCATTACATAAACACTTAATCATTCCACCACATCGTTGTCATATTCAACATCTCCAATAGTGATCGCATGTGACTTCCCATTGTCCTTTGCCTTAAGCGGTTTCTCATGTCGATCATCACTAACCCTTGTATTAGGGCATTTATTAGCATAATGCCCCATTTCCTTGCATTTGAAGCATTGAAGTGTTGGTGGTGCGTTCTCTATAGTGTTTTCTTTATTCACATCATTAGAAACCCTTTATCCATTACATCGACACTTAGCTGCTCGATGACATTCTTTTCCACACTTAAAAAATTTTCTAGTCCCTTTAAGACAATCTCCACCATGCTTCTTTCCACACATTGTGCATAAGGTAACATTCATCTTCTTTTCACCATTATTCTGAGATTTCTCCTTGAACTCCATCTTTCCTTTCTTGTCAAAACCATGAGATGGATATGTAACACCAACTTCCATTTATACCTTGATAGCACAAAGCACAATTTCTTCATAGCTACTGAAGTCTCTTATAGCTAATGCCCTTCGAAGACTTGGTTTTATGCCACTGAAAGATCGATCAACTTTACTTTCAGGTTGGATGATAATTCCAGATGCATACATTGAAAGTCTTTTGAAATTTGCTTCGTATATACCAACAGATTCATCATCCATCTACTTCAGCTCATGAAACTCCTTTTCCATCTTTGTTTGAATAATACGAGGGAATTACTTACTGAAAAAAAGTTCTTGAACTCGTCCCATTCTATGGACTCAATTTCATCTCTTGGCCTCGTATTCTTGATAAGATTCCACCATTGATCAACTTCACCTTCCAAACGATATACTGCTAAGATGACATTATCATGTTCAGAACATTGAAGAACTGAAATTATCTTTTCAGTGGTACTGATCCATTGTTCAGCAACAAGTGGATCAGTAGTCCCACTGAAAGAAGGTGGACGTTGCCTCATGAAGGAATCAATAGAATATTGTTCCCTTCTCTACTCATTTGGAAGTCCAGAATGATTCATAGCTTGTGTAAGTATAGCAATAAGATTTTTCACTCTGTCTCCCATAACATTTGTTTGTTCAGGAGGACAATCATTGCATTGATCAACACGGTTCCTTCGGGTTCCAGCCATCGTCTAAAACCCAAAAAGAATAGTGCGAGAGGAAAACCTTTCCTTTGATACCAACTGTAGAGACCCGAATCCTGACGTACATTGACATTACATTACATTTGCGGAATACTTATTACATAACAAAAACACACACACAAGGATCGTAATAGTTTAGTGTCTTTGGAAGCTCAGAATATAATCTTCTAATCCTGGTGAAAGATCTTCAACATATCCCATAAAGATCTTCCTTTTTTTATACCTAAAACCATTCTTTATATCCTGGGGAAAAGTAAACATAAAAGGGTGAGATCAAATTCTCTGTAAGGGTAAACAAAAGAAATATCAATCATATCATATACATAAGCACATAACTTTTGGAAATCTTAACCTGTAAAAGAGATCATAATTTCATAACCTGTGATAACTCATGGCAGTGAAATGTAATCACAATAATCATAACTTAAATCATTAAACTTTGTGGCATGCACACATAATCATAGAGAATCATTTCTTGTTAGTCAAGACTCATTTCCAATACTATCTTAGTGGAGAATGTCCCTTTCTGAACCGAGTCACCCTCGTTTCAGTCCTGTTTCACTAAACCGGTATAACCTACCATTCCAGCCATGTCTATCTCATGAGATATAAAATATTTACCCAATGCATTGGAGGTAGATATTGGTCCCACCCATCTCATAATGATACCATTCTTATGTGTGCCACAAAATCATAAAACATACATCACAGCATAACCCATGTAATAAAAATGGGAATCTTAAACATCGTGACATCATAAAACAATTCATATAAGATAAAAAAAATCCTAAAAATATTTCCATCACAATATAATAAAATCAATGTAAGAATAGTGATAGAAACAAGACCCTATATTATCTTAGGTGGAAAATAATTTTGATTAAATACTTGAACTCCATTCTTGAAGAAAATATCCTTTCTACTTCAAAAATACTTTTCCTTTCTTAACATGTCATACAATTCTAAACTAAAAGAAGTTGATTAAAAATAAACTTCAAAACTTGTAAAGGAAGCTTCTTGGAAATAATGTTTTAAAAATCCATTCATGCCGTATAAGTTAAAAAAACATTTTTCTCGTACTTTTGTCGGAAAAGTCAAAAAGTACCTCGTACGAAAAACGACAAAAGATTCCTTTCATATCTTTTACTAAAAAGACACCTAAGGGTAAAATTGGATATAAAATATTGTAGAATGATGTAAATATTACATATTTAGTAAACATGGATGTGGAAGATAAAATAGACCCCAGTAAATACCAAAGTATAAAAAATCTCGGATAAAAATGAGATTGTGATATTCCCCATACCTTAGGTCCGATTTGCTTCGTAAGTGTCCGAAACTCCTGTATAATGATTTAAATAATGTCATTGACTTATTACAGAATCATATTCACTGTTATGATATCATATATGGTTCACTTATGTCTTTATATTACCCATTCTTTTGTAAATTCCATGTTAAAAATCGTTTTGGGTAAAATTGTTTCATTTGTCGTCCGTGTTTTGACATGTAATTATTCATATGATTACTTTGATCATCATTACTTCATTCAAGAATATAAAACATGATATATATATATATATATTCAGAATATACATATATATAATAAATCAGTAAATGGATAGAAATACACCGTTCAAGGAGACGGTAGGCCGTACGTACGCATGAACGCTGTTTTCGTTTCCATATTGAGTTGAACAGAATTAAGTAGATGACATTCATATATATATATATATATATAAATCCAGAATCATTATTATTTCATATATTTCATGATTACTTATTATATATACTTTATAATCATTCATGAATGGTTTAAAGTGGAGAATGAATCTCATCGCGTCGTGCAGACGGTAGTCCGTACATATGCACGAGCGATGATATCGTTCTTATAACGACCCATACTTTACATACATTTGTAATACTTCAAAAATTGAAGCACACATATTACAACATATGATAAAACTACAAAGGACTGTATAGGTATAGTGTCTTTAGAAACAGGGAAACATAAACAACTGGTTCATAAATCTTCTATAGTGTCTCCCATTTATTTCATCATATCTAGGGTCCCTTTTAGCATATTCTACTTAATATCCATCTTCCTGACCTGGGGAAAAGAAAACATAAAAGGGTGAGCTCAAATGCTCAGCAAGGACAAATAAAGGAAATAAAAATCATATCATATCTTTATGAAAATCAAAACCTGTAAAAGAGATCATAATATCTTAACATGGAATAAATCATAGAAGTGAAAATGAGATCCCCATAATCATAACATAAAACTTGAAACTTTGTGGCATGCACACATAATCATGGAAAATCATTTCTTGTAAGTCATGACTCATCGCCAAGACTATCTTAGTGGACAAAGTCCCTTTCTGAACCGAGTTCACTCCTCGTTTCAGTCCTGTATCACTGAACCGAAATAACCTTCCGTTCCAGCCATGTCTATCTCATGAGATATAAAATCTTTACCCAATTCATTGGAGGGAGATATAGGTCCCACCCATCTTATAATGAATCCTTTCTTATGTGTGCCACATAATCATAAAACATACATCATCGCATAACACATGTAACAAAAATGGGATTCTTGAAACATCATGACATCATAAATCAATTCATATAAGATAAAGGAATTCATAAAAATAATTCCATCACAACATGATCAAATCAATGTAATAATAGGGATAAAAACAGAACCCTTTATTATCTTAGATGGAAAATAATTTTGATAAAACACTTGAACTCCATTATTGAGGAAAATATCCTTTCTTCTTCAAAAACACTTTTCTTTTCTTAATATGTCATACAATTATAAACTAAAAGAAGTTGATTAAAAAGAAACTTTAAAACTTGTAAAGGAAGCTTCTTGGAAATAATGTTTTAAAAATCCATTCATGCCGTATAAGTTAAAAAAAACATTCTTCGTACTTTTGTCAGAAAAGTCAAAAAGTACCTCGTACGGAAAAACGACAAAAGATTCCATTCATATTCTTTACTAAAAACTCACCTAAGGGTAAAATTGGATTTAAACTATTGCAAGTGGATGGAAACAATATTTCATATTGAGGGAACATGGATGTGGATGATAAAATACACCCCAGTAAATACTTATGAATAAACAATCTCGGATAAAAATGAGATTGTGATATTTCCCTTACCTTAGGTCCGATTAGCTTTGTACGTGTCCGAAGCTCTTGTATAATGGTTTAAATAATGTTATTGACTTATTCCAGAATCATACATATTTATATGATATCATATATGGTCATATTATTAGCTTCTTGTTAGTAATATTTCATTGTTACTTGTTACTCGGGTCTTTATAACTTTTTGTTCTTATGCTTGTTTTGTCGAATAAATTCTTATTCTTATCTTTAGGTTATAGATAATTCATTTACAGAATGGTATTAGTGTAGTATATACCATATTCATTCATTCAATTCATTTATATAATCATTATTAAATGAAGATCATGTAGAACGAGTCGCATCACATCGTGGAGACGGTATTCCGTACGTACGCACAAGTGATGATATCGTTCCTATGATCGTGGAATTGTATTGGAGTATATATATATTATTTCAGTATCACTATTACTTCATAATAGTCATATATAGTTACTCATTACACCATTATACCCATCCTTGTAAGGTGATGGTGGAAAATAGATTACACCACGGCGTGGAGACGGTATTCCGTACGTACGCACGCGCGGTGATTTCATTTTTTCCGTAGGATGGATAGAAGGTGAATTAGGGTTGTTTCATATTTATAGTAACATATCAGTATGTAAGTAATACTGATGTTATTACTTTATCATGAAACAACTAAAGAAGAAGAAGTTGAAGAAGAAAGAAATTGAAAAGATCGGTAATGGATATTACCTCTTCTTTGGAACGCCTCTTTGAATCCTCCACTTAAGGAACTAAGATTGGTCTTTGGAGAAGACCAGGACCTCTAGGATTATTCTAGGGAAGTGGAGAGGAGAAAATGGCAGGGGTTGGCCGAGCTTGAGTGCTCAAAATTGGTGTGAGGAGGAGGGGGAGGAGGTGCCCTTTTATAAGGGAGGAGAGGGGCACCTTAGGAATATCTCAAAATATTATTTTATATTAAAGTCAAAATCAGTTTATAATGGTTCCAAAGGGTCTTATTTCAAAGATAAAGTGGGGAAGGGTCTAAATCCTATCAACCAATAGGATTTAGACAAGTTTAGGGTATTATTTTAACCTTATCAATTAGATTTAACTCTAAGTTAAATAATTTAACTTTTACCATGTCTTTTTGTTTTCTTTCACTATATGGTTAATACACTTACTATAACATGCTAAACGAACCCCAAATTGTTTATTATTAATATATATATCCTTATCTAAGTCATTTGGCCGAACCTTAGATTTTTAGGAATAAAATAACAATTAGTAATATAATATTTGATTTAAAAACTATTTTGTGTCAATTTTGACACTATTTGATATATGATTTGTTTGAAAGTCATAACAGAATTATATGTTCGAACCAAGTTAATTAAATCAACAATAATATATCATAGTAACCTAGAAAATTAGTTGAATTCATAAAAAGTCTCAAATTACATTTATTTTGGTGTTTATAACATCAATTATGTCAATATTTCATTAATAAGATAATTACTGCATCATCTTTGTGTCATAAATAAATTACATTATTTGATGTCTAAAAATTACAAATAAAATATCATCATGTAGCAAATCTTTTTAGATTTCTAATGAATATTTACAATTGAATTTATCTTATGTATAACCCCATATTAAAAATGATTTACTTATTAAACATTGATTTTAACTATTTTAACCCTTCTTTAAATAAATTAATAATAAATGTCCTAATCTAATCCAAGTGGGCCTAAATGGTCATATTTTATTCCTAAGTTTATTTTTGGTCGAATTACACTTGTCCAATAGAATTAGGACATGTGTTAGGGTAATATTAATATCATATTTACCCTTAGTTACCCTATTTACTATTAACCGCGGTAAAAAAAAGTAAAAAGTTACTATTCACCAAAAAATTATTTTCATCTCATTGAACCACATTTTAGTCCTTGATATTAACCGTGTCTCTCGGATTTTCGAAATTCCAATCACAGAAGCGGTAAAATTAAGTTTTATGCAAAATTCAGTTTTTAACCTATCACTTAGTGGTTTCACTATTCATCAAAAATTGAAAGTTTTCAGAAAAATACCAAAATTTCACCCTAGGCTAATTTCGATATTCTGAGTCCAAAAATGAAGTCCATTTTGAAAAATAAAATTTATAAAATTCCAAAAAGTGGTTATTACTATTCATAACGGCTAGTTTTAATAGCATAATGTTGTTTAGTGAAACTCGGTATTGCGTACGACGCAAGCTATCGAGGAAGGTCGTGATTGCGTGTAAAGCAAGCCAAGTAAGTGTTGCATAGAAAAAGATTCCTTTGATGATTTATATAACATAAAAGTCTCGGGTGTTACATTCTACCCCCCTTAAAAAGAATTTCGCCCTCGAAATTCGTCACTTTGTAACAAACAGATGAGGATACTTCTCCCTCATCATATCCTCAAGCTCCCATGTAGCTTCTTCAAGTTGGTGGTTTCTCCATAAAACTTTCACCAAGCGAGTGGTCTTGTTTCGTAGGACTTTTTCGCTACGATCCAGAATCTCTATCGGCTGTTCTTCATAAGAAAGATCTTGCTCCAGCGGTACAACTTCTGAGCTGAGTACATGTGAAGGATCTGGTATGTACTTTCTCAGGAGAGATATATGGAACACATCGTGAACTTGAGAGAGATTCGGTGGAAGCGCCAATCGGTAAGCTACCTTCCCAACACGATCCAATATTTCGAAAGAACCGATATATCTAGGGCTCAACTTCCCCTTCTTTCCAAATCTCATAACCCCCTTCCAGGGAGATATTCGTAAGAACACTTTATCACCCACTTCAAACTCTAGGTCTTTTATTCGGTTGTCGGCATAGCTTTTCTGTCGACTCTGAGCTGCTCTTATGTGTTGTTGAATAGATCTGACCTTTTCTGCCATTTCATCAACGAGATCAGGTCCTAATAGCTTTCTTTCCCCAACTTCATCCCAACAAGTTGGAGTCCTGCATTTCTTTCCATAGAGAGCTTCATAAGGAGCCATTTGAATACTGGAGTGAAAGCTATTATTATAAGAAAATTCCACCAAAGGTAGGTGTTGATCCCAACCTCCTTTGAAATCCATAGAGCAAGCTCTCAACATATCTTCTAGGGTTTGAATTGTTCTCTCAGACTGACCGTCTGTCTGGGGATGATAAGCAGTGCTGAAACTCAACTCTGTATCCAGAGTATGCTGAAGACTTCGCCAGAACTTCGAGGTAAATCTCGGATCTCGATCAGATATAATAGAAAGTGGTACTCCATGCAATCTTACCACTTCCTTTACATATATCCTGGCAA
The DNA here is from genome assembly GCA_963277665.1 of Viscum album. Taxonomy (NCBI): domain Eukaryota; kingdom Viridiplantae; phylum Streptophyta; class Magnoliopsida; order Santalales; family Viscaceae; genus Viscum; species Viscum album. The sequence goes on along the minus strand of OY728160.1, from coordinate 115,524,157 downwards.
GCTGATCTAGAGAGAAATCCTCTCTAATAGGAATGAAGTGTGCAGACACTGTGAGACGATCAACTATGACCCAGATAGCATTATTGCCTTTGGATGTTTTAGGAAGTCCTGTGACAAAGTCCATAGTGATGTTTTCCCATTTCCATTCGGGTATGGGTAATGGTTGTAACATCCCCTTAGACTTCTGTCTCTCAGCTTTAACTTGTTGACAAACCAAGCATCGAGAGACATATTCAGCAACATCTCTTTTCATGCCATCCCACCAGAAGTACTCTTTCAGGTCCCTATACATCTTCGTGCTTCTAGGATGAATAGAGAATGAAGAACTATGAGCCTCATCCAGCAGCTCTTTCTTTAATTCGGGGATGGGAGGAACACAAACCCGATTCCTGAAATTTATTATCCCATCACAATCAAGGTTGAATTCAGGAACATTTCTCACCTTCTTTTGTAACTCGACATCTTCTTTCTGTGCCTCTTTAATCTTCACATGTATAGATGGTTGAACATTCATTTGAGAAAGAAAAGATTTTTCCCCTTCCATTATAATTCCAAGATCCATCCTTTGTAAATCCATAAATATTGGATCTTTTGTGATCCTCATCATGGATAAACTAGCATGGTCTTGTCGACTTAATGCGTCTGCCACCTTGTTTGCTTTCCCAGGGTGGTAATGGATTGAGCAGTCATAATCCTTAATCAGCTCCAACCATCTTCTTTGACGCATATTCAACTCCTTTTTTGTGAAAATATACTTTAAACTTTTATGATCAGTATAAATATCACACCTTTCACCATAAAGGTAATGCCTCCAAATCTTTAATGCAAAGATTACCGCAGCCAACTCCAAATCATGTGTTGGGTAATTTTGTTCATTGATTTTCAACTGTCGTGAGGCATAAGCTATCACCATATCATTTTTCATAAGAACACACCCCAATCCCTTCTTGGATGCATCACTGTAGATCACAAACCTTTCTCCACTACAAGGCAGTGTGAGCACAGGTGCACTGGATAACCTTCTTTTCAACTCCTTGAAATTCTCTTCACAATCCTCTGTCCAGACAAACTTAACTCCTTTTCTGAGTCAACTTGGTGAGTGGATTAGATAATCGTGAAAAATCTTTTACAAAACGTCGATAATATCCAGCCAAACCAAGAAAACATCGGATCTCAGTTACTGTTGTTGGTCTCGACCATCTTTCGATAACCTCTGTTTTTGCTGGATCCACAGATATCCCCTCTTTTGAGATTATGTGACCCAAAAATGCAACTTTTTGAAGCCAAAATTCACACTTGGTAAATTTGGCATAAAGCTTCTCCTTTCTCAGGGTCTTCAATATAATTCTCAAGTGATCTTCATGTTCTTCCTTGCTCTTTGAATAGACAAGAATATCGTCTATAAAGACTACCACAAATTGATCAAGATAGTCTCTAAAGACTCTATTCATTAGATCCATGAAGATAGCAGGGGCATTAGTAAGACCAAATGGCATCACTATAAATTCATAGTGTCCATACCTTGTACGGAAAGCCGTCTTTGGTATATCCTCCCTTTTGACCCTTAATTGATGATACCCTGAACGAAGATCAATCTTGGAAAAGTATTGAGCTCCGCGTAGTTGGTCAAATAAGTCATCAATGCGTGGGAGAGGATATTTGTTCTTGATAGTGATCTTGTTAAGTTCTCGATAATCAATGCAGAGTCTCATTGATCCATCTTTCTTCTTAACAAATAGAACAGGTGCTCCCCAAGGTGACGCACTAGGGCGTATGAATCCCTTATCAAGATTCTCTTGGAGTTGCTTCTTCAATTCCTGCAACTCAATTGGGGCCATTCTATAAGGTGTCTTTGAAATAGGCAAAGCACCCGGTACGAGTTCTATTGAAAACTCAACTTCACGATTTGGTGGAAGACCCGGTAATTCCTCCGGAAAGACATCATCAAACTCCCTTACAATGGGAACATTCTTAATCGTGAGTTTCTCACCAACCATTTGAGATAAATAACCTTCATTTAGTGGGATCAATACCCATAAGATGGAAGAAATTTCCACTGGAAGGTTATGTTCATCCTTGCATTGGTATACGATCGTAGATTGATCTGGAGTATGAAATGTGACTTCCCTTCTTTGGCAATTGATATGAGCTCCATGTAGAGAAAGCCAATCCATGCCAAGAATCACATCAAATTCCACTAAAGGAAGGATCACAAGATTTGCAGGAAGCACTTTCCCACAAACTTCGATCGGAGAAGAATTATAAACTTTTGATGCGATTGATGTGCCATTAGGTGTTGTCACAACTAACTCAACATCTAATTGTTGAGGTAGTACGGTGATACCCTTAGAAAAGTCTTCAGAAATAAAAGAGTGGGTGGATCCAGAATCAAATAAAACATTTGCTACTTTAGAGTGGATGGTAAGTGTACCTTTCACCACATCGTTATCGTACTCCACATCGCTGATAGAAATTGCATGTGACTTTCCTTTGTCTTTAGCTTTAAGAGTTTGTTGACGTCGACCATCATCATCAACCCTTGGATTTGGGCATTGATTGGCATAATGCCCCATCTCCTTGCACTTGAAACATTGAAGTGTAGTAGGATCATTCTGCGTATCCCTTCCTTTGTTTGAATCATTGGACATCTTCTTCCCATTATCACGGCATTCAAATGCCCGATGCCCTTCCTTTCCACATTTAAAACATTTACTTGTCCCTTTAAGACAACTCCCTCCATGTTTCTTTCCACACTTTGAGCATAAGGAAAAGCTCATCTTCTTTTCCGTGTGCTCTTTAGATTTTTCTTTGAATTCCATCTTCCTCTTCTTATCAAACCCATGTGACTGATGGGTTACTCCAATCTCCATCTCGACTTTGAGAGCACATCGAACGATTTCCTCGTAGCTATTGAAGTCCCTTATGGCTAACGCCCTTCGAAGACTTGGTTTTAAGCCACTAAAGAATCGATCGATCTTACTCTCAGGTTGGATAATAATACCAGAAGCGTACCTTGCCAGTCTTGTAAAATTTGCTTCATAGGTACCAACAGATTCATCATCCCTTTGCTTCAGTTCAAGAAACTCTTTCTCCATCTTTGTTCGGAGAATACGAGGGAAGTACTTATTGAAAAATAAGTTCTTGAACTCGTCCCATTCCATAGACTCAATTTCATCCCTTTGCCTCGTATTCTTAACAAGATTCCACCATTGATCAGCATCTCCTTCCAAACGATACACTGCTAGGATGACTTTATCATGTTCAGAACATTGAAGAACTGAAAATATCTTTTCAGTAGTACTAATCCATTGTTCAGCAACTAATGGATCAGTAGACCCGCTGAAAGAAGGTGGACGCTGCCTCATGAAGGATTCAACAGAATGTTGCTCCCTCCTTTGCTCATTTGGAAATCCTGCATGATTCATAGCTTGAGAAAGTTGTGTGAGCATGGCTACAAGATTTTGCATTCCATCTCCCATATCGTTTGGTTGCTCAGGGGGACAATCATTGCATTGCCCATCGCTTTCCGCATTAACACGGTTCCTTCGGGTTCCAGCCATTGACTAAAACCAAGAAGAATAGTGTGAGCAACACTAATTATAATAGGAAACCACATAATTCAAGAATAAAATTTTCATGCTTATGGTCTTATCCTAGGTTATTCAAGGCCATTTCTAAAACACTAAGATTGTGTACTATGCGTAGACTTATCCTTAGGGTTCTTACTAAGGCTTTCACATCCTAGTTTCCAAAGGTTGACTATACCTTTCCTCTGATACCAACTATAATGACCCATACTTTACATAAATTTTTAATACTTCAAAAATTGAAGCACACTTATTACAACATATGATAAAACTACAAAGGACCGTATAGGTATAGTGTCTTTAGAAACTGGGAAACATAAACAACTGGTTCATAAATCTTCTACAGTGTCTCCCATTTATTTCATCATATCTAGGGTCCCTTTTAGCATATTCTACTTAATATCCATCTTCCTGACCTGGGGAAAAGAAAACATAAAAGGGTGAGCTCAAATGCTCAGCAAGGACAAATAAAGGAAATAAAAATCATATCATATCTTTATGAAAATCAAAACCTGCAAAAGAGATCATAATATCTTAACATGGAATAAATCATAGAAGTGAAAATGAGATCCCCATAATCATAACATAAAACTTGAAACTTTGTGGCATGCACACATAATCATGGAAAATCATTTCTTGTTAGTCATGACTCATCGCCAAGACTATCTTAGTGGACAAAGTCCCTTTCTGAACCGAGTTCACTCCTCGTTTCAGTCCTGTATCACTGAACCGAAATAACCTTCCGTTCCAGCCATGTCTATCTCATGAGATATAAAATCTTTACCCAATGCATTGGAGGGAGATATAGGTCCCACCCATCTTATAATGAATCCTTTCTTATGTGTGCCACATAATCATAAAACATACATCATCGCATAACACATGTAACAAAAATGGGATTCTTGAAACATCATGACATCATAAATCAATTCATATAAGATAAAGGAATTCATAAAAATAATTCCATCACAACATGATCAAATCAATGTAATAATAGGGATAAAAACAGAACCCTTTATTATCTTAGATGGAAAATAATTTTGATAAAACACTTGAACTCCATTCTTGAGGAAAATATCCTTTCTTCTTCAAAAACACTTTTCTTTTCTTAATATGTCATACAATTATAAACTAAAAGAAGTTGATTAAAAATAAACTTTAAAACTTGTAAAGGAAGCTTCTTGGAATTAATGTTTTAAAAATCCATTCATGCCGTATAAGTTAAAAAAAACATTCTTCGTACTTTTGTCGGAAAAGTCAAAAAGTACCTCGTACGGAAAAACGACAAAAGATTCCTTTCATATTCTTTACTAAAAACTCACCTAAGGGTATAATTGGATTTAAACTATTGCAAGTGGATGGAAACAATATTTCATATTGAGGGAACATGGATGTGGATGATAAAATACACCCCAGTAAATACTTACGAATAAACAATCTCGGATAAAAATGAGATTGTGATATTTCCCTTACCTTAGGTCCGATTAGCTTTGTACGTGTCCGAAGCTACTGTATAATGGTTTAAATAATGTTATTGACTTATTCCAGAATCATACATATTTATATGATATCATATATGGTCATATTATTAGCTTCTTGTTAGTAATATTTCATTGTTACTTGTTACTCGGGTCTTTATAACTTTTTGTTCTTATGCGTGTTTTGTCGAATAAATTCTTATTCTTATCTTTAGGTTATAGATAATTCATCTACAGAATGGTATTAGTGTAGTATATACCATATTCATTCATTCAATTCATTTATATAATCATTATGAAATGAAGATCATGTAGAACGAGTCGCATCACATCGTGGAGACGGTATTCCGTACGTACGCACAAGTGATGATATCGTTCCTATGATCGTGGAATTGTATTGGAGTATATATATATTATTTCAGTATCACTATTACTTCATAATAGTCATATATAGTTACTCATTACACCATTATACCCATCCTTGTAAGGTGATGGTGGAAAATAGATTACACCACGGCGTGGAGACGGTATTCCGTACGTACGCACGCGCGGTGATTTCATTTTTTCCGTAGGATGGATAGAAGGTGAATTAGGGTTGTTTCATATTTATAATAACATATCAGTATGTAAGTAATACTGATGTTATTACTTTATCATGAAACAACTAAAGAAGAAGAAGTTGAAGAAGAAAGAAATCGAAAAGATCGGTAATGGATATTACCTCTTCTTTGGAACGCCTCTTTGAATCCTCCACTTAAGGAACTAAGATTGGTCTTTGGAGAAGACCAGGACCTCTAGGATTATTCTAGGGAAGTGGAGAGGAGAAAATGTCAGGGGTTGGCCGAGCTTGAGTGCTCAAAATTGGTGTGAGGAGGAGGGGGAGGAGGTGCCCTTTTATAAGGGAGGAGAGGGGCACCTTAGGAATATCTCAAAATATTATTTTATATTAAAGTCAAAATCGGTTTATAATGGTTCCAAAGGGTCTTATTTCGAAGATAAAGTGGGGAAGGGTCGAAATCCTATCAACCAATAGGATTTAGACAAGTTTAGGGTATTATTTTAACCTTATCAATTAGATTTAACTCTAAGTTAAATAATTTAACTTTTACCATGTCTTTTTGTTTTCTTTAACTATATGGTTAATACACTTACTATAACATGCCAAACGAACCCCAAATTGTTTATTATTAATATATATATCCTTATCTAAGTCATTTAGCCGAACCTTAGATTTTTAGGAATAAAATAACAATTAGTAATATAATATTTGATTTAAAAACTATTTTGTGTCAATTTTGACACTATTTGATATATGATTTGTTTGAAAGTCATAACAGAATTATATGTTCGAACCAAGTTAATTAAATCAACAATAATATATCATAGTAACCTAGAAAATTAGTTGAATTCATAAAAAGTCTCAAATTACATTTATTTTGGTGTTTATAACATCAATTATGTCAATATTTCATTAATAAGATAATTACTGCATCATCTTTGTGTCATAAATAAATTACATTATTTGATGTCTAAAAATTACAAATAAAATATCACCCTGTAGGAAATCTTTTTAGATTTCTAATGAATATTTACAATTGAATTTATCTTATGTATAACCCCATATTAAAAATGATTTACTTATTAAACTTTGATTTTAACTATTTTAACCCTTCTTTAAATAAATTAATAATAAATGTCCTAATCTAATCCAAGTGGGCCTAAATGGTCATATTTTATTCCTAAGTTTGTTTTTGGTCGAATTACACTTGTCCAATAGAATTAGGACATGTGTTAGGGTAATATTAATATCATATTTACCCTTAGTTACCCTATTTATTATTAACCGCGGTAAAAAAAGTAAAAAGTTACTATTCACCAAAAAATTATTTTCATCTCATTGAACCACATTTTAGTCCTTGATATTAACCGTGTCTCTCGGATTTTCGAAATTCCAATCACAGAAGCGGTAAAATTAAGTTTTATGCAAAATTAAGTTTTTAACCTATCACTTAGTGGTTTCACTATTCATCAAAAATTGAAAGTTTTCAGAAAAATACCAAAATTTCACCCTAGGCTAATTTCGATATTCTGAGTCCAAAAATGAAGTCCTCTTTGAAAAATAAAATTTATAAAATTCCAAAAAGTGGTTATTACTATTCATAACGGCTAGTTTTAATAGCATAATGTTGTTTAGTGAAACTCGGTATTGCGTACGATGCAAGCTATCGAGGAAGGTCGCGATTGCGTGTAAAGCAAGCCAAGCAAGTGTTGTATAGAAAAATATTCCTTTGATGATTTATATAACATAAAAGTCTCGGGTGTTACAGTTCTCATGATCATGGTACTGTATTTGAGTGTATGTATACTATTTCAGAATCAATATCACTTTAAAATTATAATATATAGTTATTATTTACACCATTATACCCATCCGATTAAGGTGGTGGTGGAAAATAGATTTCACCACGTCATGGAGACGGTATTCCGTACGTACGCACGCGCAGTGATTTCGTTTTCCGTAGGATGTATAGATGGTGAAATAGGATTGTTTCATACTTATAATAACATATCAGTATACGAGTGATACTGATGTTATTACTTCATAATGAAACAACCTAAGAAGAAGAAGTGTAAGAAGAAATAAAGGTGAAAGAATCGGTAACATACATCTACTCTTCTTTGAAGTGCTTCTTTGAGACCTCCTTTTAGGGAACTAAAATGGGTCTTTGAAGAAGAACAGAACTTCTAGGATGTTTCTTGGGAAGTGGAGAAGAGAATTTGGAAGGGGTTGGCCGAGCATGAAGGCTCAATGTTGTGTGAGGAAGAGACGGAGGAGGTTCCCTTTTATAAAGGCGGAGAGGGGCTCCTTTGGAAAAACTAAAAATATTATTTTTTTATAAAGTCAAGTTCGGTTTTAAATAGATCCAAATTGATTTATTTCGAGGCTAAGGTGGGGATTGGTCGAAATTCTCTCATCCAATAGAATTTTGAAAAGTTTAGGTTCCTATTTTAACCTTATCATTTATATTTAACATTAAGTTAAATAATTTTACTTTTACCGTGTCTTCTTGTGTTCATACACTATAACATTAATAAACATATGTTTACGAAGCCAAACGAACCCCAAATTGTTTATTATTAATATATATAACCTTATATAAGTCATTTGGCCGAACCATAGATTTTTAGGAATAAAATAACAATTAATAATATAATATTTGTTTTAAAAACTATTTTATGTCAATTTTGAAACTATTTAGTAATTGATTTTTTGAAAATCATAACAGAATGATAAGTTCGAACAAAGTTAATTACAAAAATACTAACATGTCATATTAACCTAGAAAATTAGTGGAATTCATAAAAAGTCTCATATTATATTTATTTGGGTATTTATAACATCAATTATGTCAATATTTCATTAATAAGATAATTACTGCATCAACGTTGTGTCATAAATAAATTAAATTATTTAATGTCTAAAAATTACAAATAAAATACCATTATGTAGGAAATATTTTTAGATTTCTAATGAATATTTATAGTCTAATTTATCTTATGTATAACCCTATATTAAAAAATGTTTTATTAAATAAACATTGATTCTAACTCTTTTAACTCTTCTTTGATTTAAATAATAATAAATGTCCTAATCTATTTCAAGTGGGCCTAAATGGTCATATTTTATTCCTATGTTTGTTTTTGGTCTAATTACACTTATCCAATAGAATTAGGACATGTTTTAGGGTAATAATAATATAAATTTTACCCTTAATTACCCTATTTTCTTTTAACTGTGGTAAATAAAAGTAAAAAGTTACTATTCACCAAAAATTATTTTCATCTCATTGAACCAAATTTTACTTACTGAAATCAACCGTGTCACTCCAATTTTTGAAATTCAACTCACAGAAGCGGTAAAATTATGTTTTATGAAAAATTAAGTTTTTTATCTACCACTTAGTGGTTTCACTATTCATAAAAAATTGAAAGTTTTCAGAAAAATAGCAAAAACTAGGCCTAAGCTATATTTGATATTATGAACTCAAAATTGATTACTATTTTACTAAATTCAAAACATATCAGTTGCATTAATTAATTTAAAAATTAATTCCCGTCATCAAAACAAATAGTGTGTTCTTAAGAGATAATAACTATCAAAAGATTGACACTTGTTTATGTCTGGTTTAAATGTGAAATTACATCCAATTACCAACATTGTATTAAATTGTAAAAATATATTCTAAATATACTATAAAACCACTCAAATTAATAATTTATCACTATTAATTATTTTGATTGAAAAAGTTGTTTTTAATTAAAATTTAGTAATTTTCACTATTCATCAAAATATGAAAGTTATCCGAAAATCACCAAAATTTCACCCTAAGCTAATTTCAATATTCCGAATCCGAAAATGAAGTCCATTTTGAAAAATAAAATTTACAAAATTTCAAAAAGTGGTTATTACTATTCATAACGGCTAGTTTTAATAATATTTTAATAGGAAATCGTTGTTTAGCGAAACTTGGTGTTGCGTACAATACACACTATCGTGGAAGGTCACGATTGTGTGTAATTCAAGCCAGGTCAGAGATGTTTGTTGTGAAATCTCCTTTTGGTGTAGCGTATAAGAGAAGACATTAATGAAATTAAAAATAATATTTTTCATAAAATCTCGGGGTGTTACATTCTACCCCCCTTAAAATGAATTTCGCCCTCGAAATTCGTCGGGGTTATAAATGGTTTACTACTCGAAAGTTTCTTTAATAGAAACCCACATCGTAAAAAGGAATACCAAAACCAATCTTTAAAAACCAAAGAATGAAACGTAACGGTTACCCAAATAAACTAATCACTGGGTTTCCACATAGGTGAAAATATGGATATGGAAGAAAAATCTAACCATCATGTTTTGATGGAGAGTGGTAGAGAACATGGCTATGGAAAAGACAACAATCAGAAATCCATAAATTTGTGACGATATAAGGTACCATCTGATTAATCAGATATAAGAGCACTAGGACAACATTTTTGCTTTTCAAGATCGTTTCCATAAAGTTGAAGAATTTGAATTAGAATAAATACTTACTTTATTTTGGTAAAATCTCCCTGTTTTTCGTTTCTTGACCAATTTCCACTTCATCTCTTAAATAAATGAAGTTGAATTTCTTATTCGTGAAGTGTTAGCAAATCATGTGATAGAATGACGGGTCATTCCATCTGTCTCAAACAAAAGGTTAGCAAAAGTTATTAAATATACATAATTCATTCTATAGTAAGATTAATCATATATGGTTCCTAAAATGGACTTATACTTCATATATCATACTGCTTAATATAATAAAACTAGTTTCTACTAAACAGGGACTTCCTGTAGGCCAGTGGTATGCGATAAAGGCCATTCGCACTTCCGTTGTGGGTTCGATTCCCACAGCTTTGTCTGACGCGATGGGTTGTCGCCCGTCCTGCAGGTTGTCATTTTTCTAAAACTATATTACTATTAAATCCCATCAATAATATAGAAAAACGTTTTATCCTAACTTATGTCCAACAAAATCAATTCTAATCTTTTGGCTTATCTAAAATACTTCGGTCTATGCTCATAGTATAAATAAAATGAATACTTGAAATGTCACAGAACAATCACGTGAATGCCATCATTTATCCCCCATATATCATAAGATATATCTTGTTGGTCAAATTACAAACATGGGAAACATGATTTGTTATAAAGAATGGATTAATACTAGGGACTTTGGAGTATCAAAAAAAAGTATAGGTATTCCCCATGAAGTTCTATGATTATTGCATTATAAATGGTCCTTGGCTTATAGGGACTGATATTATAAGTTAATGTGACTCACATAGTTCCATATATTATTCTAATGTTATGAATTCATGGCCCATGATCTTTATTCCTTTATGATTCCTGACTTATAAACATACAATATTAATTCTTTGACTGATGTGTATGATCTTGAATATACAAGTTATGATCTTATAACGAATTTCACATGTTCTCTTTTCCTTTTATTCCTGATGATGAATATACCTCTCTTTTGTTTCCCCTTTCTGATCATCTGACATAATCCCTTTATTAATTTTTATTTAATAAGGTTATGGTGAAGGGTTTTATGTAGGTGTATAAAGGGGAATATATTTATGGAATATTTTAAATATTTTTCCCCAAACTGGATGAATCTGTTATATGTTTGTAAATGAAAAAAACTATGATGATCATTGAACATGATTTTTTGTTAATGTACTGAATATTTTTTTAAATTTATTTAATATCTATTTATGTTATGCCTGGGGAATTATAGTTTGTATAAATGTAATGGTTAATTCATCCATTGGAAACTAGATGAGAAATCTCTATTTATATCACCGAGTATATTTCAATGGATTTTTATGGGGATTTCTTTAAGGATAAGCCTAAGGTGTCCTCGGAATGTCTAATAATTTATACATGATATAAGTTATTTTTCAGGATTTAGTTGTTTTATACTTAGATAATTTCTTCTCATGGTATAATTTTTGGATAGATTTAATGGTGGGAACCAGAAGATACTAATTTAATATTTAATGTTACAAATAATTTTCTGATGATTAGTCAAATTGGTTGATAACAAGTGTGGTGGATGTTGTGATCAGGCCTAATTATTTTTCACAGAACATGGTCAATTTAATTTTTCATAAACAACTCTCGAATTCACCATAGAGAACAAGAAAAGTTTTTACTAAGAGATCAATTAATGGAGACCTTAAGGGAAAGATTATTCTATTTAATTTGTGTTTAAAATGTGTAAATATTCACACAATTGAATGTATTATACTAATAGAATGTTGTTTTGACTTTGGAAAAATAAGGAAAAAATTAATGTAAGCACACATGAAAAATTAATTGTATCGTTATTGCAGTGGAATGAAATATTTGCTTCCATCAGATATTGTAAATAGTTAAATAATTCATGAATGAAATGAATGGGAATTATGAAAATTGACTTCCTATGTTGAACGATCCTAAAATAGAATAAGCATGGTTGTATGTGTGTGGGTTAAATTTCTGATAATTATGAGACTATAGGTGAAATATAAAAGGAAATAGGTATTTACATATATGATTATGCGGCCAACTCAATTTCAAAATGATATGAGGGAATGATTTAGCATTTATGTATTATGATTCAAGAGTTATGCGATATGAATTGGGAGATATTTATGGATTGTCCTGTTTTTTTGCTAAGGATTTACAAGAATGTGTTGAATTGTCTAATGGACTTGAAAATTATGTCAATGGTATGGTGTTGTTCTTGGGAAACGCATAATTAATGGAACAATAAACCTTAATATGTTCCTATTTTTTATAAAATGTTGTTTTTAAAATGATATGTTGGATAAATATAAATAAATTTAATGGTACTGATTACCTTGGAAATAATTATAGATATGTTGATAAATTTATTTATGTGTTCATGGATAATATATACAACATATTGGATTTGTTGAATATATCAATTAATATTGGGAATATGGGAAGATGGATTTTATTTGAAATATATTTATGGAAATTCATGTTATTACCAAGTTTCAAGAGAATATACGATGAATGTATTCACATGTTAGGAATATGAAAGACAATAGTTACATTATGATATATATATATATTCAATGTTGAGTTGATGTAGTGAAAATATTTATAATGTTTTTTATTTTCATCTTCTTTAAGGGTTACAATGTTAACCATTTATGGAATGACTTATGTTAATCATTAGATGATGTTTTAGTGATTAAAGTATAATCTCTCCATATGTGGATTTATACAGATTTGATATTGTGTGATAACCATTTTTGTTTTGATAAGAAAATAAATATGTTATCACCAATCAATAAATTTATGTATCTGATTATCTTCTAATGATTTAGGAATGAAAAATTATCCTTCATTTTGTGGAGTAAGAGATCATGTGGAAATTGATCAAGGCACAATCAATGGGTAATATTGTTAATATGAAATAGAATTCAATTATGTTGGAATATTTCCTTAGGTACAAAAAGAGTAAAATAATTCCTCAATGAATATTATATTGGAAAATAATTATCATAATACTTGGATTATGTAGAATTTAGATTCTAGTAATTCATCACAGATCAATGGTTTTGAGGTCCATTACATTCCATCGATCATTAAGATTCTAATGATAAATGTTCATTTATTATTTTTAGAGTTATTTAATATTTTCATCAATGTCCAATAATAACATCATACCATTGTTCAAATACGTTAAGTTCATTATGATTCTACCTCTCTTTTAAATAGAATATATTATTATTCATTTTTATTAGGTGGGTTCATTAAAAACAACATTCTAGTATTAAACAAACGATAACCTAGGAGAATTTCGAGGGGAATTTAATTTTAATTGTGGTAGAATGTAATACCCCCATTTTTTTTATTTTTTTCAAAAGAATTTAATCATTTTTTATGTTTATCATTTTACACAATAGTGCATATATCATTATTTATATAAACGTACTATGTTTGGATTTTCAGATACGTAATACCAATAGAATATTTCACTATACGCAACATTAAATTATCTTATGTTAAATGAAACTCTATATTTGTATTGTATTACACTCAATGCTGAGTCTCTTGGAAAGCATGCATTCCACACCATGATGAGTTCTACCAAACTCTAATATAAGATTATTAATATTATTAAAATATTAATATTTCAACATCCTAGCAATTAGAATCAATGTTATGAATAACATTAACTGAATATTGAAAATATTATTTACGATTTTATATAAAATAAATCATCTCATTATAAATTAGATATAAATTAATGTAAGAACTATTTGAAAATAATGATATCTAAAAAACTATCTTTCTATGTATGTACCCAATTTAATTACAATACTATAAACAAACCCCTTTTGATGATTTTTTTAAATAATATTTATATATCATATATACAATAAATATTTTTGATTGTCATCCAATATATATGATAGGTATAAGATAATAATAAATCCAATTTTCTGAATAAAAAGATAAATTTTATTAAAAGCTTCTTTTAATCTTTTTAAATGAAAAATAAATTTAAATAAAAAATAAGAAATTTTTTTAATTTATCTAATAATATTAATTATTATTATATTGAATATCATCTTTTTATTTCAGTTAATATTTGTTAAAGTCCTTATATGTAAGAAAATATTATTTTCTCAAATGGCCAACTTTTCCTGTCATTCTATGAATAAAAATAAAATTAATATTTGACACAATAATAAATTTATTTTATAAAATTAAGCACAATATTTTAATTTATAATTTCAAAAGTATATTTGGGTGAAATTTTGGGAATTTTCAGGAAAACAACATTTTGCGATGAATAGTGAAAATACTAAATTTTAACTCCAACCTTATTTCTTGTCAAATTTATACATATAATCAAATTATATTTCAGTTTTTAATTAATATTTACATAAATTTTATATAAATTAATAAAAATAAGGTAATTTGAACTAATTTCACATTCGAATCTGATAAAAGAAAATGTCATGCTTTTGATCATGTTTACTTTAAAAACCTACATTTTCATCCCATCTAATGGATTAATTTTAAATACATTTATACAACTCCTTTGATAGTAATTTCGAAAAATATATTCCATGTTTTTTATAATTATTTATTATAATTTATACTAACATTCAATTAGTTTTTATAAAAAATATTTTTGAAACTATTTAAATTTAAATACAACGATTAAGGATAAATTAATATAACAAAATAATAAACATTAAACATAAGGTACAAAATTACATTTTAACTTATAAAAAACTATTTAATGGCCATATATAGACCATATCCTTCATTTTTTTTGGGACCATTATTGGAGCTACATGATTGGGTAAAAGTATCAGTGTTATTCCCTTTTAAAAAATTTACTAGAATGTCACTCCTCCTCCACTGCAAAGTAGTACTCACACTACCAATTATTCAAAAAACTAACACCCTTTCTATGTTCCAAGAAATATCCAAATATAATTATAACATCCCTACTCTTATCTTATAACCCTCCCCTTGTACAGAAATCTAATCAAGGAATCCCATTGGGTAATCCTGAAAATAGTTACTCAAAAAAATGTATCATTTTTCCCCAAGATATTTAATTTTATTTTCATTGTAAAAAAAATAAAATATTCTTATTCCATGAATATATTATATAATTAATAAAATAAAAATTCATATATTTTTTTAGAACCTCACATTCACACACTTCCATCTAATGTGTAAAGAGATTATCATTCGTGTAGGATAAACTAGAGCATCATGAAATCATGCTATTCATTTCTCCTTTAGAAACTGCCATGGAGGATGATATGATGTATTTAATATTTTTATATTAAATATATAATATTAATAATTTATTTATTCCACATTAGTTATTACATAAATTATTCCTTCATGAATTAAAATTTTTGTTAATAAGATAACAACGACAGTGGACATGTGTAGTACCGCCACCTCAAAGCGATGTGATTCTTTCACATAATACAAGTAATTAATTAAGGATTGGTTTAGTAAAATTATAGGATATATATGAAATTATAATTCTACAAGAATTATAATATATATATATACCCACATATATGTCATTTAATTTCATTCTATCAATACAATAATAAAATAGAAATATATTTCATGCATACGTACGACATAATATCACCATGAATGGGTAATTCAATTTTATATTTATATGAATAATATATTATTATTAATATTTATATAATGAGTATATATAATATTTATATAATGTTTTATATTCATTAAATAATGTTTTCTCATTTCTCTTTTAATATCTGTAAGATAAATGCCATGTTTACCACTCATTTATTTTGTCTATTGTATATAATAACAATGAATATATTCTATGATTCATTCACAAATATTTAAGATTCTTTAATTAACCATTTATTTACCTATCTTTTATTAGATTTACATCTCAAATATTACCAAATTAGTAATGTTGTTTGGTCTCCATTTCTCTTCTTTGATACACATGAGTTTTTCTAAAACTATAATATTTTATTAGGTTTATATAATGACCATTTGAAATGTTATATCTTTAAGAATATATTATTCATGATATTTTATCAATAATTTAATGTTATTATTTCATGGGGATTATGATTTAATGTTACCGATGTTGTTAGAGTTTTTTGGTATAATCTCATCATGTATTAAGATTATTTACAATTATGCTACAATTAATGAAATATTAATATCTATCTCGAAAAAACAACTTTTAATTTTCTCATATGGATTTTATTCATGTTATATAAATATAAACGTATAATGTTTACAATATTTTATTATTATGCTAAATAAGTATATTTTTTAATGAAAATATGACATTATTTCACTTTTCGGTCATAAATCAGTGTTTTTTAAATTTTTTATTTAAAAAATATTTCAAAAATGATTTCAAATATATTTTATTTTTATCAAATTAAATTTGAAGTAAATTATTTCAACCGTTATTTTTATGTCTTCAATTTATTTAAACAAAAAATGATTTCAAAACATTTTTAATGTTTCTTAATAATTTTTCTAGGGGTATTAATAGAAAAATAAATCAACATATTTTCATGATTACATTAAATATTTTAATATAAATTGGAGATGAAAAACTTATTCAAAATTTATTTGGATTTAAAAAAACTCAAAGAATAAATAATAATTTCTTCATAAAATGATTTAAATGAAATAGAAAAGAGTTCGTTTTATGAAAAAAAAATTGAAATCGTTTTTTTCGATTTAAAAATAAACGATACTTTCTTCTACAAATGTTATATGTGATAATTCAAAATAATTCTACTTCTAAGATGAAATACTTTGTTATATTTTTTTTCTGGGGATATGATCCAATAATACCATTACTAATCTTTCTTGAAATCTATATGTTTTGATTGAAGAATGAATATGACACATATTTCTCTTACATGGGGTTTATTATATTGAAGACTTATTCTTTTCATGGGTAATGTTTTGATTAAAATATTATGGGATCTATCAATTTTCCATAGGAAATTATATGATGAAATTTTTATGTAACCCATTCCATATCATGGTTTTTGTTTTAATATTATGAAATTAAACTCTTTTATATGTCTTAATATGAGACATGTTTTGTTATCTTATGAATTATATATTTATGTATTTTTAATGACATGCATGGGACATATATCTACCTCCAATGAGTTGGGTTATGATTTTTAACTCTTGATATATTTATGGGAATCATGTCGATGGGATTTATCCACTATGTTGGACAAGGAAACTCGATCCACTATTGGTAGATGGGGAAACTTGATCCCCTATGGGATGATGGGGAAACATGGTGAAATATAAAGAATTGATTACTACTAGGGACGGTGGATTGTAAAAAAATTATATTTAGTCAACATGAAGTGTCATGATTAATGTTTTATAAATTGTCTTTGAATTATAGGGAATTATAGTATAAGTTAGTGTAACTCAATGATTTCAATGTAATATTCCAATGATATAAATTCATGTCACATGCTCTTTATTCCATTATGATTCATGAATTATAAATATACAATATTTATTCTTTGACTAATGTGTATGATCTAGAATATACAAGTTATGATCTTATAACGAAATTCTCATGTTCTCATTTCATTGTATTCCCGATTATGAATACATCTCTGTTTTGTTTCCCAGTTTTGATCATCTGACATAATCCCTTTATTATTTTTGATTTAATTAGATTATGTTGAAGGGTTTTATGTATGGGTAAAAATGGGTAGTTATTTATTGAATATTTTGGATATTTTTCACCAAAATGGATGAATTTGTTATAGGTTTCTAAATGAAAAAAACAATGATGATCATTGAACATGATTTTTTGTTAATGTACTAAATATGATTTTAAATTGATGTAATATTCATTTATTTTATGCCTATTGAAATATTATTTGTATAAAATTAATGGTTTTTTCATCCTTTGGAAACTGGATGAGAAATCTTATGTTATATCCCTTGGTATATTTCAATGGATTTGTATGGGCATTTCAATAAGGATAATCCTAAGTTGTCCTAGGAAGGTCTAATAATTTAGAAATAATATAAGTTATTTTCCATGATTTAGTGGTTTTATACTAAGATAATTTCTTCTTATGGTAAACTTTTTTGGTTTTATTCAATGGTGGGAACCAGAAGATACTGAGATAATGTTGAATGTTACAAATAATTTGCTGATGATCAGCCAAATGGGATGATAACTAGTGTGATGGATATTTTGATCATGCATAATTATTTTCCACAGAACATGATTAATACTGTTTTCATAGCCAACTCTCTAATGCACCTTAGTAAAGAAGTGAAGTGTTTACTAAGTGATCAAGTAACGGAGACCATAATGGAAAGAGTTTTCAATTTAATTTTTGATTAAATTGTTCAAATATTCACATAATTGAATGTATTATACTAATAGGATGTTGTTTTAACTTTGGAAAAGTAAGGAAAAAATTAATTTAACTTCAAATGGAAAATGAATAGAATTGTTAATGCAGTGGAATGAAATATTAGCCTCCATAAGGTATTTTCAATAGTTAAATGATTCATGTATGTAATGAATGGGAATTATGAAAATTGACTTCCATGTTGAACGATCCTAAAATATAATAAGCATGGTTGTATGTTTGTTGGTTGAATTGTCTAATGCACTTGAAAATTGGTTTAATGGCATGGTGTTTTTCCTATGAAACACATAATTATCGAAACAATAAATTTTAATATGTTCCTATTTTTTAGATAATGTTGTTTTTAAAATGATATAATGGATAAATATAAATAAATTTTATGGTACTGATTACCTTGTAAATAATAATAGATATGTGGTTAAAATTATTTACGTATTCATGGATACAGATTACAACATCTTTGATTTAATGAATATATCAATTAATATTGGGAATATGGGATCATGGGATTTATTAAAAAAATATTTATGGAAATTTATCTTATTACCATGATTCAAGAGAATATATGATGAATGTATTCATATTTTAGGAATATGATAGATAATAGTTACATTATGAAATATATAATATCAATATTAAGTTGATGTAGTGAAAATATTTATAATGTTTTTATTTTCATCTTCTGTAAGGGTTATAATGTTAACCATTTATGGAATGAATTATGTTAATCATTAGGTTATGTTTTAGTGATTAAATTATGATCTCCCCATATGTGGATTTATGCAGATTAGATATCATGTGATAACCATTTTTTTATTAGAAAATACATATGTAATCACCTATCAATCAATTTATGTATCTCATTATCTTCTAATGATTTAGGAATGAAAAATTCACCTTCATTTTGTGGTGTAAGAGAACAAATGGATATTGATCAAGGCACAATCAAAGGGTAATATTATGAATATGAAATATAATAAAACTGTGTAATCATATTTCCTTAGGTACAAAAAGAGTAAAATTATTACCCAATGAAAATTATATTGGAAATTAATTATCATAATACTTGGATTATGTAGAATTGATGGTATAATAATTCATCACATATCTATGGATTTTAGGTACATTACATTCCATTGATCATTAATATTCAAATTATAAATGATCATTTATTATTTTTAGAGTTACTTAATATTTTCTTAAATGTCCAATAATAACACCAAACCATTTTTCAACTACGTGAAGTGAATTATGACTATATCTTTCCATTAAACGGAATATATTAGTATTCATTTTTATTAGGTGGGTTTCTCTAAAAAGAACATTCTAGTATTGAACCTATGATAACATAGATGAATTTAGAGGGAAATTTAATTTTAATGGTCGTAGAATGTAATACCCCAATTTTGAAAATATTATTTAAAATTTTATATAAAATAAATTATCTCATTATAAATTAGTTATAAAAAAATGTATGAACTATTTGAAAATAATGATATTACTTTTCTATAGAACTAAACTTCTATGTAAAAACACAATTTATTTCCAATACTATAAAAACCCACTTTTGATGAATTTTTTCAATATTATTTTTATATAATAAATTAAATAAATATTTTTTATTCTCATCCAATATATATGACATATATAAGATAATAATAAATCCAATTTTATGAATACAACGATAAATTTTATTAAAAGTGTTTTTAATCCTTTGAATGCAAATACAATTTTAAATAAGAAATATAAAAAATTTTAATTTTAATTTTACGTAATAATATTAATTATTATTATATAAATATCAACTTTTTATTTTAGTTAATATTAGTGAATGTCCTTATATGTTAGAAAATATTATTTTCTCAAATGGCCGACTTTTTCTGTTAGTATATGAATAAATATAAAATTAATAATAAACAAATTAATAAATATATTTTATAAAATTAAACATAATATATTAATTTATAATGTCAAAAGAATCATTTGGTGAGTTTTTTGGGATTTTTTGGAAAAGAACATTCTGTGATAAATAGTTAAAATACTAAATTTTAACTCCATACTTATTTCTTGTCTAATTTATACATATTATAAAAGTATATATCAGTTTTTTAATTATTAATGATACAAATTTAAAATAAATTAATAACATTATGGTAATTAGAACTAATTTCACATTGGAATCCGATGATAGAAAATTTCATACTTTTGATCATTTTTACTTTAAAAACCTACATTGTCATCCCATCTAGACGATTAATTTTAAATACATTTCTGCAACTCCTGTGATATTAATTTAGAAAAACAGATTCTATATTTATAATCATTATAAATTATAATTTATAATAATTTATAATTAGTTTTTACCAAAAATATTTTTGAAACTAACGAAATTTAACAACAACGATTAAGAATAAATCAACGTAACAAAAGAATAAACATTAAACATAAGGTACAAAATTACATTGCAACATGTAAAAAACAATTTAATGGCCATATTTATACCATATCCTTCATTTTATTATTTTTGACCATTATTGGAGCTACATGATTGGGTAAAAGTATCATTGTAATTATTTTTTAAAAAATTTACAAGAATGTCACTCCTCCTCCACTACAATGTAGTACTCATCCTACCAAGTATTCACAAAACTAACGCCCTTTATACCTTCCCAATGATATCCAAATATAATTATAACATCCATATTCTTATCTTATAACCCTCCCTTTGGACATAAATCCAATCAAGTAATTCATTTGGGGGAAACCAAAAATAGTTACTCAATGAAAACGTAACATTTTTCTACAAGATATTTTATTTTATTTTCATTCTACAGAAAATAAAATATTTTTATTCCATGAATATATTATAAATTAGTATAATAAAAATTAATATTTATTATTTTCTTTTTTACAACCTCACTTTCGCACAATTCCATCTATTGTGTAAAGAGATTGTCATTCATGTACGAAAAACTACAGCCTCATAAAATAATGTTGTTCATTTCTCCTTTACAAACTCTCATGGTGGATGATATGATTGAATTACTATTTTTATATTAAATATATAATATTAATAATTTATTTATTCCACTTTAGTTTTTACATAAATTATTCCTTCTTGAATAAAAATTTTTGTTTATAAGATAACTACGGCAGTGGGCATGTGTACTACCACCACCTCAAAGCGATGTGATTCTTTCACATATTACAAGTAATTAAATAATTATTGGTTTAGTAAAGTTATAGAATATATATGAAATTATAATTATATAGGAATTATAATATATATATACACACAAACATATATGTCATTTAATTTCATTCTATCAATTCCATAATAAAATAGAAATGGTTTTCATGCGTACGTACGACATAATATCTCCAGGAATAGGGAACTAAATTTTATATTTATATAAATAATATATTGTTATAAATGTTTATATGATGAATATATATAATATTTATATAATGTTTTATATTCATTATATAATGTTACCTCTTCTCTCTTTTAATGTCTATAACATACATGCCATGTTTAACATTCATTTCTTTTGTGTGATGTATATAATAACAATGAATGTATTCTATGATGCATAAAAAATATTTATTGGAATTTAATTATGTATTTTATTACCTATCTTTTATTGGATTTAATTTTCAAATGTTACCAAATTAGTATGGTTGTTTGGTCTCAATTTGGAATCTTTGAGACACATTCTTTTGTAAGCCAATAATATTTTATAAGGTGTATTTAATTACCATTTTAAATGTTATATAATTAAGAATATATAATTCATGATATTATAAGATTCATTTAATGTTATTATTTCATGGGGATTATTATTTAATGTTACCAATGATGTTAGTGTTTTTCGGTGTAATCTCATAATTTATTATGATTATTTACAATTATGCTACAATCAATGAAATACTAAAATCCATCTTCTAAAGACAACTTTGAATTTTCTCATACGGTTGTTATTCATGTTATATAAATATATGGGTATAATGTATCCAATCTTTGATGATTATTCTAAATAAGTATATGTTTCAATTAATATATGACTTTATTTTTCTTTTCCAGTAGAGATATTGGTTTTATTGAAATTTTTTTATAAATTACTGCAAAAATGATTTCAAATATATATTATTTTTATTATATTAAATTTGATGTAAATTATTACGCATGAATTAAAATTAAATAAAATGGTCTAGAAATTAATCTTTTGGTTTTTTTGACTAATCCACTTTTCTAAAAAAAAACTTGTGCAAGAGGAATGTTCGGAATGTATTGATTTACCCACCGTCATGGCCATGATTTCCATGATTCTCCAATTATATGTTTAAATGTATATTAGAAAAGTTATTTCAAAAAATTTCTAAAATTTATTGATTTTAAAGTGGTTTTAAATGATTTTTTTTTTCAAAATCATTTTTTGGTTTAAATTGTTTTAAATGATTTTAAAATACCCTTTATAAAATTTCAAACGGTTATTTTAAAAGAAAATGATTTCCTTTATTTCAACTTTTTGTCATACGTTTTCAAAACCATTTTCAACACAATTAATTTTTGAAATATTCCAACCCTAATTTTTATGTTTGTAAATTATATTAAATGGAATTAGTTTTAAAAATGTGTTCAAGATTTCATATGTGTGTTCAAGGTTTTTTTAAGGAAAATATTTTAAAAATATTTTTAGGATTCTATTATATGTATTTTAATTTCTTTAAAAATATTTTTTTCCAAATCTTATTATGTTTTGAAAAAAAATCAAAGAGTAAAAAAATAATTTACTCAAAAAATGTATTAAATGATATTGTAAATCCGTATTTTTAAGAAATTTTTCTAATTGGTTTTAGGAAAAGATTTGGAATGAAATTATGTATTCCATAATAAATGGTCCATGCTATCATTAAAAATCCATCACCATATTAGATGCTATAAATTTTTATATTTTATTCTTTATAGGGGATATTAAACAAGATTAATAATCATATTGTTTCATGAATTATATATGTTTTGATGGAATTATGCTTATAGCACCAATTTATCTTCCACATGTTATATGGTTTTGAAAACTACTTCTTTCCACATGTTATGATTTTATTAAATGATTATGAGAGAAATATTTTTTTCATAACAATGGATATGATGAAATATTTATGGTAACCATTTAATTTCATGGGTTATAATTTGGTGTTTGTGAAAACCAAAAATTTTTAAGGATCATGATATGATTCTTGTTTTATTATCCTTTGTAAAATATATTATGAATATATTATATGTTATGTAGTAACTATATCACCCCTAATTCATTTGGTAATGATTTATATCTCATCATATAATAATGGCAATCCAGTCGAAAGGTTTCATCTACTATGGGAGATAGAGAAACCCAATACAGAAGTGGTTGATGGGGAAACCTAATCCACAATGGCAATATAGGGAACCCAATACAGTATGGTAAGATGGGAAATCCAAAAACCTTATATTTTTTTAACTATAAATAGTGACACTGGTGTGTCCCACTCAGTAGGTTTTGTCCCCCTAAAGTGTTTAGATATGTTTTTGTTAATGATCCTTGACTAGTAGGGAATGATATTAAATTTTTATCTGACTTCCATAATTCCATGTCTTAGTCCTATGTCATGATTTCCTAGATTAGGCTCCTGATTGCATAATGATTCATATATTATGGTCATCCAAAATTTATTCCAGACTCTTGTAACTGATATTTAATGTGATGGGTATGGTCTTCATATGTAATTTGAATGTTCTCATACCCTTATATTCATGACTATGCTTACGTATCCCATTAATTTTCCCTTATCAAGCATCTAAGGTAACTCATCTCTAATAATTATATTATATAGATTATGGAGAATGGTTTTAAATTATAATACTGAAGGGGATGATATTTATGGGTTATGTTGAAGATATTTCACCAAACATGATGTATGTGTTCCACATTTCTAAAGACACAAAAATATTATAGTCCTTAGACACACATTTTATTAACATTATGATTATTCATTTAAAATGATGTTATATCCATTTTTGTTAATCAAAGATCACTATTGTTTTCAGTATTGCAACATTTACTTCGTTCTCATGGGGTAATTTACATTTTTCTATATGCTGATTTTGGAATTAAAACCATCTTTCCTAATGCTTCCAAGGATTAATCCCAAAGGGATACAAACTATTTATTTCTATTTATCATAATGAAATATTATATATATTTCATATTTTGAATAAATGTTATTTTACCGACCTCATGATAATATATTATTATATTTTTCAATGAAAATATTAACTAAATACATTTTAACGAGATAATTAATATGATTGTTATTTATTTATTTAATGATTTATATTTATTTAAATATTTATATAGGGTTCCATAAATATTAACAATGTTTGTTAGATATATTATTTTGTCTAGTGATAAATATTTATTTACAAAATTATAAAATAATATTTATCACATCAGGGTTCGATCATGCCATGATTAAAATTAATATTATTAAGATTTTACATGGAATGGGGCAGTCTATGGGTTTAATAAATAATTAGGGGACTATAAAATTAATAATTATTTTAACCCTACCCCAAAGGATATAAAAATATACATAAAACAATTCCAGATATATTCAATTATAGATATAAACCATTTAATAATCAATCCATGTTAAAGAAAATCATTTTGTATAACATTCCTAAAGAAACCAAAACGATACATACTGAAAATGAAACATTATTTTGTTGATTCAATGAATACATATCATAAAAGTTTTCATAACCCAATGATTGAAATATTTATTATCTTAGAGTTTATATATATAAACATATTATATTTTAATAGATTAGCAAATTTCTCCATAACTTTACTCCACAAAACCCTTTTATAGACATATCATATGATATAATCATCTTCCTAACCTAGGGAGTGGTAAAACAGTAAATTGGTGATCTTAGACTCTTGGTAAGTGATTCCGAATCATAATGTACATGATCAAAAAACATGAACAAGAACATGAGTAAAGGATAAATGTCTTGTTAAATGATTATAATACCATATATGATAATTATAAGACATGGTAGTGAAACATAAGATCTGAAAATTATAGTTAATAAATAATAAAATAAATGATAAGGCACAAAATAAATCCAATTAATCATAAAAAAAGTGATCCTGACACAAGATACCATAACAATTTAAAAATAAAAGTTATCATAAAAAATAAAGATTATATATGAAATGAATAGAATGATTGAAATGAGTTATAACATGGAAAAGATTGTTAATGGAAAATAAATTTATAAAAAAACATAGAATATGACATAACATTTTAAAACATGTATGGGTGGCACAACCCAAACCATATGAAATCCTTTTTGAGAGAATAATTATTGGTTCACATATGTTAAGAAACATAATATTTTCATGAATGAAAATATAAAGAAACTCATTATGACCATGAATATATAAACACACTAATTATGTACAAATCTTACCATCTAATGAGTTATAAACATAAACCAATTCAGTTGAGGTAAATATAGGCCCCACCTTCCTTCATCCTTACATATAAATGACATTTAAAATCTATTATCATCATTTATTAAAGAACCATTAGAAAAAATGGGTTTCTTAAAATTTTTTAAAAATATCACATAACATGATATTAATTATTTATAGAATATCAAACATATAATTTTATAAAGAGAATAATGTCATAAACAAATTAGGGATATCAAAACATCACTTCATGAGAAATAAACCATAGATGAAAAATAGAAAAAGAAATACAAAATTGTGTAATAATTTGTTTTAAAAAACTGTTATAAAAGATGACGTGAAACATGAAGGACAATTTTTTTTGACAAGGGACAGATTATGATATTTAAAAAAATATGTTAAATTGTTCAATAAAATATATTCTATAAAATAATAAAAAATCTATCCAAGAAATTCATTGTGGGAAATTATGAAAAGAGTCTCATTATTAGGATTTGTAAGTAATTTTAATTAAAAATCATAAGAGAGGCATTGAAAAAAATTCATTTGATTATATAGGATTACTAAAATATAAATAATATAGAGTAAATAAAATTTATATTTTGTAAAAGAAAATAATTTTGATATATATGATCTGGACTTGGTTGAAATGATTCATTTTTAATAATTAGAGTTATTCGTAACAAATCTGTACTATTATTTTAATTACTTTTTCCAAAGAAGATGATATTAATTAATAGAATTAATTTACCCTATGAAAAATCAGATATGCGAAATATAATTTAAGAATTATAGATTAATCAATTTATTTAAATTATATTCATTTATGATACTTTGTGACCCCATGAATCATAAATCGAGTCGATAAAACCATTACATTAAATTTCTACTTAATTTATCACACACAAATATCCTATATAAAAAATTATATAAATATAAAATTACAGTAACTAATTCATGAATATAATATTTTATAAAAGTATTTTACAATTATTATTTTCATGTATATTATCAATTTTAAATATTTGATGCGAGTAATATAGTTCTTTTTGAACAGTATCTTAATAGTGGTGTAGTTTCCCAATATTTCCCAAAACTATATCATTATCTGATATTAAAAGGTACTATTTTTTTATAAGTATCTGTAAAATATTATAATTTTTTTTTCAAATGAATTTCAGATACTATATGTGATGATGATGTTTGTGATTAGTTTATTTTGGTAATTTCTAATGATCACATGATGTTCACTTAATTAATGAATTTAATATTTATATTACCAATATTAAACAGAAAATATTTTTTTCTTGTTTATATAAAATAATTTGTTTATAAATCCATTAAAGATATAAAATTATTGCATTTTACATTTAGGTGTTCTAACTATCCAAAACATTACATGATATAATATATGTGTGAGTATTGATATATATGATATATTTATTAACATCACTATAGGAAATGTAAAATTAAATTAGTTAGATGTAATTATGGATATTAATTGAAATTAGTAAAGTTATAATAATAAAATATATGTTAAAAATTATCATAAAAATAAATAGTTCTTCTCATGCTATGCTTTATTTAGGTGGTTAGTTTTACAAAGGCCTCTTATTGTGAATAGAACTTATAAAATGACTAATTAATATTTACATAATTTACATATTGAAATAAATAAAATATAAATTTGTTAATCCAATATCAATATCCATAATTTAGGGTCAGTTATTAGTAATGAAATATAACATTTATAATGGTGGTATCCCACATATATGTATGAGCAACATTTAATTATGTCAAATTAATTAGAGAGAAAAAGACAGTGCTTATAAAATCAATATTATTAAATTTATGTATATAAATTTTTATGTTGTTAATATATATATATATATAATTATTAAATTTTTTTTGTATGAGGGTGGATGAGAAGGATAAAGAAACTATGTTAAAGGGAATTTTGCTCTTGTGTTGAGAATATAGATATTATCTTGAAGAATCATTCATATTTGAATAATGTGAGAAACTTGTTTTAGGATAATTTATTCAAAATTTGATAGTGGTATTTAGAATAATTAAATTGGATTTAGTCTCATTTTAATTTCAACTATTAGTGTTGACTGAAATGGGTGTAAGTGTGAAAATTTTATAGGTGAAAATAGGGAAAACAATATAGAAAAAATTTCTATATAATGGGTAAGAATGAAATTTTAAGATTGTTAGGTGAGGAAATATTGGTGACACATGTGGGTATGAAATTATATCCAAAATATTTATTCTTTAACTTAAATATTTCAAATATATTTATAAAAATTAAAGCCATATTAGATAACCAATTTAACACTTATTAATCTTCATTAAATTATAATCATTTTTATTATTTTATCAATAAAGATATTAGATGAAATATCATACAAAATTTTAATGGGTTTTATATGAATTATTAATATATTTAATAAAATACAATTAATAATGATTAAAAAAAATTAAATTTTAAATTTAAACATATAATGTGATGAATTTTTTTTTTGTAGAAAATAGACCATTATTCATTAAGTGTTCTTAATCATATTTTAGATTGATTACCAATTAAATGATGGTTAATATATTTATTTATATATTTAAATATAATATTAGGTTTTTAATTTTAAAAATAATTTATTATTATAAAAACAATGTATACATATATACATATAATTCTTTAAGAAATAACTATTTTTTCACAATAACGAATATTGACAACAGTATACTAATTTTTTCCAAAAAGTTAAATCAAACCCTTTATCTTATTTGAAAATTATAAATAAAATTAGGCAAATATTTTTATAATATTGAATTTAAAAATTTTATAAACATTTATTTTAATATAAGTTTTTGTAACAATGAAAAACAATTTTACGAAACAACTGTCTTCTAAGAATAAAAATAACATCATTTTTATAACTTTTTATATACTTTTTATAAATTGGCCACTTCCCAAGAGAACCATAAATTAGACAGTTATAATAAAATGAAAAAATTTATTATTTTTTAAATTAACATGATTTTAAATTTAGATGAGTGTTGTATGTAAGATTAGCAATGCACATGGTATTTGATTAAGGAATAATATTAACTAAAATCATGAATTTTTACATTGTCACCAACATTAAAATATGTTAATCCACAAAATTTATTTACAGAAATTGAAAAAAAGTGGGTTTGTGACATTCATCACATCCTTATTTTCTCATATATACCCCTCCAACATATTATTCTGCAATAGAACATTGACTATATGGGTAATCTTGTTCCATAGAACAATGTATCATCAATCCCTGGTCAACATATATTGTTCATTAATTGAGAGGTAATGTTCCAATTGTACATATTTTTTGTTCAGTACATGCAATCATAATTCTATGTACTTCATCAGAAGAAATAATTGGAACACATCAAGACGTTAATAGATATGTGGAAAGAGTGATAATGAAAAATTCTACGACTCTAACATCATCCAGGATCTAGAAGGGAACAATGTGTGTTTGATTCACCTTACCATTATTTCCAAATATCATTAAACACATTCAAGGAGTTATGAAAAGTAACACCTTGTAAAAAACCATGAACTATAGACCTACCCTTCAATTATCTTCATAACACTTCCGTCAACATTGTGCTACATGTATATATTATATAATGGTTTCAACCATCTTAAAAATTTATTAGATAAGGTTTAAACCTATTACATTCTTATATCATACTTTAGGGTATCATGTTTCAGTCATATATATTCTCATACAGAGCCATATATAGTTCTATATGAATTCTAATATAGAAAATATTGTAATTTTATAACTCTTATTTGTGTAGTTTTAATAAAAACATTCTTCAAAATTCATATAACAAGATCTCAACATATCCTACATAGTTTAAATAGTCTCCATAGTCTGAAAATCTTTCATAGGATGATATAATGTTCTAGAATATAATTTATACCAAAATCATTCTAAATAAATATTCTAAAAGAAAAGGTAAATCTCAAATATTGATCAGATACAATGAGAGTGTTACTCCATATAGTCATACCATATCCCTCAAATAATTTCTGCATAGTTATTAAAGAGTTAAAAATTCATTAATGGAAATAAAATACATGAAAATTGTATGGTAACAAAAACACCAAATGGAATTATGTAATTTAGTTTTCATGGGGATTCATAAGATGAAAACTATGGTGATTTCTTTCATTTCCATAAATGTATGGAAATTTTTACAACATACCCACAAATTAAAATTGTTTATCCTTATATTTTTTTCATACCAATCATTATTATATTTATATTTTAAATTAAAATTTTATACTATCCCAAAAGAAGTTTTTTTATATATCTCTATATCATCTTAATTCTTTTTAGAGTAAATAAAGATGAGATATTTGAATTATCCAAAATATACTTATTCCACGCTGGTTTAGATACGAAATATTTATATATTCAAAATCATATTAATATATCTTTATCAAAATGGATCCTTATAATTTTATTCCTTTTGTGTAGATCTACATATTATACGGATGCTTCATAATTATTCATGTTGATGGAACATCCAGTAGTATGTTATGGAAGATACGATTTTTCTCCTAATAGTATGAATTATTTATTAATCCTCTATAAATCCCTGTGAATTGGGTATTTTTTAATCAACACCATTGAGGGAGTAGCATGGTTCTTACTCCTAAAAGAATCATTCAATTTATATTCCTCCACCAAGTAATAATTTATTTACTAGTAATAATGTTTTATCAATTTTAAACATCTATTTTAGATTAAATTCAATTCCTTCAAAGTGAATATATATTTCATTATATTTTTATTCTTATATATAAAAATCATTTATCTATAGATATATATCCACCTAATATTTTATGAAATATTCACTGATGAAAAATAAAAATCATTCATCAGAAAATTTTCCTCAAAAATATTTAATTGCATGGAGGAATAAGAATTTATCCTATCATTCTACATGAAGATTCACCCCAATATCCTTTTCAAATCATCATTATTTATTTACAAATCCTTATATAGAACAATTTAATTCATGTAAAAGAGTGGTAAAAACCTCTTTTTTATTTTCCGAAAACTTCGTTCACATTATTTAATCTAAAGAGAATTAAATCAATTCAAAGATTAAATAGTTAGTGTATTTGATAGACATGAATAATTTATCACAAAAAAATTGTTCATACCCTACTTAGACATGAATACAATAGAACTTTTTTATAGTGGTCGGTCTTAGCCATTGGACGATATGTTTTGATTTTAATAAATCTATTGATATAAACATGATTGTGATTACATGACCAAAAAAAGAAACATTATTTATCCATAATTCATAATTTTTTATTTTGAAATATCATTATACATTTTGGAAGGGTAATAAATAAATCGAAAAATGATCTTCATGCACTTCCATTTTCATTTATTCTATATGAATTGTTTACATAAACGAAAAAAAATTATCTCGGTAGTCACCAAATATAGTATTCATTTGATCCATGAATATATTGGTGTAATTTATATGTCAAAATTGTATAAATATAAATTAATATTTTCCATACCACGTACTAAAATTGTTCTAGGATGTATCATCTATTTAAACACTGTACCGATGTTATATATATTGATGGTCAAGGTAAAATGAGTATCGAGATCTTCCATGTTAATTGATCAAATTATAAATATAAGGTATATTATATATGTTCATTGTTATTATTTTATTAAGATCATGATAATATGTTTACGGATACATCTATCCATTATATTTATTAATAATTAGGTCTCGTGGACCCATCTAAAATATACTCTTCCCTAAAAAATTTACCTACAATGTTCTAATTATATCTCGTGCATTATGACTAATAAGATCAAAGTCATTATTTAACCAGTTATTTTGGGTTCTCTCCACTACCATGAATAATGTAAAAATATAATTGAGAAGTTAGATATAATGTAACTATAATCTAAGAATTACAATTTTATAATTGACATGCACACGTTAGCCTATGAATTTTAAATAATTAATTTTGATAATTCATGGCATGTTTTCAAAGTAAAATATATGTATATTGAAATACAATATAATGGTTCATATGAGACTATTAATTAATCAAAAAATATAAATGGGAGTGTCAAAATAGGTGTGTTCTTAATCATATTTTTCATCCACTAGATGATTATGGATTAAATACCTTATATTCACATTCCATGGTTACTACACCATCATACAATTGTTCCAGAGCATGAATCAACATGAAGTACCCAAATTGGGATTTTATTTCTAGGGAAGCACCACAATATCTTATCTACCCTGATTTAGAATGTTATCATATAAATAAACATAACCCTTAGATTTACCCAAATTGTTTCTAGTAATGTTCTCTAAAATAATCCCCAAATAACTTAAACCACCATTGACACCAAGTAATTTAATGCCTTAACCCATGTTTCCTATAGTTAGTCTGTTATTTTATTATATTGGTATGATTACATGAAAATAAAATACCAAAGAACTAATCAAATTCAAAAATTTGTAGATAACATTTATTAACATTAGTTTTACATTATATCTAGAAATTAAAAAAATAAAATTATCCCCTATGAAAAAAATCATATACCATAGAATACACCTACATGTCAATTATAATATACATCATTGAATATTGGAAAAAATGAAACATAATAAATGGTTGAACCATATTCTCAATAAGGATAATCAATATAAATTAATCTATAATAAATAAGCATTAAATTTTCTGGTATAGTATAAAACTAAAACAAAATTGTTTTAATAATAATATTCAGAATAATATGTAAAGAAAGAAATCCAATAGTCCCATATATTTATTCACATGGATATTATACTTGTAAAATAATCACACGTAATATCAATAACTAATCTCTTAATGAGGGAATTAAAAATAGTGGACATTATAACTATACTATTACGAACTTGTGCCAAGAAAAAAATAACCATACAATCATGGACTTATTCAATAACCCCAGTTCGTACCTTGATACATTACAATGCATTTAGGGGATATTACAGGACCCACCTGTCACATACTATGTCCAATTCATACTTCTTATGAAAGATATTAAACTAAACATAACCATTCATATTAAAATGAGAACATGAAACGTTATAACATTAAACATAAACCATAAATGATATCAAAATAGAAAATCCAGAGTCAAATATATCATAAACTCGTAAATTCTATATATAATATTTATTATAATGAATCAACTTCATTTAATAATAAAATCCAACAATGAGTATTGAAATAGATTAAAGAAATCTAAATAAATCCTTCAAACGCATTTATGAAACATCCTCTTTTTTATCAAAATAAATAAAAAAATAAAAAATTATAAGGGAAAACATTTAATTTTAAAATTACCTTGTATTCATGTAAGAGATGAATCAAAATGGTAATGTGTCATTATGGTGTAAAATAGTCGCTCGTGTCGTATATGGTAAAACAACATTATTTGCTTACATTATCAAAAGTTTCTTAATGTACCTTAATTGGAAAATGATATAAGGATTCCATTTAATTTTTTTTAATGTAAAATATTCGTAAATTTTTTTTAATCAATCTTCAAAAATATTTTGAAATAAATTTATTGAAACATGGTAATGGATGATAAATATGTCCTATTAGATACTTACATATAAACAAATATAGATAATAATGGTGTTGTGATCATAACTCCTTCGTTTTACTTTACATTAGTGGTGGATGTGATTATTATCTAATATGATGGATAAATAATTTTAATAAATTGTAAAAATAACATATCCATATTTATGATATCGTATGTATTTTGTAAAAAATATTTAAGTATTAACGTTGTTTTGGGTGTTATCTAATTCATTTTCTTATACATGTTTTGGTACATATGTCATCATTTATATGAATAAGATATATTTTTTTCATGTCAAAAATGAAAGAAATTTCATAATAATTATTCATACTTGACATATAAATTTTATAATCATTATTGTATGGTTAACATGGTGAATGAATATCACCGCGTCGTGGAGACGGTAGATCGTTTGTATGAACGAACAACTATATCATTCCCTTCATGGTTAAATGGGATGGAAGTAGATTTTATATTAATTATAAAAAATTGTTATTTTGTTATAATTATTATTAATATACATTATACTCATCATTATTGCCGTCCAAATAATGTTCTATCGAATAAAAAATTACACCCTGATGTGGAGACGGTAAGCTATACGTACGAATGCATGGTGAAATTATTATTCGTAAGAAGGATAAAATAAGGAATATGCTTGTAATATAAAAACAATAACATCATAGTATATGGATGATACTAAAATAATAAATTTTATATGTAAACAACATAAAAAAGTAGATGGAGAAAATTAATTTTAATGAGGTGATAAAAAACTATCTCTTTTTCGGGTACCTTATATTAGTCTGTGACAATCGACTCCATTTGGACGGCTTTCCGCCCAATTTATTTCCACTATGGTGAATTTAGGAAACTTTTTGTGAGAATTTTTTAGGGATTGTCTGAGCCAAATGGAATTAGAAATTGTAATTAATGATTAAGAGAAGTACCCTTTTATGAGACCGGGGGGGAATTTAATACTCCAAAATTATTAATTTATTATAAATTAAATTTCAATAAAAATAGATAATAGGGGACTTATTTAAGAGATTATATGAGTATATAGTGAAATATCAAAACCAAATTAAATTTATACATGTTCTGATCCAAAAATTGATCATATATTTTGGATTTATCCTTTTGATAAACATTTAATCTCTTACCATGTCTAATTTTCTTTTTTAGCAATATGGTTTCCATAGTTACCGTAAAAAGATAAAAAATAGCAATTGGATAATTTAAGACATATTTAAAAATATCCTAGTTTGTTTATGAAACATTAATTTTATAGAACACTTAATAAAAAATTATTTATATTAATGTATAATTTTTGTCAATTTTGATACTATTCATGATTTTCATTTTAAAAAACATTTCAAAAACAACATGATAACATTAAACCAATACATCAAATATGTCATAAAAAACTGTTTTATCTATAAAATTTTTTGATTTCATTAATTATGTATAATTATATTTATTTCATTATTTTTAATATCATCTAAAAACTGTTTCTATTTATTTAATAATTCCTCCAATATTATTATGGAATCATTAATTATAATTATTTAACCTCTAAAATTTATTAATAAATTTCTATAATGCATTTAATTTATATACGTTTCTAGAGATAATTTATAATAAATTTTATCTCTAGTATTTCTCTATATTAAAATTATTGTGCTTATCACAAATGAGAGTGTCACATTTTGTCAGAATAATTAATTATAATAATATTTATATAATATACCAAGAAATGGGACCATTAACTGATTTCATATTTAAAACTATGTGGTAATTGAAAAATTTAGTCTAGTATTACAATTTTTTTAGTTTTTAATGTTATTTTTTAATAATATTTTTACCAATAATTACCATATTTACTATCATCGACCAAAATTTTTAAAAAAATATAAAAGTTAAAATTCATAATATAAAAAAATTTAAAGTAAAAAATTTAAATAATTTAGAACTATTGATTCCAAAGATGAAATGTATTTTTCAAAATTTTAAAAACTAATGTGTTAGAAAAAAAATTTAATTTAATTCCTACTGAAAAAATGAGAATATTGGTTTTTCAAAATTGCAAACCACCAAAAGATTTGCTTTTTTATATTTAATTATATTTTAAAAAAATTTAAAAATATAAAAATTATATAAAATGATAAAATATTAATATAATTATACATAAAAAATTATAAGGATAATATAAGAGTTTAAATAAATTAGATGTGAACGAAATTTAGAATAAAAAGAAGTACATTTCACTATTCATTAAAATATCAATGTTAACATAAAATTACATAAAAATTTACAAACTAAAAAATCATGTCCATATACTAAATGATAATTGTGTTATATAATTTTTAATATATAAATGTTCAAAATATTGTATTTAAATAAGGTTCTCCATTAGAAGGATGTAAAAATGTTTTTTAAAATTATTTGATTGTTAGAGCAATTGAATTTATTCTAATATAATTTAAATTAAATACAAGATATGAATATTAAAATTATAAAATTAAAAATGTTGTTAAAACTATTCATAAATTAATTTTTCAATGCTCAACATGGTCCAGTGAAACTTATAATTGTGTGGAGTTCAAGTTATTTAATTATTTAATAAGAAGCATAACGTGGAATCTTGGGGTGTAACATTATTCCCACATTCAAATAATTCATTCCTAGAAATTTCAACAATTTCAATTTTGAAAAATATTTGGGTGGTCATTTATTATTTATTATTCAGGTTTCCACATCACCTCTTACATTTTTTGGTTACATCGAAAAACATTTACTCGGTGAGTAGTACAATTACACAATAATTGTTCTCTAGTATCAGTAATCATGAAAGACACTATTCAAAAAGACTGATCAGATTCCAATTGTGATTTATCATATTTAATACATTCATTCGTTCTAGAATGTATTTCACTAATAGTGATTCATGAAACACATCATGAACATTGGAGAGAATTGACAGAAATGACAAATAGTAATCTACGACTCAAATTCATTCAATAATTTAAAAAGTTTCAATATTTTTAAGACTTAATTTACCCTTATTACAGAAACATATAAGACCATTCCATATAGATACCTTCTTTAAAACATTATTTTCTAATTGAAATTCCAAATCCTTCCTTCAGTGGTCATTATTTCTATTTTGTATAAACTTATCTTTTTTGATATGGGGATGATTTTTCCTTACCTTTTCCATTTTATTCTCCACAAGTAATATACATATGTGTTTTCTTTCAAAAAAAATATCCCAAAAAGTGGGTGTATGGATCATCATTCCATATAACACTTCATATGGTTCCATCTGAATACATGAATGAAATCTATTGATATTGTAAAATTACAATAGAGGTAAACATTGATCGAATAAACCATGAAGGTAAAGTGATCAGGACCTCCACATGTCATCGAATGATTGAGTATTCCAATATGTTTTTCGATTAGTTTGTGGTTGGTAGGATGTTATCAAGAAAAAATTATTTGTAGAGATTTCAAAAGTTCATTCCAGTATTGTTATGTAAAATGGGGATCAATATCAAAAAGAATTAATATGGGTACACCATAAAGTCTAACCACATCATTGATATATAGTATTTGTAAACATTAAAGGGGGTAAATATTATCTTATATCATGAAAATTTGTTGATTTGGTAAGATGATCAATAATGAATCATATCACATCATTTCTTCATAGAGACATTGGAATCCCCCTGAAAAAGTCCATCGTAATATCATCCAATTTCCAAATGGGTATAATAATATGTTTTTTGATTTATCTCTTATGTTTTCATCTATCCATCACCTATTAAAAAACGGATTATCTTGACACAAATTAGAAATATCTCACTTCATGTTTCTGATGAAAAATTTACATTAAATATCTATACATATTAGTAAGACATTATTGTCTATTGAAATTGGAACTTTGAGAAACATCCAGTAATTACCTTTTTAGATCAGATATAGAAGGAACACGAAACATATTCCCAAATTTTTAAAATACTTCTTCAAATATCAAGTCAATAAATGTTTCATCATTCACAACATCAATTCTTTTGGAATCTATATATCATCAAACAAATAACATTTAATCCTTTTCAATTAATTGGGTCTTGAAACCATTTTAAAAAGTTGTGATGTTTCAACTTCTATGATAATTCACATATATATATTTACTAGATCCACGAACATATTATCCCTATTAACACATGTCTTATTTATAACTCCATGGTCCCTTCTACTCAAATCATATTATACCTTATCTTCCATCCCTGTGTGTAGTGTATTGTGAAATCATAATCCTTGAGTATCTCAAGAAATCTAAATTATCTCAGGTTGAATGATTTATATGAGAAAATAATTTTTACACAATTTTTATCAGTATATATATCATATATATCACCATAGATATATTGTATCATTATTTTTAGAGAATATATTATCGATTCTAACTGATGATCATGATTTATGATTTTTTAGTTTATAATTTTTTAATTGACTTGATTCATAATCCAAAATCTTATCATTATTTATAAGGACACAACAATGTCCATTCTTTGATGAATCACTATAAATTAAAATAACCCCATCATTCCTATATAGTAATTTCTTTATCAGATCATTGACTAATGTTTTAATAATTCGAGCTCTGTAAATGGGTTTTCCAATCGGTCAAAATTATGGATGAAACACTGATTGAATACTTTTAAACCAATAAAACTGTGGACCTCAGTTATAATAATCAGTGCTGGCATTTCATGAATTTTATTTTTTCATTGTATGATCAAAAAATCATTCAATCCCTGTAGACAATATTTCCTGGAAATGAACATTACTAAATTTAGAAATCACACTTTCTAGACAATCAATATATTTCATTTTTCTAAGTTTCTTTAGAACAATCCTCTTTTTGTCCTCACGAGAATCATTGGTTTCTTATTAAACCAAGATATCATACATAAATACTATAATAAAATAATCATGATATTCCTTAAACACTCATTTAATTAGATCCATGAAAATATAGGTTTCTTTAGTTAATCCAAATATATGTACAACAAATTCATAATGATCATACCTTGTTTGGTATACTGTCTTTGGAATATCCTTCTTTTTTACACATAATTGATGATATCCTATGTCATGACCCATCCTCAAGACCCGTGTTGTTACTACCCCAAGTACACCTTCCATACGTCAGGGGCTGGCGACTAGCACCAAAGACGTAAATCCCGATAAAAAGGGAAGGAATTACTTTTATGAAATGTAAACAAACACAACCAGAGTACAAGAGGAAAAAAATAATAACTAAAACTAAAAACAAAATAAGTGTTGAAAGTAAGGAGCTGGAAATATAACCCCAACAATAAAGTACAAGAATAGGCAAAACAACAGAAATGTGTCGAGCTGCTCTTGGATCGTCCTCCGGAGTTCGTACCTGATGGGTAGGTACATATGACCACATTAATTCTCCATGTCTGTCTGTCACCTCCGGGAACCGTCTCGTCGTGAAGTCCACATCTGGGTATCGTCTCATCCTAAAGTCCATCTTTGGGTACCGCACAACTCTATAAGCCTGAACCATGATCAGTGTTGTCCATCGTCTATATCCAACAAAACAAGGTGTGGGAAAAAACCCGTGTAGGGGTGAGTATAATGATACTCAGTAGGGACCCTGAGACCGTCAAGGTCTCACTAAAACCAACAAGGATAAACAACAATTAATATCTTAACATACAAACTTTACTTAGTTATGTTCCCATACATATACCTATGTTATCATGTAACCCATCTCAATCATGAGGTAAACTCAAAGATCATTGACTCGGCTCAAACCAGGACATTCATTAATGATATCAAAACCACAACTACTAAAAATCTCCTCCTCGGTCGAATAAAGTGTTCCTTTCATGACTATGAGACACTGCTCACTAAACTTAGACTACTGAGGTGCCTCTCTTGTCGAGTATCACGGGTCTGCAACCCCAACACATTAGTGCTCCCCGCCGTGTGTCTCCCACCCAAACACAGTAGTGCACCCCCTAATAGCCTACAGAGGTTCGCCTTCTATCGAGTATCATGGGTCTGCCACCCAAAACCAGTAGTGCTCCCCACTGTGGGTCTGCCACCCAAACATAGTAGTGTTCCCCACTAGGTTAGTCAAGTCACTCCGACTCAAGTCGGACAAGCAGTCATTAGGTCTCAGCCAGCTACAATATCTCCGTACTCCGTACGCTCATTTCTGGGAGGATCCGCTCCATGAGCTACTGGTCAATACTTCCAAGTGTCACGTAATCTCATGTGGAATTATCTCAAAGTGCCACCCCGTAATATGGGTCTCAATGTAACAGATCGCGTGTCAATCGGACGTCCGGTCTGTGAGTTATATGCCTTTCTGTCCCAGGGGCCCGGTTGGATTTTTGGTACAATACAACCCGGCCACACTCCAACTGCATCAAAACCTCAGGTGATATATTCCAAAAGAACCGTCTCAACAAGAGGAATTCAACAAAGTCAATGACACCTCAATCGGACGTCCGATGCTCAAATTATAAGTGTTTCCGCTCCGAGGGCCCGGTTGGTTTCAGGTTCAAACCAACCTGTATGTACACAAACATCATCAAAACTTGTAGTGTTATATACCAAAAATACCTTCTCGATCAGAGGAATTCTACACAACTGACAGAG
This sequence comes from Viscum album, assembly GCA_963277665.1. Taxonomy (NCBI): domain Eukaryota; kingdom Viridiplantae; phylum Streptophyta; class Magnoliopsida; order Santalales; family Viscaceae; genus Viscum; species Viscum album. The sequence goes on along the minus strand of OY728160.1, from coordinate 115,483,649 downwards.
CGTCGATCAAAGGTCCACAACTCAAGATATGGGTGTTTAACTGAAGAAGGTCCAAAAATAGAGGGCGTGGGCCCGGTCCGACCCGTCCCAACACCCCCTGGGTCGGCCCGAAACGGGTCAACCTGACTCGGGTCCGGGTCTGGCCCGGTTGGGCATGATCCGGTTCAGCACTGGTGGCCCGGTCTGGTGGCCTGTTGCAGCTCGGCTGGTTGGCCGAGCGCGTTGCACCGAGCGGCGGAGGCACGACCTCCCCGCTGATTGATACTGGCGGTGCTAGCTGGCGCTGCCCCATGGCATCCTAGATCCCTCGTGGCTGTGGGTTCTATCACACCACCGCTGTTGCTATTTCCGCGACAGGTTTCTTCCAGTGGCGTGCTGGTGTGCCGCCTTCTCCATTAGCCGGCACGGCGGCGCCTGCGACCCACACCGACAGCGACTTCCGCGGACTACCGGATGTGCTCCAGTTGTCTGATTTGCCCTCTGTCTATTCCTGTGGCTCTCCCGAGGCACGTTCTTCACTGAAAAGGCATTGAAATTCCGTTGCGGTCCCATTCTTTGTTTCCCGTCAATCCACGAAAAAAAGAACAACCAGCGGAGGGTCCGGGCTTGTTCGTAAGCCCATTCCCTCTGCATTAGAGGCTAAATCCATAATTCATCAATGACAAGGGTATAATTTATTCAAAATAAATTATACAAACACCCTGTAATTAAATACCCATGCACGAGGGTATAAATCACATATACAAAAAAAACCATACCTCATAAAACAACATTAAACAAAGGAGAGTCGTGGAAGACGGGCGTCGTGGAAGGTAGACATCATTCCATCAACGTCGGGAAGGAAGGAGTCGAGGGTGGCGTCGGTGTTCTTCGTTCTTCATTCTTCGTTGGAGGAAGAGGGAAACTCTCCATGTTCAGGGAGTCGTGCATCACTACTAGCATTCTGACACTTGAAAAGGTGTCCAGGAATCCATCAACTAGACTCTTTTATATAGGATTGGGAGGGTTCTTCGTTGGTATGTAATTCATAAATGGAAGATTTATGACAGAGGGCTCCACCCAATTAATCCACTGCACTGGTGCATTAAAATGGGGAGGAAGTCAAAAAGGGGGTTATTGGCTCGGGTGGTCCCCAAAGAATAATATCCTCCAAAGGAAGGATATATCATGGTGGGCCCCACCATTAATTAACCACAAAAGGGAAAGGGGGGTTAATGCTTGGGTGGTCCCTTCATTAAAAAGGGGGGTTTCGTCCTCCTCAATTAAGAGGGGGATTTAAACTTAGAGGCTCTCTCTCATAAATGAGGTGGACCCAAGGAGTTATGATTCCCCTTCCATTATTGGAAGGCCTCGTGTGGTTTTCACCACAATTAACCTCACATGGGAGGTTGGATCTTGGTGGGCCCCGCCAGCATAACCTCTCATGGGAGGTTAGGGTGTGGCAGTCCCACCACCACCTCCCAAGTGGAGCTTCTATCCACTTTATCCGCACGACATCTGTTTAACAGAATAAAATAAATTGTTCACATATTTTATTTTATTAACACACATAAAACCCCAAAAACTAACTTTCATACTCGATCATTTATCGTCGAGGTGAAAGTATTATTAAGTGAAAAGCCACACTGTGAGTTCAACGGTACCCTTAGATTTCAATTCTGAGCACCAGTTCAAATGATAGAAAAACCCGCTCATTTGATTTCTGAACGTACCCGAGAAAAAATTCAGAAATTAATTCCAGCCACACCGGGACTTGGAATCATGTGATATAAGAAGCTATAGACTCATAAAATTCCTATCCAATTAAGAAAAAAAATTCCCTTTAAATTTCAGTGTCTTTACATTACCCCCACCTCAGGGATTTATGTCCTCGTAATACTAAAACAAAAACTAGGGAAACTAAAGGAGGTACCGACCACGCATCTGAGACTCACACTCCCAACTACTCTCCTTAAGGTTACTTTGATGCCAGCGAAAGCGCACAAGAGAAATATATCGTCCCCGTAGGACCTGCTCCTATCGATCCTCAACCTCTACGAGAACCCTGTGAAGGTATCCCCATCATCGATGTCCACTTCTCAGTGGTCAATGATGGAGGTTAGGTCATGAACACATATCCTTAGCTAAGATAAGTGGAAGACGTTGTGCACCTAGTGCATTTGAGGTGGAAAGGAAAGGCGGTAAACCACCTTGCATACGCAGTTGGGGACCAGAAAAGGTCTGATGAAATATGGAGATAACTTGTCGCCCAGGCCAAAACTCCATTGACCGTGTCAAGGTGAGACCCGTAAGAAAACGTGGTCATCACCCTCAAACTATAGTGGTCTCATCTCATATCAGAATAGGACTTCTGTCTGCTCTGTGCAGTCTTCATCTGCTCCGGGATGCTCTGCCCCTTCTCCGTCAACGCTTGAACCATCTCTAGTTTTACACGCGCTGGCTCCATCACTATCCACAAAGGATATCCGAAATGCGGCTAGCTATTGTCTTGCAACACCAAACAACTGAAATCCCTATCTCTCACTAAGAGCATTTGTTACAACGTTCCCCTCTATAAGAGTATAAACAATCTTGAAGTCATAGTTTTGGAGGACTTCAAGCCATCACCATTGTTGTATGTTCATGTCCATATGAGGGAAGATTCACCTGAGACTATCGAGTAGGAGAGAACCATAAACCGTTTTCTCTACGAACAATGTGTGAGACTATCCAATCGTTAGAACTCATCTCAACCCTTCTTCATCAACATTCTACCAAAGAGATGCTGAGATTTCTCATCTATCGAAAAGAGAAATCTGGTCTCATCCACTTGATAAACCATGTTCTTCGCCTAATACAGTAAATCTTGACATGGATGGTACTATTTCATTCCATAGACGACATCGTAAGGCCTCGACACTACTACCAAGAGATCCAAAAGTTACTATCGCATCCTAGGGTTGAGTCACACTATTGGCATCAGTGTGTGGTTACTGGGCCTCCTCCAATAAGAATCTCGCATGTGAGGTTCAAGTCAAAAATTTTAACTAGAAACTCTTACTATCAACCACACAAAAATGATAGGAAGTTAAACTTCACACAGCAAGTGTCTTTTATTACTACATCTCATAGAACAAAGATGCAAAGAAAACACAACAATGATAACATCAACAAAAAGAATGATAGAAGCACCCAAAAAAAAGGACTCCATTACTGGAACTAGTCTCGCTTCTATCCACCTGCATCCGAAGCTCCATTGTCGTATGCTTTAGCTGCCTAGAGCTATGCTCTCCCATATCCACCTATTTCCTATTCTCGGGGTGGACCTCATGGTGTTGGTGGAAACACTTCGAAGCGTCGTACACCACTGGTTGTACAGCCAGCTTCTCTGCCTTAGTCTGGAAGGTTCCTCTACTACCTGTTACTCATCTAATGGACGGTTCGGGCAGTCTCGAGCCTAGTGACCCTTCTTGCCGCATGCATAGCACTTCCTACTCCTCGTATGGCTGGATTTGTTTTGTTTTCCTCGCACATCCGAACCTATATCCCAATGTCTCCCACTTGTTTTCATGGCCCTCATGGACCTCTACATCATCCATCTTATGCCTACAGATGACTCGGCTACTAACAGAAAAACCTGAGACAAGGGAAACAGGTCCTCAGCATGCTCAGAGTGTAGGGTCGCTGGTATAAACTCCACCCTGAATCAAGTCTCAAAGTCACCCCAGGTGAAGGTCGTGTCGTCGCAAAACTGGAGCATCTGGCTCCACGACCTCTCAGCCACTCCCTGATATAGACTAACAGATAAGTACACCATCATGTATGCGGGTATCCTAGCTGTGTGGAAAGCTCGTGCTACAAACTCCAGCCAGTGCCTAGCCGTCTAAAAACATAACATTCCTCAAAACCTCAGAGGCCTCTGACACTGGAACCCATGCATCACCCTCAGGCATCCTGCACTCTCTGCTGATGTCTAATCTAGAATAGGGACATGTACTGAGGCCTCATCGCTCAACGGCTTGTCCATACGTACAACTGTCGGGGATCTAGCTGATCATTCACAGGGAGGCATCCTGAAAGAATAGATGCGACATGGTCAAAAGACTATACCTGGTGAGCTGACCTAGTTTGAGTTGATTTAAAAGAATATTTTGAAAACACACACGCAATCAGTCTTTTGGTGCACTGAGTCGGAGATAATATGTCAGGGTCCTGGTGTATGAATACGTCGGCCACCCTCACCAACACTGGACTTCCTGAACTGAAAACCACACTTAGTACCCTTAACTCTATTGCTTCACAGAAAGAAAATATCAGAGTCCAATGTTCTAGGGTAGAAATGACTCCCCTGATACCAATTTTTCATAAAACATCATCTGGGCTAGGGCTGTGAATACCCCATGCCTGCCTTCCATAGGCTAGGGGTTGGTGACTAGCACCAAAGGTGTAAATGTCGATAAAAATGGAAGGCATTCTCTTTATGAAATGCACACATACACAACTAGAGTTCAAGCGGAAGAAAAAACTATGTAAAACTGAGAACAAAAGTAGTGCTGAATGTAAGGGGCTGAAAATATAATCCCAAAAATAAAGTACAATAAAAGACAAAATAGAAGGAAAGTGTCGAGCTGATCCTAGATCATCTTACATATTTCTACTTGAAGGGTAGGTACAGAAGGCCACCTCAGCTCTCGACGCCCGTCTGTCACCTCTGGGAACCGTCTCATTGTGAAGTCTTCCTTCAGGTACCGTCTAGTCGTGAAGTCCACCTCTAGGCACCATCCATCTCTACAAGAGTCAACCATGATTAGTGTTTTCCATCTTCTGCATCCAACACAACAAGTTGTGGGCATAGCCAGTGCAGGGGTGAGTATAACGACACTCAGTAGGGACCCCGAGACCCTCAAGGTCTCACTAAAACCAACAAGGATAAACCACAAAGAATATCTCAACACATAACTTTTACATATTTATGTGCCCATTCATATACCTAAGTTATCAAGTAACCCATCTCAATCATGAGTTAAACACAATGGTCATTGAATCAGCTCAAACCAGTATTTTCATTAATGTTATCAAAATCACAACTGCTGAAGAGCTCCTCCTCTATCGAGTTAGGTGATCATGTGAAGACATTGAGGCACTACTCACTATCCTTAGACTACTGAGGTACTCCTCCTGTCATGTACCATGGGTCTGCCACCCCAAGACTGTAGTGCTCCCCACCGTGGGTCTGCCACCCAAACACAATAGTTCTCCCCCTAATAGCCTATAGAGGTACTCCTTCTGTCAAGTTCCACGAATCTTCCACCAAAACATAGTAGTTCTCCACACTGTGGGTCTACCACTCAAACAAAGTAGTGATCCCCACTGGGATAGTCAAGTCACTCTAACTCGAATAGGACAAGATGTCATCAGGTCTTAGCCAACTACAAGGTCTCCATGCTCCATACGATCGCCTCCAGGAGTATTTGTTCCATGAACTACTGGTCGAAACTTTTAAGTGTCACGTAATCTCATTGTAAGTATCTAAATGTACTGCCCCATCATAGTGGTCTCAATGCAATAGACGGTGCATCAATCGGACGCCCAGTCTGTGAGTTATAAGCCATTCTGTCCTAGGGGCCCGGATGGATTTCATGTACAATCCATCATGGCCACAATAAAACTACATCAAAACCTCAGGGGAATTATTCCAAACGTACTTTCTCAACAAGTGAAATCCAACAATGTCGATGAAATGTCAATCAAACGTCCAGAGCTCATGTTATAAGTGTTTCCGCTCCGAGGGCCTGGTTGGTTTTGGGTTCAAACCAACCCGGTTGTACCAAAACATCACCAAAACCATGAGTGTAATATACCGAAACCACTGACTCCATCCCAAGAATCATATCCAACTGAAATTACATCAAACAGAGGTCCAAAACTCAAGATATGGGTGTTTAACTGAAGAAGATCCAAAAATAGGTGGTCTGGGCCCGGTCCGACCCGACCCAACACCCCCTGGGTCGGCCAAAACCGGGTCAACCCGACTCAGGTCCGTGTATTACCTACTTGGGCATGGCCCTGCCTGGCGCTGGTGGCCTGGCCCGGTGTTTGGTTGTACCTCGGTCCGTTGGTCGGGCGCGTTGCGCCGAGTGGGGGAGGCGCGGCCTCCTCGCTAATTGACTCCAGCGGCGCCAGCTGTCGATGCTCCCAGGCAGCCCAAATCCTGCGTGGTCACGAGGTCTGTCGCACCTCAATCGCACCGCCGCCGTGGCTGGTTTCCTGCAGTAGTGCACTGGGGCCCTGTCGCCTCAAGGTAGCCGGACGTCCCCGGTCGCTGCCCCAGCGACCCGCGCGGGCGGTGTCTTCTGCGGACTACTGGACACATTCCGATGGTCCAATTTGGCCGTCGTCTACACCTGCGGCTCTCCCGGGGACATTTTTTCACTTATAAGGATTCCAAATGTTGTTGTGGTCCCTTTCTTCATTTCCCATCAATCTGCGCACAAATGAACAACCAGCGGAGGGTCTGTGCTTGTTCATTACCATGTACCTTTCTCCTTAGAGGTTCAATCCATAAATCATCAACGACAAGGGTATAATTTATTAAAACTAAATTATACAAACACCCTGTATTTAAATACCCATCAATGAGGGTATAAATCACATATACACTAAAAACAAAAAAAACCCTACCTCGTAAAATGACGTTAAACGAAGGCGAGTCGAGGAATACGGGCCTCGTGGAAGGTAGGCATCATTCCATCAACATCGGGAAGGAAGGAGCCGTGGGTGGCATCAGCATTCTTCATTCTTCGTTCTTCATTGGAGGAAGAAGAACACTCTCAAAGTGCTGGGCTTTGTGGTTCACTGCTAGCGTTCCGCCGCTTGAAGAAGCCATCCAGAACTCCATCCCCTAGCCTCCTTTATATAGGAGTGTGAGGGTTTGTCGTTGGCTTGGTAGTCATAAATTGAGGATTTATGACAGAGCGCTCCACCAAATTAATCTGCTACGGTGGTACATTAAAATGGGGAAGAAATCAAAATTGGGGTTATTGTCCTGGGTGGTCCCCACAAGAGAATATCCTGCAAAGGGAGGATATTTCATGGAGGGACCGACCATTAATTAACCACAAAAAGGAATGGGGGTTAATGTTTTGTTGGTCCCCTCATTAAAAATGGGGGTTTCATTCTCCTCAATTAAGAGGGGGATTCACACCCAGAGGCTCTCCCTCATAAATGAGGGGGAGTCAAGGAGTTATGATTCCCCTCCCATTCATGGGATGCCTCTTGTGGTTTCTACCACAATTAAACTCACATGGGATGTTGGATCTCAGTGGGCCCCACCACCATAACCTCTCATGGGATGTCAGGGTGTGGCGGTCCCACCACCAACTCCCAAGTGGAGCATCTATCCACTTTACCTGCATGACATGTGTTTAACAAAATAAAATATATTGTTCACTTATTTTATTTTATTAACCCATGTAAAACACCCAAAACTAACATTCATACCCAATCATCTATCGTCAAGGTGAAAGACTTCTTAACCAAAAACCCGCACTGCGAGTTCAACGATACCCTCAGATTTCAATTCCGTGCACCGGTTCAATAGATAGAAAGACATGCTCATCGGTTTTCTGGACATAACCGAGCCAAACTTTGGAAATTGATTTCGGGCACACCGGTCCTCGGAATCATGTGCCTTCAGAATCCACAGACTCAAAAAATTCCAATAAAATTAAGAAAAAAAATTTCTTTGAAAATTTCGGGTCTTTACATCCAAAATGTTTTTCAATCATTGAAAAATATCGATCTTCATGGTGTTGAACAAATAAATCCTAAATTGGAAGAAGAGGATACTTTTTCATTATTTTAATAGAAATTAATTCCCTATAGTAAATGCAATGCCTTAATTATCCATCTTACTTCATAAAAAAAGAACTCAGGTTCACCAAAGATAAAAAATAATATGAATAAATACCTTAATATTAAATTATTCTAGTTGTTTGTTCAGCACTACTAATTAAATAGATTCAATTATATAGGTAGTTTTTGATATTAGCACTGCATCAGAGATTAAATCAATAGTATACTCAAAATCCTATGTGGCAGGATGTCCAGGTAAATCATCATGAAATAAATCAATATATTTTGTTACAATAGGTAAATAATCAATAAGAATATTTCATTATTTATTCCTATATTTTTATATAATTCAACCACAATAATCTCATTCTGCAGAGCTACTAGGGGTGGATTTTGACAATAATTAGGTGATAATGTTTCGACTCTAATGATAATGAATACTACAACTTCAAAAAAAATCATCATTCTGACTCATTCATTAAATTTTTCTATCATATTTTGAAAGTGAATTAATAAATTGGATTTTATTGTTGTAGACCATATTCATGATGAAAAAATCATCTGATAAATAATGTTTATATACTATAATATGAACATCCCAACCCCTAATTGTTTCAATGAGACACCCCTATGTTTTTTATTGAAAATACCCTTGTTAATATGAATTAGAAATATCAATTTTTTTTAAAATAAATTGGAAGAAATGAAGGAATTAAGAGATATAGAATCTAGTAATTCATTTTCTAAATTTGAGGAAATCAGTGAAGTACCTTCCACAACCTCATTAAGAACTTCTTCATTGGCTATTGTGATAGAAAAATCATGGCCTTTCTCCCAAGGAATTTTCTAGGTTATGTTTCTTTGATGGTTAGAAAAATCATTTTCTAAATGTCACAAATATTTAAAACTACAGTACCGAATATTGATATCTTTTTTGTTCCCCATGAAATCATGATTTTGGTGGACATTTTCACAACACATGTATCAAAATCACATCACAATTTTGCATGTAATAAGGTGTTTCTTCACACAATTTCTATCGGTTGAAATTTCATATTTTCCCTTGTACAACTTATTTCATTTTACAGAATTTTCATTAGCCATATTCTACTCTTGATTTTTTTAATTTAAAAATACATATAGAATTTTTTTTCTATCTCTATTGCATGGATGACTATATCTTCATATGATGAGAAATATTGTGAGACTAATTCCCATCAAATGAATGATTTTAACCAATCAAACAAACGATCAATCTTACTCCGTGGGTAACATATATAATCCTTAGCATGCCTTTCTAAATATGTGAATTTTTCTTCATACTTTGCAACATTTTCATCCACCTTCTTCATCATCCTCAGAAATTACCTCAATACATCTGATTGTAGATCATAAAAAATGTATTTTTAGGATTAGTTCTTTAAATTACCTCAGTTATATATTTTCTACCACTTATGAATCCTAATGTTTTTAATAAATGGCTCCCATTGATTTGAATATTATGATAGGAGATAGTCTACCATAAAAAAAAATTCCATTTCATTACACTCTTATTAATGAAATATTTTATATAATGAACTTCTCCACTAATCAACTACAAAAGTATTTATAGTCTAATTGAAATTCGTGGTTTCTTCCTATATAGTGGATGAACATTGATCTTCTATGTAATGGATCAGGATACTCAAATAAGGTTTTGTTATTATTAAAAACTTGATTCAGTTTTCTTAGTATGGTTATATGTTTTTCATTTCCAGTTGTATAACAAACTCCACTATCATTATCTCTATAGGATGAAAATCCTTTCATAGAATAGATTTTTTTGATACGGTTTACATTTCCTCCACTAGGTACCATTTTAATGAAATTGTATACACTAGACTAGGTTATGGATCATAATACCTAATTCTAAAAAATTATAATATTAAACATAAGTGGTAAATGTTATGCTTTTATAATCCACAATAATATAAATAGTTTTAATGGGGACGCACTTTATAAAAAATATATCATAAGTGTTTGTAAATAATTGATGAATTATCCTATGTATATCAACTGGGATTGTCTAACCAGGTGCGTTGTATGACCTAATGTCGCATACCGGTTTACACAAAGTCAATCCTAGAACACCCTATTGGAGTTGTTACTCCACAGTAGATTTGTGATAAAACTGCATCCAATTTTAGTATCCATATAATGGTGTATTTTCTAAGAATAAACAGACAATATCTACATTACCAAAATTATATTATGTTCTTATATACATATCCTCAATTTCTATTTTAGTGAAATGTTCTATAAGAATGTGTTTTCTTAATTTAGTTTCAATGGATTTTACTTAAATTCCTTTGATACCAACAATAACATCCATACCCATCATACATAGAGTTATTATATTATTTTATTACATTGTCTTGATAACAAAAAAATGAAATCCCATAGGACCAATCTGTTTAGTAGCTTGGGAAATCCTAGATATAAAAACTATTTTTAAACTAAATATTTAATTGAGAAAAATCATATTATCCCTATTAAAAACAATCATAATCCATAGACTATCCTAACATGAAAATAATTATATACACCATTTCATCCTATTTGAAAATGAAACATAAGATAGGGGTGATCATATATGCTCAGCAAGGATAAACAATATAGAGGTAGATATAATAAATACTCATAATCATTTAATGAAAGGTAGAAAACTGTAACACAATCCTTTTAAACATGATATTCAGAAGAATATGGAAATAAATAAATCAAATTATTTAATTTAAATATTACTTGTATATTATACTAGTCTAATAATCACATGTAACATCAAAAAATGAACTCATAATGAAGGAATGCATAATGGCGGACATCATAAACATACTTTAAAGTCCTCGGGCCAATACCATAAATAACAATAAGATCAGGGCATTGTGCAATGACAATAGTTTGACTCATGATATAAACTAAGGCATTAATTGGCCATAGCGGACCCCACCCATCATTTACTATATAAAATTCAATCCTTTTCTCAAAGGGGTAAAATATTTTACATAAATTCATATTAAAACTCGTAGAAAAAATTTTAACGCTTTTACCGTAAACCATGAATGGTATCAAAATAGCACATCCATAGTCAAATATATAATAAAAAAATTAATAAAATATGTAAGCTTTTTTAATAATAAATCAACCTCAATTAAGAATGAAATATATCAAAGGAATTTGACATATAAGAAAATAATTTATTTAAATATGTAAAAGTATTTGACATAAATATCCCCTTTTAAATTGAAATCATTTAAAAGATGTACAATTATAAAAGATAAAATTTCATATGAAAAATAACTTATAATATTATAAGTTAATATTAAAAATGGCATTGCATCTTAATAGTGGAAAATAATAGTTCATGATGTATATGATAAAGTCATTCTTTCCTTGATTTTTCAAACTGGTCATAAAGTACCATGTCTGGAAAACATTGAAATGATTCATTTCTAAAATTATAAACAGTAAAACATGAGTAAAAATGTATTTAAAAATTTGTATATAATATTTTGAAATACATATAATAAAACCTAGATATGGTTGATAAATGTTTCTTAGTATATACTTACTTATAAAAAACATTGAATAATAACGGGGTTTTGAAATTAACCCCTAAATAGTACTTTCCATTAGTTGAGGGTTCATTAATATCATGTATAATAGTTAAATAATGTTATTAAATTATAAAATTACCACAATCATATTAATGATACCATATATATTTTGTTAATAATATTTCAGTATTACTTCTTTATGAGGTGTTATCAGCTTCATTTTCCTATACCTGTTTTGTTGTGTAAGTCATGTTTATTATGAATAAGATTTATTTTATTCATATAAATAATGATAAAAAGTTCATATTAATTATTTTCACTCATCATATAAAAATTATAATCATTCTTTAATTGTTAAAATGGAAAATGAAACTCCTCGTGTCATAGAGACAGTAGGTCGTACGTACACATTATAGACAATATCATTCCCTTGATGGTTAAATGGTAATGAATTATATTGTTTAGTAGATATAAATAATCATTAACATGTTATATTTATTATTTATATCCACTATAATTATCATTGTATCCATCTGAATAAATAAATGATGAATAAAAAATTACAACACTATGATGTGATGGTAAGGCATACACACACACACACATGGTGATATTGTTATTTATATGACAGATAAAATGAATAATATGGTTTTTCAATGATTATAATAGCCAATCAGTTTATAGAAGATTCTATATTTATTAGATTTATATGGAAACAACATTGAAAGAGGAATTAGAAGAGGAAAGGAATGTTGAAATAGGTGATAAAAAATTACCACTTTTTGAGGTTTCTCTTTTTGGTTTGCAAAAAAAGATATCCATAAGATGTCTTTATATCATATTTATGACCTCTATCATGATGTGAGGTTTATATTAAGGATAATTATGTCCAGTTTTTCTAATCAAAATTGATTTATAGGTGTTAATTAAAGATAAGGAGAAGTTCCCTTTAATATAATAGGGGAGGGGTACATTTGGAAACTGAAAAACATTTAGTTTTATAAAAATTATTCATTTTAAATTAGATACAGATTTATTTAGTTTTAGTATAATATGATTATAGTTCTAAATCATCACCATTCAAGGAATTTTATATTTTCTTAATTCAAAAAATTAACATTACCATTTGGAGTAATCCATTTGATAAACATTTTAATCTTACAATGTTTACTTCTCTTTTTTACTATAGGGTTAAAATAGTTAAACTAAAATGTCAAACAAACCCCAAATGGATCACTAATTTTATATGTAACTTTATACTAGTCATTTTCCTGAGCATGTAACAATTTATAAATTTAATAGGATTTAATTAAATATTTTTTATTTTAATGTATCATTTATGATAAATTATATATTATTCATTATTTTGATTTTATTGAAAAAAAACCAACAAGATAACTTCCGAAAAATACATAAAAATTTTCAATAACATGCATATGATATCTATAAAATTTATGAATGTGATTGATTATGAAAAATAACTTTTATTATAATATTTTTTAATATCATTTAATTGATATTTCTATAAATAGAATTATTAATGCTACACTATTGTTTCATCATTAATATTATATAATTGATATAAATTTTAAATAAATTTTTATTACGTAGGTAATTAATTTAGATTTATACAGTCAATTTATAATATTTCTTTTCTCTTGTATGTCTCTATATTGATTTTTTATGCTTATAATAAATAAGAGTGTGACATTGTGTCTCATTCATTTATTATAATAGCATTCATGAAATATTAATTATCATTTTTCAATTAAATGATTAAATTTAAAAAATTAGGTAATAAGGGTCTAATTTAGTCATAAAGAACTATTTTGACAGATCTTATGGTAATTATTTAATATTATTTTTACATTTAATTACTTGATTTACCCTTAACCGTAGTAAAAAATAAATTACTATTGTTACTATTAATAATATCTAGAAAATAAAAGTAATGTATTAAAATAATTTCAACCCACTGATTCCAAATATGGTATCAATTTTTAAAAAATTAAATCACAACAATTGTATTAATTACTTTAAAATTATTTCCCATTAAAAAATTGAAAAAACTGGTTTCTCAATAGTAAAAATATTTCAAATATGGGTATGTGTTTATATATAATATAAATGCCAAAATAATTCCAATTAACAAAATTATATTAAATGATCATAACATAATCTAATAAAACTTTATATGAAAAATAATGAAAATCTAACAATACAAAAAAAATTATGAATAAGTATATTTGAAATATAATGTTTTGCTTTTCAATATTTATTAAAATAGGAAATATATTAGAAAAACACAACAAAATTGTCTGAAATAAATTATTATATCTACCTTATGAAGAGGAATGTTTTCCATGTTGAATATATAAATGTGTAAAAAATTAGATTTAAAATTGTACACCATTAGAAGTTTTTAAATTTCCTTTTTTAATACTTATATTATTCGAAAAATGAGATTTTTACTTATATCATGTAAAAGAAATACATGATATGAATATTAAAATTATAATATTAATAATGTGGTTACTACAATTCATAAATTATTTTTTAAATGGCTTGTCATGTTGTACTCGAACTTTGTGTTGAATGTTGTGCAAATAATGTAATCATTTAAAGAGAAGTATATTGTGGAATCATGGGGTTCTACACCTAAAGTGAATCAAGAGAAACATAAGCTAATTAACATGTTAGTTTAATTATCTAATTAATAAATCTAAAAAAAATCAAAGGACTCCAGATAAAAAAGGTATTGTTTCATGGATATTTTCAACATTAATATTTTTTTTTGAAAAAACATAAGAACATTTTTCCTTAATAATGTTTATATAGAAATTTTTATATTCATATGAAATTATATAATCATATTCATAGCCTTGGGAGTGGAAATAGAATAAAAATGAAATCATATTTGATAAAAATTGAAAAACACCTAGTAAATTATATCAAAATCATGATTAAGTTCATGTTGAGTTGATAAATATCTTATTAAAATATCATAAAGCCATAGATGATAATCACAAAAACATGGTATTGAAATTGAAAATTATAAAAATATAAGTATTAAATCATTAATGATATGGAATGTCACAATATACATCTCATTAATTATAAACCATGTGAGCATGACACATGAGTTCATTCTTTTAAAATATAACATATAATAAAAAATATGTAATATCTTGAAAAAAAAGGATATAAAAAAAGAGGCATAACATGATTGAGCAATTAAGAATACAGAACAATATGACAAAACAAATTGTAAATATCAGATAAAAATATGAAATAATTTCAAATTGTGGAATAACCATAATCATTGGATAATCATTGCGAGAAAACTCATTTTGATGGCACATATTTGAAAAAACTCATTATATCCACTACTAAAAATGTGAGAAAACCCATTATGCTTATGACTATTTGAAAACTCATTATATTCATGGTTCATAATCAAAAAAGATATAAACATAAACTAATTCATTTGAGGGTTATATTGGATACCACCGATCATCATTTTTATATATGTCTTCCTCATAAAAAATTCATCAACATATCTAAATAATCATAGAAAATAAGAATGGATTACTTCAAAATTTATAAAATACTAAACAAAATAATCATAAGTGATAACATAATATAAAAAATACTATTTTAAAAAATTAATCAAATTATAATTAAATTTTGAGGGTGATTAAAACAGAACATTATGAGATATAAACCATGGAAGATAATTTGGAGTGAAAATAGAATTGTTTTCATAAACACATTTCAGAAAATGTTATCAATGATGATATGACAATAACTATAAAAAAAATTGAAAAAAATATAAAGCCACTAATTAATCAAAGATAAAAATTCCTAAAAATATCCTTGAAAAACATAAATTTAATAAATCTTATAAAAATGTCAGGGTAAATAAATAAAAGATGTGACTTTATTTATATTTTTTGGTCGTTTTGAATAAAAAATCACAAAAGAGTGGCATTTAATGGATTATCTTTTATAAAATTGGTCATTTAAAAAATAACAATATAAAAAATCTTATTTGGATACATTTTAATGAATTACTTTTGAAGTGATGACGTGTACATGAAATTAATGATTCATTTTTAAGAATGATTTTTATTATTATTATCATTATGATTTTATTTTGGAAGAACTGTATATGGAATATTTAGTTATTGATAATGAGAATTAATTTTTATATTGAAAAAAAGGATATATCTTCAAAAAGAGGGTAATGGTAGGATCGATGAATATTTAATATGAATATTCTAGTAATAAATAATGTGAACAAATGAATTAGAAATTGAGTCGATGGAACACATACCTTGAATTCATGTTATGTTTATTACCCCCTCAACTCTTATATTATAAAAAATATATTATTTATTTCATATTTAAGAATTGTATTAGTGTTTGTAACCTTTTATAAATATCATTTAAACATATTATCCATATTTATATTATCTATTTTAAATACCAGTTGTGAGAACTCATGATATTTTTAAACTCGTTTCATAATAGTGTTGTAGTTCTTCATTGTTGAATTAAATTTAACAATTAAAAATAATAACATTTTCTATAATTATTTTTTTCTAATTATTTATCATTTTATAATTTTATCTATTATGTATTTTAGTTATTATCCATAATGAGAACCTCAACCGTGAGAATTTTTTGGCAATTTATAATGAACAAATATTGAGGTCTCAATTAATAAGAAAAATATTTATGTTAAAAATATAGAAAGAAATAATTATTTAATTAATAATTTCCAAAATTAAATTTACAAATACATCATTATTATAAATATATAATATTGTACATGTATGTGTATAAACTTCCCCAATAAGAATAGGTTTAAATCTATGTGTGGGAATGGTTACAGAATAGATATTATTTTAATAATATCACTATATAAAAATTATAATGACATTATTTAGATTGTTGTAATGTTAAGATTCAAAATTTTGAAGAGTTGTTAGATATTTCATATGAAAAATATGACTTATCATTAAAAAATCACTTTCAATCTTGGTTTATTGATTTTAGGTTATTATTACTACAATTATTAATATTTTATAATATTACATTTTAAATTAAAAATTAATATTTAATGAAAATAAATTAGGAAATTAATAACATTTATATTCAATAAGCCCATATTTATATCCATCATTGAAAAGTGATTCGAAAAAATGAAACGAGTCATTCATGGATGTTGTAGTCCACCCACACACTAGACATGAGCTTCATTTTTCATCTTTTTGACTGAATGGGAGTGGAGTTGAAAATTTTTATTATATAGATATATAAAAAATCATTATATTATTTATATTTATTTCATTATGTGTATATATATACGTTTTTAATGGGATTGAAGGAGGTTGGTTGTGAAGGACATTAAAAGGAAGTTAATGGGTATATAATACATACATAGTGAATTTGGATATTCTATTGAAGAAACGTTAAGAAATGAAGGACTTGAGGAAAATTAATGAGGTTAAATTATTCCAAATGGTTAGCGGTACACTATAAGAACTAAAATGATTATTTTTAATGATATTCTTTCACTAGAGGTGGGGCATGAAGCAGTTGAAAGTCACACCATTTTATATGTGACAATTATGACAAATAATTGGATAAGAATATTATATAAGTGTTACCAATGTAACTGCATGATTGATTACATATATAGGTGGGTAAATTTTTTCCTGAGACATTTAGTTATTTAGTTTAATTCATAAAAAAATTCATTCATGTTGTTATACATTGTAAAATAATTTATTCAAATACAAGCCACGTTAGATTACTCACTTTGGCACATCTTAATTAGGATTAAATATTAATCATTCTTATTATTTTATCAATAAAAATACTAGATTAAAATTATTACCAAATTATTACAGTCAATATCCAAATATTTATTTCATATAATCTAAATAAATTTCAAAATAAGAGAATATTAAATTTTAAATTATAATATATATTGTTTTTAAAAAATAGTTTTGTATAAAAAAGTCATTATAATTGTCAATTATTCTGGATATGATATAACATTGATTACAAATTAAATGATTGTTTATTCATATATATATATTATGAATCATAAAAATATTTTGTTAATTTAAATTTAAAAAACTCAATAAAAAAATAATTAATATTTTGAAAAATACAACTCTTTGAAAAATTAAAATTCATCTCTTGTAACAAATATTAATGTTAGTAAAATAATTAATACTAATATTCTCCCCACCCATTAATTTTAAAATTTTAAAAAACAATATAAAAATAATTTTTTATGTTTTAATTTCTAAAATTCATAAAATACCATTTTTAATAATAGCATGAATAATGTATAAAAATGATTTTAAATAAAATTGATTTTCATATTATAATATAATAACTTTATATGTTACAATTTTGTATAGTGTTTTAAGGTGGCTAATTAATATGATACCAACGAATTTATCAGATATAAAATAATATCAATATTTAATAATATTATTATAGTAACATGGTTTTCATTTTAGTTTAGTATTTCATACATGATACTCTAATCACACAGTATTTAATTAAGGAATTTTTTTTTACTAAAATCATGGGTCTTTACAATTCCGTACATAATGATTTTCCTCCCAAAAAAACAATTTCATTTGGGTTTCATATCAAGATTTATAGAATTTATTCCACCTTATATATTCCTATAAATCCCTTGAAGAACAAGATAAATTCGTTCAAGTTGAAAGGAATATAATATGATTATGGAGATAAACAAAAAAGATCAAAAAAAATTCCTAGAACAAGATGTTTCATTAGAAATGTTAAATAATTGAAGTGACATTTGAATATATCCATTAGAAAGGATATTATTTCGGTCTTCATGATTAAATGAGGATACATTAAATGACAATTAAAAAAATTAAATCCATTAATTAAGAAAACAATATAGATTGACGGAATATTTCTTCTTTTATTTTAAATTAAAAAAATATTCAACATGAAATGTCTTCTTGGTTATGAATCCCAATTTTTTTTTTCACCCAATAAATTATTTGGTTTCATCATTATAAATCATTTAAATTTAATTTTTTTTAATCTAATAGGAGTTGAATTGGACCAGTATTCAATAGGCGCTTCCACTGCATCCAGAACCTTAATGAGATATCTGGATGAGTTTATGATTAAATTAATAATTATATATTTATTATTTATATTTCATGTTTTTAATTTTTTTTTCAATTTCTAGAATTTATTTATTCTATTGTTATTTCTGAGTTCAATTTTTTCCCTCTTCATTTCCCACTTATATAACAAAGATTTTGAATGTGATTAATGAAGAACATTCAAAGAATCTATCGAGAGGTTCAAGAGATTCTATCCAAATAGTACCAAAGTACACAATGTATAACCAAGTGGGTGAAAATAACGTATCATGGTAAATTTAAAAAATATGTACCACAGATTCCATGGGATATCATGATATATTATCTTGATAAAACATGGATTTTTGAATAACACATTATGTATGTACATTACAGATCGTGTAGTCTATATGATTTAACATTGGAAAATGGGTAGTCATAAATGGATCTTGTATTAATTACATGTTTCATATGGTATCAAAAACATTTAATAAAGATGAGACCTGACTTGTACATGATGTACGCAATTTTTACCTCATATATTTCTACACATATATATACACACAATACAATGGCACATATCAAAGGCATACGAAGAGTAAGATACACAACATGTAATATGATTGACATGCCGAGTAACATCCATGTAAAAGGTATTTATTTTTTTATATTTTTTATAAAATATATTAAATTTGTTTTTAAAATCATTTAAGAAGGGAATATACATGATATATTAAATAGAAATTAGGTTATAATTTATTAATTCACTAATCTTATAATTAATTAAATTTATTTAAGAACATTTTACTTAAAAGGGAATGAGTTAAAAGATCACTAATAATTTATTTTAAATGTGACTTCATTACATGTAAGTGAAGGCCCACGTGATAAATCTTGACTATAATATGTAATGTTATAATTTAATTTAAAATTAATTTTATTGGTTATTAAATTATTTTCTATTAACTTCAAAATGATATTTTATGCTTCATTCCTCACTAAATTATGTAGAACCGATGTTCTAAAGTTTGTTTTATGTAATCTACCTTTAAATAATAATTTAATTCCACGAAAAAAATCATGTGTATAAAACATATATAATGGAATGGATATACCCATGCTTGGTGAAAATTCTAGATGAAGATGAGGTGAAACTATCATAGGTAATACAAAGGAGGATAGTTGGAATTCTTCAATTCGGACCTAAACAAGAACAAGGGGTGTTATCCCTTGGGTCATAAGTTGATTTATTTTCTGATAAATAAATAAACCAATAGATAATATTATAATCAAGTCATTTTTTTAATATCTATATATTTCATGGATTATTTTATGGATTTGAGATAATGATAAAATATAAATAAAATTTTTAAAATGAAAATATTGAAAAAAAATAAGTGGACCATGTGTAAATGTTTTATTTATACATTGTTAATTTTAGGATTTGGGAGTCAACTCAATAGATAATCTTATGATCAAAACATAAATAATGTTTTATTTCATTTAATGGTTTTAAAATATCTAATATAACATAGATGAAAAAATTGAAAATTTATACAATATTAATTTTAGGATTTGGGAGTCAACTCAATAGATTTAATAATTTAAAGTCTATTGTTGGAAAACCACATACCCAAATACTTACAAAGTTTCATAGTATTTGTCTAGTAATATAAATTGAAGTATGGATCCCTAGGGGTATAAAGCTTTAAATAAATATATATTGAGTTTAAGGATGAGGATTATGGTGACTTGATTAAATAATGTGAGACTATTAATAAAATTATAATTATCGACTATCACAATATTGTGAATCAATTAATGTACTAATAATATAATTTTATATTGTTTTATTATTATGGAATGTTAAACTAGAAGTTATCCAAATGATCGATTCTATTGAAAATAATTGTACTTTCTGGTAGTAACAACTATTAACTGTACATGTTATTGATCATTGAATTATATCATTAATGAATGAATTGCATTATAACATCCATATTATCTTATCTATATACTATGAAAGATAGTTATGATGATATCAATTTATTTTCAATATTAAAAATTATTAGTCATGGTTGATGTGGTCATCAATTAATATGAAAATATGGATTCCTATAGAAAACACAAAAATATCTAAGATCTTTATTAGTAGAGAGAAAATTAGTAATAGTATGAGATCGTTAATAGACTATCTTTTAGTAATCATAGAGAATTTGTTCTAAATAGACCTAATTTGGGAAAATTTATTAGATAAATTTGTACTATAGTGATTATAGAGTTTATAATACCCAATTAATTGCATATAAATATAATTATTTCATGACTCCTTCGTATTTTCTGTAGATTGTTTTGTACATTTCAATATAAAAAATATTGATAAGTCACTCATCCCGATCTCCTCATAGTTATTTGATAAGTAAATGGAAATGTGAAGAATTATATGAATTTTTTAATTATAGTGAACTAGAGGAAACTAAAAGTGAAATTAATTAATAGTAAATATAAATATAATTCATCTATGTAACATAGAACCAACATAAGGGTGTTAAAAATAAAATTAGATGATCCATATATTATTCTCTTCCCATGTGGTTAGAAAGTCCATCATAAGAGAAAAAACAACAAATTGAAGTTTAATATTTTAAATCATTTATATTCATCAAGTGTAACTACTCTATTTATTTATTTTAAATTAAATATAATGAATTTTATATATAATTATTGAAACACATAATCCAAGTAAGTAAAAATATACTTCTAGAAGAATGATTCATTCTATAAAAGATAAATATGGGTGGATACTAGGTTACTCAAGATTATAGAATGTATTCTCAATTTCATGATGGATTCAAGATGAATTATTAGTTATTATTATTACCAAAAAAATCTATCCATATCCCTACTTGAAAAAAACAAGTCATTATTTCAAAATTGAGTTGATTTCATTATGAAATTATCAATATCAATTAATAATTTTTTAATTTAAAATTCATTTATATTTTATATGGGTAATTAATGATGAATATATGATTATCCTTACCTCAAGAAGAAAATATAAATCATTTTCAGGAAAAGATGTTTCTTGTAGACAATTTTATATCCATATTTGTGTTCTATTATCTTTTTAGGTAAGAAATTAGGTATACAGACATATTTCAATTTATGTTTTCTGAAAAAATAATCATTTAAAAATAAAAGTATGTCACAGATTAAATAGTGTTAGTTTATAAAAATTGCATAAATAATTCTAATGTCATATGTCACAGTATACTTCACATAAAACCCAAGATCAATTTAATATATATTAGTTATTCTCATTGAAGAAATTGATACTCTTATAAATTGATATATGAATCTATTGGATTTATTATTAGTTTATATCATATTAAAGTATTCTTTGATCATTATTATGTGAACTGATTGAAATCCAAAATTCACATTACATTATAAATATAATTTTTTATGGTAGTAAATGGGTATCGATGGAACAACTTTTAATTATTGAATATATTTTATAATTCTACCCAATAAACGTCTCAAATGTAGAAATATAATCACTAATAATGTTCTATGTTATTAAATAATGTGTATCGTATTAAATAAATTATGATAAATATACATTAGTTATAATTTAATATTTTTAATATGAAATTATTGCATGATCTTGCCTTTAGCTTGAAACAAACATCAAGGAAAAAAAATGAATCTCTATTATTTATATAATATTCACTAAGTATTTTCCACTATTATTCCAAATTGATAATCTTTATATAATAGGGAATAACATATCATTTTGGGATAGTCTGATAAGGATATAATTTAATGGATTCTAGGATTAATATACACATTTTATAGAATAAAAACACAAACATCAATAAGTTCAGTGGGATGTGTTGTTCTAGAGACACATACTGCACAGTATATTAAAAACATGGAAGTTCATTTTATTCAACGTAGAAGTTTATATATATATATATTATTATTTATGAATAATGGATCCCATAATAGAAAAAATGGAATATTATAATGATTTATAATTATGTATGAATTCACTTATGGAATCCTCTTATCAAAATTCAATGGAACCTTATTATGGTTGTTTTTATACATCATAAAAATATTGAGTAATCAAGATAAATTATATGAATTTGGAAAACATTCATTACCAATAAGGCATGATTTATTATAAAAGGACGCATTGGTAATAATCTATTAAAAAAATTACTTCAATCATAATGCTAAAATCCATTTTAATTTTCATTTTAATATATATCTTCTACAATTAATATATTTGGAATTTTGATGACAAGGAAACTATAATTAATAGAGACAGCATGGAATATGTCTATGTTACATAACTAATAGAATATTGGAGACACTGGTAATTTCCAATAACATATTAAAGATAAATGTATTTATATATGTATATATGGTATTATAGTGACCATAGAATATTCATTTAGAATAAAATTGATCAATGTGTCTATAAGGTGTTAGTGATTTCACTCTTATTTTATTTGACAGATATGGTAACAACATATAATAATAGAAAGTTAGTCATATCAGTTTATTAAGACTAAAATTTATTATCTAAAATTGAATTTTAATAAAGAAATATCTTTTTGGAATATGATATAAAGATATAGACCTACTGGGTTTATTATTATTTTGACAGTACATATGTTGACCATGTAAATAAAATACAAAGTGAAATAATTTAAAATGAAATTATCTCCAAAGTAACATGTCTTATACTCCCACCATGAAAATTTTTATGGGGACAAGGGAAGATTGTTGATAAAATTTCACAAAATATAGTACTATTAGTCTATCCAAAATGGAATCTCATTTATTAATGTTTTATATTACAAATATACTGAGTGAGTATATAAAAATAAACCACATGATTTATAGATATAACTATCTTTTATTACATGGTAATTCATTATATGATGACTTCCAGGTTAAGGGTTTAATGGGAATACAACTATATAATGGGATAGAGCACTTATTATCCTTTGGATTATTAATGATCTTGGATCATAATAAGGCTATTATAATATTATAAAAAAACTTATTATAGATTTTGTTTCCATATATACAATAATCAAGTACATTATATCTTCGTATTTATTTTTAGTAGCGTTTTAGCAATCATTTGTTCAAATATATTTCATATAAATTAATTAGAGTATCATCATTATTATGTTAATCATTTATAATAGTATTATCTAATATTCGTGTTTAATGATAATGGATGGAGAATTAGATATAAGGGTATATTAAAAATTAAGATATTTTCATAAAGTAGTGATGTATATGATAGTATATTTTACCAATATTTTTGTGGTTATACTATCTATATCCTTTTAAACATGATTTTGGTCAATATAAATAACCATATATAATATAAGCATGTCTATAATATGATAAATAACCCATCAATTTGATTTTTGATCTACTCAATGTGAGAGTCTTTTGGAGTTATTACGCTATAACAAAAAACATTATGCATTAAATTTACATGATATCCATAAAAATAAATATTAATATATCACATATCACATAATGATTATTCTTCTACAGAACATTAAAATAAAAATTTCCTAGATTATTCGTCTGATCAAAATATTTAATAATATTTCACCCTAATAATGAAAATATAAAGATGATATGATAACATATATTAAAAATTTAGTCATGTGGTTACATTTAAATTCTATTATGTGTAATAAAATTTGATGACAAATAAATGTGGGAAATTTTAAATAGATGGGACTACTTCTCATAATAGTTTACCTTTATTATCTCTAATATTGTAGCTTCACGATGGAACAATGCCACTATTAATTCCAAATATTTCCATGTCATTGTAATATTTTTCAAGTATACCATGTAATGATTCTTATACATTAGGTTTATTATTAATACATATTATCTATCTCAAAGATAGATGTATTAGATTAAATTTTGATGATTTATGTTCATGATGAAGTATGTTGCATTTGATATGTCACAAGTGGTATAAAATTAGTGAAAATATAGAAAAGGAAATTTTATTATCCATATTTTTTTATGTTGAAATTTTATCACATTGATTTAAAAGAAATTATCTAAATAAATTCAATTGATATAGTGTTTGGATGGGTTTATTTTTAGGCATTATAGAATGGATTGTCAAGAGTATAGGTTGATGATAATGGGATATTAAGATAAATGGAACACACTATATGGTAAGTGTTAATATTAGTTTGTCATCATTGAAATATTAACTTCTTCATCCTTGGTGTATCTACATTTCATTGGGTACTGATATTGGTATGTAGTAATTCTTCTCTAAAGCCCCTGATGAAGAATACTAGAGGGTCACATATAAAGTGTTTTCATTGATGTTAGTTTAATAATAATTATCTATAACAATGGGAATAAATATAATCTTATTGAATGATAAATAATATTTTTTCAATATTTTTTTATTAAAAATATTAAATAAATATTAATTCTCTATAAAATGAATGAAATATTACTTTATTAATTAATTAAATATATTATACTAATTTCAATATTTATTTGGTGATAAATAAATATTCATGAGTATGACTGGATTGAGTATTGATTC
This sequence comes from Viscum album, assembly GCA_963277665.1. NCBI lineage: Eukaryota > Viridiplantae > Streptophyta > Magnoliopsida > Santalales > Viscaceae > Viscum > Viscum album. The sequence goes on along the minus strand of OY728160.1, from coordinate 115,458,444 downwards.
TATTGATAAAAACTAATTTACCGCACTATAAAATATAATTTATCATTTCATGTGATACCACAAACCACACATAATAATAAAATTAATATTTATATGAAATAGAAAACATTATTGGTTAAATTAATTTTAAGGGATTGTGAATAAAGAAAAAATACTTTATCCCAAAACCTGGTCTTACACATAGCCACTTTGAACAATTTTAGATTCAATATATTGAATATAAAAACCATTATTTATATAATCTATTATAAACATAATCATTGTGTATAACATTACACACTTGAGTATTCGCTCCCAATTAATTATTTATCTATGTGATCTCTTAATCTTAAGAGATCGTATTCCTCATTCTATCTTACTCTCATGACTGAAATGAACCTAACATATTACATCAAGATATATAGACCACGAATCCATCATTGCAAACTATATATGATGATCAATCTATTGTTCCAGTAACTAAATTATCGTCAGTTTTTCACGGAGATCAATGAAACATGTATAGATCAATGATAGATGGACTCTATATTGGGTCCATATCATTTATCAATTATACATCTAATGGGTTTAATATATCAACACTATCATCTATGAAAATACTCATCACCCATGTAATATTTCATCTTATGTTTTACATTAATTATTAATTTAAAATGAATTTTTATCTTGGACTCATCACCAGTTTGTCAATTTCATCAAAAAAGAAAACATTTTTCATGTAATTACACATGATTTAAATTTTCTTCTATAAATTGATTCTAATAAAAATGGATTTGGATGAGGATCACAAAATAACATCCACTAGGTCTACAACCTTCATATTGTGCATGCATTATATTATCATACATGTTCACAATTAAATTAATTTAAATTGTTAATTAATGATTTATCATTATTAAATAATATTATAGTGGTGTTAATTTTTTAAAATTTTTATCAATTTCATGTTAAATAATTTTACTAACGGTTTAATTAAATATAAAAAATTATTTTAAATATATAACCATGAAAATGCTTAAAATCATTTAAAACCAAAGATCTTCCATTAAATCATTTTTATTAATGTTCAAGTCCATTGAAGGGCTGCAAAAATTTATGGTTTTCTCGCTAATAAAATATAATTTCATTCTAAAATTTTATCTATATTCATAAGCTATAATGGTTATATTATATCATGGATTAAATAAATAATCATATGAAGGAGATAAGTAATTCAAACACTCATAATATATCCTAAGAGGAAGGATCCAACCTCGTAAGAAACTCACTGAATCACATATAATTATTATAAGCTGCATTATCATTACAAAGAGTGTTTAATATTGTTCTTTATTTCATCCATTCAATCCTAAAAAAACTATATTGTGTTTATGCGTTATATTATTTAGCTATTATTTCCACTTCATTTGGATAATTTTACTCCCCCTTAACATCCAATCGTGGTATCAGAGTGTTTTTTTTATTTTTTCAATAATTAAAGTTTTATTACTTTTTTAGAACTATTATTTTATAACTAAAAATGGTAATCATTTATGATTATTTATATAGTAATAATGGGTTTTTAAGTTTAACTTGGTTTTTAGAAAACGTAAATACTACATTCTGCTATTAGAAACCTTTTCAAACAAAATATTATTTGATAATAATGTTTGGGAAAATAATATTGTTCACTTCCCGGTTTTAACTAGAAATGGTGACGAATTTAATGGAAATTACATTTATTTCATAGAAATTATAACATGGTTGAATATAACTATGACACGGTGAAAAATATTTTTTTTAAGACTCTTCCTAAAATTAATTCTTTAGAAGAAGAAATACTATGATATTTATTGAATAAATCATTTACATATCTAAATACCCATATCACTGTAAATAGAAAATATGATATGGATTTACTATTTTTTAGAATAAATTTTTTTAAAACAAAATATCAACTGTGCGAAATAATAATTTTTTTATTCAATAATTATAGGTTTAAATTAATCTTACATGGACTATACATATAATTAAAATATAATTTTTTGATTCTAATATTATTTAAAAAATTATAAATATTTTAGAATTTAGAAAATATGGATATATTTAAAACATTTCATGTTATTTTATGACATTTTTATTAAATTTATATATTAAATGGTTTATTTTAGATGTTTATTTAAATTATTAAAAATGTTTTTGGTGGATGTTTTTAATGGTTAATGTAAATAATAAAATTACATAATATTAAAATTATAAAAATCTTATACATTCTTAATATGTCATTCAGATTTATGGAATAGTACGATGTTGTTATATTAGATAATGTATCATATATTTTAATAGTAAAGAGTTCATAAATAATATAACTAAATAATTAAATGTGAAGTGTTCATATTTTTGATGTAAATATTAATAAGGTATATTTCTGGGTTTTGGAATGCTTATAAATTCTGGTCAATCTATTAAAATGATTATAATTTCATTGTTTATGAATTATTTTATAAATATTTATCATATGTAAAAAATATTTTATTCTTTTCATTATAGATTAATTACATATATTTTTTGTAATCATAAATATATTGTGTTTATGTTGTGAATGTATTCATTATTTTATTGAAATTACATAAATTGTTTTATAAGTATTCATATAATAGGAAAGATATATGATTTAGTTTCATTCAACCAAAACTATAATTTTCATTTAGGTTATAAATTATTTAATAAGGCATAGTAATGATTTATTGATTCTATGTATTAGCATTATATAGGAATTAAGGTATCTCTTGATTATTGATATACAAATCATCAGAATTTTTGTTGGACTTCCAAAAAAAAATGGTAGCTTTGGATCTACTCTATAATGATGGGGGTTGTATACATTTATTACTATAATTTTAATGGATTATATTTTTATTTCATATTATTATTCACAAATACATGAATGGTTTCTATATAAATTATACATGAAATACATTTTCATAAGAGTTGACATAATTATTTTTAATCATGGGTATGATATAAAAATAAATAGTTTTATAAAATTCTATACATTAATATGTTTAGAACATATCAATTTGGTTTATGGTATATCTTATTTATGTAAATAGTTAAAATCAAGCATAATTTTTTTGGATGAAAGAGATATGTTAATTAGATCAAACTAGTTTCTATATAAAAATACTAATTATTAGAATCCTTTTACTGTAAACACTTTTCAATACTATGATATTTCAATATTAGTGAACCTAATAGTTAGGTTTCTTTGAATTATATAATAGAGGGAAATTAGTATAGTGGTATCCCTAATGGTTAGTTTACTATTTTTGCCAAGAGTTTTGGGTCATAATTTACTATGTATCCCCAATATTAATTGATTATCGACATAAATAAGACAATATTCACTAATTATTTTGTAATATTCATGTGATTCAAATTCCATAAAAATTAATTTTAGGGAATTTTATAATTTGAACTTCACTTCTCATCACACGTGCAATTCATGTTTAAGGTAAAAATATGGACCCAATCAATCATCTTCTTTTGGATTAAATTATATTAATTATATTTCGTTGATATTTTTGTAAAATTTTATTCATTTTTCATTTATTTTTTAGGAATATTGGAAAAATCACAGGGGAATGTTATTTTTTTTTGCAATAAATGCATAAATTATAGGGAAAATGTAATAGTCCTTAGTCCCATTATGTAATGAAGAAATCAATATTCTAACCCAATAAAGATAAAATTTTCAATGTATAATGATAAAATTATTGGGATCATTCCATTCAACTATTTCAATATATTATTATGTATTTTTCAAGGAGATCAAAGGATTCCAATTTGAGATTTAATTAATCGTCCATAATCAAGGGTATAAAAATTTATCCCATAACATCGGGTATAACATCCTAATACATGATTTAGTTAAATATATATTGTGAAATATAATATAGGGAATATGTAATATCATATTTGTCAAATAAGAAACTATCAATGAATGTAATTTTTAATGTAAAATATGTGCATCTAGAAGAGGGATTAATGTGTTCTTATTTATGTTCTTAATATTGAAATGTCCAATATTCTTATATTTCTATCCCACATTTTACTATCCTTATTAAATGCGAGGGATCATATTCTTGGGGGTTTGAACAAGGCTCAAATATTTTCAATTTAAGGATTTAGTGGTGCAGGGATTTGGGGATGAAATTTTTATTCCATTAATTGTAATTTTATGACATCATTTTGTAATCACATCTTCATATTTTATCAAGTACATTTTTCGGTCACCATTATTTATTAAAAAAGTTCATCTTATTATTATTTTTCATTTCTTATTTTTTTCTATATGATGTTGACACCTTTTAAATAGTGTGTGAATTTATTCAACCAATACTTGTAAAATTCCTCCCTAGTGGGAAATTGTTTTTTCCGCTTTTATCATTTATTTAATCTTACCTTTATAAGTAAACATCTACCTTTTATAGTGATCCTTGTATTAGTTGAAGGATTATAATTTAATGGTTTTATTCAAGGGAGATTCTTTGTACTCGATTAGATATCATTTGATGTTCTTAAATAATAAAAATAGTTCGATGGTTCGATAGGTACATTAATTTCAATATTTCATTTCCATTCACCAACAATAATCAAGAAAAATTTTGGTTCCAGTACATTCCATTTATGTAATTTGATCATGAAAGTGATCCTCTATGTGAATTTTTTTATTCGTAAAATTTTATATAAAAAAAATTGTGTCATTATATAGGGGATTTATTTTATTTATTGGATACACGTTGAACTAGTGATGGAAAATCCAAATAAAAAATTTTACATCAATTCTACCCAAATCAAACCAATTATGAAGCCATGTCCATTAATTATTAATGTTAAAATCGTTATCTATTTAATTTATTAAATTAATACAGTTAATTTATGAACATTAGTATTTCATTTTCATATTACAAAAAACACCGTAGTTAGAATATTTAATTCCAAACCTCTATCATATATAAGTATTTCGACGTTTATTCTTTAGTTCATGTGGATTTGATCCCAACTTTTATATCATAACCACTTCTACCAGATGGGTAAATTTGGGCATTATAAAATATTGTCATCATTTATGGGAAACTTTTAATGTTACATTATAAACTCATTCTATTCTTCGACAATTCCATTTTATCATCCCATTTCAATTATATTTTTCCAATTTCTATTTATTACTATAATGGAATTCTCAAATCCAAATTTCTAGCTACTCTTGTGGAGTTTCATCCAAATTAAAGAAAAAAAACTCAGGACTGAATAAAATTAAAAATATATATTTTTAATCCCCTGACATAAGAAATTTAATTGATCAATACTTAATTGATTTCCCTAAAACTGATGACATGTAGAATCATTATGATGATGAAAATTTAAAGTAAAAAATTTAATTCATTGCATTGTTGATTCGAGAGATAAAACATGGGGAAATACCAAATATCTATAATTTTATCTATCAAAATCCCCAACCACTACATGATCAAATGTGTCAACAAATGGATGAAATGAGTTCATATGTTTCATAAATAAGATTATATGTACAATTAATTGATGTTATTATATAACCCAATCTTACTTATAGTGTTCCTTACTTATCACTAATTGAAGTATAATTTATCCCACAATTCTCCCCTTAATTTAATGAAGAACAAACCGCTATAATTGTAATAGATGATGACGATCATGTAATTTTTGAAGAGTCTTTAAATCATGTGGAAATTTATTTTATGTATTCGTATAATGGTAATTTGACATCACAGATTCAGTATCCTGAGTATTTATACATTTTAGAAATTTAAGAACAAAAAATAAAATTCCATTTAATATCACGTTGTTCTATAGGATTGAACCAAACCCTAAAACTAAAATGTAGAATTTTAGGGTGGAATCATATTTTCATAAAGAATAAATTATTTATAATAATTTTGGAGATGAATCTGATTTTCATTCAAAATTCCTATAATTTTAATGTGTTTTCAATAACGACGAATTTAAAATTATTTTCATTCATTTTGCACTCAATTATCCCCTTATAGGTGATAACCATGACCTTGATCTACTCATTAATTATTATTTTGAAACAAAAAATATATGAATTATCTATTATTTCATATGAATGACAATAAAAACAACCATGTAAAACATTTTTAAGGTTACACGGGTCTTCCCACTATGCAAAAATATTCCTAATGTGTTAAGGGAACATCCCTCAGAATAATATATAGGATCAACATTAAGATTATTCAATTGATATTGATGATATTAATTATTTTTATTTTTTTATATCTGGATATTATATTTTATGACAAAATTAGTATAATAATTATGAAACATATATTTATTTTAATATAGGACCACTTCATTAAGGATTAGAGAGAAGATGTTGAATGGTACCGATAACCCGAAAATGCTATTTAGTATAATGCTAATCGTTTAGAAACAAAAAAAATGATGGGAATAAAAGCCTTAATATATACTTAATGTTGAGATAATAATTAAAAAATATATTTTGATTGAATAGTATTGGTGAAAATGAATTTGGTTAACTATTTCATTATTAATGATTTCATTTATAGGTTTACAACATGTTTGGATGTTCAAAATATAACTAAAATTTTATAATTAGAAGAACGGTTGTTTCCATGATGATATAAAGTTAAAAAATGCATTAATATATAATTTTAAATGATCTTCAATTTTATTTTTGGGGAACAAATGATATCATGTATAAAAATCGAATTTTTTAATATTCTGTATAAATTTCTTCCCTTTATATTTGGGAAGATGTATTTTGGATAAGTCATAGTGTCTATAATTATGGAATGGATTATACTAAACCCTTGATATTATTAAATTATTTTAATGTATGATTTATCATATTGGGTAATATGTGATATGCATTATGGTTTCGCTAAATATTTAAAAGATGACAGAATAACTCATGGATCTAATGATTCTTAATAGTTCTTCAGACATGAAAAATTCATTCTGAGGGTTAATTTATAACTGTAAGGTATGATTATAAAATAAATATAACCATAACCAAATGATGATAATAAGATTATTACGTGGAATAAAATCATGTATGTTCTTATATTTATACTAATATAGTCACTCAACTATAAAATAATTATTTTTAAACAAAATGTCATTTGTTTACTATTCATTATCAGAAGTCAATGCTAGAATAAATAATCACAAATTTAGGGTTTCTGATTCATATCTTCTTAATGACCATTTTATCTATAATCCTTTATCAAACCATGATAGTTATTTTTTCATTAATCATTTTTCTGATGTGAGATTTCCAGAGCGGTATTTGGAATAGTTAAACCCCTAGTTTTCAATCCTGATTTAAACTTGTAACTATGACATTTATTATTGTGGGATTATATAAAATCTGTATATTTTAAAAAGAAACTCTTTTACATAGTTTATGTGATATGCCACATTGTGCTAAAATGAGGAACTATATATTATTTATATGATATAATTATATTATATCCATTTACATAGGGGTAATGAAAAAAATTATGAAAATTGTCATAATTTGTTTTATGAATTTAAATATAATTATTTATTTTATGAAAAATTATCTATAAATTATTATTGAAACCTTTTTAAAATAAAAGGAAATCGATGTCTCCAGAACAATATAAATGTTCACAATTCTATCTTATACCTAACAATTCAACAAATAACTCATTTTTGATTATATTAATTTAATATATATATATATATATATATATTCAATTTCATGTTTTATATTTAACCTTTTTATATATATTATATAACAACATAAATATTTTTTTGCATAATTGATGTATTTTTTATAAAAATACAGTTTTACCACCATTTGATGGAACACCTGTTTTAAATATAGTTTTGGTGAACAATTAAATACTACTCGTCGGCATTAAATTCTTCATCGAATGGGAAATATCAAAATTTACATAGATTGAATTTATATTATTTTTTCTGATAAGTATCATTTTTTAATGATTAGATAAAAACAATGAATTTTAATTGAAAATAGTATTATCATCTTACAATTATATCCCCATTAATTCAATTTTTTATTTATATTAAATTAAATTTAAATCAATTTTTTATCATTTAATCCAATGTATGTTATTGGAATAATTTTTACATTGAATTTGGATAAAAAAATATTTTAATACTTTGAACATTTTGACTTAAAAAACCATCTAGTTCTATGTATGGTATTAACATTAAATTAAATTTATCTAATTCAATGATTGGAATTTTGGAAAATAGATTCCATATATGGAATAATAAATAACATATTTTTAAATAGGTCCATTTTATTTTTAGACAATATAAATAGTAATATTTGTAAATTTTTTAAACAAGTATCACTGTTATGGGTAAATTATGAAATTAATGGTCCACATAATACATTAAAAATTAAAAAATTTACATAAAACTTGTATAAATTATTTTAATGAGTTTTTTTGGAACAAAATAGTTCATTATATTATTTAGTGGGATCTTGGAGCCACAGATATGACTTTAATCCTTTTATTGTATTTTAATTTTCGGAAAGTGAAATATTTGAAACACATGTTTTTAATAAGTATTACATTTTTATCATGTGGTCATTAAAAATATGTCTTAAAATATAAATAGAAACTTCAAATAATATTTTATTATATTATTTATGATAATTTTTTTTAATTATTTTGGAATACATAATTAAATTAAATTCATACGTATTGAAGATGCAATAATTATTTAAATAATGGGAATATCAAATAAATTATATAGAAAGTAATTAAATAAATATAATTATCTATAATTAATATAATTTACAAATTATTTATATTAACTATACTTATTGGGGACGAATTAATTTTTTTATACGAATATGTCATGTTTCTATAATATTTTTAAAAAGTAAAGTAATGAATTGTATTAAAAATTAACATTAATAATATCTTGAAATAAAAATTATTAAATTAAATGATTTAAAATTTATAAAAATGTAAAATTCTACAAAATGATAGTGATAATGCAGAAACTTTCATAAATTATCCTTTTATTTTAATTTTGGTATTTTATAGTAAATATATTATCCCTCAATGAATAAAAACACATGTTGTCACAGAAAGAGTTGAAGTTATTAATTAAAGGTTAATCTAAAAGTATAAGAGTAAAAATATGACCAAAACATGTATAAATATTATTTATAGGATTAATATTATACATACAATATATTCTAAATAACTCACTTTGGACACATTGGAAATTTAAAATTAATTTATATTATTTTAATATTTTGTTATGTTTCTAAATGTGTCACTCACCTTATTATATAAGGGAATATACTCCTTAAAATCATAACACAACTTTTATCCTTATAAATCAACCAATGCCTATGCATTTTTCATTACAACATCATTAAACAAATTTTTGTGGTCTTGTTATTCCAAAAATTTAAACCCAAGATCCCATAAGAAGATATATAAAAAATGTCCACTAAAGAAGAGGTACTAATTTTTACCACCTCATCGAAATTAATTTCTTTTTATTAATTTTATTAATGTGTTTATTCCATAATAATGTAAACAATCTATTATCATATATATTTTTAGATATTAATAATATAATGGAAATTGATATTACATCTTTTATCAATCTTAATAAAAATTAAAATATTGCTCGTATGTATATAGGGCTTACCGTCTCTACATCATCGTGTAATATATTTTTCATCACAACCATTCTCGTATGGATGTAAAGATGTAAATAATGGATATATATGGTAATTATTACATAATAATAATTCTATAAAAAAATTATACCATAAAATTCCTCACAATTTCATCATTAAGGTGGTGATATTGTCACCCATTCAGAAGTATGACCTACCATGTCAATGATGTGATGTGATTCATTCTCCATGTTGACCATTAATGAATTATTATTAACAACTGTACAAAGAATTTTTATAATATATATATACTTAATGTCATTCTGGATGTGACTAAAATATATCTGATTCAAATGAAATATGACTTATATGATGAAATAAGAATATGATAATGGATAAATTTAAACCCTAAACATGGTGATAAATAATATTATTAAAAAAGGAGTGATAATATAATATAATAAGATGATATATGATATCATAGATAAAAAAATGTTTCTTTTAAAAATTAATAACATTCCTTTTTCCATTATATTGAAGGATCCAAAATGTTAAAAGGTAATCAGACCTAATGTAACGGTCAGTTCAAAATTTTACTACTATATGGGTTTCTTTATGTTTATTTCTCGAATAAAGAGAATTTTTTTCCATGTCCTCATTTTAAAAAATTCAAATTTTTATTATTATCCAAAAACAATTTAAATTATTTTTACCCCTGTTATTCTTTTTATAAAAGGGTTTGTATGGAATATTTTATCTGTTTTATTTATAATATATTTTGGACATGTTATAAAAAAATATATAAAGAATTTTTTTTATCAACTAATGTGGAATTAAAAAATATTTCATCCTTTATAAATCAATAATTTTTCAAAGAGTTATATTCAATTTTTCAATGTTATTTTCTTTGAAAATGATTTCTTATATAATTTCATTAAATTTAAATAAATAATATCACTAGAAAATGATTTTTTCAAAAAAAATTTAATGATTTTATTTTTGAATTTTCATCTATGTCAACATAAATTTTGGTATAGATTGTTTAATTGATGTTGATCTCTTATGATTCCATTTACTATTTTTTATTGAATGGATTATGAGATCCTTGAATAATGATGTTTTATTTTGAAACTAGTCATAGTTTACTGTTAATGTATTCACATTTCATACACTAGTTTCACAATACAATTGATTATGTTTTTATGTATCAACCTTTTCAAAAGGGTATGGAATAAGACTTTGTAAGTGATGGGTGGGTCCCATTATAACCCCTCGATGCATTTGTAGGATTCTGAGAAAAAATATTTTTTGTATTGGATGAGGCCTTACCCATTTTTATGTGGTTTATGGGAAGATACCTTGATAGCATGTTTATCATGTTCAGTATTATGAATTCCCTCATTAAATGATTATCTAGTTTATTTAATATGATTCATAATTTTTTATATTATACTATTGATTAGTTATATAGAATTATTATACATCTTATGTTGAATGTATTCCACTTTAATTAATATTTAGTCTTGTTTATTAATGATAGCATCCACTACACACAATTCCTTACTAAGCATCTAATTTTACCCCTTTCTTATCTTTAACTTTTCCAGTGAATCTATGTTGTATATTTTGATTGACAGGAAGGGATTAAAATGAAAAATAATTGTATAGTTAAAGGAATCATTATGTTTAATTTTAAAAATTTCATTGTAATGTATGATTTATGTATATAACTGGTTTCCCAATACAACAAAAATGTTCTCCCTTTGGGATGTGATTCCATAAATAGTATTCCAATGAAATAATGTAACCACCAAATAAGGGATACCAGAGTCATGGTATTTACTTTCACACATATATTTTCATTTACACATGATTTTAAACTACATGGTAGAAAATAAATATAAGTGTTCGGATACCAATTTTAATAATGATATGTAGGACACCTAATAATGGTTTAATAGCATACTCAAGATAAAAATTTTATCCCTAGATGGATGTAATCCATAGTGTTTTTATTATATGAATTCTAATTATAAGATTCCACCCATTACAAATTGTAATGGTAAACATATGAAGACCCATAGATACATACAGATGGCCTCATTAATAGATCCACCCATTACCCCTATAATGATTTAATATCTAATCATTGTATTAGGGTAATCTTTTCAGTAACGAGATTAGAATGTGAATTAAAAATATAAAATCTATAATATAGAATAGGAGAAGCAAATAATGTCACCCCAAAAGGGTGTGATGTGGAAGTCCTCATATCCCCATGTCAAATGTGACTACCTCAACATCGTTAGGTCTGAAATCCCAAAGGACAACCTTCCATTGGGAAATAGGACTCTTAGAATTTATAGATGTGGGAACTATTGGGGGTTTCTATGAAATGAAAATGGGGAACCAGAAAAAAAAATGATTGTATAGCCATACATGTAACCCCATAGTGTACCCCCTAAAATAGTAAAATGATGGAAAATCAATATTGAGGGAATGTAATGAATGAATTACTTGTTAGTTAAAGGAATCATGTACATTTTATGATAAACATATGGATCTATTACTATCCTATGTAAAATATAAATGATGAACATGACATGAAATCTAACAAATAAGAAAACTGATTGGTCTATCTTGTGTGAGGACATTTAATTATTTATATCCTATTAAATAAGATTGATATTCTTTATGTGAAATCCTACATAATTGGAGTTCCCATGACATTAATACACTGTCATCGTGACATGTTCATATGAGAAAAATAGATTCACTAGGAACATGAAAGTATAATTGTGTTACCATAGCATATATTATTTATAATATTTCTTACAAACAATTATATAAAAATCAATATTCTTTTTCTTTTTTTCTTCCTTACTATATTTAAATCTCACCCTAAAAACACCCTAACATGTGATAATTTCATCATCTAATGAGTGTTCTCAAACATCATCTACGGATCCAATTCTTGTGGGTCTCAAAAAAATTTCACACACACAACAACATAAAATTCTAGTGAAGAATCGAAATGGGTTTGGAATATCAAATACATTGTATAATCAACACAATTGAGGATGCAAATAAGGATCTCTATAAGATGAGGCTACTGAGTTCACCTAGTTCATGGAATTTTACTAAGAACTATCAGGTCTTGTTTCCAACTCCAATCGCATAAGAATCATATCCTTGACACACAGTAATGATCAACTTATATATTTGAGGAATATAGATCGAGAAGCCTATTATGGAACCATGGTCATTAATTAGACACCAGCGTGGGATACTATTCAACAATTTCACTTGGTTCATACTTCTTGTTCCCCTCAATCAACTGCTAGGGGAACCACATGATTGATTCCAAGCATGGAAAATCATACATGGGTACCGATGAAGAACCACATTCATGAAAGTCATTGATAAATGGGAGTGTTTCCATATCCTTATTTCTTCTGATGATTCCTTCAGACATATTCACACGGTTTCTATTGGGGAGGATCATATCCATTCACCCTCAGATCAAGTCCCCAAATGTATTCTAGTTGCATCATAATGAGAGTCGCATATCATTACCTCCATGCATAAAGCCCATTGACATAATTTTATGGAATAAGTTTTATATGTGTTATCTTCTATACCCACATAAATCAATGATATTTTCTAGTACATATTGTAGGATAATTATTTATAGATCAAAATTCATATACACATAGTTCTAATGTGACACTACATTTTAGAAAAAGTTGAAGAACTGCACTAGAGTATTCATGAACATGTAGATTTATAAGGATCTACATATTTTCTTATCTAGAAAGCTATATAAACACATCATTCATCTCAGTAGGAAAATGTGTCAACATCATAATAAGTACATATTATTACACCTTCCCTGGGGGACTATCAATATATTCCAAATAATAGTGAGGCACAGAATGTGGATGGTATTCATATTCCATATAATTCTCACCAATAGAGGGTGGTACAATCCTTAGGATATGTTCAAATTCCATTAATAAATTATAGTAACATACTCTAAAGTCAAATAAATGGGCTAATATCCCTACTCCAAATGAGTCTCATCATGTGAGAGAGCCACATGCCTCAAGACATACTAAATTCCAAAAAAATATTGATGATATTCTATTAATTGAATGGTTCATGCTCAAATCCATGTTCTGCCCTGGGATCACAAAGTGATAGTGTCTCATGACCTAGGATATGTTTTTATTCCTATCTAAATACATTATGGAATACTGCAAATGTGATGGACCTGGCACATATCCCAATTCTGATAAAGGATCATAAATTGATAGTGAAAAATGCTTCAGGAAAAACTCATATTCATATTGTTGAAGCTACATAGAATATTTTTTTCTAATACCAATAGTTTAGCACATATCTGTACTTCTACAAATAAATAATTAAACAACATACTTCAGAGGCTATACAATAAGAGGGTTATATCACATAAAAAATTCTAGCGGCCCATTAACACATTCAACACATGAATACATATTTATTTTAGGATCATATTTGAGCATAATGAATGATTTATTGGTATATTTTGGAATCCACCCACATGAAGACTCATTTTTTTATTGACAGTATAGATTCTCAATGGTATATGATTACAGTTTATAAGAAACGAGATCATATTATTGAAGCATCTAATGATTATCCAAACATTCTTGAAATAATTATATATTAAGATCATACCCATGATCAACCTGAAAATAAAAGTCATCATATTATTTACATTACATATAATGAGGCACATATTATTATCCTCTTCAATTTGACTGTCCATAAGGTTGTTTGACGCATATCCTCAATAGCTCAAGGTTCAATCGACTCTTCAAAAAAATTGATGAATATAATTACCCCAATATTATTTCTCATGGTAGTGTTGAGATGTATCCCAAGGTTCTCACTACTTATATATTCCATCGTTACCCTTCACACAATGATATCTCCCTTAGAAAATGAATTCCTCCTGTTTCCCAGATACATATGTATAGAAAGGTGCTAAAAAATCCAACACACATATATAGAAATGTTTTCAAAAAACCTGGGTAAACCATATATATTTCCCAATTAACTATCAATAGCACTTCACCATGGTTAGTAGGCCGCCCCGATAAGAAACCTATATGGTCTTACCAAGTTAAGGTATATAATTATGATAATGAGGAGACAAAAATAGATATATTGAATGTGTTATCCAGAAAAAACCTCCCAACCATGTTTTTACCACACACCACTTATGACTATGATATCTAATATGATCCAGATAAGGCGGACATACCTTACCTATTATAAAACAAAAGGGTAACTCATCAGCATTAAAAGACTAGACACCTCCCCTATTCTAGAAATGAGGGTCACCATTAAAATATACATGTACTACATTATCCAAAGAACCATGAGATTGAAATAATATTTTCATTAATTTTATATGTTTCTCAAGGACTTAATGCCTACCAATTTATAAATATGAGTTTATTTGAATTTTTTTTTGAATTTTTTTTAAATTGTAGTATAAAATAATAAATTTTCTAATTCTAGAATTTTAATAGATTTTAAGTACGAGGGTAATTTGAAATTAACATTACAAATATTATTTGAATTTAAGTTATTACATTTTATATGATTAATATATTTATGGGAATCAATATTATCTTCTAAACCATGAGATGTTTTGAACATATTGTGGCCCATAAAAGAAATCATGGTGAGAAATTATTCAAGAGGACATAGTAGAACTAGCCTATTTAAATGATGAATAAAAAAGTATAAAGACCTCAAATTGATGGGATTCTACCTAGATATGAATGAGGAATCATATGTGCGTTTCTAAAAAAATATCCATGGTGTTATGAAATCATTATAATGATAATTTATGATATTTATTTATGCAATATTTCTATAATTCCCATCTGAAAAAATTCATACTTATTATAAATTAAATAACATATCCTATAAATTTCAATTCAATGTTAAATTTAGATTAAATATAAAAAAATTCAAATTCTAGAATCATACAAGATGTGTCCTTAGGGTAATTCGAAAATATTCTATTCCAGATTGGGGGAAACATTATAAGAATATATTCTATGGGAAAAAAATTCAACTTTTATTTTAATTCCATTATTTTTCATATATTTTTAATGAATTATTAATACCAATTTAACTCGATTATTATTACTTGGGTGGGTTAAAAAATTTAGTTTTTGAGTAAGGGAGAGTTTTCTATTATTTAATTATTGAATTATTTGAAATTGTTTAATAAAATATCTATATCTATTATGATATATTGTTTTCAATTTCATATAGCGGTATTTATAACTATTATGGACATATTAATTTTTTTATTTTGTTTTTTGAATTTTTTATTTGGTTAATGATAATTATCTCCATGAATTGGGTTCTATTAATTATATGATGAAATATACTAGTACATAATAGTGAATTAATAGAATAACTTGAGTATGTAGAAAATTGGTAATGGATGTTCTTGATTATTTGGGATAAACTAGATATAATCTGGTATTTACCAAGTCAATTGAGGATAGTCATCACAACTATATTGTAAATGGATGGAGAGTATCCAAAACAATTATCATCCTATGTTTATCTCTCGCCATTATAATTGGACTAATGTATCGAGTTGAAACAATCATTGAATCTCACTCCAAACAACATTGAATAAGATGGTTTAATTAAATATATTAATGATAAAATTGAAATTCTAAACCCAACACTAAACTGATCACCCTACTAAAATCATATATATAAAACACCTATGATTCCAATTTTATATATATAATTTTGTCATTTTATTTCTCGTATTTTGGTTCATTCAAAACCCAAAAAATCCAAAAAATAAATTTTCACGATAAATAAAACTAATAAATTATTTTTACGAACTCCACTTAATGAGAATTTCTAGGGATAATCACAATAAAAAAAATAGGTAATTAAATTTTTTCAGATGCACAATGATAGAAGTGAATAAAAATTGGCATCATTCTCAAGGAGGTAGTGCAACATAGAAACAAAATAGATGTTTTTTTTAAATAATAATGATTGACCCCTATTTCAAAGGAAAATTTAGATAAATGTGATATTAATATTGAAATAACACGATCCAAGGTAATAAAAAATAGTTTTCTAACATATTTTGAGGAAATTAAACTTTATGATTCTAGTGACACTCTTGGTGTTCATTATGAAACCTGAATCATTGCTACAAATCCCAACTAAACCTTATGTGACATGTGTTTGGCTTAATTATATATTCAAAATTACCAACACATTTCACCATATTCTAAAATTATTTTTTAATTTATTGTTTTTATGATTCTGGTTCTTCGAATATTTCATGGTAATGCTGAAGAAGACCCAAATTGGAACATGTTGTATTCAGCTTCACTTACTCATGTTTCAGGTGAAGAGGAGCACCTGATGAAATTTTCAGTGAAAGGAATTACCTTTATCAGTCAAAGGGGAGGATAAATAATTTTTAAAAAATTTACAATAAGGGATATCAATGATTTGGTGGATCTAAATTGTTGTTTCATGCAGATATTAATTCCCATGTATATGAGAACAACTTTCAAAAAATGATTTATAACATATGAAAATCAACAAGAGAGACCCTATATTAATACTAGGAGTGATTCAAGAACCTATGTCCTATCTACACACATCAGGAAGTGGAGGAACACCAATTCCTTGTGTTCATCTACTATGAAATTCTAAAAAATTAGATATATATACTATATTATTCATCTGGACATGACCTGATCAACAA
Organism: Viscum album; assembly: GCA_963277665.1. NCBI lineage: Eukaryota > Viridiplantae > Streptophyta > Magnoliopsida > Santalales > Viscaceae > Viscum > Viscum album. Next base: position 115,440,922 of record OY728160.1, on the reverse strand, counting down.
GTCCCCTATAGATGTCTGATGTGTGATTGATAAGACTACACAAAACTCACAAAAAAATGTAATGATTGGTATGTGAAATAGAGGGATATGCGAGGCATGAACATCTCGTTTATATGCATTGATTGAAACCAATGGTGATGATTTTATAAGGTTAGTCCATCAAATATTTGTAACACCTGTAAATGGAAAAAATACAACATCTCAGGTATGTATTTTATGTTATACTTCTACTCATTATATTTTCCAGTTTCATGAAAAATAGGGGACATATTACAATGATGTCATCATTCATCAAATACAATTCCAGAAAAACCAACCCCATCAACCCCAATACCATTAAAGACCTAGAATCCATCTAAACTTGGTGAGATCATTCAATCATAAGCATTACCCTAATCCACACCCCTATTTGAATCACCAAAATAAGCCCCACCCCCACCAATCCATCAACCCTAAAGTAGACATAACAACTGAAAATATTTCAGCCACCAATATTCTATAGATCCCATGAATAACTATCCACTAGTTTAAAACCATCATTTGAAAACCAAAATCAATAATCAGATGTTGTTATAATTAATGAAAATGTGATGTTCTATCCAATTAGTTAAATGTTATTTTATATAATTGTAAACATAATATACTGAAACATATATTTGAGAATGTATTAAATTTAAAATAGAATGTTTGTGAAACAATAACAAGATGTTGAAAGGAACTCCCACCTCCATCCAACCTTGAACCTGAAAAAATACCACATATTCGTGGTGATAATGATGTTGAAATTATGAAATCATTTGAAAATTATCCAATAAGAAGTAATTAAAAATGAGGAGTATATGTGTATTATATGATGGAAATAAAAACCATTGAAAATAAAAAAAAGGCTAAAAAATTCATACACACACTACATTCATCAATAATGATTAAATTAATGTGAATGCAGGTGAAAATGAATCAAAACGAAATTCAAGACTCCATTCTGAATGTTGAAATAAATATACCCGACATTAATTAGTTAGTAATATTCTAATATATAATGGTATTTAAAATATAATTGGGAAAATATGTTTATTCATGGGTATTATTGAATCATCTGGGAAAGAAGTTTCACATCTATTTTAACACAAATGATTTAGTAAAATATAAAAAAAACATGAGAATTTTCCTTTTAATGATCATATTGATATATAAATTACCCTAATGATTTATTTTATCCTGTTTAATGAATTAATTTATTTCCTCTCTCAATATACACATCATGGTAGATGGGTGACCGGAAGCCCATATGAATGGTGGTCAACCATGAAAAATATATATTATATTTTCCCTAAAGAAGTTCAAGAATATGTTGTTGTGATTTGTACAGATATTTGACTAATAAATTAATTATATGTTCTGAATATATAGGTATATAAGATCCCATTACACTCATCCATCCTTTTATCCATACAATTATTAAAAAAATCGTAAAGGATCATCAATTTCTATGGAGTATCACTACCCCAATAGTATGTATATTGCACTTTCCATATGAATAATTTTAATCAATGATTAACCAATAGATTAAAAGTAAATGTTTGTAACATCCCATGAAGATGATACTAAACCATATGAAAAATAAAGTACATTTTAGGAATCATTATACACAGGAGAAAATTATATCATAGACAATAACACTGATTAAGTGAATAGTCAAAACACTATAAAATATGATTTGAGGTGGAATTAAGATGTAAAATAGGATTTAATTTTTTGATTTTTTAAAGGACGAAGTTGATATGATTTCAGGTGTGAAGGAGGTGTAGTATTGTTTAATAGGGATCCTTAATTTAATTTCATCCCCTGAGAAGCCACCATATTCGAAGTTAAAACCACTCCCCACTAATTTTAACAATGTGTACCTAAGGGAGGGGGAAAAATTACTAGTGATAATTTCTAATAATCAGCTGAAAACAAAAGAATAATTTTTTCATTATATTTTGAGATATATTTTCCAAGAAATAGGTTATATCAAAGGTGATATCCTAATAATAATCCCTAAATTATGCTATAATATTATTCATTTTGAGGGAGATTTCAAATTTATTAGACATACCCAAAGGAGGATGAATCCAACCTTGATAGAGGTTATGAATAATGAAATTGAGAATAACATGGAGGATGGGATCATCTATCCTATTTTAGATTCATTTTTGTTAATCCACATTCATGTTGTTCAAAAAAAAGTTCTATCCACTATGAGTAATAAAATTAATGAATTAATCCCTCTGAAAATTCAAAATAGATGAAGAGTGTTAATAGATTTTTGTAAGTTTAATCAGGTCAATCAAAAATTTCATTTCCCCATCCCATTAAATTTCCATATAATAGTTTTATTGGTAAGTATTTCTCATTATGGTTTTTTATGGAATTTAATGCTATTTCATGGAAACCATTTTCATTATGTTCAATGTAAAACTACATTTACATGTCCATAAGGATATTTTTCCTATAAAATGATTCCATTAGGATTATGTAATGCTCTATGAACATTTTATAGGTTCATGGAATGTATATATTCGGATCACATTGATTATTTATAGAATCTTTTCTTATAGTATTTCATAGTTTTTAAAGATTATTTTTTCCATTCTTTTAAAAATCTGGAAAAACAATTGAAAACCTCCATTGAAAAAAATATTAACTAAAAATTTAAAAAGATTCATTTCTTTGTTATTAGAGGAATTTTCCATAGTCAGGTCATTTCAAAAAATTCATTGTGGTGGATACATTAAAAATTGATGTGATAAATTAATATCCATACCCAACTAGTTTGGAACAGGTTACATCAATTATAGGACATGGAGGAATATGTGTGCGGTTTATCAATGACTTTAGAATCATTTATATCCCACTATATTGATAATGTATGAATGATTCTTATAATAATATCAACATTTAATTTAAGGAATCCATATATGAGTTGACTAGGATATTTATTTCACCCCTCACAATGCATCCACCCAATTTAGAAGAACCATTCAAGCTACTTCCTGATGCATAAAACCATGAAGTTGGAGTATATTTATAGTGAATTTGGGGTAGGCCACAAGTCATTGCATATGATTAAAGAACCATATAATCAGTCAATTTCTATTACACAGCCATATAATTTTTTTTGTAGTTTTCATTACTTTAAAAATATTTAGATCATATATTCTTGGAACATAAATCAAAGTGTTTTCTAATCATGTAGCTATTAGGTACATGATGAAGAATGAATATGTTAATCTAACGCCAGTTATTTAGATGAATCTGTTGTAGGAGTTTAATATAGAAATAAAATCTTACGAGGTAGGTAAGTACTATGTGGTCAATAACTTAATTTTAATTCTGAACATTGTTGAAGCAGAATTTCCAAAGATAGACCGATTGAATGAGAAAATTCAAGGAGAGCAGTTTTAATTGATTGAGGGAGAACTACCTTGGTAGGATGATATGTTCAATTATATGGTATCGTATAAGGTCCCATGTAATTCAAATTAACACCATATATATAATGTAAAATCTGAATCATGATATTAGTTTTCGGAAGATCCATTTCATTGTAATATTTTCAATGATCATGTGATATGAATATATTTTCTCATTAGTGAAATTGAATGTTTCATTGATTTTTTTCATTATTTATAATGGGGAGGCCACTTTGGATCTCAATTGAATGAAGTAATTATTTTATAATATTGTATTTATTTCCCCCAAAAAATTATTTACCCTTACAAATTGTGGAATATGTATTGGCAATGTCAGTTTTCGGAAAATATTTCAATGATTAAAGAAATTAAAAAACATCCATTATAGTTTTGTGAGATTTTTGATGACATAGGGATAGATTTTATGGTACCATTCCCAATATCATTTCAAAAATTATATATCTTTTTTTAAATTTATTATGATACAAAATTGGTATATTAAAAATACACCAAGAATGATGATGTGACAGTTGATTGTGATTTCATCAAGGATAAAATATTTTGTAGGTTTTGAGGGCCAGATGCATCATTAGTGAACAAGGAACTCACATTTTCTATATGATAATTGAGTGTTTGTTTAAAATGTAAGGGGCTAATCATTAAACATCAAATACCTAACATCCACAGGCGAATGGACATGATTAATTGTCTAATAGTTAAATCATTAGAATTTTTGAAACTACTATTTAACATACAAGAAGGATTAGGGAAACAAATTATAGGCTTAATTATTGGATTATAGGAAATCCTAATATACATCAATATGAATGAGACTATATAAGTTTATTTGTTGGGAATATTGTAACCTTTTAATATAACTACAACATTATCCATATTGGGTTGAGAGATATATGAATTTGGATCATCAATGTGCAGGAAAAGAGTAATGGTTATAGTTTTAGGATCTGGATGAAATTACAAGCGAACTATTTTTAGAATTATATAATTTAAAAAGAGAGAAAAAGAGTAGATAATTACAATATGATACAACCAATTGACTTCCATCATGGATATAGAGTGATGTAATTCAACTCATTACTCATGTTGTTTCTTATTAAATTATGTTCCATGTGGGAAGGTCCATTTATAATTACCGAAGCATATCATTTAATTGATGTGTATATTTTGAAGGATATAGAGAAGGATCCCATCACTATTGTTTAATATTTGTGGATGAAGTTACATGGGAACCTTCCATCAGATCTAGCGGAAGAAATTACATTCCTCGGAAAAATTTATCTATAAAATTCTCAGGTCATACCTCTCTATAACACTTTCATTATTATAATGATTCAATTTAAATTAATAATACATGTTAAAATCTATCATAATTAATTTCATACACTACATTATTTATGTATAGCTAGGTTAACCTTTTTATTTTATGAATTTAATTTCAATTGGTTATATACTTTATTACAGAATTAAATAGTGTTTTTAAAATTTATGTTTATTAAATTTTGAATTTTTAAGTGTTATTAAAACTTGTGATATAAAATGAATATCATTTTAATTTTTTACACTATTTTCATTGAGTGGAATAAATTATTATATGAATGTTTTCTTAAATATATGATGTTTGTAACTTTTTTTCAAGTTCAAATATTTCGATACTTTCATGAAAATTGATTTGATTATTAATTCACATGCCATTTTTCACTATGTATTTATCTAAAATGACATTCAGATGAGGATTCACAACTGATTTTTTCATTTTCACTACATTCACATATGTTCTTCAAATAACCAGTCCATGACTTATTTAATTAGAAATAATTTATTCCATTCAAATCCAATTTCATTAATGTAATAGTGTTTAAAATTATTGAGGCATTTCTTTAGTTCCAATTATTAATTTTAAAACAATCATTTATATCCATTCCTACAGTGTAAATTTAATCCATGTTTCATATAGAAGAAATGAAAAACCATTTTATTCAGCCACATTATTTTCTAATTTTTCCTAACCTTCCTCACTTTGATGTGAATATTGATGATCAAGATGAACATTACTTTTTGCGGGTGTTTTATTGTTATTCTTATAACTAATTTGGTTATAAATTATGGGGAAATAAATGTATAAATAAATTTTATACATCAATGAAATAAATTATGTTGAAGTCGGTGACATTCTAGATCTTTTATGATAATATATGTTGTGACTTTCTAGAACTTTTAATGGAGAAACAATGGTATCCCTATGTGAAGCTTTAAAAAAATTTATTGTAATAATGGTTCAAAATTAGTTAATCTATTGGTTCCCATTGAATTGAATTTTGGTATTATTTTGGGGTTTATTATCATCTTATGAATGTGAGGAGAATGCCAAACTTGAGTGCAAATTATAGTCCTGAAATTTCCTTCACAAAGAGACAATCCCTCTTTATTTGACCTCAAAATTTCGGAAATAAAATGCTTACAAATATAAAGTCATATAACAACCATATATTGTCTACATGGTTATTACATATTCTTTATGCACATATTTTATAGACTTCTGAATTTATCAATCCTATAGTCACACTTGGATGAGTTTGTATGAGAAAATCCTTGTTGAAAATTCACAATTGTGAGATGAGAGAAAATTCATCTATGATAGGTGTTTTTTTTGTAAATATAAGGATAATTGATGTGTAAATATATTAAAATAGTCTAAATGAATAAATTTAAATAAAATTTATTAATTATTCATGATATATTTTATGTTTCTTATTGAGTAATTGGTGGATCTCATGATAATGTGATTTGAATGTTCTTTAATTTAAAGTTAACTGGTCCAGTGGTCCAAGGGATAAGTGTAATGGAATTGATACACATAATATTTTAAACAATTTTTCAATCCTTTAAACCATAATTTTTTTTATAATGAGTTAATATTAATGAATTTTGGTTTTTTGGTGTGTTTTGGGATAAAATTTTGAAATTGATTAATTTTTTTAATTTTAATAGTTTTTAATTACCATGGTATTTTGGGCATAAAATATATTATTTTATTTCAATATTAGAAATTATTTTTTATGATTCATTTATTTTCAGCTGAAATAATATCTTTTAGACCAAAGAATTATTTGAACGTAATGAGGCCGAAAGAATCGAAAAAATGAATAATTGATCCGGTAGACAGAGTTGACCCCAACTCCATAAATATGGGATAAATTGGTCTACCCACCCACAATTGAGGTTATTTTATCAATATATAAAATACTACGCATATTCATGTTTCCCTAATAAGTTGCATTGAGTTGTAAAAATCATTATAGAGGCCATTTAATTATATACATTGAAGTAATATTTTTGGATTACTCCCACCTAAAAATAAATATTCATTAAAAATTCTACAACATCCAATAGTAGAGTCCTATTAATGATAAATTTATAGGTAATATAAGAAATTATTTTTTGGGAATCCTATATTATAGGACCATGGTTTTATTCAAACATATGGTATGAAAAATATGAGAATTATTTTTGGGAACACATTATTATAGTCAACTTTCCTAATTTTATTTTCATTCTAGTTTTTTCTTTGTTTTGTAATGACTTTTTTTCCCAATTCTTATTAATTTACCATAAATTTTTGTTTTAGAAATTTTAGTTATTAGGTAGAGGTTGGTCTTAAATTTTTTTTAAAATCGTTAGTTCTTTGAAATAATAGAAGAAAATTTCTCTATTTATTTTTCAGTGTAGTTTTCTATTTCATTTGTCAGTTTTTATATCATGTGTGATCTTATTTTTTTTTTGAATCTATTTTTTATTTTTTGAACTAACTAATGGACATTATCTTCTTTCTACTAGGTTTTTGTTTATATATGTTAGAATATACTATGCATTAATGGTGATGTACTTGTCTATCACCAGTATATGTATAATGCGTAGTGGATGTACATGATTATTTTCGATAAACAAGACACAATCATGTATTTCGATTTTCAATTATTGATATTCCGTGCAACTATAATTCACATTGATAAAGAGTAAGAAAAATACAATCTTTGTAAGGATTTCTATCACCATCACCATTTTTCCAAAGGAGTTAGAGGAAATTCTCATGGAATCTCACGTCAAACAAATTAGAAAAAGTGTATTGAATTAAATAGAACAAGGTTACAATTGAAATTGGTAAACATACACCAATCATATCACCCTTATCTTGCACAGTTTTCAATATCTTATGTTTCCAGATTAATTTGAATAACTTTCATATTTATGTTCTTTTTTTAAATTTCTTTTTAAAACAAAACAAATCAAAAATAATACATATTTTCTATAATTAAAAGATTGGAATTTTCATTGTACTCTTCTTCAAGTAACTCCATGGTCTTAAACACAAGACATTACATTTCTAGTATAAAAATTAATCCTCAACAAAACATGCATGCATCACTTGGCTACTATCTCAATGGCCAAGGAACAAAGACTGGAAATGAAGTACATAAATCGAAAACACAGATGCCACTATTACATCAATTTATTAGAAAACTGATCACTAAAGACTCATCAGTTATATGCATCTGAGGATTGGGAAATTATTGATCATTGAAAATCACATTAAGAAAAAAACTAATTTAGTAATGTTTTTTAGTAAATGTCTCAAAATTAGTGCTTTTAATAAAAATATCATTAAATTACTGTGTTTCCTATAAGCGTTTCTATATTTGTCACCTTTCATAATAATATAAATATTTATTTATCTCATTTCCCCTTATTGATGAAAATGTGTGTATAAATATATTTATATTCACAGACACATGCATACACATATATATACTCACACACACAACTACATATATATATATATATATACATATACATATTTTTAATTTAGTTTCATTTTTTTTGAAAATGTGGCTATTTTAGATAAATTTGTACAATTGTTTTAAAACATGGTTAGTTATACATATGTGGGGGGCGTTTATATATAATTATAATTATATATGTGTATCTATACTCATATATATCTATACATAGAGATATATGTTAACATACATATATATATAAACCTAATATATATATACACAAAGATATATATATATATATTTTGAACTTTTATATATATATAATACACACATAGACACATAGATATTAAAAAAATATGAACATATATATATATATATAACATAAAGTAAACATATAAATAAGCAGAAAATATAAACATATATCTAAAATATATATATTATATATAAAATAAAATCATATATATATAATAAAACATAAAAATAAATATACATATATAAAATATAAACATATATAAATTATATAAACAAATATATCAATATTATATAATAACAATACATATATATAGATATAATATATAAAAAAAAATATATAAATATATATATGTATATATGAATATATTAATTTATGTGTATTAATAATATATATATATGTGTGTGAAATTTTAAAATATGAAAATGTGTATATATATATATATATGTATTACAAATTATAATTAAATATTTTAAATTGAGTTCAAATTTTAAGAAAACATTACTATTTTAGTAACATATTTTCAAATTAAAATGTGGATAATTACAGACACACACACACACACATATTTACACACACACACATATTTACACACACACAAAGACATTTATAAACAAACATACACACAAAGATATATATATATATATATATATATAATCACACAGATAACTAAACATATATATATTAATATAACCACAATATATATACAAATATATATATATATATATATAAAACACACGCAAAGATATTTATAAATATATAATATAACAAGAACATTTATATAATATGAACAGACACACACAGATATATATATTATAATACAAACTTAAATATACATATAATATAATCATATATATATATAATATATAGAAATTATAAACTTATATTTATATATAATCTAAAATATAATTATATATATATATAAACATGTGTGTGTGTGTGTGTGTGTGTGTATAAACAGAAAATATAAACATATATATATAAATTATAAAAAAACACATATATAATATAACATATATATATTTATAAACATACAGAAACAAATATATATAAATATACATAAAATTTAAAATATAGTCATATAGATAAAGTTCAATATAATATATATATATATATATATATTTATTATTTTAAATACTGAAATGTATTTATATATATAACAAAATACAGTTGTATATTTTAAAAATTACCACACATTTAAGATAACGTAACTATTTAAGTGAAATTTTAAGATGCGGATAATTTTACGCACGTGCACACACACAGATGCATATAAACAGACACAAACTCATATAATATGAAACATAAAAAATATATATTTTTTTAAAATATAGAAATATATATATGTATCTATGTGAACATGAAATATAAACACACACACACACACACACATATATTATAATATGTATAATATATATATATATATATAAGTAAAATTATTTATAAATAACATGAATGGGTTAGTTGAAAGACTCTTTCTTGCTGATCAATAGGTCTGGTACTCAAATTCTCCTGGCCCCCTATTTATATTGTTGGAGAAAGGTTCTTCGAGGGGGATTAGAAGGTAGAAGATTATGTCCATGATTTTGGGAGGTTGTAGTGGCGTATCATAATGTTACCGGAGGGAAAAGGAGAAAAAATAGGGTAGGTACAGGATAGTGAGAATGGAGGGAAATGCAAGAGTCAAGGTTGGGGGTATTATAGGGTGATGCCGATGATAGTACTAGAGGGATATGATTGTGTGCTCTAGGGGGAGGTCGAGGTCACGAACTAGAGGGTGAGGGGTATGGATGAGGCTAGGGGTAGTGGGTGGAATGGAAAGGGTGAGGGAGAGGGTGGGGGGAAATTTAAGGTGAGGGGTTGAGCTTGTGGTACTAGAGGGTGAGGCATGGGGGCATGTGGTAGGGTGGATATGAGAGGGAAGGGGGATGTGGGTGAATTAAATAAAAATAACTTTTAAGAAAACATAAATTTCCAAAAAAAATTACAGATACTTTTTAGAAAGGTCAATAAATGTAATCTCATTAAAAGATGTTATTTATCGATGGTTCTAGAAAGCATCAAAATATATGGTTTTTCATAATAGAGACATTTATAAGAATCTATATTTTAATGATGAATATTTACCAACATTTCTCAATGACATCAGTAAATTAGGTCTTTCTAAAAATTGAAAAGTACAAATGTTGAAAATTTAGAGCCCCTTGTAAATGTTTTTCATTATAAATTCTTATAAATTTATCTAATGTCACAATTTTTAAAAATTCCACTTAATTAAAGAAACATTATTTGGATACATTTTTTAGAAATACTGATAAATGAATTATCAATCTATTAAAAAACTTTTAATGTGAAATAAATCACTATTAAGATTTTTTTGGTTAGTCACCTCATCCCTAGAACAATAGAAATCCCAAGATATGGAATCATGTAATGTTAGAAAGTCAATGAAATTTGGGTGCTAGGAAATGTGGGGTCCAGTTTGATAATAAAATGGAACAAACCCACATTAATGATGCAAATAAATCACAAATAGAGACAGAGGGTTTCCAATAGTTATTTTAGTTGCTCCCCTTGAAAAAAGGTTAGCACATTTCAAACACAAAATCCATGTTTCATCCATCCTAATTACATCCCATCAAAAAGGACCTCCACAAAAGTATTCTATTTCACCCAGATCATACAATATCACAATTTCATCAAATCAAATTGGTTGCTATATAGGATTCAATAAATCATTTCTAGGATCGAACACATCCCAACAAACGAGGAGAATATCTACAACCATGTCCACTCACAAGTTCATCAATCCCTGAGAAGTTCCACAAAATATTAACAAAATTTGTACACCAACCCTTGTCAACAGGGATGGGCGAAATTTTTTTTCTCAATGATCTTCATTAGGATTATCACACTCTATAGTGTTCCTATATAAATTTGTGTTTATGTAGAATCAACAAAATCCCATTGGGATGTGGGAATTTATATCTTAGTTTTAGACACAAGATCTATCAAATACATAATTGGAATCATCAAATACTCCACAACATGATCAACATGTGAAAACATTTTCCATAAATCATCCCAACCCAATAGGTTGGGTGGTTTTTCCCTCCTTATCATGAACATGGATGGAGTCAATCTCTTCCTAGTTGGGAGGTAAATATCAATTATTGAAATCCCATTCATTCCTCTCTCCAGAAGACAATTTTCTACAACTCAGTTCACATTTTTCTAACATTACCAAAAACACCGTCAATGTAAAAATTCATAGACTTATATATAATGAACGTATGATGACCAAATTCAATCCCCATAAGTGTTGGAATCTAAAATGGTACAATCATAGGTCAGAGAAATTACCCTGATGCATCTAGTTAATAATCACCCTATTGCATTGATAATAATGGGATATCTACCAATTCATGATGCACCTCAATGAATATGGTAACCATCAACACAAAAAATTATATAGATCAAGAGAAAATGTAGTGGTACGGAATAAAAAATAAAACTTACCTCAAGAGGAGGGATATTTGGATGATCCAATTGTGGTTGTTCCTATATGGAATCAACAAACAGTCCAAATCCTAGTGCCTCCAAATAATGAGCTTCCATATCTGTAATGAACCTCTACCAATGATAATGGGAAATGTTTGGTTACATCCCACGAACTATCTTAATGATATAAAATTTTTTCTACAAAAGAACATATGTCCCAATAAGAGATTGTGATTCAAAATCTTAGACAAATCAATGATGTTCTAAAATGGGGATTCATTCCCATGAGTTATCATCTACCATTAGATATGAATATACCTCCTCCCCCACATCATGAAAGAATACATGACACATGAAATTGGGGAATCTGATCATTAGGATTACTCCGGATCTAGGAAGATGGTCTACATAAAAGAGGATGTAAAATTTGATCCGGAATTTCATCCATTATAGTGAAAACTACACCCTGTCACGACCCGTCCCAGTGGGGCCCGAGCCGCAACTCCCCAAGCCTTCCTCCAATAGGCCAGGGCCTGGTTACTAGCACCGAGTAGGAATGCTATTAAATTGGGAGGAATTTCCTATAAACCTATACACATTCACACATATCTCCAAAACCACAAAGATGAAAAGTAGAAACTACTAAAAAGGGAAATGCAAGCATACACTAAAAATCCCAACCAACAGAGTAAGACAGGAAGTAAATTGCAAGAAAGTAATCCCCTTGGCCAAAAGTACAAGCCCACTAGAAAGAAAATATGTAACAAAGTTTCACCAGTAAGGAAAAGTACTGGGAGATCAATCTGTAGTCGTAGGAACACACCTCGACCTATCTAATCTGACTGAGCATCGTCCAGTCCTAGTCCGCCTAGAATCTTGTCAAAGGCTCTCTCGTCTGCACAAGACACGACATGTGCGGGAAAAGCCCCTGCAGGGGTGAGTATAACAATACTCAATAGGACACCCTAAAACCACAAAGGAAAAACAAAAAGGGAAAATACCACAAAGGAAAGATACAATCAGCTCTACACAGTATATGTCTACTGAACATATAACAAGAAAATACAGATATACTCATACACAAAAGACCATCGCGATACCGCTTCTAGGATCCAGCTCGAAGATTCCACTAACCATGGAATAGGGAGAACACACTCCTATGTCTAAAGAGAAAGATATGATGTACTTGTTCTAGTAGATCACACTCCACAAGTACATTGAGAACATGATGCTCAGATGAGAATCACAGCCAAGTCATGGGCTGATACCGACAACTCAGTATGAGATAATTTACTTAGAAGAGGATCAACACCCTTGTAAAGTTGGTCACGTCGATACCATGAACTCTACCTAGGGTTCCAGGAATGAATAGAGGATCCGGCTCTATGTCTCACAGAGGGGATTCCAACAACTCTATTTAGGGAGTTCTGCTGAAGGAATCATACTCCTGAGTAAAAGAAATGATACCAGAACCATCAGGTGAATACCAAGGGTATGAACCCTAAGAACTAGTCCATGTCACAGAAGGAAAGTTGCTCAAGCCATGATGAAAATGTTACACGGCGTGTATTATAGTTACACGTTGTGTTCCTTGACCCCCAAGTACTGCCCGTGTAACCGACCCATGTTATTCGTCCATGTTATTTAAAACTAAACTACACGGAGTGTAGAAAAAGTACACATCATGTTCCTTGACCCCGGGTACTGCCTATGTAATCGGCTCGTGTCATTAAGCTTGTCGGATAGAAAGCAACTACACGGTGTGTAGAAGAATCAAATGTTATGTCCGAGCACCTGGGCTCACTCCGTGTATGCAGGACTTGTGCATGTACACATCCTCTGTCCGTGTATGTGTCACCTGCCAGTGTACCAGTACATGGGGTATCCCGTGTATCAGGCCGGGTCTAGCCGCGAAGGGAATACATGACATGTCCATGGCTATGTACCATGCTCATGTTCGTGTACTCCCAGAGTACATGTTATGTAATCCTCCCGACAAACACACGCCGTGTAGTCGGGAAATTTACAGAAGCGTCATCTTCCTATGCGTGCCTCGGTTGTTGCTTCAGATCTTGATCAAACAGTCCGATCATCACGAAACTCTTGATTTGGGGTTGTCCCACTCCTACAAAACTAATTCCGTCGGTTTCGGGCTTCCGATCGGTCCTGAAAACGCATCTCGTTCTGTCCGCACAAAACGCTCGATGAACGGGAACATTTGAACCGCATCGATTCATCCACTGCCTTCACTGTCGCACCTCAGCTAGGTCTCCTTGACGTTGGATCTTTGATTTCAGATCATTGTGTCAACAAACGAATGCTCAATGATCGATTTCAACCAAAAAATCATATAAATCAACGAAGAACGCGAGGGGAAAAAACAAGAATCAACAAGAGGGGCGAACCTCGATCGTTGTTCGTGACGATCCGGGTTTGCCGCCGTTAGATTGAAAACCAAAAAAATCTCAAGAATCAAAGCCTCAAATTCCTGCATGTACCCGTCCCGTGAGAACGATCGACCCACTGGCTAATCTGTTCGTGGATTAGTCCAAGTTCATCATGGAAATCAAAAACGGGAAAAAAAATCAAGAGAAACATCCTACCTATATTTCGCGGCGTTCGTCGGCGATGATCTGGTCGATGCGTCGTCATCGCCGCGTTGGGAGGTTTCCTCCAGAGCCTCCAGAGCCGCCAGGTGTTTCAGGGTTATGGAAATTTTAACCCAGATCCCCTTCAAAATCTCCCTTTAAAATGATAAGGTATTTCTCTGTAACAAAGATTTAAATAAAATATTTTAATAAAATATTTTATTACGGTTGCGTCCAGAAACCAGATTCTACTACCGACCTACGCTGGCCGATGTTAGGCCTCACCTAAGGTAAAAACGCTGTTCTGAACGCAATGGTGCTCTCAGATTTTTGATCCGAGCACCCTTTTATGAGTTATTATACTTTTTAAGGAAAAATGCATGCACGCGTTATTTAATTATTAAAATTAATTTAAACTTTTGTTCCAGGTTCACTGTGCCTCGGAACTGTACACCGTCTCAGATCATGGTCTTGAATTAATTCCCATATAATATTAAAAATAATACGTGGAGAAAATCTTTGACATTACATCACACCCACCATAGGGCTTTTACATCCCCGGAAAGACAAAACAAAGCTTACTAAAAAATATGGGGGTAATGCATGCGAATCCGAGCTTCCCACTCCCGTGTGCTCTCCTGGAGATTCCGGTGCTACCACCATACATGCACCAAAGAAATAGATCGGCCACAAAAGATCTTCTCCTCTTGATCTGTGATCTCCACTGGGTACTCAGCAAAGTTCTCTCCATCATCGATGTCCAGCTCGCACCAACTGATGACATATGATGGATCTTGCACGTACCTCCGTAGCTGCGACACATGGAAGATGTTATCTACCCGGTCCATCTGAGGAGGTAGATCCAAGTGATATGCCACCTCGCCAACTCAACTCAGAATCTGAAAAGGGACAATGAACCTCAGAGATAGCTTGGCGCCTCGGCCAAATCTCCTCAATCCCCGTCGAGGTGAGACCCAAAGGAACACATGGTCTCCTTCCTCGAACTCCAAGGGCCTCCGCCTCCTGTCGGAATAAGAGATTTTCCAACTCTGTGCAGTCTTCATTATTTCCTGGATGACTTCCACCTTCTCTATAGTGGCTCTCACCATCTCTGGGCCTATAAGTGCTGACTCTCCCAGGTTAGTCCAGCAATGTGGCGACCTGCAATGTCGCCCGTACAGAGCCTCGAATGGTGCCATACCAATAGTGGAATGATAACTATTGTTATAAGAAAATTCCACCAGTGGTAGGTGATCCTCCCATATATGCCCGAAGTCAAGTATGAAAGATCAAAAAATATCTTCCATGACCTGAATGGTTCACTCTGTTTGACCATCAGTGTGCGGATGAAATGTTGTGCTCATGGGTAACTGAGCCACAAAAGCTTCCTGCAATCCCTTCCACAACCGGGATGTGAAATGAGAATCATGATCTGAGACGATCCTAGATGGAATTTCATGAAGTTTTAATATCTCCTACACATAAAGGTGTCCTATGCTCTACATTGATCTCTGCTCCCGTATGTCTAGGAAGTGGTCCAACTTGGTGAGTCGATCAATGATCACCTAGATGGCATCGTGTCCCTTGGATGTACATGGTAGACCCATCACAAAGTCCATGGATATACCACCCCACTTACACTCTGGAACCTCTAGGGGATGATTCAAACCTGCTGGCATTGGGTGCTTAGACTATACTTGCTGAAAAGTAAGGCACCGAGAGACAAACTCTGCCACAAATTTCTTCATTCCTGGCCACCAGAACTGACGTTGGAGGTCCTGATATAACTTTTCCACACATGGATGCACTGCCAAAGGGGATGTATGAAACTCCCTCAAAACCTCCTCCCTCAATGTCACTGGTACTACCATGTGCCCTCCGAAAAGAACAACGTGCTCCCAGCCTACTGAATATCCATCAGAATCATTACCTGTGGATATCTGAGCACGTAGAGTCTCACAAAAAGCTTCCTCGCGTTGTACATCCCTTACTCGCTATAACAGTGAAGGGGTAACGACAATCGACTGAAGTTAATCTCCCACATCTCCATCCATGAAGAATAACTGTTAAGAGGCCAACTGCCTCATCGCCTCATCCAGAAACAGTGAACTCGATTTCCTACTAAGAGCATCTTCCACCACGTTCCCCTTCCCAGGAGTATAAATGATCTCAAATTCACAATCCTGAAGGAACTAAAGCCATCGCCTCTGTCTCAAATTCATATCCTTCTATGAAAATATATATCTGAGACTCTGGTGATCAGAGTAGATAGTAAACTGCTCTCCCATCAGGTTGTGCCGCCACATCTTCAATGCGAAGACTAACACTTCCAACTCAAGATCATGAGTCATGTAGTTCTGGTCGTGTTGCATCAACTGAAGTGAGCCCTAGGAAATCACCAATTTCCTCTACATTAGGACACAACCAAAATAGGTTCCTGATGCATCACAGAACACTACGTACTCGAAACCCTCCTCCAGTAATCTCATGATCGGGGCACTCATCAAAATCTGTCTCAACTGCTGGAAAGCCTTCTCACATCTCTCGGTCCACACGAAAGGCTTCCCCTTTTAGGTAACATCTATCATGGGTGCTGCAATCCTAGAAAAATCAAGGATGAATCTCCGATAGAACCATGCCAACCCATGGAAACTCTGAACCTCTATCACACTTCGGGGTGGCTCCCATGCTAGCACTGCATCCACCTTGGTTGGGTAAACTGCTACACCATATGGTGAGATAACATGTCCCAGAAAGTGGACCTCTTGTTACCAGAACTGACACTTCGATATTTTTCCATACAACTGGTTCTCTCGGAGTGTGTCCAGAACCATCCTTAGGTGTCTCACGTGCTCCTCCTCTGACGCAAGGTACACAAGCATATCATCAATTAAGACCACTACAAACCGGTCTAGGTAGGGATGATAGATTCCGTTCATGAGTCCCATGAACACTGTCGGGGCGTTTATCATGTCGAAGGGCATCACCAAGTACACATAGTGACCGTAGCGACATCTGAAATCTATCTTCGGTATATCCTCCTCTCGTACTCACAAATGGTGATATCCGGATCATAGATCAACCTTTGAGAACCATTGTGCCCCTATCAGCTGGTAGAAGAGGTCATCGATCCTTGGTAGTGGATACCGGTTCTTTATGGTCACCTAATTAAAGCGCAGGTAATCCACACATAGCCTCATGCTCCCATATGAATTCTTGGAAAACCGCACAGGGGCTGCCCTAGGTGAAACACTAGGTCTCAAAAAGAAATTCTTCTACAAGTCGTCCAACTACACCCTCATCTCATGAAGATCTAAAGGAGACATCTGATATGCTGATGCAGATATAGTTGTCGCCCCGGGTTTCATCTCAATGCTGAAATCTATCTCCCGACGGGGAGGTAGCCCAGGGATATCCTCCGGAAAGATGTCCTCGTACTCAACCACTGCTACTGGAAACTGGAAACTCGTAACATCTGCAATGAAAAGGTCTAGGATATCCAAATGATGTGAAATCGGTTGCACCATATTATGTACGAGTCCATCCTGCGCTTCCTGGGTCTCTCTTTCACCGACAAAAGAGAACCTCATTCAATCACTACGGAAACACCGCACCCTTCACCTAAAAAAGTCGATCTAGGCATGAACTGTGGATAGCCAATCCATACCATTAATTAAACCGTAAGGCCTCGACGCTACCACCATGTGGTTCCAACCAAAACTCTCACCTCCAAGTGTCAGGTCACACTATCTACAGAGGTGTGGATTTTTGAATCTTCTCCAATCAGTGTTTCTAAGAGTAAGGGTCGAGTCAACGGCTCAACTAGAATATCTAGGTCTCGAACAACATAAGAATCCATAAAGGAATGAATAGAACCTATGTCTATAAATACGACAACCAAAGTAGAAAATACACAGATAGTACCTCTAATCATTTTGGGAGTACCTGGGTCATAAGCCTCTGCCGCCTACAGCTATCTCTGCCTCTGTCCACCAGCTCCCTGAGGCTGGGGTGGACCTCCTGGGGGTGGTGGTGGTAAAATATCAAAACATCGACCACCTCCAGCTGTTATCCCAGCTCCACTACCACGTCCGCCGCCCCGCGGATCTGTCTGCTCTACACGTTTCCTCTACCTCGGTGGTCCATCCACTGCTCCCGTGTATGTAGTACAACGGGTCGGACAATCTCGAGCGAGATGTCCCATGCCATAACATGAGTAGCATCAACTCTCTCGAGGCTGGATGGATGCACCATATGAACCCTGTACAATAGATCCCCTATCCTGGGATCTCCTCTGAAAATGTCTCCCATTCCAGGGTCCCTGACGTCAGATCCCTCCTGCCGAGGTCTCTGCTCCAGCTCACCCACTACTGACATTTTCCGGCTGTCTCTGCTCCACCAAGAAGCTTTTGACCACCAGAGCTTGCTAGAGAACCCCATCATAAGTAGGAATTATCATAGGGATGATGCTAGCTCATATATCTCTGCGCTATCCTCGCCCAAAAGTTCGAGCTCTGAAGTACTAATCTCTGACCAGATCCATTGAGTACTACGAGAGGTCGGTAAACCTCGACAAATAGTCAGCCACCGTCATAGTTCCCTGTTAGAGATAAAGAAGCTCATGTATGCGTACTGATCTCAGGGTAACCGGTGAAAACTCCTCTCTGAAGAGACGCTCAAACTCTGACCAAGAGAGTGTCTCCTCGTCGTGAGTCTATATAACCAAACTCAACCATCGTCCTACCGAGCCCTGTAGAAGGCTCGCTGCCAGGATCACAATCTGGTCTGTCGGTGTCCTGCCCAAATGGTAGAATTCGGTCACCGCCTCAAGCCAGTCCACTGCTTCCTGAGGGTCAGGATCGCCTCGAAACCTGAGGGGTCTATGTCTCTGATTTTAGTGGAGTGTACTCAGCCTGCGCTCCTCCTCTACAGGTACAACAGTCACTAAACACTACTCCACAGGTGGCAGGATAACTGGCACACCACATGGTGGTAAAACTACTGGATCTGGTCCCTATATCGAGGCTTCATAACTGAGGGGGTCATCATCATGATCGAGCTGCTGGATCCTAGTGGGTGTGCCTTGCAGAGGCATCCTGTTAAAGAAACAAAATGAATCTCAGTCAGTGAGTATATCTGGAGAGCTGACTCAAAAATGACATAGAAACCAAAACCCATTCCTATATGGTGCATGTACAATTATTCTCCCTCTAACTAGTGTTCTCATGTTCCGAGTCGAAAAGCAAGTTATCAAAGTCCTGTTGTACGGATACGTCGGCCGCCCGTAAAAACACTGGGGTCCCTGGCCTGAAAGCCGAACTCGAAACACTTAACACTGTTTCCCCATAAAAACTCACAGACACTCGATCCTAATGTAGAACTGACCAGCCTATGATACCACTCTGTCACGACCCGTCCCAGTGGGGCCCGATGCGCAACTCCCCACGACCGCCTCCAATAGGCCAGGGGATAGTGACTAGCACCGAGTAGGCATGCTACTAACATGGGAGGCATTGCCTATAAACCTATTCACACGCACATACATCTCTAATCCCACAAAGCTGAAAAGTTGAAAATACTAAAAAATGAAATGCATGCATACACTAAAAATCCAAACCAACAGAGTACGACAGGAAGTAAAGTTCAATAATGTAAAACCCTGTGAAAAATGTACAAGCCCACCGGAAATAATGTCTGTAACAAAGTCCAACCTATAAGGAAAAGTACTGGGACTGCAATCTGTAGCCATAAGAACACACATCGGCCTGTCTGATCTCACTGAGCACTGTCCAGCCCTGGTCCACCTAGAATCCTATCAAAGGCTCGCTCGTCTGCACAAGAAACGACATGTACGGGCAATGCCCATTCAGGGGTGAGTATAAAAATACCCATGAGGACACCCCAAAACCACAAATGAAAAATAACACAGTGAAATACCACAAAGGAAAGATACAGTTATCTCTACAAAGTAAATGTCTACTGAACATATAACAAGAAAATTAAGATATAATCATACACAAATGACCATCATGATAATGCCGCTAGAATCCAGCTCAAAGATTCAACTAAGCATGCAACTGGGAGAACACACTCCTAGGTCTGAAGAGAAAGATGCGATGTACTCGTTCCGTGAGAACACACTCCACAAGTACATTGAGAAAACGATGCTCAGATGAGGATCACAGCCAACTCATGGGGTGATACCAACAACATAGTCGGATCTAATCTGCTAAGAAGAGGATCGGCACCCAGATAAAGTTTGTCACGTCGATACCAAGAACTCTACCTAGGGTTCTAGGAATGAATAGAGGATCCAGCATTATTTCTCACAAAGGGGATTCCAAAAACTCTATTCATAGAGTTCTGCTGAAGGTATCATACTACTAGGTAAATGAAATGATACCCGAACCTTCTGGGGAAAACCAAGGGTACGAACCCTAATAACTAGTCCAAGTCATAGAAGGAAAGTGTCTCAAGCCATGATGAAAAGGTTACACGGTGTGTAGTATGGTTACACGCCGTGTTCCTTGACCCCTGGGCACTGCCTCTATAACCGACATGTGTCATTCGTCCAATCTGTGTATAACTAAACTATAAGGCATGTAGAAAATGTATGTGCTGTGTTCCCTGACACATGGTACTGCCCGTGTAACTGGCCCATGTCATTCGGAATGTCGGATAGAAAGCAACTACACGACGTGTAGAAGAATCACACGCCATGTCTGAGCGTCTAGGCATGATCCATGTACACTGGCAATGTGCATGTACATGACCTTTTCCGTGTCCGTGTTGCCTTCCCGTGTTCCAGTACACGGGGTATCCCGTGTATCTGGTCAGGTCTGGCCGGGGAGGGGTAAACACAGCGTGTCTATGGCCTTGTACCATGCTCGTGTCTGTGTACTCCCTGAGTACATGTTATGTAATCCTGCCAACGAACAAACGCCGTGTAGCCCATACTACATGCCGTGTAGTCGGGAAATTTATATAAGCATCGTCTTCCTCCGCGCGCCTCGGATGTTGCTCTGGATCTTGATCCAACCGTCCGATCAACACGAAACACTGGAATTTGGGTCGTCCCGCTCCTACGAATCCGATTTCTTTAGTGTCAGGCATCCGATCGGTCTTGAAAACACATCTCAATCTATCCGCATGAAACGCTCGAAGAATGAGAACATTCAAACCGCATCAATGCATCCGCCGCTGTAGTCGTCGCACCTCCGCTAGGCTACCTTGACGTTGGATCTTTGATTTCGGATCGTTGCGTCAAGAAACAAATGTGCAACGATCGATTTCCTCCAAGAACACGTAGAACGCAATGAAGAATGCGAGGGGGAAAAACAATAATCAACAAGAGGGGTAAACCTCGATCGTTGTTCGTAACGATCCGGGTTTTCAACCTTTAGATTGAAAACCAAAACAATCTCAAGAATTAAAGCCTCAAATACCCGCAAGAACTCGTCCCACTAGAATGACCGACCAGCGGGCTAATCTGTTCGTGGATTAGTCCACTTTCTTTGTGGAAATCAAAAACAGTGATGGAAAAATCAAGGGAAATATCCTACATGGATTTCGCTGCATTCATTGGCTATGATCTGGTCGCTGCGTCGTCGTCGCCGTGTTGGGAGGATTACTTCAGAGCCTCCAGAGCCGCCAAGGGTTTCAGGGTTATGGAAATTGTAACCCTAATCCCCGGTGAAATTTCCATTTAAATAGATAAGGGATTTCACTGTAACAAAGATTTAAATAAAATATTTAAATAAAATATTTTATTATGTTTGCGTCGAAAAACTAGATTCTACTACCGACCTGCGCAAGCCGATGTTAGGCCTCGCCTAAGGTGAAAACGCTGTTCTGAACGCAATGGTGCCCTCAGATTTCTGATGAGAGTACCTGTTTAGGAGTTATTCCACTTTTTCAGGATAACCACATGTTCACGTTATTTAATTATTAAAATTAATTTAAACATTTGTTCCAGTATCACCGGGCCTCGGAATTGCACGCCGTCTTAGAGCCTGGTCTTGAATTAATTCCCATATTATATTAAAAATAATACAATGAGAAAATACAAGACATTACAACCCCACAAGGGAGATCATTATTTCCTATAATGGATCTAAAATTAATATAATATGAAGATGAGTCCAACTAATTAATCCTCTTCCACTCCATATAGATTTGATCTTTCCAAAATAGTGATACTGTAAAACCTCTAAATTTATTTGAATCCCAGGAAACTAGAATAGAATCCATGTAAGGGAAACATACACCCATTCATCACAAGAATAATCTATATCTCTATTTGGTTTACGAATAATTTCCCCCATGAAATATTGACATTCCTACCTTACCAATCTTTGAAGTTATAGGAGATTAATAACAACAACTCATTATTTTCATTTCCTGATACAACATGATTACAATTATTCAATATGAATAAGATATGAAAAAAATGAGATTCAATATAGAGACCCAGATGGGGACATTGTTTATTTGGTATAGTAGACCTCAAACATGATCCATTATGGTTTGGGAATCCACTCATCATTAATTTTTTTTTCCAATTTAGCTCCACGTTAAGAAAAATGACAATTTTGACCTAAAAATTACAATAAACTTGAAAATGAGCGGCATAATGTATTGATAGCCAAATGCAATGTGTTAAACATTTAACTCAGAATCCATCTCTTTCTAGATTAACTATTGTAACTATATGATGAAAATTTATATGATGATCTGTAGAAACCCGTGATCTAGATGAATTATCCGTGAGGATTTCATTTTATGTAGAAACAACATAATGGATGGATGATGAAGTTCGACACACACAAGATAAGTCTCATCACATTCCCACATTATACTGTAATCGAATTTCGAATGTTAAAACAAATTGTGTCACCATATAAATAGAAGAAGTGACAACCCAATCTCTTGTGAATGCCATTAATCATCTAGAAGATCCTCTGATGTGGTAGAGATAATAAAATTATCCTCCACCAGATGCAAAGAGATATAAGGGTCACCCTTGAGATATGTAATAGGTGAATGATGAGTAATCCTTTTTATATGATTATTTACATTGAAATTTATTTTTACCTAAAGAAAACAATATACTCTAGAATTGATAACATAGGAAACCCAATGAGGTTAACAACATTGATCGTCTAGACTACTGCCCCTTTCCATATGATTCTCTGTCACACCATCCAATATTTCTTCAACATAAAAAACATTCTCCAAACCATGGTCAATTCTGGAGACATGATATTGAAAAATTCCCCATTAGAGGAGATTTTTTCAGATATCACCCAACTAGAATAATGGGTGATCAAAAAGTGTTTCTGGGAAAGTGTGGACAAATGTTCGACAATCAGTTATCTCCAAAGACATTTGACTAAGTGCATGACACCAAGAGAGGAAAACATTTCAAACCCATACCTACAGTTTCACCTATGGAGGTGGAATTTTAAACACCACAATATGGTTGATGTAATAATTATATATATGAATTATTAGTAGAAGAATATACATATTCATCTCCTATGAAAGTCTAGACACTTAAATATTTATTTTCTCTAATATATTGAGAAGGAGCACTATATTACCTAAGGAAACCCTCAATACAGGACAAACACATATTTGGATCTTTGATCATATAAAAATTAGTAAATCACATCTCCAATAACAAATATGACTCCAATTATGGGTTCCCCATACCATTATGATGAGTTGGAGGCTAAAGACATAGGAGAAATGGATTCAGGAGATGATGGAGGAATAATTGTATGCAATATATTTGGAGCATACCTATAGAGGATACATATATATATATATATAGATGAACCCCATGGAATATTACTATAGAAATACCAATAGAAACATGTAGGTTCCAACAAATAAATCTAGCGATAATCTAAACCTAGTAATCTTACAAAACCAATTGGTGGGGGTACAATTATCTAACCATTTTGGAAAAATGAGAAGGTCGACAAGACCCATGCCACATACAACACATTCCCCCTTTACAATGTTAAAAATAACTAGGACCATCCACCATGAAGACATCACCACCATATCCACATTGCTAGTAGAAACACCACATTGGGATGCACCAACCAATGGAATGGATGTATAATATTCTAAAATTGTTGACAGTTGTCCTACCCAAACTCTCAGACATAGATGTTCTCTATATTTTGAAATAAATCATAGGGAAACTTATGGAGTCCCTCTAAAGACCACATGAGTCTAGAATATAAGTTAATGACTCCATAGATTACCCATTGGAGACTATTCCATCAGAAATCCATGTCGTCATGTTTGTCATAGATCAGGATCAAGAATAGGTTATAGAAGGTCATGTCAAACCCCTATATATTTTGGTCATTATCAGTGATGTTGATATCGAAAGGACCCTAATTGAAATTGGTTTTCAAGAAAACCTCATCTTGTTACAGATCCATCAATTTTGTGGATATATATTGGAGGGTTTATACCGTAAAAGTCATAAAATTTAAGCGTAAAATTCAATCAAGTAAAAACCACCATGGAAGATCAATCTCCAGTATTAGTATTGGGATCTCACATATAATGTTGATTTAATGATTTTCTAGAAATAAAAAACATATATTTACATGTTTGTAATAACTTATATTAATTTCCACATATGAGTAACATCAATAATTAAAAATCCTATAAATACCCTATTGATTGGAATTTCAACATACTAGTTGGATGACACAGCCCATTCAAATCATGAAAACCCATATATGTTGATAATTTTTCTATAAAATGGATGCATAAAACAAATGGTTGAAGTTGATATGCAAAAATCATTACCCAACAGCTTGGGGAAAACCCTAAAAATCCATGGATTATTATCAATGAATATTATGTGCTACACAAAAACCATATTTAGGATTTAGACATAATCTAATATACCTAGGCTCCTCCTATCAGCAATGATAGCATTGAAAAATATAATCATCTTTGGAATATCACTATGATGACCTTGGTAGTTTAGGGAGATAATTTCTATTCCCTTGGTCTCATTATCATTTAAGATGATTTCGATTTATTATAATTACCTAAAATGTCTAAAACAACATCCATAGAATCAGAGGTAAAAGAATAAGATAATTTCCCCAGGAACACCCCTCATGCATTTGAGGAAGCCATCGTCACCACCATTGATGAGGTCAGGATGGTGTATCTAGGAACAAAATATTACCCGAAACCTATATCGATTATTTAATCAATTTATCTAAGGGATAATATAATTAGTGTTGATTTTATAAAGAAATTTATATAGATGTTCGATGGGAATTATTTATAAATTTCCTGATTAAAACATGACAGGGCTACACAAAACTAGGATTACCCGATGTCTATTGAGGTTTGTTGTAGGTAGCTAGGATGATTCAATCCTCCTTTGTGTGTAATGATAAATCAGGAGATAAAAAATTAAGATAATACCTTGTTTTATAGGAAAATAAACTTTCAATATTGTTCACCAACATCATCCAGGTAACGAAAATGAATGCGATGATTATGGTATTATTTAATTCATATATATTAATCCACTCTACATGAATGAAGTTTTCCCATTTCTAATCACAAAAATATTAATCAACAAACTAATTGATTCACATATGATTCTTTTTTTAATACTAGTTATTGTTAAATTAAAAAAAGATATCCCCTAAATTTTAGAAAATCACCACCTATAGAGAACCATAGGGTATATTTTTATATAAGGTCCTTCCCTTTGGATTATAGAACGTTGAAATCACATATCACTAAACCATGAATGGTATCATTAATAAATTATGGGATGAATAAAAAATGTTGTTTCAATGACCTAGGGATTAAATTTAGACTGTGATGTGATCACATCATAGACATTCATAAATTATTCAAATAGATGGGAAAAAGAGTTTGAAGATGAACCCACTACTGTTTTATTTTATGGTAATGTCATATAAATTACTCATATTTTTGGTAAATAACAATAACATTGAGTTTGAAAAAGAAAATAATTGTGAAGTCCAAAAAATTTGACCCCCATAGAATCTAAAATTTATAGGGGGATCTTAGGAGACCTAGATTACATTCTGTGTTTAAAAACTAAAAAATGATAGAATATATCTCCCCTTCACCATGTTTAAAAAATTGAGAGTAGCCTACCGATGTGGTGAGGACTACCAAAATACATTAAGAGTCCCAATAAATTAGTTGTTCTCCCACTGGTCATGATTCCATCAGTGGATGGATACACACTCATATAATATGTGGTTGTTATGGAATGACCACTTTACTCCCTTCTCATGTAGACGAATGATGTGAGAGTGAGAATAGACTATATTACCCCTATCAAACAATTATAGGTATCGAAGAATCAGTATAATGATGTATAGAAGATTATACTCACACACATATTTTTAGTCATAAATTTGAGACATTACATAGAACATCATGAAGTCCACATGGTCTATTATATCGACATGGTCAAGTATATCCTCAAACACCCTTTCCCGGCTAGGATCGTGGACAGTTGTTAAGTCATTCTTAAGTAGTATGACATCTACTTCATGCCGAGATGGTATTTAATGGGAATTACATTTTTTATTCCCCTAGAGCACATCCCACCACATAAATTACATTAGTGGCCACTAAATTTCTAGAGGAATATTTTTTATTCCCAAAAATGTCCCATAACATGGCGGATGTATTTTGATGGTTCCTACAAAATCCCTATTGGAAAGAAGAAAGAAAACCCAAACCTCATTCTTTTTGATCTAGTGATTATATTTGTTTCCCTAGAAGTACAATATTCCCAACTCTATATCACTATATAATTACTAAACTATTAAGGAGGTAGAATATGAATTCCTCATTGTCATCTTTGAACTATCCCTATAAATAACAATAAAATAACTGAACATTGAAGGGGATTCAGATATAGTGATAAGAAATATAAGAATAATATGACATTTAAAATGATGAATTGGGTGATATTAATAGATGTAAATTATAAATGATGGGAGAGTTTCTTTTGAAGAAATATCACACCACATACCTCAATAAAAAAACGATTTTTCAAATCCACTATTGACGGTACCCATAGTCAAAGCTGATCCCAACTTGGTTGAGTTGTTCTTCCTCATCACAGATTAAATGATGGAATCATAAGTCATCATTAATGACATGTAATAAATCAACCTCATAAAAAATCCCTTTAGTGTGATGAACTAATATCCAGTCTTGTATTGATGGACCATATAATAGATTGTATTCAAAATGGTACCCTACAATTATACAATGTAAGAAGGGAAAATTCAACATAATGAAATAGAAATTTCAATTTTTGAATAACCTAATGAGAAAAACCCCCTATAAAAATAAGGATATGATGAAATTATCAACATATACATAATATAAGGATAGATTTTATACATCAAGGAAGAATTACATGTAGGGTCCTATGGTTCCCATTACTCCAGTACTAGGATCACCCATCTATTTAGGAGTCTTAGTTACTAATTGAAAATAATGATAATGGAATATGTGGGACTAAATAAGAAATTTCATGAATTCTATATATATATTGTATTTATCCCTAAACCCCCAAAATGTCTACATATAACTACTTATTCATGTATGACTTCTATATTCAGAGGGTATATTGTAGAACCATTTCCTACAACCACAATTTTGCAGTTTATTTTTATCCATACAACTATAAACAAATTTTAAAAATGTTATAGGAAAACAATTCTCAATGATATCATGATGAAGAATACAATTAACTTCATAATTTCTAATATAATCACCATATTTGGATTCCCTCACATGATTTTGATTGAAAATGTAACTAACCACTTTTCTACTATGTTTTAAAATTTATAAAAAGAGTACAACATCGATCCTAGCCATTCATCCCATTATAAAGTAGTGTAAAAAGGAAAAAAATAGATATCACTAATAAGTCTGTATAAAATATATGCTATAATATGGTATAAAATCAAAATAAGTCTTATTTGAATATGCACCATAATGATTTATGGGCCTACTATACAAACAGACACACAAGTACACAAGCAACGCCATATTCTATGGAGTTGGGAATAGATGAAGTGCTTTCCATAGAATAAAGGATTCCATAGGGTTGAATATATAAATTTCGTAAAGAAATATATGATTACCAATCAAAAAATAATCTATATGTGTTGGAACAACATGATAGGAAAACATTTCATACATTGAAAAACATGAATTACAATAAGAATTAGATCACACAAGCATTTAATAAAAACGTTTTCATCTTCATGTTCATTCGTGGGAGAACTAGTATTGGATCATAGGTCCCAATTATACTATTAAATATATTAAAATCATGAACCCAATATTTTAGGGGCCTTACATCACACTTATGGTATATTCTAATGAAGCTTATTCATTGGACATAAAGGACGGGGAGCATGTTATGCCACCTACCAATGAGATTTTCCCAAAGAAATAAATTAAAATGATGTCATCAAGAAATGAATATAAATGTCATATGATATTAATTTTTATGATACATCTTGGTCGCATGATATTAGATAGCATGATATCACATGTTTATAGGATGTTATACTGAATGATCTTTCCCATTAGAACGATGTTAAACTGAAGAATACATCACGGTTACATGGTTTCAAATATAAAAGACAACATTATGGTTACATGATGTTAAATTACATGATATATACATAAAATATAATGTTATAAATCACAAAATAACTCCTAGTCATTAGACATTAAAAAACCAAACATCCTACGTCATCACTTCATGGCATTAGACTACTTGAAGTAAAACATTTCTAGAATTTTTCATATATATGAGCTGGATATGTGTGAAAATAAATTAATTTCCCCCTCTCAAAATAAGAATTAGATCTACAAATGGAATATACCCATTCATGAACTACATGTTGATTTATTCCTTCCATCATAGGATACGTATTGAAACCCAGATCTGAAATATTGGGGCTAACTAAAATATATTCATCTTGATAACAAAACATTAAAATATGCAAGAAATTATTCAATATGTGAATATAAAATGTATTAATACCTATGTACAAACGATGGAATTACATGTACAACCATCTCAAGAAAACATGCATCATAAACATGGGATTCTTCTAAAGATATTATTTCTCGAATGCCTGGATAGTGTATAAATGGATTCATTATTTATATTTCATTTTGTGGTAAACATATTCCAGACATTATGACATTAATATTATTACATTCCCGATAATTGTATTTCCATTTCATTTGATATATATAGATGCATAGATCCTATATCTGGACCCAACCACCACATGATACAAAAAACTCCAATTTCTGATTGTAATTATCATAATGTTATTAATTAAGTCTTTTATTCTCTCAGTATTTCTTTTAGAAAGAATATCTGACAAAGGGATTATGAATTTTTTTAATGGTTCTTCCATATGATCAAGACATATCATACCATGAAATGGTTATCATTGTCCAATATTAAATACCATTAAGATAACAAAATATTTTCCTACGACATGATTTCAGATTTTATCATTTGTGTATCATGAAAGATATACAATTACACATTATTGTGGAACACACCCAAGAGGACCACTAGACTTGGTGTGGTATTACACAAAAATTAAATAAAATACAATGTGTTGATTGATTACTATCGTCCCCAAATATGTAGTGATTCTTGGATCTTAAGTCATGAATCTACCATATATATTCTCTAAGAACAACATCCCCAACTATGTGCAGATCTGACCAGTGTGGAGATGTTCTCTTTAAAGAACATTTTGTGTATTGATTCCTATCCTAAAATAATATGTATTGATATTTAGATCCCTATTACTAAATCCTTCTAAATTAATGATGAGGATTAAATCATCCCACATCTGTATATTGATCATACCTTAATGGAGTGTTTCCCCTTCAATAACTAAGTGTGGATTGATTTTTACCATAATAGGTTACATTGTGGTGCCCATATCTCTTATCCATGGTCCACCCATAATAATAAACATGATAAATTAACCCCTCCACATATGGGTCAATTGGGCATGATGATTGTTCTATTAAATAACAACATATGGAATTTTTATGTCATCAAAGGATACATTGTGACCCCAGGATCTGAAATATTAAGTCCATCCACAATAAATAATGAGAATAGTGTTAACCCATAATTTTATCAATGAATTTTTTAATTAAAATTCTATTATAATATAAAAAACTAACATCACATAGAGGATCTAAAAGAAAAATCATTCTCACAAATAAAAATGATATAATTTGTATTCATAGAAATTATGGATCATATACTAATGTAATAGTAACTTGAATGATTGAATAGTAATATGAACATTATGAATAGAAGTCCACACAATTGAATAGTAACCTAAAATTAGAATTTATATTTAGGAATATGATATCTTATAAACTAAAATGAGACACAACTATATAAGGGCTTATGTAAATAATTGTTTTCAAAATGATAAATTAAGTGTTGGTATTTTAGAAAATTAAATTATTATTTTCAATTTTATAACTAATATAATAATTTAATATAATATTGATTTTCATTGAATATAGTAATAAATAATTATTTAATGGTATTACAGCTACATGACAGTTTTGTGAGACCATAATTAATTTTTTATTGTGTCATAAAAGAAGTTATAATATTAAAACTATAAGGCCCCAGCCTTAAACCTTACTTAATCTTGAGTTATTACAAGATTACATATTGAGGATCTTTTCGGGTTTAGAGTTTTAGAGAATTAGATCATAAAACTTGCATTACACTCCACATATAAACAAAGTGGTTAAATAAAGATAGTATTCTTCATTCCCATCAATGGAAACACATTTAAAATAAAAAATGGATTATTTCTTGACACATCCTTGACTCTATCATCTTATCATGTACCTTTCCCTTGACCTGTGAAAAACATTTCAAAAACATGGGATGAGCATAAAAACTCAGTATGGGTTATAAAAAAAACATGGAAAGGAAACATGAGTTCATATATACATAAGAATGAAATCATACTTTACCCATAAAACACAGGCACTTTAACATACCTCATAAAATCATGAATAAATCATAGAAATCATAAGACATAAAGGTAACTTGAAGCATTCATAACATTCTTACGTAGGGAGTAACCCTCTTGGTTAGGTTTGGAATACCCATCACAATATATTCCCTAAAATCTCTTCGGAGAAACCATAACGTTTCACTCCTTCACGTTACCCAATGCATTGGAGAGCTATAACGGGCTCACCCGCCCTTAGTTTATCACGGAACCACACGTCTTAATAATAATGCCCAAGAACCATAACATAATCATATCACATCAAACATGCATAAAGGAAACATAACATTTCCACATTTCAATCACGAGATATCAATACAACACATTGATATAATAAAAACATTATGAAAACCATTTTCAATACCAAAGTAAAACATGGTATTTATTTTTCATTTTAAAAAAAAGGTATGGCTTGTAGAGGAAGCCGAAACTCAAATAACAGTCACGACGGCGGAGAAGTCGTTGTCACCGCATACGTACGACAAAAACATTCCATTTTTTCGTTTAGTAAACGCTTCGTATAAAAAAGATTCCTTTTGAATAAAAGTAAAAGTCAAAGGGGTTTATACACCGTATAAAAGAAAGTTGTGTATAAAACAAACTATGCCTCAATGAAAGGAGATTGAGACGAAGTCCCATACCTCGTATCCGACTTGACCCGACCGTACTTTAATATCCTGAATAATAAACTTGAGTTAATCTCTACTTGCTTAAAAACCTTTTTCAAGTTCATTATTCCTTTTATATCATGTTATGAACATCATGTAATCAGTTAAGTTAATAATGTTCATTTTGTCTGTATTTGGTTCTTAAGTCAAAAATAGACTTCTTACACTTACATGTTGTTAATTTGGTCAAAGTTTCATTATATCCAGAATGGTATTCATGATGTAGATATCATATATGTCATATATATCCAGTACATACATGCATTTATAATATTACATCACATTTAGAGGTAAGAAATGAAATGCACCGTTCATGGAGACGGTAATCCGTACGTACGCATGAACGCTACTTCCATTTCTATTTCATATTTTCTGGAATGGAATCATAATGATATAAGAGTATATTATAATTCCAGTATAATAACATATATAATATCATTAACTTTATCCTTTACACATCCCACATATGGTATTAACGAATCAAATCACTTTTAGGGGGCGGTAATCCGCACTTCCAAAAATGAAGATATCGTGTTTTACCCATAATGGAAACCATAAAGGTATGCCCAAAATAAAAAAAAACAGAAGCTTAAGGAAAACATAAACATATTATATATCATATATAAAAATAGTGACATCATAATGGCCACCATTGAAGGTGTTAAATGAGTGTTGAACAATCATCGTTTCGGGAGGCAGAATTTCGCCATCCACGGAAACCGTATGTTCTTTAACCATTTGATGTAGTTGTGTGAGAGTGTATCTCAAATAAATCTTATACCAACATCCTAGTATATTGATGATACTGGTTTTGATACAAAAGAAGTAAATAAATAGAGTTTAGGGGGTTGGAGAAGCAAAATAAAACAAATGAACATGAGAGAATGAATTACCTTTAAAAGTGTAACTCCTTTTGAGTTGAGACTAAAGACTTCCTTTGAAAAGATTCTGCCAAAAGGGAATCATCTAGGATTAGGAGGGGGATGTGGAGAGAGAAAATGGGCAGGGGTTGGCCGAGCCAAAGGCTTGAAGAGTGTGTGAATTGAGGTAGAGGTGGGGGCCTTTTATAAGAGGAGAGGAGGGGCACTTTTGGAATGTAAAGAAATATTACATTATTTGAAAATGTGTTTCGGTTTTAAAAGGTCCCACATTGATAGAATTCGTGTATAAGGTGATAAGGGTTCGAAATCCACCCATCCAATTGGTTTTGGACATGTGTAGTTAATAGATTTTACATTATCTTTTTATTTTATTTAAATCGTCAAAAAATGATGTCATCGCTGCATCATTATTATGTCATAAATAATTAAATTTATTTAATGTCTAAAAATTATAAAAAAACTACTATTATATAGGAAATCTTTTTATCTTTCCAATGACTATTCATAATCAAATTTTTGACTTGTATAACCTCACGTAAAAATTGTTTTCGTAAAACATATTATGTTTGTGTCATTTTCACTTTAACATTAAATAAAAAGTAATTTATGTAATTTCCCAACAAAAGTGGATCCATGGGGTCCCCAAGTTGACACATGGCATTTCATGGTCGGCCATGACACAACCAATGAGTTTGGGACATGTTTCTAGGTCATTTAATTTTATTAAAGTATTATTTATACCTTAAACTACCCTAATTACCACTAATCGTGATGAAGAACTTAATAAGTTACTATTCACCAAAAAAATATTATAATCTCATTGAACCACATTTTACTTCTTAATGACAACCATGTATGTCGGATTTTCAAAATTAAAAACACATTAGTGGTAAAATTTCATTTAACTGAATAATCAGTTTGCTTGATTATCACTTAGTGGTTTCACTATTCATCAGAAATTGAAGTTTTTCAGAAAATTACCAAAAATTCACCCTAAGCTATATTTGATATTCCGAATTCAAACATGAAGTCTATTTTACAAAATTCAAAACATATAGGTCACATTAATTAATTTAATAATTAATTCCCGCTGCCAGAGCAAATAGCGTGTTTTTACAAAACAATAAGTATCAAAAGATTGACACCAGTTTAAGTCTAATTTAAAAGTGAAATTGATTCCAATGACCACAATTGGATAAAATGGTAAAAATATATTCTAATTTCACTTCAAAACCAATTCAAAACATAATCTAATCATATAAATAAATTAGATTAAAAAGTAGTTTTGATGTAAAATGCAGTATTTTTCACTATTCATTAAAAAAATGAACATTGTCAGAAAAATACCAAAAATTCACACAAGGTAAATTTTGATGTCCCAATCATAAATAATAAGTTTATTTTGACAAACATAGTTTATAAAATTATCAAAATATAGATTCAAAAATGGTTTGCCATCAAAAGGCAGTAAAACAATCTTTTAAGAATATTAGTCTATTCCATGCATAAGATTGTATTTATTTTCATTTTAAGCCGCTATAACTCTATCTTAATCATTAATAGACATAGATAAAAATATCTATTATTCATTACTTACTTGGGATGTTACATCCTTCCCCCCTTTAGAAAATTGCGTCCCCGCAATGTATTTACTTATCGAATAAATGGGGGTACTTATCCCTCATTGCATTTTCAGATTACCATGTTGCCTCTTCAATCATGTGGTTTTTCCACAAAATCTTTACCTGATTAATCACCTTATTCCGTAACACTTGCTCCCTGTGGTCAAGAATCTAGACTGGTTGTTCCTCATACGATAGGTTCTCTTCCGGCTGAACTACCTCTGGGCTCAAAACATGAGATGGATCTGGAATATACTTTCTCAACATCGAAACGTGAAAAACATTGTGTACCTGAGATAAACTCGGAGGTAAAGCCACTCGGTATGCAACTGATCCAACTCTCTCCAGAATTTCGTATGGTCCAACAAACCTTGGACTCAACTTTCCATTCTTACCAAATCTCATCACACTTTTACAAGGAGAAACCTTGAGAAAAACATGATCACCTACCTCGAAAGATAGATCCTTCCTCCGGTTATCTGGATAACTCTTCTGCCTGCTCTAAGCTGTTCTCATGTGTTTCTGAATCAGATGAACTTTTTCTGCCATCTCTTCTACCAATTCTGGTCCCATCAACTTCCTTTCACCCACTTCATCCCAGAAAGCTGGAGTTCGACACCGCTTCCCATATAATGCCTGAAATGGTGCCATCTGTATACTAGAATGAAAACTATTATTATATGAAAACTCAACCAAAGAAAATTTTTGGTCCCAACTTCCCTACTAATCCATAGAACAAGCTCGTAGCATATCCTCCAATGTCTGAATTGTTCGTTCTGACTGCCCATCTGATTGAGGATGAAAAGGTGTACTAAAATTAATTCAGTACCCAACGACTTCTGAAGGCCTTTCCAAAAGTTAGAAGTAAAACTGGGATCACGATCTGATACAATGGAGAGAGGAACTCCATGTAACCTGACTATCTCTTTAAGATACAAACGAGAAAGTTGATCAAGAGAGAAAGTATCTCTTATAGCAAGGAAATGAGCAGATTTGGTCAAGCGATCAACAATAACCCAGATTGCATTATTACCTCAAGATGTCTTCGGTAATCCAACAACAAAGTCCATGGATATATTCTCCCATTTCCACTGTGGCACTGGTAAAGGCTGAAGCATCCCTTTCGGTAGCTGTCACTCTTCTTTAACCTGCTGACAAGTCAAACACTTCATAGTAAAATCAGCAATTTCTCTTTTCATTCCATCCCACCAGTAATACTCCCGCAGATCTCTATACATCTTAGTACTGCCCGGATGAACTGAAAACGGAGAACTATGAGATTCACATAACAGCTCTATCTTCAACTGTGAATCACAAGGCACACAAAATCTCTTCCCAAATCTCAAAACACAATCACTATCAATGTTGAATTCAGGCAACTTACCTTTCTGAACCAGCTCTACTTTTTTCTGCAACTCACTGTCTTGCTTCTGTGCTTTCTTGATTCTATCTGATAGAGAAGATCTCATTGATACCTGAAACAAAACAGAAGGACTTCCTGCACCAACAACTTCTATGCAAAATTTCATCAAATCATTAACCAAAGGATCACGTTCCAAACGCAACATTGTTAATGAAGCATTACTTTTTCGACTCAAAGCATCAGCCACTTTATTTTCTTTTCCCGGATGGTAATGAATTGTACAATCATAATCCTTGATTAATTCCAGCAATATCCTTTTTCTCATGTTTAACTCTTTCTGAGTGAATATATACTTTAAACTTTTGTGATCGGTATATATTTCACACTTTACTCCATACAAATGATGCCTCCAAATTTGTAAAGCAAAAACAACAGCATCTAGTTCCAAATCATGTGTAGGGTAATTTACCTCATGAGTTTTCAACTGTCGTGAAGCATAAGCAATTACCTGATCATTCTGCATTAGGATGCAACCAAGTCCTTTCAATGAAGCATCACTGTATATAACAAACTCACCATTCCTGGAAGGTAGTGCCAAAACTGGAGCATTCACCAATCTTCTTTTCAATTCCTGAAAATAATCATCACATTCTTTTGTTCAGATAAACTTAACACCCTTCCGAGTAAGCTTAGTCATTGGACTAGATAACCGTGAAAAATTTCTAACAAACCTTCGGTAGTAGCCTGACAAACCAAGGAAGCTACGAATATCGGTTACATTTGTGGGTCTTGGCTATTCTTCCACAACTTTTGTTTTTGCAGGATCAATAGTTATTCCATCTTTAGAAACAATGTGACCAAGGAAAGAAATTTTTTTGCAACCAAAAATCACACTTGCTGAATTTCCCATACAATTTCTTTTCTTTTATGGTTTGAAAGATAACCCTTAAATGTTTTTCATGCTCCTCTTTACTTTTAGAAAACACCAAAATATCATCAATGAAAACCACCACAAACTTATCCAAGAACTCATGGAAAATTGTATTCATTAAGTCCATGAATACAGCAGGTACATTGGTTAGCCCAAAAGGCATTACTACAAATTCATAATGGCCATATCTCGTATGGAACGCGGTCTTCGGAATATCTGCCTCCTTTACCTTCAGCTGATGGTACCCCGATCTCAAGTCAATCTTTGAAAAAAACTGAGCTCCCTGGAGCTGATCAAACAAATCATCAATATGAGGCAAAGGATATTTGTTCTTAACAGTGATATTATTCAAGGCTCTATAATCAATGCAAAGTCTCATAGAACCATCTTTCTTTTTAACTAATAAAACAGGAGCACCCCATGGTGATGTGCTAGGTCTAATGAAACCTTTCTCTAATAAATCTTGCAATTTCTCCTTCAACTCTAAAAGTTCAATTTGTGCCATTCGATAAGGGGGTTTTGAAATTGGATTAGCATCAGGAACTAAGTCAACAGTAAACTCAACTTCCCGATCTGGTATTATTCCTGGAAACTCATCAGGAAAAACATCAGGATACTCATTTACCACTGGCACATCATTAATCTGAAAAGTTCCTTTTTTTCAATGACGTGTGCAAGGTAACATTCATTTCCATCTTTTACAAGTTTCTCGGCCTCTTGATATGTTATCAAAAGTAAGGGTTCATTCTTGTAAACAAACTGAAAGTCTTTCTGAAAAGAAACTTCTTTAGCTCTACAGTCAATCTTAGCATGGTAAATAGAGAGCCAATCCATACCCAGGATAACATCAAACTCTACTAGAGGTAGAAGAATAAGGTTTGCAAGTAGGTTCTTTCCACATATAAGGATAGGAAGATTCTAATAAATTCTTTTTGCCTCGACACTTCCCCCTGGTGTTTTTACCAAAATTTCAGGAGTCATTTCTTGAGTTGGTATTCCCATTTTACTATCAAAGGTTTCAGAGATGAAAGAATGTGTAGACCCCGAATCAAACAACACACTGGCATAATCTGAAAAAACAAACAAAGTACCTGATACAACTTCATTTGATGGCCCGACATCTTCTGAAGTAGTTGCAAAGGATTTCACCACCCCTTTCTGCTTGTAGTCTAACTGCTTCCCATCACTCAAGATCCTTGTCGGACACTCGTTTGCATAGTGACCCATCTCATTGCACTTATAACACTTCACTAACTGTAAATCAAATTTGTTCTTACCTTCAGGTTGATCCTTTTCAGTGCAATCACGAGCCTTATGTCCCATCTTACCACATCGGTAGCACTTTCCAGAATTCAGAAGACATTCCCCAGCATGCCATTTTCCACATTTATCACAAACTGGAAACTTAGTTTTCTTACCATCAGACTTTTTTTGAAAGATTCTTACCTTTCTCCTTCCACCTCGGTCTCTTCTTCTGCTGGTTGTTATAGAAAACATGGTCATCGGCAAACTCTATTTCCACCTTCTCAGCACATCGAAAAATCTTTTCATAACTTTTAAACTCACGAGAAGCTAATGCCCTTCGATATTTTGGCTTTAATCCTGAGTAAAAACCATTTATTTTACTATCAAGGTCCCGGATAAAATTTGGAGCATACCTTGCCAAACGAGTGAACCTTTCTTCATAGGCAGCCACTGAGTCTTCCTCTTGCCTCAATTCCAAGAATTGCTTTTCCATCCTAAGTCGAACAGCCTTAGGAAAATACTTCTCAAGAAAAATTCCTTTGAATTCATCCCAGTCAAGAGCATCAATCTCATCGGCATCCCTGATATTTTTAACCATAGACCACCACTGATCTGCTTCTCCCTCCAAATGCTAAATAGCAAGACTAACCTTTTGATTGTCTGAACACCCCATGACATCGAAAATCTTCTCCAGTGCTTTAATCCACCCTTCAGCTAGCACAGGGTCAGATGATCCTCTGAATGATGGTGGATGTTGCCTCATGAAATGTTCCACCACTGACATGTTCCTCTGCGGTTGATCTGGCTGATCTCGTGCATGGATACCACTGCCATTTATCGCTTGAGTCAACTGCGCCATTACTGCAACAAACTGTTCAGTTCCAATTCCGACCATTTCTGGATGCTGATTCGGAAGGATATTTCCATCTGTATGCCTTCCTAGCACTGCTTCCCTATTTCCTCTGCGTAAAACCATTCTGAACAAACATGTATTAGATGAAGCAACATGGTAATCTTTAAATGCTATATCATTTCGAAGAAAAATATTTTTGGATAATCATTTAATAGAATTCTAACTCCTAAAGTTATCTAAACCGACCTCTGATACCAACTATAAGGCCCCAGCCTTCAACCTTACTTAATCTTGAGTTATTACAAGATTACACATTGAGGATCTTTTCGGGTTTATAGTTTTTGAGAATTAGATCATAAAACGTGCATGACATTCCACATATAAACAAAGTGGTTACATAAAGATAGTATTCTTCATTCCCATCAATGGAAACACATTTAAAATAAAACATGGATTATTTCTTGACACATCCTTGACTCTATCATCTTATCATGTACCTTTCCCTTGACCTGTGAAAAACATTTCAAAAACTTGGGATGAGCATAAAAACTCAGTATGGGTTATAAAAAAAACATGGAAAGGAAACATGAGTTCATATATACAAAATAATGAAATCATACTTTACCCATAAAACATAGGCACTTTAACATACCTCATAAAATCATGAATAAATCATAGAAATCATAAGACATAAAGGTAACTTGAGGCATTCATAACATTCTTACGTAGGGAGTAACCGTCTTGGTTACGTTTGGAATACCCATCACAGTATATTGCCTAAAATCTCTTTGGAGAAAC
The DNA here is from genome assembly GCA_963277665.1 of Viscum album. Taxonomy (NCBI): domain Eukaryota; kingdom Viridiplantae; phylum Streptophyta; class Magnoliopsida; order Santalales; family Viscaceae; genus Viscum; species Viscum album. The sequence goes on along the minus strand of OY728160.1, from coordinate 115,400,818 downwards.
CTTAACGTTTCACTCCTTCGCGTTACCCAATGCATTGGAGAGCTATAACGGGCTCACCCGCCCTTAGTTTATCACGGAACCACCCGTCTTCATAATAATTCCCAAGAACCATAACATAATCATATCACATCAAACATGCATAAAGGAAACATAACATTTCCACATTTCAATCACGAGATATCAATACAACACATTGATATAATAAAAACATTATGAAAACCATTTTCAATACCAAAGTAAAACATGGTATTTATTTTTCGTTTTAAAAAAAAGGTATGGCTTGTAGAGGAAGCTGAAACTCAAATAACTGTCACGACGGCGGAGAAGTCATTGTCGCCGCATACGTACGACAAAAACATTCCCTTTTGTCGTTTAGTAAACGCTTCGTATAAAAAAGATTCCTTTTGAATAAACGTAAAAGTCAAAGGGGTTTATACACCATATAAAAGAAAGTTGTGTATAAAACAAACTATGCCTCAATGAAAGGAGATTGAGACGAAGTCCCATACCTCGTATCCGACTTGACCCGACCGTTCTTTAATCTCCTGAATAATAAACTTGAGTTAATCTCTACTTGCTTAAGAACCTTTTTCAAGTTCATTATTCCTTCTATACCATGTTATGAACATCATGTATTCAGTTAAGTTAATAATGTTCATTTTGTCGGTATTTGGTTCTTAAGTCAAAAATAGACTTCTTACACTTACATGTTGTTAATTTGGTCAAGGGTTCATTATATCCAGAATGGTATTCATGATGTAGATATCATATATGTCATATATATCCAGTACATACATGCATTTATAATATTACATCACATTTAGAGGTAAGAAATGAAATGCACCGTTCATGGAGACGGTAAGCCGTATGTACGCATGAACGCTACTTCCATTTCTATTTCATATTTTCTGAAATGGAATCATAATGATATAAGAGTATATTATAATTACAGTATAATAACATATATAATATCATTAACTTTATCCTTCACACATCCCACATATGGTATTAACGAATCAAATCACTTTTAGGGGGCGGTAGTCCGCACATCCTAAAATGAAGATATCCTGTTTTACCCATAATGGAAACCATAAAGTTATTCCCAAAATAAAAAAAACAGAAGCTTAAGGAAAACATAAACATATTATATATCATATATAAAAATAGTGACATCATAATGGCCACCTTTGAAGGTGTTAAATGAGTGTTGAACAATCATCGTTTCGGGAGGCAGAATTTCGCCATCCACGGAAACCGTATGTTCTTTAACCATTTGATGTAGTTGTGTGAGAGTGTAGCTCAAATAAATCTTCTAACAACATCCTAGTATATTGATGATACTGGTGTTGTTACAAAAGAAGTAAATTAAAAGAGTTTAGGGGGTTGGAGAAGAAAAATAAAACAAATGAACATGAGAGAATGAATTACCTTTAAAAGTGTAACTCCTTTTGAGTTGAGCCTAAAGGCTTCCTTTGAAAAGATTCTGCCCAAAGGGAATCCTCTAGGATTAGTAGAGGGATGTGGAGAGAGCAAATGTGCAGGGTTTGGCCGAGCCAAAGGCTTGAAGAGTGTGTGAAATGAGGTAGAGGTGGGGGCCTTTTATAAGAGGAGAGGAGGGGCACTTTTGGAAAGTAAAGAAATATTACATTATTTGAAAATGTGTTTCGGTTTTAAAAGGTCCCACATTGATAGAATTCGTGGATAAGGTGATAAGGGTTCGAAATACACTCATCCAATTGGTTTTGGACATGTGTAGTTCATAGATTTTACATTATCTTTCTATTTTATTTAAATCGTCAAATAATGATGTCATCGATGCATCATTATTATGTCATAAATAATTAAATTTATTTAATGTATAAAAATTATAAAACAAATACTATGATATAGAAAATCTTTTTAGATTTCCAATGAATATTTATAATCAAATTTTGGACTTGTATAACCCCACATAAAAATTGTTTTCGTAAAACATATTATGTTTGTGTCATTTTCACTTTAACATTAAATAAAAAGGAATTTATGTCATTTCCCAACAAAAGTGGATCCATGGGGTCCCCAATTTGACCCATGGCATGTCATGGTCGGCCATGACACAACCAATGAGGTTGGGACATGTGTCTAGGTCATTTCATTTTATTAAAGTATTATTTATACCTTAAACTACCCTAATTACCACTAATCGTGATTAAGAACTTAATAAGTTACTATTCACCAAAAAATTATTATAATCTCATTGAACCACATTTTACTTCTTAATGACAACCATGTATGTAGTATTTTCAAAATTCAATACACATTAGTGGTAAACTTTCATTTAACTGAAAAATCAGTTTGCTTGATTATCACTTAGTGGTTTCACTATTCATCAAAAATTGAAGTTTTTCAGAAAATTACCAAAAATTCACCCAAAGCTATATTTGATATTCCGAATTCAAAAATGAAATCTATTTTAAAAAATTCAAAACATATATGTCACATTAATTAATTTAATAATTAATTCCTACTGCCAGAGCAAATAGCGTGTTTTTACAAAATAATAAGTATCAAAAGATTGACACCAGTTTAAGTCTAATTTCAAAGTGAAATTGATTCTAATGACCACCATTGGATAAAATGGTAAAAATATATTCTAATTTCACTTCAAAACCAATTCAAAACATAATCTAATCATATAAATAAATTAGATTAAAAAGTATTTTTGATGTAAAATGCAGTATTTTTCACTATTCATTAAAAAATGAACATTGTCAGAAAAATACCAAAAATTCACACAAGGTAAATTTTGATGTCCTAATCATAAAGAATAAGTTTATTTTGACAAAAATAGTTTATAAAATTGTCAAAATATAGATTCAATAATTGTTTTCCATCAAAAGGATTTAAAACAATCTTTTAAGAATATTAGTGTATTCCATGCATAAGATTGTATTTATTTTCTTTTTAAGCCGCTATAACACTATCTTAATCATTAATATACATAGATAAAAATATCTATTATTCATTATTTACTTGGGATGTTACAAAATCAGTATTATGAATAAATGAAGAATTTAATTAAAAATAAAAATTTTCACATTTATAAAATTCTATTAATAAAAATGAGAACATTTTTAAAATTTTAATTTTATGAAATTTTTTGTTTTAGTTTTTTGGATATTTCTAAAATTGTTGAATATTTGTCAATAACGAAATATGCTAATTTATGGTATAAAAGATTATAAGTAAATAAAGGAATTGTTTAGTCATTTTTGAGGCATTGATGATTTAAGTACCCAATATCATGAACTATCATACTCAACATAATTTACATAGACCCAATAATCAACACTATTGATAGTATTGAGCCAAAATAATAAACAAATGAATAAATAAATCAAAACACCCCTATCTTAATCCTATAAATACCACCACTCACCACCTCATATCCTCACTCCTTCTATGAATTGGATTGTTATTATATTTTATCAAATTAGTTACACATGACTATTTTATATTTATTGGTCTTTTTTATTACACCAAAAGGTCATTTCCAAGTGCCCAAAGGAGGATCTCCATGAGTCAATATTCAAGAAGTGAAACCATAATCATTTCTATTTTATTTTCATTTCTTTAATTATCCTCCACTCAACTCCCCTATAAAATGTGAAGTGATAAATAATATATCATACATATAATGAAGATCTATTATTTTAGTTAATTATACATAGTAAAATATATTTGCCACTATTTTTTATTATAAAAATGAATACATCGTCTGTGGGGTGTCGATTCACTACCTTCGTGGATGAGGATTTTTCATTTTTCATTTCTTCCATAAATTTTAGTCATAGAACAATTTTGAAGGTTAAAAATTTTAATATGGTTATTATAACTAATTTTAATACATTTAAACAAGATAATAACATAATATAAAATAAAATTATACTTGTTTGTGATGGTTTTAAAAAAACAACAAAATGAACTAATAAAGTTTCCTTAAGATTTTATCTAATGAATCATCCACTTGTCAAAAAAATAAAATGATATATGCGAACATAAAAGATTATGTAATTTAATTAATGCCATTGAATTTCACTTTTTGATAATTATTTCAATTTGAAAATAATTTCCATAATTATGAACATGCAAACCAACCTTGAAACCATGAATAGAATTTTCCTGAAATGACAAAAATGAACTTTTATTACTCCTATAAATATCCAAAAATAAATATAATAAAATTATATCAAATAAAATATATGTTGAATAGGTTCTGAATAAAATAATTAATGGTTATATTTAGATTATCTATGATATTATGTGAATGTTCATATCAAATTCATACATAAGGGAAGGTATTCCTGCAAAACATTCATTTTTCCCTTCGTGTTATACTTTCTCTCTCAATAACATAATGTAATTATTTATTCATATTAATTACACATCATAAATTCTGAATTTTTGTTCCAAACATATTTCACTTTCTCAGTTATTTTTTCTTTTATCAGAAAATTTACGTTTTATAAGGTCAAATTTTTTATTCCTCCTACAAGAAAACACGATTTAAGGGAACATCCCAAATTCATAACAATTTTAAGTCAACCTGAATAAAATATTCAAAACAATTATTAATTTTATTAAATCACCAATTTTATCATTACAAAATAGCATAGTTCATTGTTGGTTTAATAAAATAATTAGGTTTTAATCCTCTTTGAAGGCTCTATAATATATTATTTTTAATGACACTATAGTTTCTCATTTATAAATAATTAAAAAAATATGTTTTATGGTATTAAATATGTTTTAAATAATTAATCATGATCAATTAATATTATTATTTTTATTATTTTCCATAAATTATGTAATTCTTTATTTCAACGATTCCATTATGAAACACAATTTTTTTATTCAGTATGAAATTATTATGCTTCTCATTTAATTCCACAATGAAACCCATATGTTCATTCCATATGTTTTATTATTCATGTTTCACACATATGCATGAGAATGATATGTTGGATGCACCCAGAAATATCAATAATTCATTCGGTAATTTTTAGGCTCATGCGACATCATTATGGGATATGGATCCTTTTTTGGGAATTTTTCCACCATTTGATATTGTATTTGTAGTTATCCTTGACTCATGTTTATCTAATGTTATATTTTTATCCATATTTAAATATATCTAGGATTATATGATCACATGTTTTATATTCTATACATCTATATAATTATTCTTGTTCTACTCCTTTTTATGTAATCATTTTATTCCTTTTAACTCATGTATTATGCTTTATTCTTATGTTTATACCCTCAATTGGATTTTTAGATCACCCATTGTTCATATATTCCATAGGTTATCCAATGAATATTTATGATATCAATGGATGTCCTGAAATCATTATGAATTTTAAATAAAATATGTCTTTAATATTTATTCCTGATTTCTGATTATGTACCTTTTCTTACAAATACATTATAAATTGTAGTAATTTTTTGTAATTTATGGTTAGTTATGATTCATGTCATATAATTCAATGTGTTAATGGATGTAGTCAATATATTTGGTATCCCAGGAAGGTCTTGAATTTTTTTTTGGAGATTTAGACAATCAAATTCAAGTATGAACTCTAGAGATAATTATATCACCTTGAATAACAATGATTGAAAGGGATTAACAAGACATGATATAAATTAATTTAAAATTTTATCCTTATATGTCCAATTTTTTTATTAATCTTAACATCTATATTTTCATCCACACATATGTGTATTTTTATTTTTTATAGTTAATGGCGGGAAATAAGACAACTCATTCCTACAATCAATGTGATAGGTTCTGCGATTATCTACCTAATTATTTTACAAATGAATTACCAAAGGGATAAAAAAAATTCAATTTATTACTTGCAGAAATGTTTCATGTTATGAATGATGACATAAATCATGTGTAATGTATTATATTTAGTGTCCTAAGACCGCTTTTTTGTACACTGATTACATAAATAATTGATATATTAGATTTTAATAAAACTTATTCATTACGTATATATTGTTTCTATAAATGAATATTATGTAATAATGTAATATATATATGTCTCATTGATATTGGAATATTAGTTACCTACTATGATTAAAACAATGATGTACTATGTTGATATTATCATATATTATTCTATTGTTGGATAATGTTCTATGATAGGACACATATTACATAGAATATACAGTGTGTGTAATCATAAGCTAGAGAGTCTTGTTATCATGAATTTTGCACCTTGTAAATCATTAAGATGGGATACTGTTGAACCCTACCCCCCCAAGTATGAATTCTAAAATTATTTATTTAATCATGTACTCCAATATGTGAGCATCTGTGATGGTATTTAAACAATAATATTACTATCAATTCATGTTAAAACATGCATAATTAGAATTATTTTATAAATCATGATGATAAAATTTCTCAGTGATGTATGATATGTGGGAAGATTCATTAGTGAAATGTCATTAATGAATAATATGAGGATGTAGTTGTACCTTCCATCTACATGGAAGATGATATCTCATCCCATTTATTATAATTGAACCATCACATAAAATTATGTGACCATGGATTAATGATATTTTTATTTCACTTATTTGGGAAACGAAATATAGACAATATAGGTTGGTGACAATGATTTTCAACATTCACAATGAGATATTGTGAAATATGTATTATATTACACAACTTTAATTAATATGTCATTGTCAATATTTCAACATTAATATTTTTCTATTAGGTGACTTGAACTATTAATATATTGTGATATTTGACTTTATACAGGCTAGTATAATTCCAATAAGAATGAATTTTAGAGTGACACAGCCTATTGGTTTCTGTTAATCATGATTAAATTTAATTTGATATTAATTAATGGAATATAAATTATTCTAACATCCAATGAATAATTATATTCATGTTATATTAATCGCAAAAATTAAAAAATATTTATTCTTTGAAATCATAATAAATTATTTATTTTATTGATTAAATATTTTAATGAGTATTTATTCTCCATATTATGAATAAAATATTTATTCATGAATAAGATATTTATTTAGTTATTCAATAAATAATAGAGATGTATGAATATACCAAGATTGAGTCTGGTAAATAAAATTAGCTAACCAGAGCATTAAAAAATATTTTTTATTGTGTACGTTGGAAAAAATAACAAAATATTAATAATATAATAAATTATTATGTTGAATGGTGTTTATTAATGGAAATAAAAAATATTTAGTGAACGTTATGAAATTAAATAATATTTTCACATCAACCCTGGAACTATAAATAAACTTATATTTCAATTTTGTAGAGTATCTAAAATTCAACATGGTGATGTATTGTGAACAAGATATTCTATATCAAATCCATGTTTCATCTCTAAATATATAATTACATGTTTACAAAATATTTCCTCAAGGTTGAAGAACATGAAATCATAAAAGAACAAAAAATTACATTTGACCAACTCTACTAGCACATGTAGATTGAGTGGTCTTGTACATAGATCATAGGAGCAGATGTGGATCATCACTAGATGGATTTTTCCATTGGAACCCCACAAAAAAATGAAGGTAATCGGAATGGGTCTCTTCAAATTATCAAAATTCTAAAATGTAAATTTTTTTCTTTACAAATGTATTTATTTCATAAAATTTTATATAAATTGGTATTAAACATGACATGAAAGGACATCACTCATAGTATCTGGATATTATTATTTAAAAAATATTATCATATCATCTATCTCTATAAGCTTTGGATGCACCCCAAACCATCAAGTTGTATTATAAATTTCACATTTAAATTTATAATAATATATTTGAAAGATTATTTATGATAAATTATGGTTAGATATTAATTTATTATTATTTATTATTTAATCTGATTTGAATTAATCTTTCATCAACATATAAGTCATGTTTTTATGTGTTTCATTATCATAATTATTTTATAGAAAAATGAAATATGAAAAGAGATTCCATTTGAAAGTATCAAATCATTGGTAAGTAAAACAGAGTTACATGGTGCGTAACTGTAGAAGATCCCAGATACACATGTGCGTATTATCATGATCAAATGAGTAATTAAATTTATGCGGTGATTTTATTACACATTGTGTGTTGACTAGGATAACTTGGAAGATGGTAAGTAGAAAGAAGGTGTGTAGCTTTTATGTACACACCATATTGTCTGTCCATGTTAACATGCCAAACCCCCAAGCATGTGACTTGGATATATGATAACGGATGTACATGGAATGTAGCTTCATGTACATATTTTGTAGTACCCCAATCACAGAAAAAATTAAAATTATATTAAATTAAAAAATATAGAAGTAAAATAATATTTTATTTATTTAAACACAATTTCGTTTTTGAAAATTTAATTATGGTCATAATTATTTATAAATGATCAATGAATTTTTTTTAATTAATATTTATTTATTGGTTCACCTATCTATTTTCCAAAAAAATAATTAATTATTTTTATCCTTAAAAATGTACATATTATCATTTAGATAAAATTACATTAATTAATTAATTTGATAATAAATAATTGCAGGCATGTTTATATTCAATAATAAATGAATGAATAATTTAATAAATGTTATCCATTTACTTTTAACTATTCATTGAATGTATGATAGTTCATGAGATTTAGAAAGACCTATGTATGAGTTTGATGTTTAACATTAATTTATTTCATTAGTTTACAGATATTTAATCTTTTAATAAATGTAGGTATATGAGTAAGAACTCTCCCCATTATTATGTTTTAACAATTTGTGCAAGGATATTTATGTAAAACCCTTTAAAATATCATTTGGTCCCTCTCACTAGTGTGTTAGTAATAAATATTTTTAATTAATAGAGCATCCCAAAGCATTAAAAAATGGTTCAAGAAGGAACAATAACGATGCCATCCCATGTGATACACAGGTGGATAGGTGGAATGCTCTAACTAATTCCAATACTAAATATATGAGTTGTTTTCCACAGGTCAAAGGTTAATTTAATATTCACTCATTGAATAATAGTTTATCTAAATCCAATATTATATCATTTATTTAATAAATTATTTCAATCTATGAAAATAAATTTTTTATTGATGCAATACCGTGAGAACACAAATAAATGAATAATTTTGATATGTTGGATATTAAATAAATTGATCTTGTATAATTTTTTTAACCACAATGTATAATTAAATAAGTAACATCCACTTCATATTAACAAGTTGTGTACCAGAAAAAAAGGAATAAAATATAAGTATTATAAATAAAACTCCTTAGTTAAATATTAATTCTGACCAAACCTTCCATTACATGGTAGGTAATTAAATAATATAACATTGTGTTGTTTATTGAAAAATATTATCACTCACTTTTATCTGTGAGTTCTTATTAGAGTTATGGTTAGACATAATATAAATTATATTGAGTAGAATGTCTACAATATATTAAATACAATTATGGAGGCATGTTTTGAGGAAATATATATATGGATTTCTTGGATATGGAATCTAGAAAATGAAACATGGAGCTTTATATCCACAACTGGTGTGACTAAAAACCTAATTAATTGTTTATGGTTCTAATTGAGAAATTATAGGTCATTAAAAAATTAATGGGGATCCTTGCAACTATAATGTTTTATAAAATTTTCATTCTATGATTAATACGTAGGGCTATTGAGACATGATAATATAGTAGGAGATTTAAAAAATAAATAAATAAAAATAAAAAATTTATTATATATAACTTATTTTGTGATCATTAAAAATAATAAAAATAATCCATTATTTATTATTGAATAAAATTATAAGTTCATCATCTAGTCTATCCCAACAATTAATATTGGATAAATATAACCACATAACTAGATGTAACATCCATGTGTGGTTTATCCTCCATCTAGTTGTGTTATCACATGAACATAAATCTTACGTGATATAATCTACAAATGCAAATCTAATCACTAATGAGTAGAGTGATGAACGAATCCTTTTCAATGAATATTTTTCGAGGGACATGTTTAATGTTCAATGTTTGATTCTTTCATAAATGTGTAACAAACTAATGATTTCTTGTGAAAACATGTATATATATAGAATTATTGAGAACCACTATGTTATTTATGTGTATAGAACATTATTGAAATAGTTTGAGATTTCCAAGGACCTCTTTTAGATATATCTTATAGGGGTTCTCTAGATGGGGCTCATATAGTCAATATCATTGGATACATTGAGAATTTATATGTTATATGTTTTACAATCTTGAATAAACATGGCACCGACCACATTATTGAATCAATCCACCATAGAATCTCCAACATATTTTCGATTTTTTATATGAACATAATTAATAAGTATAAGACAGATATTGTTACTCTACTTCACCAAGTAGATAATCAAACAATGTGTGAATTCCCTTCCATCATTATGATAAACAAATGTAAAATGAATGTGATGATCATTAATACCAATGCTTAATCAAACCCATCCAAAAATATGATAGTCAAGTGGAGAGAAAGGGAGTAATATGATTTTTGTTTCACATTTTTCATGAAGGGCCACCTGGATGAAAAACCACACCCGGCCAATGAAGCAAGGTAAAGCTTCATGTCAATTTTTTATTGTGTGTAATTAATTTTTTTCTGAAATTATGTAATTAGAAAAATATTAATCATCAAAAACATGTATTAAAATACATGAAGGAATTATATTTATAATGATGAACTAAAAAAATGTAGACAATTGATCATCCAATGGAGCTAAAATTTCTGTTTTAGCTGTTAGGAACTACTGCCACACGTTACTAACTAGGATGATCATGGTTTAAAAGTGTTTTTATTATGTGCCTTCTGTTACCAAAAACATAATTTATATATCTAGAAATGATATTGATATATTAATATTCATATTTTGGTATTAATGATTCTTATTTCATAAATATTTACTTTTATTTGGTAATTCACATTTATATAAAAGTCTCTATGTGCTGGACTACATGAACATAATAATGGAAGTCGTTGATGATGTAACTTCATATGACTCATTCCCCTCCCAACATTGGAATCACCCTCTTGGTCATGTAATGAAAATTAAATGACTAAATTTAATCAAGATGTATGTATATATTCTTTTGAACTAAATCAACCTAATGTTAGTAATTATTGTTTATATGAGAAATGTAGAAATCAAAATTTAGTAAAAACGGTGAAAGGGATAATGGGCCTCCAGAATTAGTTAATAATAATGTGCTTGGACCGTTTCTTATTTAATTAATGGGTAGGTAAAAAGAATTCATAATATTCATGTGGATTTTATAAGATAAGGATTTGTCTAAATATTGAGATATAAGTTGGATTGTTTTGAAATATTCATGAACTACAATAATTATGTTATTAACAATATTAGTAATATTATTAATAAACATTGCATAGACAGTGGTGGGTAATATCTTAATCTGAACATCATTGATTATCTCTAGAAGGATTTCATTTTATCTCGACTTAGTCATCCATATATGCTTTTGTGGAATGGTGTATGTCAAAGGAGGAATTTTACCTCACTCGACAAGGTTAGATTGATGATGAGTCAATCACGTCTTCCATTTAATTTTCAATGATATGCATTACAAATAGAAAAATATGTACTAAATTGGGTTCAAAAGAATGAAAAAATGGTATAACATACAATATATAGAATATAATCTAATGTTTTCATACATACATGTGTGGGGTTGAGAGGAATTTGTTAAGGCCTCTTCAAGTAACAGGATTTGACCCCGATGGAGAAAGTTTATCTTTATTGTATATCCTATTGAATTAAAGGGATACTAAATATGAAATCTTTTAGAAATAAATTTTGTTGTTGATAGAAAAAACAAATTTATAGAGGATTGTAAATTTCTTTATTGATATTGGGGAAGAACAATAGAATTCAAGGTAGTCCAAACCCATGATACAGAAGAGTAGCCGTAGAAAGAAATTTATAAGGCCCCATTGAAAAAAAATCCAGAGACACAATTACTTAATTGGATTACAAGATATTTTAGAAAACAAAAATTGAATGGTTTTATATTCACTAATGATTAAAACTCATTATTAGTTCATAATAATGAACCACAAAAGTTAAAGGAAGTAGTAAGTGGAACATATGTTCCAAAGTGGCAAGAACATATGAAGTATTAGATGGATTCAATGTACTAAAACCAAGTCTGAAATATTGTAGATCATCCAATATATGTTAAAACAGTTGGTTGAAAATGGTTACTCCAGATTTAATATGGCATGGAAATACATATATGTACCTATACAGTGTGATTGGTTGAAATTCATTTTAAACAATGTCAATGTATTGACAACAACGAAACCATTTCATCGTTTTCAATGTTTGAATCCATAAGACTTCTACTTTACATTATAGAATTCCATGATTATGATGTTATGAAAATGGTTTCTAATATATCCTTACATAATGGGAATCATCATGAAGTTGTCCAGATGATATATCCCAAAGGGTTTGTGACTAAAATAGATACCAACAAGGTGTGTATGTTGCAAAGAATCATTTATGGTTAAATGAATTTATCTATTCCCTAATAAGATCAATTTAATGAGGCCGTGATGAAATTTGGTTTTAGAAATACTTAACGTGACTGATGTGTCCAAAAAGAATATAGTGGGAGATCAGTTTTTTTCATAATATTATATGTTGATGAGATATTACAAATTTGAAATGAAATACCCATCATACTGACTGTTATGTCATGATCGAATAAATTCTTTTAATAAAATACTTGGGTGAGGTAGCATATATTGGTGGAGTCACAATCCATTTTTATAGTTCCAAGAGGTTCCTTGGTCTATGTCAATGTATATACAATGACTATCAATTGAATTAATTTTTTATGGTACAATCCAAGAGGGGATATTTTCTACCATCATATGACATTCATCTTTTATAAAAAATGTATCCTCAAATACAAGATAAAATAAATGGAATAACAAAGAATATATACGCATAGGGGATTGGGTAAGTCATGTATTATATGCATTGTACATGTATAGATGTTGCCTATACATCATGTATGGTTGGAAGGTATAAAGATAATACATGTGACTTCTATTGAATGATTGTCAATACAATTCTTAAGTATGTAAGGAATACTATGGATGTGATATTTTTTTATATAAAATAAAAAGAACTATTTATCAAAGGATTTATAGATAATGGTGACCAAACCAATGAAGATGACATGAAGTAAAAAACATGATAGATATTAACTTTTAATGGAGGTGTGGTGAGCTACTACAGCTCAATGAAGGTTGTGGTTGTGGATTCTATCAATCAGTTAGAGTATATTTCATATTATTTGGAATCCAATGATGTTTTGTGGATGTGAAACATCATACAAGAGATTTAGGTTGTACATAATATTATAGATCACATCCCACTATATTTTGATAAGACTATAGTGTGGGATTTTTTAAAATATACAATGTCACGTCATTAGACAAAAAACATAAATTAGAAGTACCATTTCTTAAGAAAATTCTCACATAGAGGTGAAGATGCATTGCGTAAATATTCATGGAAGAAAATGAGGTATTATCCATTATTAAATCCTTTAATAATCAAATACATAATAATCATTTGAGGACTTTCAGACTGAAGGTTTTAGAATGATAACCCTAGTTGAATGTGTAATTTTTAGCTTCTGTGTCCTAGGACCAAATTTTTTTATTTGATTAAATAAATAATTGATGTACTGGATACTAATGACCCATTGTATTACATATTTTTTGTGTTTTTACAGGAATATAAATAGATAATTTACTAGAGTATACATCACATTTATATGTTCACAGCTTTCCCCGCTATAATGAGAACCTTGATGTTCTATGATGGTATTCTCAAGTAATGTGTTGTAGTTGGATAATGTACTATGAAGGGACACATATTATTTTGACCATCTGGTGTGAGTACTCATAAGTTGATGAGTCTTATTCTCATGAATTTCACACCTGATAATCTATAATATTGGATACTATATGAATAGACCAACAATGTGGAATCTATTTGTTTTTCTTTCATTGGATATTCATATCTACATGAATTTGTGATCATCCTTGTAATTTAAAATTCTTAATAACTCATTCTAAATATCATGTACAGAGATGTATTTCAAAAAATATGATGATCATTGTTCATGGTGATGTTCAATAAGTTGGGCACACACTGATTGATATGTCCATAATGAATAATTCGAGTATGTGTTATTCCCATCCTTCATTATGGATTATAATATATTGTCCCTTTGATTTGAATATAACCATCACATTAAATATCATGGATATGATGTAATAACGTGTTTATTTTAGATAGTCGAAGAATAATATCTCAAGATAATAGGTTGGTATCATGCATGTGTAACCTACACGATGAGATATTGTAAATGGATATTATATTACATATTGAAAACTCATATGTGGTTTTCAACATTTCAATATTAAATAATTTCTCTTCGGTTTCATGACCTATTACTAGACATCGATCTTGTACATTATTCAATCCATCCTAATTCCATCTCAAGTGAATCACAGAGGGTCAAAATCAATGTGTTTTTTATCTCAATTATATTCTATATGAGTATAACTAATAGAATAAATATTATTCCCATGTATGATGAATAATTTTATTTAATTTAAATTGATTTCCTTAAATAAAAAAATATTTATTATTTGGTCTGTGAATAGAATATTCACTTTTTATTGATTATTTTTTCAAAATTATAATTTCTAGATTCTTAATAAAATATTTATTTGTGAATAAATAATATATTTAGTTATTCTATAAATTCTGGAGAGGTTAGAATAGGTGAAGACAGATTCCATTGAAAAATATTAATTATTAAGATTGTTACATAATACTTACTATTACAGAAGTTGCAATTAACCACAAAATAATAATAATAAAATAATTAATATCTATAGGGGGTTTATTAAAATTAATAAATTATATTCAATGGAAGTTCTGATATAACATAATATTTTTACTTAAATCGTAACTATATACATAGACAAATATAATTGTTGTGTAGTTTATCAAAAATTGAGAATAGATAATTTTTGTTCATGGTGAATTATATCTAATCTATTCATTGTCTCTAACTATTAAGAATGTTTTTTTTATGAGAGATTTCTTCATGACCGACCAACGAGCGACCATGAACGAACAAAACAAGACATGCAAATTTCCATGCTAGAACACGTTTATTGAGTGGTTTTTCTTAGATATCATATATGAGGAAGTGAATCACCACAACTGTGATTCAATCCGTGGATCTACACAAGGAAATGAAGGTAACCCAAAAGGGTATTTTTAAATGATCAACAACAAAAAATGATGAAACATCATAATCCGTACTATTTATTTCATTAATTATTATGTAAATTTATAATAAAATTTAAAAAAAGTATCATCTGTCTTGGTTTGTGAAATGATTATTAAAAGAAATTTTAATATATTGCCTCCTCTATATGATTATGTTGTGCTTAAAACCATAATAGTGCCATCCATATACTACGAAACATAAACTTGTATCCGAATGCTATTTTTAAGAAATGGATCCCTTCATTAGTGGATTTCATGGTCCCCTTACATATGAAAAATGGATTAAATATATTTAGACGATCTTCTCTTCTATCTAATTTTCTGATAAAGAGAATGTGGTTCTAATGGTCTGTAGTTTTTATGGGAATGCTGATAAAAGGTGTACAAATTGATCCATAATAAGAATTCTAAAGAGAATATTTATTCCATGGATTGGTAGTAAATAAGGAAATTATTTTTGAATAATTATTTTCCTCGAACACTCCATCATATGTTGGAAATGGAGTTCCATTTACTAAATGAAAATAAAGGTGATTTTATTAGGCTCTACGAGGAAAAATTTACATGGCATGCATGATACACCTATATATTTATCATGAACACCGAAATTAAGGTGTATCACATACGTAGTAGAATAGTGTTTAGTATATGAAAATAATTTGTGATTCGAGTCATTGAAATCAATTATGGGATTTAATGTTGTGATTTTATGGTTGAAATTGTGAGTAGAGAATCCCAGTGGTCCCATTTTCCAAGAGAGAAAAATAGAAAATAGAGTATAATAAGGGATGATCAATAGATAATTTTTGTGATTGAAAGAAATAATAACATTCCACATTTCAAATGTTTTGGAAGATGAATCAAAAAACTTCCTAGGAGGAACAATTAGTTTCTTTACATATAGAAGATAGGTTAATAAGGATAATTTTTTTCCAATGGTTGTTAAATAAGATCATTAAAATGAAAAGGACAAGAATGTTTAGACCTACAACTTATCTGTTGTGAAATGTTTCAATATTAAGGAACATGTAAATAATGCAATCCAATTCCCTAAGCCAATGGTTACCAAATTCAATAAACAATAACAACCTCCATCTCAAAAAATAAGGGAATATGTTATCACTGCTACTAATGTGGATCCCATTAACGATGCGGTGAAAGGTAAGATGTTTAATCAATTATGTATTGTAAATTTATTATTTGAGTGTGTTTCAATGCATTCTTTAATAACATTAAAATTTATAAGAACTATTAAAATATGAACACAAAATTTGGTGGATGAGTTAACTGTGAGAATATTAAATGAGGTAATAATTCATTCAATGTATATAAATCCTAAAAAGATAATGTTTTTATTCTGATCCTCCCATAAAATCTTTTTATTCATCATTTGGTAGAGTATGATAGATCATTTGGAAACGATCAAGTATCATTATATAAAACCAACCTCATTTGTCAAGAATCGGAGATCACTCTTTATATACCAAGGAGCCCTCTAATTCTATTTATTTGTAAGGAGGATGAAGAATCTACTTCAAGATCACCATCTCAATTTTTAGTGATATTTCATTATGAGACATGTTATATAGTTCAAATTATTAAGACAATATAAATAAAAGTGATCCAAAAAAGGACCATTCATAGGGACTACATTGATGTGTCCCTTGAGGAATTGTATATTCATCATCCTAATTTAGTGGATTTGGTTTTATTTGATCTTATTATTGGATCTATACCTATATTAAATAATCATAATAAAATGAACAACATTGAGTTGGAAGAAAATAAGATTCAATGTAAATAATTTCTAGAAAAGGGTTTATACACCCGAGTGCTTCACCATAGGGTGCAGTGATCCTCTTCATCAACACAAATGATAGATCAATGCACATATCAATTGATTATGGTGATATCAAAAATATCATGATAATGAATAGTATCCCCTACAATGGATAGATGATTTTTTTGATCCAATACATGTGGAAAAGTATTTCTCTATGTTCGACCTTTATTTAGGTGATCACCAACTAAAGGTGAATAAGGAATATATTCCCAAAAACTCTATTCAATAAGGTATGAACACTACTTTTTCATTGTGATTCCCTTTAAGATCACTAGTACCCCAACAATTTTATTGGAATTAATGAATGGAGTCTTTAGAGATTTCCTCAACAATTTTTTGACTATCATAATCGATGATATTATGATTTCCACCAAGATTAAGGGGGGACACATAGATAATTGGAATACTGTGATAACATATCTGGGAATGGAGAAATTTTTTAAAGAGAAGTAAATTTGATTTTGGGTGGAGGAAAAATTAGTCCTGTGGAATTTTATCAATGGAAAAGAGATATTTATGGGAAATTTCATTACAAATTCATTTGAGGAGTGGACCTGGCCAATATATATAATAAAGTTCCATAGTTTTATTTTCTTATCAGAGTACTAATGAAATTTGTTGAGCAATTTCCCATGAATTTATATCATGTTATCAATCATAAAATGCAATGTGGAAATGCATTTCTGAATGGAAGAATGTTATGAAATATTTATGGAGCTCAACAATATATTAATCACTACACTTGTTCCCAAACTACAAAAATGTGGACAATTTATTTTGATATAGATATTATCTATTAAAAAAGATTGGATTCATTAGTCATGAATAATTATAAATTGACAAACTGTGCCTCATGAATATTGATGATCCGTGATCTGAACTACCAGATGCTTGATCTGGAGCTAGTAGCTGTGATTATATCCTTGAAAATATGGAGACACTACCACTATAGTGATAAATGTGACATTTATACTTACCATATAGAGAAAAAATCTAAAAATAAATGAATATTACATCAATTTAGATGAATAGTCAGCACCGTATAAAAATACATATCTAATGACCATAATAGTTTAGTGTCTTTGTAAACAAGGAAACCAAATCCTATATCCCGATGAAGGATCATCAACTTATACACTAAATATCTCCACCATTAATACACATACCTAGAAACATTATTTATAACCAACATGTATAAAAAATAATAAACAGGTGAGATCATAGGCTTGTAAGGTTAAACATGAGAGTTATGTAAGAATAAACATCAAAATATGGGTTTGATAACTCGATCAGAACATTAAAAGATCATACCCTTCATATTAATGATCATATAATTTAATGCACATGAGCCTCAGCCTAGTTGGTGAGGTATCCTTCAGTGCATCCACAAGACCCAGGTTCAAAACCAGGTAGAGGAATATTTCCGGGGTTCTGTAGAAGTACTATAGTAGGTACTATAACAGACACTATAGCAGCATTGTACACTATGCGGGTACTGTAGCAAAACATTACACTGTACAAGTACTGTAGAAGAACTGTAAACTGTTCGTGTACTATAGCAGGCACTATAGTAGGTACTGTAGTATGTACTATTCAGTACTGTAGAAGCTAGAATTATTCACCTTGGGCCACCGGTTAGGGATTGGGGTCTTTAAGGATTTCAGGCCACCCAATACATCTGGTCAGTAGGGATTTGGGGCCACCTCAAGGAATTCAGGCTACATGCAGTTTCCACAGAAACACTACAAAAAAGAAGCAGCCCCAAAAGAGGATTAAGAGAAGGTGCACTCACAAGAGTATATTCTAATCGATTTGTTTGAGTGAGAGGGTATGGCTATGCCATCGGGGAGAGCCCATGCTTGCATGGGAAGCCTAGCCATACGACCATAAAAAGGTGGAGAGATACTATCATGATGTAGATGCTGGGGAGGGGAAGTTCCTTTTAGATAGTCTGGTTGATTTCTCTAAGACCTTCGAGTTATATAATCTCCTAAACCTACAGGCCTTGTAATATCTGAGCCTATGGGCCTTTTAAGGGTTCCCCCTAATCCATTGAATGGGTGGTTATCAAAAATAAAAAAAATGATGGCCTTCGGTCCATTCATAGAAAATTTACTTTAATTATGGCATAAGGATTGGTATTTAATATGACATGATTCATCCAGAAATAATCATCAGGATCCATGAAATAATAACATTGCAATAAGACCAGGGATTTGAGGAATACATTTAAAAAGAGGCACTTTTATGTTAACAATACCTACCACGACCATTATAACTTGTTATGATTGCGTATGACTCAAGAACCTACATCGGCCTTGGGTTAGAATCTCATGTACAAACATTCAATAAGGATTAGGCTAAAACCTATGACCCTACATTCTTTTAGATTTTTTCTTCAACCCATTAACATTGTTTCATATAGGTTTGGAATATAACCAATGAACCTTTTTTATTTTAGGCTTGGGCTACACCCCATGAACTTTTTTTGGATTGGGCATCCACCCATGTACTTTATTTATTTTATTCATGGGCTTCAACCCATATACCATTTAAGCTCATATAAAACATATCATTACACAATGTGTTGGAGGGTTATATATTTCCAACCATTATCATGTAAAATCATTCAAAAATGTTCCACTATATTATAAAAATAGTATTATATCACGAACCCTAAAAAATAGGTCTTACAAACATAAAATCATAACACATGTAATGAAATTTGTATCATTAATATTACATGACATCATACCCAGTAGTAAATAGATATGTTTTATAACCATCTCATCAAATCATAAACCATGAATATTGAGGGATTCATAAACAAGGAACCTATGTAAAAGACATGGAATTAATAAACTTATAACCCATGCATGAGAAACGTGTTTCATAAAGACCATCACTTTATGAATAACCTAATAATGTAAATTGTTTGAATGAAACCTTTAAATATTTTCCTAAAAGGAATGAGTAACATTAAAGTATATCACCATTAATAGAAAATAATTTCAAAACATATTTTAGAAACATATCTTGATTAAACTAACATATTATGTTTTTAACAAATATTTTTTAATATATATTAAAATTTAAATATATATTTAAAAAATATACCATTAATACTTATAAAGAATCCATGAAATAATGATGAAAACCATTTCCCCTGAAAAAATATATGATAATACTCAGTAATTATACAAATTTATTTCTTTTAAAACAATTGGAAAACATATATAGGTATCATGAAAAGATTTGGAATCTATTATACTTGAAATATTATAATAGTATAAATAAACTTTTTAGAAAACCATTTTTTATTAAAACATATAAAAGAATCATGAAAACATTTTTAAAACTATTTTCTATAAATATATATTTTATAAACATTTTGGTACTATTAAACCATTTAAAAGTGCATAGGTACAATCATGGAAATAATGGAAGGTAAATCTATACATGTCACACGAGGTTAGAAAACATACTTTTTTACATGGTAAAAAGGATATAAAAGATCATTATTCTTAATGAGAATATAATTTAATTGATTTGTAATAAAAATAAAATGTAGAAATATGTTTAAAATATTATAGGATATATTTCTAACATTCTTGGATACCATTATTAGAAAAAATATATTTCTGACTGAAAAATGTGTAACGCCGTGCACTGCAAAAAACACATTCTTATATATATTATCTAATAAAAAGTAGAATATTGTACAAGTACATGAGTATATTATTAAAAAACATAGGATAAGGGAAATTATGAATATTCTTGATGGATTGGTAATAATATTTAATCAATGAAATCATGAACACAAAAATTCATGAAAAGATACGATATTGTGTCTATAAACACCTATAAGTTTGTTTATTGGGTTCATACTCTCTATGCATAGAATTTAAATTAAATGAAGCATTTAATATCATTAATAATCTTAAATTAATCATATTTCATGAATAATGGAAATATATTTACCTCAAAAAAATAGTATATGTGCATACTAATACATGAGTCTCAAGGAATGAAAATTGAGAAAGAAACATTTTACTGATTTGCAAACATTTGAAAGATAACCCCCATGAATAAATGATAAGAAAAAGGACATGTGAGTAACAATTAATATATGTGTAATATAAATATAATAAAATCATAGAATATAAAAACACAACATCAAATTAAATTATAGAGAACGTAACATGTATCTCAAAGAATTAGAAATGGATATGAAATCCCCATACCTTGTGTCTTGACTCTCTCCATACACATACAAGATTCCTATATAAAAAATATATGTTTATTATAAATGATTTCAAAAATAATATTATAATACATAGAAACATTTATGGTTTTATTCTTACTTAATATTACTATATTGTTAATGATCCATTGGTAAGGCATCACTTTTGAAGATATTCAATTTTTTTCGTATGTGTCTAAATTTGTTAAATCTTGGGTCTGCTTAATTATATCACAATTAGATTTTGTAAAAAATGATATATATATAAATTATATTCATTTTATTAATATTATATTATTTAATAACATAATAATGTATGAAATGGAATACACCATTCATGGACACATTAAGTCATACGTGCACTTGAATGTGGTTTCAGTTCTTATTGTCGTTTTGAAAGAAAGTATGTAAATGAAAAATATATATCATTAACCTATAAGATTTAATATATAATATATAATTTTACTAAACCCATCATTTATAAACTCCATTTGGTGTGTGAAAGAATGACATCGCTTTGAGTGGTAGTCATCCACACTTACCCAAATGAGATTATCATATTAACTCCAGTTGTAAATAAAAGATACGTGTGTTGTAAATGTAATTAAAAATAATAAATAGATAAAAAATAAAATATGTGAAATTTATAAATTTAGTTTCAATCATAATGGCCACCGTTATTGGTGGTAAATGATTAATGAACAATCATTTTTTGAAGAGGAAGTAATTATCCTAACACAGAAACAATGTGTTTGATATACATTAGATGGAGGTGTGCGAAAGTATGGGATGAAAACATGGCATAAAAAGTCATATTATATTGATGATAACAATTTTTTCACACAATATTTTAATATATAGAGTGGTTTGGGTGAAGAAAAAATATAAAACAATTGATCTTGAGAGTAGTTGTTACCTATTTATCTGGTAATTGCTTTTGGATTATGCCAAACAGATTACTTGAGATGATGTATGCTCAAAGAGGGGACTCATTGTAGAAGTGACGATTTCTGGGATACTACTTGTTAAAAACATGGATGATAATAAAATGTTTTAGAGGTGTGAGGAATGGGTTTTTGTGGTGGCCTTTTATAATATAGGAAAATGACACATTTGAAATATCTAGAAATATATTTAGTGTTCACATGTTTTTCATTAAATTCGGATAAAAAACCTTTCAATCTAAATAATGGAATGTTTATGAACGAAATATGAACTTGCAATGAATTTTTAACATGTTATTTTGTCACATGGGACCTTAATAATATGGTTTTGTCCCTAATTTTGATTCATTTTTCCTTAACTACACTGATAAATTTTATACAATTTTACTCATATTTAGGGTCAAATATAAAATTTGTATCATTAGAATCTAAATATTAGACCTAATATATTTTTGGATGTCATATTTATTACATTAAATTCAATGAAGTGTAAAAGTAATATTGGTGTTAATCATGCACATCGGACTAAATGAAGGGGTTTTAATGTTGGCAAAATATTAGATGTTTGTTAAAATATTTTTATTCAATTTCAATGTGAAATTATTTTTAATGAATTAAATTGTATTAATAAGAGTTATATTAATCTAATTTTACATTAATCATATTTATAATATTTTTTTATCATTAATAATTATTTATTCAAAAGGTAATTTGTATCTAAAAATTAATATTTTTAACTATTCATAAAAATTGATTTTTCTCAAAAAAATCCCAAAAAAATCACCTCAGGCTAATTTCTACATCTTCAATAAAAAAATGAAGAATATTTTTTCAAACTATCTTTATAAATCGGTCTAAAATTTATTTTATTTTCAAATGCAGTTCATTATTTGTAGTGGTATTTTTAACATAAAATGACATTACCAAAAATAATAACATTCATTATCAATAAGTTATATTTATATAAATCTAATATAAAAAATATTTTACAAGTAAATATTACTATACATATTACTATGTTTAATGGCTTTCATGAATATCATATTTTAATAACCAAATTATTTTTCTAAGAATCTCAATATTTCATGTATCATACACCAACTCAGTGTTACATGTATCATAACCTAGCTCTGTGTCATGTGTAACATATGCCAATATAATGTTACTTGTAATATAAGAAAAGTCAGTGGTTCGTGTTGCACAATATGATTTTGTATTGTGTGTTGTAAAATCGATTTTGGTATTGTGTGGGAAACAATTTTTTTTCATAACCATTTAATATATATATATATATAACTATTTCTAGTGTCACCTGAAATAAGAAACATCAAAAAGATAAGTTAATTTGAAAAAAATATTTCACAAAACATTTGGGACTTACATTCTACACTGTTTAAAATGAATTTCTCCCTAAATATTCACCATGGGTATCAATATTTTAATACATGAATGTTTTATTTATTGAAACACACATTGATAAAATGGATAATAAATCTTCCTTTAAAATGGAAATTTGGATCCATAACTGTAATCCAATGTAACATATAAATACATTATTACATGGGATAAAAACTTGTGGCACGTAAATACATGGATATGGAAGAAAGATCATACAATCAATTTCAGATGGAGATTTATAGAGGACATGGTTTAGAAAATGTTAAAAACCAGAAATCCAAATAACTGTAGGGACAAAAGGGACCTTATGATTCAACAAAATTTATGGTGTAGGGAAAACAATTTTGGTATCAAGAAAACTTAAATTTTATTCATTGGAAGATATACATGAATTATTTGAAGACTCCATCACCCTTTATTGTTTTTTTATCCACATTTCCTCCTTTAAAAAAATAGAATGATACATTTTATATCAAATGTAACAACACAATACGAGTTCTATGATATGTTATCCAAATTTTCATTAGATACCATCATCATAAGTTAGTTTGAATATAGAACCCAATATGCATAAATACATATATATAATATTATACTTAAATATTTAAAATATAATATAATTATTAACATAAATACTCCATAAATGTTAGCCTCATTACACAAAATTAACATGGAAATTAAAGGATTTATAAAGAAGGTCATGAAATCAGATTGACATTAATCCCCCAGATATCAGAAGGTTGAAATTATTTGTCACATTCATTGCAAGTAAATAAAATCTTCACATATTCCCTTGAAACATTTTAAATACCATAAATAAATTTTCAAAACATGTAGTATTCCTTCTTCAAATGACTACTAGATATATACTTTAAATCATAGATTACATATTATTTACCATTGATGACATAGAAAACAATTTCAATAATTTGTTCTAGGGTAATCCATATCTTCAAATTTACATATTCATATCTAGTATATCATTATCCTAGAATCATTATATCAAAACTAATTAATTAATTGAGAGTTATATTCCCTAGAATAAAAATATCACAAACCCATTAAATAACATTTATATGTCATCATCACCATTAACCATGTCCTATTTAATTCAGAATGAAATGAAATAATAAAATGAAAAATATATTTCACGATT
Source organism: Viscum album (assembly GCA_963277665.1). Lineage (NCBI taxonomy): Eukaryota > Viridiplantae > Streptophyta > Magnoliopsida > Santalales > Viscaceae > Viscum > Viscum album. Next base: position 115,375,792 of record OY728160.1, on the reverse strand, counting down.
CCTAAAACAGAATCTTTTAATTACAAATCAGAAATACGTCATCATTCAAACGATATACATAATCCTTCACTCATGCTTCATCAACATTTTCCATAACACCCATTTCATAGAATATGAAATTTTAATCATGTCTTGATGTGCATAAACCTCAATTTAACCATGATTTATATGTTGAACGATAAAATTCTAGAAGTGCATCACAAACCATTAAAATTTTAGTCTTTGTCTCATTATCTTTATATGTATACCCAATACCCATACCACCTTCACGATTATCTTTTATATATTTCCAATTGTTAAAAAATATCATTTAGATCACAATTTCCACATCTAAAATATTTATTTTTAACCATGTTTCTTTTAATTATCACTATTGAAAAAAAAATAAGAATCTATTGTGTGGGGATTAATTATCATAGATGAAAACAATATAGTCATGCAAGGATTTACATATAGGATTTCTAAATAAAGTAATGTTCCTTAATATATCAAAACCAAGTAATATCCTAGGTTATGCATTGACAAAATATATATGAATACTTTATGATGTATAATTATGTTTTTGTGATCTCAAAAAGTATATCCCCTGGGAGTGTCAAACCATGTGTGCAGTAAGTTTAGTTTTCATGTAACAGATAACCCATAGTTATGACCAAAACATCATGTTGGAGTAGTTACCCCTATGTACATATAGGTCCAATACACATCCACATTTAGTATCTATACAGATATGTATTTATAGGGAACCACTCACTATATAATTTTCAAAAATTCTAGGTCATTTTCGTAAACAAAAACTCATTATTTTTACTTATACTTACTAAACTCACTAGACATATACTTGAAAATATACCTGGGAATCTCACTATAATTTTCCCTTCTTAGTTTCTAAAGGGTTAGGAACCATTCTTTTTTAACCAACTATAGTTACCTAGTCTTATCATTCATAGATATTATCGAATTTAGATGATTATTTGGTACATTGAAAAAATAAAAGCCCATGGACCGTAAACGATTAGTGGATTTGTTTACATGGAAACAAAATATTATATACAGATTAAAAATATTCTACCTATTCAATAATGATCTCCACCAATAGTAATTATCCATAAAACATTTATTCATAACCTGAAAAAACGAAATATAATAACAGGGGTGACCTCAGATGATTAGTAATGGAACACAAGAGAGATATATAAGATTAAAAATGAACAAATCAGTCTGATAATGAGACCATAACATTAGAATAGTGTACACTACATACCAAATATCATATACATGATTTATGGAAAAAAATGGTTGTTCATTAGATATGAATCATAAGGAAATAAAAATCAGTATCCATGAAATTAAAACTAATTAATAATACATATGATTTGTCGCATACAAATAAAATTAGAATCATTTATGTGACAGTTTCCTACCATGTCAATTATAACATGTTAGTCTTGGGTTGTGACCCGTGTACCTACTTCGGGATTGGGATAAAATCATATGTACCCACATTTATTTAGGCTTGGCCGAGAACCCATAAACCATATTTCCTTTTCATTTGGGATTCAACCCATTACCATTTATTCGTATAGGCATGGGCTAAAACCCCGTAAAAATTGTCATTTTATGTTGGCCAATAAGCCATAAACATTCATTATTTAGGAATAGACTAAGACCCATAAAAATGAATTCTTTTTGGATTGGTCTTCAATCCATATACCCTTTGAGATAATATAAATATTATCATTTCCCAATTAATTTGAGTTAGATATAGGTCCAAACCATCTCATATTAAAATCATTCAAACATGTGTCCTCTGGTAATAATACAATAATCAAATTATCAAACAAAAAAAGACACATGTCAAGTAAACATCAAGTCATAACACCTGAAATGAAATGTTTTCCAATAATATTTCATTCTATAATTACATTAGGAAAATATAAATCCTTCATAACAAATTCATCAAAGCATAACCCATTAGAAGAAATGGGATTCATAAACATGGAAACCATTGAATAAAATGGATTTCATGAATATATAAACCATGGACGGAAAATGGGATTCATTAATACAATGAATTTATGAATCAAATATTAATAGAAATGGTATTAATGGAATATTTAGAATATCTCCTAAGAAGGTATGGCTGACATAATAAAATGTCATCATAGAGTGAAATAATTTTGAAACATATTAAAAAAACTTTTCTTGAGTAAAATTTCATTCTTTTTTGAAAAAGTCATTTCAATACATATGACCATTAAAAATTACTTTTCTTATAAAATTAAATGAAAACATATAATGAAAAATGAAATAATTTTGATAAATATCTTCCATGAAAAAATATTAAACTTTATTCAATCATTTTTAAAACATTTCTCTTTGAAAACAAAATTATAAATTATAAAAATACAATTAAAAATTTGTGAAAACATTCATACATAAAAATTTATAAAATAAACATGAATCATTTTTTAAAATAATATTCATTAAAATTTTTATAAGATGATTACAAAAATTTGGTTTTTTAAAATCACATGTAAATTAATTTTCTTATGTATGAAGATTTTAAAAAGTTTAATGGGAGCTTCAGTGAAAAAACATTGGGTAAATCCATAAATAACGTATGGGAGCCAAAGAACGTTATTTTTTCATGGTAAAAAATTTGGGAAATTTTACTTTTTGTAAATAGAAAAGAATATTCACTTGAATATATTGGTATATTAAAGAAAGTGTAAAAATAAATTGAAAATAATATAGGATAATTATATATTATTAATGAAAACAATTTTTACAACCCATGGATTTCTGAATAAAGAAAGGGTAGGGTTGTGTTTTCCTAAAAATAATATCTTAACAATATTATGTATTAAGGAGTATAATATTGTAAAAATAAATTAATATATCATGAAATAATAGTTTATAAGGTAAATAATAAATATTTCTGAGATATAGATAATAATATTTCATCTAAGGATGCAAAAACATAAACAATATCAAAATTCAATGAGATTGTTTCAAAAAAATGCTTATATCATGGTATCTTAGGTCCATAATATCAATGTAAGGAATGTATATTACATGACTAATATAATATAATTAAAATATTCAGATTCATTATATTTCATGAAAAATGGAAATATATGCACTCAAAGAAGTGTTTAGTTGTATAACAAAATATGAGTCACAAGGACGGAAAATTGAGAGAAAAACTTTTTATCGATTTGGTAAAATTTTAATGATAAACACCATGAATTATGGGTCAAAAAATAGACATGAGAGTGACCATAAATTTTTTAATAAGATACATGGAATTGAATCATGGTCATTTTAACATATCATGTATCTCACAAAAATTTAAAAGTGAGATGATATCCCCTTAACTTGGGTATTGACTGTCTCTGTACTCATAAAAGATTCCAGAATAATAAATATATATTTGTTAAAAATATTTTACATAAGAATATTATTATGAATAATATCATTTATTTTTTATTACCTTATATTACCCTCTTGTTAACGTTCCTACATGAAGATTTCATATTGGGTGATATTCACTTTGTTTTTCTCATGCGTATCATTTTGTTATATCATGGATCCCTATAATTATATTATGATTACATAATGTAAAAAATTGATTTTAATATAACCTATATTTATTATATGCATATTATAATAATTTTTAGTATAAATAAGTACAAAATGTGATACATTGTTCATGGAGATACTATGCCCTAAGTACTCATGATTGTTGTTTCTATTTTTTTGTTGTACTGAATGAATGTTTTTAAATGACATATATATGTATTTATGTATTTATATATATAATTATTACATTATCATCAAAATATCATATATATATATATATATATATATATTTAAAGACCTGGAATTTCCAAATAAATTGTATTTGAAATTAATGGGAATTTTACGAGTGTGTGAAAATTGACGGCGCGTGATTCTGTGGCCTAGAGTGCCAAGAATCATTTCTTGAACTTTTTTTCTAGTATGATTAGTAAACGTGCAAGATGGATTTTCAATCTTTTGAACCGGTGCTCAGAATTGAAATCTGAGGGTACCATTTAAATCATAGTGCCGGAATTCGCTTAAGAAGACTTTCAATTAGACGACAGATGGTCGAGGGTAAAAGATAATTTTTTTGGGTTTTTGTGTAAAAATAAAAAAAATTAAAGTGTGTGACTTTTAATTTTTATTTTCAACACCAATATGTGTGTTGGGAGGTGGGGTACAACAGAACTAAACTTTCTGTTCATGTTTAATTGTTGTGGGGACCACCAAGGACAACCCCCCCCCCCTTTAATAGAGAGAGTCTCTCAACCCCCCTCACTAATGTGGAGGAGTATCTAGACCTCCTCCACATTAATTGTGACAACATAGATACCATTAATTGTGCCAATTTATCTAATTGGCATGCCACCGTATTAAATTATGTAACAGTGTTGTTGGAATTTAAGAAGTTCGTAATAAATTAATCATCATAAATTAAATTATCATTACCTACTTACCCCTATCCTATATATATAGAGCTTGGGAGGAGGATTTGGGATGGCTTCACTAAGAGACAAAGTGCTGGTAAAATGATATGATGCCCATCAAATGGATGATTACACTATCCAATGAAGAACGTGTTCTCCAATGAAGAGAGAAATCCCCAATGAAGAACGCTGACCTCCTTGGAGTTTCTTCTTCGGGACTTCTTACATGGGACGTCCTCAACTATGATGAACTGATGCATGAGCTTGGGATTAGAGGTGTGTGGCCAATGTGACAAACGATGGAATCTTCATCTTCTTCACTACCACTCCATCGACGTATCAAACCGAGGTTGGGGGTTTATTTACGTGATAATACTTCCCTTGTTTTATTTTGCAGTTTGGGAATGAATCATTGTAGAGGTTGTAAATTTTAAAGTTCATTGATTTTCTTTCTTCTTGAGTGAAATTCTACCACCCTAAACATGGATATTACAGGCCAAACCAACATGGCATTACCCCTCTGTCGTTCTTCTTTGTGGTGTTATTTGTATTGAAGGAAGGAGATGAAGGAGACGAAGGAAACAACGCCACCACCCATAGACACAGTGACCTGCGCTGCCCCTGTGGCACACCATACTGCTGGCCGAGCCCCCCCACTGTTCGCGCCTCCCCGAACGCACCACCCGTCAACCGTGCACCCCGGCCGCACTGCCCACCAGATAAGTCGCCCCTGCCGCGCAGCCCCCCGGCCCTCCTATCCTCCTGGGCTCACAACACTGCGGCCTCCCGAGCTGCATGTGCCCATCGCGGCATCGCAGCCTCCCGGGCCGCCCGCACCCCTCATGATGCCCTGACCTCTCAGGCTACCTACGCCCCTCATGTAGCCCTCCAGGATGAGCCACCCATGCAGAACCCTCCGGGACTAACCCCCTCATTTCGACCCGCAGCCGGTCCGCGCCCTCACAGCTCTCTACTTCCCCTCGCAAAATGTTAGTCGGGGCCCATCGGGTTGGGCCGATCCCAATGGGCTAGCCTGTTCAATGGTCTGATCCAGAACTAATGGGTCAGGCGGGGTCGACTAGAACCGGGTTGGCCTAGGCAGGATCGGGCGGGGTAAGTCAGACCGGGTGGGAACAGACTCGGACCCACTACGACACATTTACGCTCCTTTGACCATATCTTGGGAATCATATGACTATTTTACAAACCATCGGTAGCACATGAAATTTTGGAGCGTGACGGTCCTTTTAAGTATACCCCACTAGAGTTTGGGGTAAATTTGAGATATGTTCAGGTTGGATCGTGCAAAAATCCAACCAGCCCCTTGGGACTAAAAGACAAATAAATCACAGACTGAGCGTCTGATTGACGCGTCGTCTGTTGCGTTGAGACCCCTATGATCTGTAGGATGTTTGATATTCTTCTTTTTGGGACTTCGTGATAGTTGGAGTATCGACCAGTCTCTCGTGGTGTGGATCTTTTAGAAGATGAGCGAGTGTAGTGCGTAGACCTAGAAGCTGGCTGAGACGTGACGAATGCTGACCCTTTTGACTCTGAGTGACTCTACTAGCCCATTGGGGAGCTCCTTGGTATCACGGCATACCCACAGTGGGATGTGCCTTGGTGTCACGACAGATCCACGGTACTTGAAAAGAAGAGTACCTCATCAGGATATGAAGGGGAGCACGTTTGGTGACATGACAGACCCACGATGGGGAGCGTGCTTTGTGGCACAAAAGATCCACGGTACTCGACAGGAGGAATGCCTCAGCAGTCCAAGGTTAGCGGGAAGCATGCTTGTTGTTACAAAAGACCCACTATACTCGATAGAGGAGGAGTTATCTAGAAGCAGATGTTTCAACAATGTGACTAGGGATGTTACTTGATACTACACCTAGAATGAAATCCTAGTATAGGTGAGTTAGTTTTCTTGTGTTTTATTCATTATTGAAATAGATCACTTGATTTTATTCATTTTGATTTATCCTTCATGGATTTTGTGAGACCTAGATGATCACAAGGTCCCTACTAAGTATCGTTACACACACTCCTGCATTGGCTATACCGGCACCTTGTTGTGTTGGATGCAGACGACAGACAGCATTGACTATGGCTGAGTGCACCGGGATTGGATGGTGCCCATAGGTGGACTTTATGATGAGTCATTATTCATAGGGGATGGAAATACGATGAGTTTTGTGGATGATATCAATACCAAACCTTTAGGTAGGAACCATGAATTATGACCCAACAACTGTTTTCCCTTTTTCTTCATTTGTACTTTTACTTTCAGTTTCATGTACTTTCAAGTTGGGAAAGTATTCTGGACCCTTTTTAATTCAATAATCACTATTATATAGTCTACTTAGTGTCTCATATCTAGTTGAGCGCCTGCCCATGTCTTTGTTTACAGGATATAAAGGTAGTTCCTTCCTAATTTAAGGGAATTACACCTTTGGTGGTAGTCTCCTTCCCCTGGCCTATGGAATGCGGGCATGGGGTAGTCACTGAACGTGCCCCAGGGGATGAGTCATGAAAAATTGGTATCATAGGAGTCGGTTCTATCATAGAACCTATGCATATGATCTTTTCTGTGAAGAAATTGTGTTTTGTGTTGTGAGTGTAGTTTTCAGTTCACGGAGTCCAGTGTTGGTGAATCGGCCGACATATCCATACACAAAGACCCTTACATCTGATTTACGACTTAGTGGACAAAAACACTGATTGTGTGTCTATTTTCAGATGTTTTCATTAATTTAGATCACCATGTATTACCTTTTAACAATGGAACACTTGTTTCTTTACAGGATGTCTCCACTCATACACCCATCAAGAGTTCCGAGAGTTGTATCATAGATAACCCACTGAGCGAAGAGTCCTCGATACATGGACCTTTTCTCGTTGAGGCCCCAATTAAGGGACCGAGGGTACCACTTCCCATTAGTCCACTGATTCCACCATCCCCAATAGCAGACAGTGCACACCTCTTGAGCATGTTAAATGAGTTCCTGTAGCAGATTCCCCCCAGGTTCATGGGAGAGACGGACCCACAGGCAGCTGAGGATTGGTAGGAGGCCGTGGTGAGAGTTTTCCAAAACGTAGGGAAACCAGCCGATCTCATGGTGATTCATGCTTCCATCTTTCTACAGGAAACATCGGGAAGATGGTGGACCTTCATGCTCCAGGTCCACGATGAGGTAACACTTTATTGGGTAGACTTGTAGAGCATGTTTCGTGTAGTGTTTTCTATGAGACTCTTCGCGCAGTGTTGATAAATGAGCATCATCATCAGTAGTAGGGAGACATTATTATAGCTCAGTATTAATCATGGTTCACTAACCACTCATGCTACTCCAGATATATGGTGTGGGACCCATTCAGTAGGGCCTATTCCTTCGATCAGGGACTCAGAAGAGAGATTCGGGCTTCAGTGATCGCACTCAGCATCCCGACACATGCAGGGGTGTTAGAGAGTTCCCTCTTGGTGGAGAGTTTCATTGCTGAGTAGTCACCAACAGTGATTCCCACCATCAGTCATCAAGTAGTGGATTCTACTGCATCTAGAAGTAGACAGATGTCACAAAGGTCCAAGAGGAACAAACCTAAAGGTGGACGTCCGCATGACTCAGGATCGGTTGTGCAGGGCACCTGAAGTTGAGATAGACATGCTAGGAGAGGGGTGTGTTTCACATGCGGCGGGTAGGGTCACATGGCCTGTGAATGTCGGACCCAACATTCGGATGATCGAAAAATGATCAAAGGACCTCCCAAGTATAGACAGAGGTTCAATCGGTGTGGTCCGTAGGGATTATGACGATGTGATAGAGGAGATTGTCATACAACTAAAAGTGGGCGATTATTCGAGGTGTTACTGCCACCACCACCAGGAGTTTCACCCCGACCATAGGGAGTTGGTGGATAAGGGATTCTGGCAGCCGGGACCTATGATCACGATGCTCTAGATATGATACATGGTATGAGCTGTGCCTACTCCACCATAGCTACCGTACTTATAGACATAGGTCCCAATCATTCTTTCATTGCCACTTCCCTCGTTCGAAGCTCTAAGATTCCGACAGAACCATTTTCATAATCCTTACAGCTAGAGATTCCTAATGGCATAGATTCGATGATTACACACTGGTGCCAGTAGTGCGAGCTTACTCTAGGAGGCGTGAGCTTTAGATGGGGTATCCTAGTAGTGGCATCATGTACATACGACATCATCTTTGGTATGGAATGGTAATCAACAATCCTGTCTCAGATTGACTGTATTAGGAACCACGCACGGTGTTTCCACATGGATGGGACCAGGTTTACCTTCTCCGGCGAGAAGAGATCCTTTACAACATAGGAAGGACTTGCCCAAAATAGAGTGCAGTCGATCACTCATTAATTCGATAGCCCTACTCATAGACCTATTGATGTGGAGATTCTGAGCTATCCTATAGTGGTGGACCAATACATGGTTGTTTTCCCAGATGATGTTATGGGTCTACCTACTCATGTAGAGGTAGACTTTTACATTGACTTGTACCTCCGGACGACACTGATATCTACACCATCATATTGTATGTCTCCTATGGATCTTCTTTAGTTGTGAGTACAGCTAAAGGACTTGCAGGGGAAGGGGTTCCCCTGACATAGTGTTTCTCTATGGATAGCCTCGATTCTGTTCACCAAGAATGTGGATGGGAGCTTGAGGATTTAGGTTTACCAACGGCAGCTGAACGAGGTGACCATGAAGAACAAGTATCCACTCCCGAGGATTGACGACCTCTTTTTTCAAATGAAGGGAGCACAGTGGTTCTCCATCATAGACCTCAGAACAGGCTATCACCAGCTCATATTTCGAGTTGAGGATGTGCAGAAGACATCATTCATATGTTAGTATTGCCACTACGAGTTCTTGTATATTCCATTCGGCGAAACAAACACCCCAGTAGTGTCCATCAGACTCATGAAAAGAGTCATTTATCCATACGATGATTGTTTTGTCATAGTCTCCATCGATGAAATTTTGATCTACTCAACTACTGAGGAGGAGCATGCTGATCATTTGCAGGTAGTACTGGACACACATCGAGATCACCAGAATTATGTTAATCTCTCAAAGTACCAGTTTTAGATCCGAGAGGTTCACTTTCTAATACATGTCATATTAGAGGATAGAGCTTTTGTGGATCCATTGAAGTTTGGGGTGGTAATTTCTTGGGATCCACCTAGGAGTGTTATGGAGGTACGAAGTTTCCTGGGTGTGGCTCGATACAATCAGATTTTTGTTCCAGATTTCTCAAGAATTGTAGCACAACTATCAGCCATGAGGAAAAATGGGCAACACTTTGCGTGGTCTGAGAGATACCAGCAGAGTTTCCAGGATCAAAGCTGGAGGCTGACTAGTGCCCCCATCTTGAGGCATCGAGAATAATTGGTATCGTACATAGTCAAATATGACTCATCAGGGACCGGTCTCGGATTTTTCCTGATGCAGGAGAGAGAAGGGATCTCTTATGGTTCTCAATAGCTGAGACAACATGAGAAAAACTACGCTACCCATGACCTAGAGTTAGCATCATTGGTCATCGCCTTGCTGATGGGGAAACACTATCTCATGGGAGAACACTTTACATTGTACTCCGATCTCAATAGTGTCAGGTATATCTTCTCCCAGAATGACATGAACCTGAGACTATGATGTTGGCTTCAGTTTCTCTTGTACTATGACTTCGATATAGTCTATACTAATGGGAAGGGGAATTTTGTAGTAGATTCACTCAGTAGAGGGGCATGTATATAGCTACTAGGATAGGTGAAATAGCAGTAGGACACATTGCATATATATTTTTTGGGATGTGATGGAGAATATTTCTATCAGTCTCTTACAATCACTACATCACTTCTTCACTGTTTCAAGGAGGCTCAACATGGAGATGCTGACTATGAGGATGGACATTCTTAGATATCCATAGGGCAGTCACATGATAGATTTCTTGATGGTGTGGAGCACCTCATCCACTTTTGAGGATGTACCTTGTTACCAGTGTCACTTCAGGATGAAGTGTTCAGTTAGTTACAGACATCCCCTCTACCGATACATACAAGAGTGGAAAAGATGTACAGGGACCTCTAATGATAGAACTGGTGGTCGGGAATGAAGAAATCAGTAGCAGAGTTTGTCTCTCAGAGCCTCATTTTCCAGCAAGTGATGGCGGGGCATCACGTATCATATATCTTGGTTCAAACATAAGAGGTCCCAATGTGGATGTGGGATAGTATATCCACGGACAATGTGAAAAGTATTCAACATACATCCTGGGGACATGACTCTATATGAGTGATCGTCGACCGACTCACTAAGTCGGCCCACATCCTACTGATTTGAGAGTAGGGTTCAGTAGTGTGCTTAAGACACCTCTATGTGAATGATATTGTGCGGCTACATAGAGTGCCCTTGATGATTGTCTCGGATCGTGAGGAACATTTTACATCCTAAATATGGAAGGGTATATAAGAGGATACTGGGACACAACTTCGTTTGAGAACCACCTTCCATCCTCAAACAGATAGCCAGACCGAGTGGACCATTTATACCCTCGAGGACATGATGCTTGCTTGGGTTATTGAATCCGGTCATAGTTGGGAGAATCACATACCTTTGGTGGAGTCTTCATATGAAAACAACAATCACTCCACCATTGGTATGAAACCTTTTGAGGCATGCTATGGGTGACCTTGTATATCACCATTGTGATGGACTGAACCTAGGGAGTCAGCACTAGTTAGACCAGAGATTGTACGAGCTACCATAGAGAAGGTGTAGATCATTTAGGAGTGGATGAAGTATGGATGGAGCAGGCTGAAGTAGTATGCTGATAAGAGATGGAGAACTCTGGAGTTCGAAGAGGGTGACCATGTCTTTATACAGGTCTCACCTTGAAGCATTCTATAGAGATATGGCTGAGGCAACAAGTTATCTCTGAGGTTCAACGAACCTTTCTAGGTCCTCAATAGAGTAGGCGAGGTGGCTTATCGCTTAGATCTTCCACCTTATTTGCCCTGTGTGAAGGACGTCTTTCACGTATCCCAATAGAGGAGATACGTGCATGACCATTCTCACACAATTGACCATGGTAAGCTAGACTTCAACGATGGGGTGAAATTTACGAAGGTTCTAGTAGATATTGGGGATTGACAAGATTTGGTCCTTCATGGATGGTCGATACATTTGTTTCGTGTTCACTGGAAGCATGGGAACATCTAGGAGAGCACATGGGTGCAGGAGGATCACATTTGTGCTCAGTACCACCACATGATCCCTTAGTTTTGAGTTCTGGATTACGGGAATTGAAATCCTGATGTGGGAAGAATGTAAAGACCTAGAATTTCCATGTAAATTGTTATTAAATAAATGTAAATTTTACGAGTCTACAAAAATATACCGCGCATGATTCTGAGTACCAGAGTGATGAAAATCATTTTTTGAACTTTTTTTAGGTACTCTCAAAAAACGTGTAAGCAAGTTTTTCTAAATTTTGAACTGGTGCTCAGAATTGATATCTAAGGGCACTATTGAAATTGAAGCATTGATATTCTCTTAAGGAGACTTTCATTTCGTTGGAAGATGGTCGTGGGTAAAATTTTTTTTTGGGGTTTTCATGTAAACATAAAATAAAATTACAAGTGTGTGATATTTTATTTTTATTTTCAACACCAATGTGGGTATTGGGTTGAGGGGTCCACTAGAACTAAACCTCCTCATCATTTATAATTGTGGTGGGTACCAGCAGGGACCAAACCCCCCTTTATATGACAGCATCTCTCAACCCCCTTCATTAATGTGGAGGAGCCTAATTAATTCTTCAACATTAATTGTTCCAACACACATACCTTTAATTGTTCCAACTTAGATAATTGGATTTCCCTCATTTTAAATTATGTAATATAGACGTTGGAATTTAGGAAGGTTCTTAATATATGAACCATCAGAAATTCAACGATCATTACCGACCCACCCCATATCCTATATATATCGAGCATGGGATGAGGATTTGGGATGGCTTTACCAAGCGATGAAGCACTGGTAAAGTGACGTGATTCCCAACACTTGGAGGATTACACTCTCCAATGAAGAAAGTGTTCTCCAATGAAGAATGCTCTCCCCAATGAAGAATTCGGACCTCATTCGCCTTTCTCCCTTGGGACTTTTTCCGATATGGGAAGTCCTCATCTATGACGAACTGATGCATGATCTAGGGATTAGAGGTTTCTGGAAGTAGCGATGAACGACATTATCTTTGTCTTCATCCCCATGACACCGTCGACATATCATCTCGAGGTAGGGGGTTTATTTGCATGATAATACTTCTCTTGTTTTCTTTTGTGGTTTGGGTAAGAATCATTATGGAGGTTGTAAATTTTCAATTACATCGTTCTTATTTGTTGTTGAGACAAATGCTACGACCCTAAATGTGGAGTGTGTGGGTCAAAAAAACATGGCCTGACCCCTCTGAAGTTCTTATTTGTGGAGTTATTTAGAATGAAGGAAGGAGACGAAGGCAACAAAGGTAACTGTACTGCCTCCCGCGGCCACCGCAACCCACGCCGCCCCCATGGTGCTCCAGCCTGCCTACCGACCATCCCGCCGGCCACACCACCCCAGTGGTGGTTCCCGCCACCCGAACCTCCCTAGCCTCATCATTCGTCAGCTGGGCAACCGTGGCCACACTTCCCACCATCTAGGCTGCACCGGCCGCGCCTACCCCTCGTCGCACCACCGCTGGCCCTTCAAGACCCCTGGGCTCATGCCCGCTGGCCTCCCGGCCGTACGCGCACCTCACAGTGCCTCGACCTCCCGAGACACCAGTTCTACTTGGGGTGCACTGGCCTCCCGAGCTGCCCACACCCCTCAAGGTACCCCTACTGAACCGACCATGCGCCCCAGGCCGAGCTTCCCTCGTGGTTCCCTACAGGCAGAGCTTCCCAGGTGTCACCCTTCAGGCTGAACCTCCCTCAAGATGACACACGGCTGGTCCCCTCTATCGCAGTCAGTCTGTGTCCTCACAACTCCCCACGACACCTCATGGCAGGCTGGACTGCGCCCAGTGGGTAGGGTCAAACCCAACAGGATACCTCGCTCAATGGGTCGGGCCAGACCCAATGGTCCAAGCTATGTCAACCAGAACCGGGTCGGTCCGACCGGGTCGGATCGGACCCGGTCCCACTATGACCCATTTATACTTCTTTCGCCATAACGTGGGCATCAGACATCTCTTTGACCAACTGTCAGCAGTGCTGGAAATCATGGAACATGACAGTTCCTTTGAGTATACACCAATGTACTTTGGGGTATTTTTGAGATATGGTCAGGTTGGATTGTGCACGAATCCAACTAGTCCCCAGGACTAAATGGCTAATAACTCATTGGCCTTACGTCCGATTGACGCATCTTCTATTGCGTTCAGACACCAAGGACATAGCATACGATTGAGATGCATCATCGTGGGACTTCATGACAATTATATTATCGACCAGTATCATGGGGAGCATATCCTTCCATAGACGACAGAGCGTAGGGAGGAGACCTAGTTGCTAGCTGAGACCTAACGACTGATGATCATTTTGACTCGGAGGGACTGTACTAGCATAGTAGGGAGTGGCTTAGTGTCGTGGAAGACCCATAGTGGGGAGTGGCTTTGTGTTGTGGTATACCCATGGTACTCAATAAGAGGAGTAACCCAGCAGGCTATGAGGGGGAGCACTCTTGGTGACACAGTAGACCCACAGTGGTGAGCGCGCTTGGTGACGCGGAAGATCCACAGTACTCGATAGGTGTAGTACCTTGGAATTTCATGGTTAGTGGGAAGTGCGCTTTGTGTCACGGTAGGCCCACAATACATGATAGAGTAGGAGTTCTGTAGAAGACAATGTTTTGACAATGTGATTAAGGATGTTACTTGATAGCACCCCTAGAAAAAATCATGGTTGAGCTGAGTTGGTTTTTCTGGGTTTTCCTCATGATTGAGATGGATCAGTTGATAACATTAGTATATATGTGGGCTTATAAATAAGTAAGGTTATATATTGATTTCATTTTTTTGTTTTTTCTTGGGTGGATTTTGTGAGACCTAGAGGTTCTCGAGGTCCCTACTAAGTGTCATTATAGTCATCCCTGCACGCCCTATGACTGCAACTTGTTGTTTTGGATGCAGATGATAGGCAACGCTGACTGAGGCTGAGAGTACAAGGACCTGACGGTGCCCGGAGATGTACAGAATATGAATCGGTACACAGAGGGGACAAATAGATGAGGAGTGATGTGGAGGTGATCAGTACCTACCCTTCATGTAGGAACCTCAAAGGACGACCCAAAAATTGTTTTCCCTATTTCTTCTATTGTACTTGTACTTTCAGTTTCTTATACTTTCTAGTTGGGATTGTATTTTGGCCCCTTTTACTTTCAATACTCTTTTTCATACAATCTACATAGTGTTTCGTATCCAGTTGTGTGCTTGTTTGTTTGTGGGTTTACAAGTTATAAAGGCATTGCATTCCCAGTTTTAGAGAATTTCACTTTTGGTTCTAGTCGCCAGCCCCTGGCCTTTGGAAGGTAGACATAGGGTAGTCAAGGCATAGGCCTCGGGGGATTGTTCATGACAATATATTTCATAAATGGTCAATAAACATCTCCATAAAACATTAAATGTGGTTTGTTAAAGAATCACATCACATTAATGGGTGGTAGTCTCCACTTCCTCAAACGAAATTATTATATTAACAAAAAATGTAAAGTAATGATATGTGAGTTTTAATATGAATAAATAATATTTAATACATAATAAATATAATAAATGAAATATATATCTTGATATCCCATTATAACTCCCTCCATGATTGGTCGTCAATGAAGAATGAACGATCATCGTTTTGTGAGATAGTGATTCACCGTACACAAAAAAAGAAGGCTCAATATCACTTATATGGAGGTGTGGGTAATTTTATGATAAAAATATATCATAAAATAACATATTATATTTAGGATTCCTTTTTCCCCACAATAGATTAATAAAGTGATTGGAGGGGTGATGAAGGAAAATAAAGGATAGAAGCCTGAAAAAAGATGTTACCTCTTAATTAGGTAACTCCTTCGGATTTATTCCAATAGGTTCCTTGCGAAGAATTTTACTAAAAAAGAAGCATCAAAGAAAAATACTGTATTTTTTTGGTGGCTACAGGACCATATATTGGATTAAATAAAATGTTTTAAGAGGTTTGAGGAATGGATAAATGTGGTGACCTTTTATAACATAGTAAAATGACACTTTTTGAATTCCTAAAAATACGTTAGGTTTGTAAATGAAATTATCCAAAAAAAATCCTATGTCAATAACGAAACATTTATGGCTGAATTATGGAAATAAAATGTGTTTTGGACAGGTGTTTTGGTAAGATGGGTCTTCAATTATATGATTTAGTCCATAATTAATCTTAATTTGTAATTAACCATTGTGATTGCATCTAATGAATTCTATTAGAAATTTTGGTCAACAATTTACTATTTATTATTAGACTCTAGATATTATATAGAATAAAATTGTCTATGTAATATTTTCTAAATTGAATTAATAGTAGTGGAAAAGTTAATATTAGTATTAATCCTCTAGACGAGAAAAAATAACAGTGTTTTTAAATAAGAAAATGTTTAAAAGTATGTTATGATTTTATATTCAATTTCAAGGTGAAATTGATTATAATGAATAAAAATATTTTAAAGGATTTAATATTTATATTATTTGGACACAAAAAATATTTATAATTTCATTTATCAATAATAATTAATTATAAAAAAATAAAGATTTCAACTGAAAATCAGTATTTTTACAATTCATAAAATATATTGTTTCTCAAAAAAATCATAAAAATTCACCGTAGGATAATTCCAATGGTAAAAATTCTTAATAATATCTTATTATTCAAAGTCAATTTCTATATATGTCTAAAAATTATTTTATTAATAAAAATGTTTATTTATGGAAATAATATTTTTACCTTAACAAGACTTCACCAAAAAATATTATCAATAATTATTAATATATATTAGTTATCTAAATTGATTATGAAATATATTTGACACGTAGTTATTAGTATTAATTTAGATATTATTAATTTCATGCTTATGATTATATTTTTTTAAAATAAAATGTTCTTTCCTAGAAAGACAGTGTTGTGTGTATCGTATGAATACTCAATGTTTCATGTGTTGTACCACAACTAAGTGTTTTGTGTAACATACGCCAAATTGGTGTTTCATTTAAGGTACAAAAAGTAGTTGTTACATGTAATACAATGTGAATTTGGATTTTTTGAAGCACAATCAATGTCTGTATTGTGTGTGAAATGAATGCTTGTCTTAGAATTTTAATATATATATAACTATTTTAAGGGTCTAGTGAAATAAAAACTAAATAAAATATAAATAAATTAAAAGAAAGGCATTTAATATAATGGAATAGTGTTACATATCACAATATCCTAAAGTATATATTCACAAGAAATTATCAACATGTGTCGAAGGATATGGTTATACCCAATCAATGTCTACGATTGTTCTCTTCACCGTCATTTTGGGAAGGGAAAAAATATTTTGATACTCTTAGAAGAAAATAACACAATACTATATACATGATATTTTTTTAGAAAGACTATTTATTTATTCAATGCAAAATGATGGATCTAGAAATCATAACAGCAGAAAATATTTCTTACCATTCCTAGTTGATTTCCCATCTATCTACATAATATAAGATCCAGGAGGCACAATGAGATGATCCTCATCTATAGAAAAAGGTGAAGTGTTTAATTAAATTGATGTTACCTAAGATCTACATAGATGATGATCATGTGATTCGGTTTGGATGTAGACCTTATGTGACATCATCAATTGAGATAATGAAGGAGCTATTGGATTATGGACACAGACCATCATTATCTATCCATATAAAATGTACTATGATGTACCATAATATCTAAGAAAACACTTGGAGGGCGCGTGCAGGGAATAGGGTGATCAGCATTGATGGTCACCTCTATAGTGAATAAAATTTGATTTCCTTAGCTGTTTACGAATACTTCAAAGGAATATATTCTAAAAATGGGATGTCCAACATTCACTACATGGTTGATAACATCATCCCATGTATTGATGATCACATAAATCAGCTTATACTTGCTCCCCCATGAAAATAGGATATTAGATCTTCCATCTTATCTCTGAATCTTGATAGTACCCCAGGTCCTAATGGGTTCACAAATAAATTTTTTATGTTCTATTGGGAAATCTTCCTGAATGACATTTTGCATGGAATTAAGGATTTATTCTCACACTCATATATTCCCAATGGAATAAATTCCTATTTCATTAATCTTATCCCCAAGAAAGAGAATGCTCTTGACATCAAGGACTTCAGACCGGTTGCTCTTTGGAATACAATACCCAAACTTATTAGCAAGGTTTTTGTGAACAGAATGAGTGTTTTGGTTAATGTCATAATCACTGCGAATCAATTTTGATTTTTCCCTGGCAGGAGCATCCAAAATTTCCTTTTTATGACCACTGAGAGTGTCAATATTATGAAAAGGAAGACAAAGATGGAAATTTTGCCTTCAAAATTTATATTTCAAGTTATTTTAACACTCATAAATGGACATTTCTCCTTAATGTTCTTAGATAGTATGGCTTCAAAAATGGCTACGTGAATCTGATCTGTATCATTCTGGAGTCTTCCAGGTTATCATTTCTTGCCAATGGTTCCCCGAGGGGCTTCTTTGCTTGCACCAGGGGGGGTGCGGCAAGGTGGTCCACTCTCTGGTATGACTTTTTCCATGGAAGAGGTCGACCTGAGAAGGTGAATTAATGAAATTTCACAAATGGGACTTTATAAACAAATTAGGGATGGTGTGAGTGAGCATGCTTTGTCTCATTTATTGACTGGTGATGACATCTTGCTTCTTGGTCAGGCATCAAGGAAAACCATCTCTTCTATTAAATCCCTTTTCAGTCATTATGAGGAGGTTCTAGGACAATACATTAGTTGGGAAAAATCATCCATTTTTTTGGAAATGGAATTATATTTGTGAAATAGAATATAATTGTCAGACTTCTTGGGGTTTTGAGGGGTTCCATACCACTCCAATACCTTGGGGTCCCATTGTTTTGGGGAAAAGTGAAAAGACAGTATTTGGAAGGAATATCTGCTAGAATTGTTCATTAGATGGCCTGTTGGAAAGGGAAAGCTGTGTCCCTGGCTAGGAGGGTCTACCATGTGAACTTAGTAATCACATCGAAGTTGGTATATTCCTTCGCCATTTATCGATGGCTGAGGGGACTTTCCAAGGAACATTGGAGCATGGTATGGAATTTCATATGGATGGGGTAACCACATTAGAGGAATATAATTACTGTGGAATGGAAGTAGTGATTCAAGCCTGTGGAGTTGGGCGGTCTAGTACTCAAGGATATCCATACCATAAATGATGGATTGATTGGGAACTTCACTTGGAACTTACTTTCTCGTGATGATGAAGATGATTTTTTTCAAACAAAATCACAAGGAGGCTCTTAAATGGATTCAAATGGTACCTTGCCTCATAGTTTTGGGACTCTATCAAGCAGGAATATGTCTGAATTATGGACGATACCCGATGGCTAGTTTCCAGGGATTCCACACTGAATAGCTGGAACACAAAGTGGATCATGCAACCTCTTTGTGACTTAAATGTGCATCCTGAGGTAGCCTCTTTGTCAATTTGAAGATTCATCTCACAGATTTTGTCTACATCTTTCAGTGTTCCTGTGAAGGTGGGGAATGAAATAACTAATTATGTCTTTATGGAGCAGGATGCTCTGATCTGGATGCATAGCAGAACCAAGAAATTCAATAGTAGGGATTACTACACGATCCATTGTGGGGGCCAATCCTTTAAACATTCTTGGATGATGAAATTCAGAGTGCGATTCATTAGACCCTCCAAAATGTTTCTGATATGGAGGATCTGGAAAAACTGACTACCAACAATTGATTCTCTCAAGAGGGCCATGTTTCAGATGGCTTCCATGTGCTCCAGGTGTAAAACATATGAGGACTCTTTTCAACATATTTTTATGGGTTTTTCTCATACCAAACAACTATGGGAATATATAGGTTCTATGTTTGGGGTTGATGTTAACACATGCGGATCAGTTGTACAACTATCATCTGCTGCTTCTCATGGACGATTTAGTGAGCAAGTTTATAACCTGTTTTTGGCCTCTATTGCTGCTGCTATTGTAGAATTTTGGGGCTCCCTAAATGATTCTATTTTCATTGGTGTTCACTCAACAGTTCAACAAGGAATGATGGCGATTAATAGTTATTTTTATGTTACTTCTCTTGTGAAAAATGGCGCTATGTCTAATGCTGTTTCGGATCATCAAATTCTACAAACTCTTTGTGTTCTGGGGCAGCCACACAAGACTCGTATGAAAACGTATATTCGAAAT
Organism: Viscum album; assembly: GCA_963277665.1. Lineage (NCBI taxonomy): Eukaryota > Viridiplantae > Streptophyta > Magnoliopsida > Santalales > Viscaceae > Viscum > Viscum album. The sequence continues at coordinate 115,355,764 of OY728160.1, read as the reverse complement.
TCCCCACTCATCGGACCTTGCCTCAAGGTAAATGTTGATGGGGCCACGTTGGGTGCTCTAGGACCATCGGGTTGTGGATGAGTGTTTTTCACCTACCATGGGTTTGATAATGGATGCTTTCTCTACGCCATTTGAAATAGAACCACTTTTGAAGATGAAATGTGGGAAAAGATCTAGGACATCAGGTACGTTGTACGGTTTAATTGGAAACATATATGGATTGAGTTTGACTCTCAGACCGTAGTTTATGCCTTGAGCACCAGGACACACCATGTCCCTTGGTGTGTACTTCCACAGTGGGATGGTTGCCTTAGTTATATTTATCAGATACGTGTGGACGCTTCATATGTCTACCAAGAGGCTAGTCAGGTGGTGGATGCGTTGGCAACGCTGACACTCACTGATACTGGAGAGATGTGGTCTTTTACGAGCCCAGATTATTCTGCCTCACTGGTGGAGGAAGATAGGTGTGGGGTGATGCACACTCGTTTGTATAATATTCCCTTGTATTCATGACTATTATCATTTTCCTTATTTAATTTCATTATGACCGGCTTCCACCAGCTCCTGGATTTTCAGTTATGGGTTATAATGAATTGACTCACCATGACTTCCCACATCATTATTTTTATGGAATATTTATCACTTGAAAAATATTCCAAATTAGATGTGAGGTATGTTGAGAGGATGTATGAGATACCACATTTTACCATAACTGATCATGATCCAATGTTCATATCTAAATTCTAGAGAACCCATCAACATTGTTTTATTATTTATTTCTAGTTCAGCATCAACTATAAACCTTAAACAAATGGAGATTATAAAAAGAACTACTTAGATTAACAAGGACACGTTGACAAAATTATCAAAGGAATATAAAACTGGTTGGGACAAACATAACCCATTTTTTGACTTCTCATACAAATATATTTTCCACTCAAGTATTTAGATCACACCTTGTGAATCACTATATGGGTAGATATGTAAACTCCAAGCTGGTGGGATGGTATCTGGGAATAAAAGTTTCATAGACATGAACTTATACATAATATGAAAATAAATGTTCAGATCCATAAAAAAATATCAAATCTAATCATAGTTGGAAAAATATCTATGAAATAATCGTCAAATTGATTTGGAGGTCAATGCTGGAGACAAAGTCATCCAATGAATATCTCTATGGAAGAGATTGAAGGTGTTTGGAAATATAGGGAATCATCTCCCAATGTACATTGCACCCATTGAGATCATTGACCATATAGAATCAGTGGCCTATCTCCTTGATGTTCTACCAAATATAGTTCTTTCTCCCAACAACTTCCATGTACATCTCCCCTTAAACTACATTACTGACCTCTCCCATGTTCTAAATCATGAGGTGGTAGGACTAAAAATATACCTCTTGTTTAAAGAGAAGTTGGAGATAATATTTTATATATTGGAAATTACAATATACATTAAAAACTTATATTCTAAAAGGGTTTTAGAGGAACCATATTTTTTATGATGTGTCATGGGAACTGGAGGATGAAATTATAGAGAATTACCCCCACCTTTTTCAACATAGAATGAAAACCGATATTTTGAGGGTGAAATTTCATATGGGGCGAAAAATGTATCAACCAAGAATTGGTACAATGAAAAATTACCATAAATTAATTATGTTGTAGTATAAAATACATATATATCATAGAGAACATAATAAATACAATATTCTCATAAATTAATAATGAAATAAGTTTTATTCAAAAAAAGTTGTAACATATTCCAATAGAATAGTAACATAACCATTGGAATCATAATATGACTATTATAAACATTAATTAGGACATGAGAATATTAACCTTACTAAGAATGTATAAATATAATTTTAGTGTCTTTTTAATTAAAAAATTTTATATTAATAATAGGTATAAGTATGTAAATGTTTTGAAAGTGATAAATTATGTGTTTCAATTTTAGTAAAGTAGTAATTATTATTTATAATTTTATGGTTAATATGATGATTAAAAAATTAATTTTAATAAAATATATTAAGAAAATAATAATAATATTTTTATGGTTATAAGATAATTTTATGTGACATTAATTAAATTTACATGGTGTTATAAAATTAGTTATAATATTAAATGTTCTATTTTTTTGTATAAATGATGGCTTTAGTATAATATTAAATTTCTCACATATAATTAATTAGAAGGAAAAAATGGTGCCCATTTTTGAAACATACACATAGAAAAATTATTAGGATAAATTTTTGGTATTTTTCAAAACATGTTGAATTTTTTTGTGAATAGTGAAATACACTAATTTAGGGTATTTAACATATATATGTAAATAAATTAGTATTTCAGTCATCAGGGATTAATGGATGATATATGTTCCAATTTTCTAAATATAAAATTCTTTAATTACTCTACATAATCATAAGAATCATCATTGTAGATAGTCCTAAGCACAAATAACAAACAAAATAATTAAACAATAAAAATTCCATTTTGGTCTCAGACCACAAAGGGATGCCATCAAACCCAAATCCCATCCCATTCTGCTGCATGGATCGAAGGGCATTAATGATCACCATGGGTTGGAAACTAGTGTTGGTAATTATATATTAACAATGTTGTAACAATTTCTTCCTAAAATAATAACTAGGATCAAATATATAAAATCTAATAAGATAAATAACATATGAAAAATGAGTCACAAATATTAATATAATACTAATTCAGTTAAAATAGATATAAAAATAGTATCTGAAAGAAAACAGGAAAAAAATAATAAAATTAGGAAATTCTACCCTGATCTCTATGTTACCCAATGCAACCACCATCCACCAACCAATATGCTCAAACAATGAGCACACGAACCAAGACCTGAAAAATAAAAATGACCAACAAAACATTTCAGGTATACTGACAGTGAATGGCACAATTAGGGTGTGTTATAAACATATAATCAGGTAACTACCACATAATACATTCTTTTCATTTCCCATTAAAATCCACAAAAACAAATTTCAAATATATGTATTAAAATAGGATTTCCACATTTTAATAAATAAAAACATTTTTCTAGTTTTCAAAACAATAAAAACAAGATATTTTATATAAAAATGGTTTTCTATTAATGAACCAATTCCCATATCAAAATCTAATCAAAATATTATTTGGATTTGTCTTAAAACAAATGGTTTTATATGAGAACAATGTATAACCGAAAATAAACAGGCACGAACAAAGTAGTAACTGGGGGAATTTATTAAAAATCCCTATAGCGACCCAATGATGTACTTGGTTTAGAATCACCTCATAGAATATGGTGATGCTTCCTAGTCTATAACCCACATGCCTCCCTCAACTGGAAATTCACTGACACAACCCACATGGTTTCATAGAAAATCCATGGGGTACCAAACCATCTAATCAAGACTATCAAGAAACCATCACTCTATCCACTTAAATATTCCTAGAATCTAAATATACAATTATATTATGTATTTATGAGGTCCACACATGTGTGAATCATGGTACATGTCATCTGCACACTTCCAAACTTCCAAAATAGAGACTACCTATTCTATTACCCATATACATGAAATCCCCAATAGGATTACCCAATACAGATATATATATATATGTAACCTCAAAATAGGTTCCAATAGGGCCTTCACATCATATAAACATTCAATACAATCATTAAAACCGTATTATTTTGTTAAAATAGACCTTTACCTTTACAAACCCTAATGAATTTCACAAACAATTTCAACCCCATTTCCAAAAATGAGAAATAACGCTTCCATAAGAATTTTCCAAATGGTTCCTCACTCTTTAAAACCCATTCCACTATTAAACTGCTTGAAAACGAAGAAAAAATTCCCTAAAATAATTATAAAAGCTAAAAAGGTCATCAATTATTTAAACTAAAATATATAATAAACATTTTATGAATCATTAATAAAACAACATTTGATTCCAATTTTGTATTCATAATTCCAAATGGTCTTTCAAGTTTTAAATACCATATAAATCATAACACCATTTCAATACCTAGATGAATTAAACATAATGTATCCAAAAGTGAAAAATAAGAATTAATTTCATTTAGAATCCAACCATTTATCAATGTTCCATATGGTCCATTATTTCTAACATGTTCATTATACAACATTCATGCCATTGGAAAATGCAGGACCCATTGAAAAGGAATCAATATTTAAAAAAGGAATAAAATGGTGGGAGGGAATGTGTTTTAAAATCATTGTTCTTATTTCATGAAAATATTTCTAGGACTATTTTAATTTTTGTTACCATCCATATATGCAGTCGATAAAAAATTTATTTTACCACATCAAGTGGTACACCACAAACCTCTATAACATTCCTCCAAAAAAATTTAAAGAAACAATTCATGTTTTCTAAGAAATGAAATAATCCATCAATAAAAATAATGCACAAAAATTATCAATTCACAAACAAACAACTCCAATAATGTTGCTACAATGGAAATAAGGGAAAAACACAAAATTTCATATTTTGTTATAGAAGAACAACTGATTTTTCAATAAAAAATTCTAATGCACAACAAAATTGTAATATTTGTGGAATCTCTTTGAAATACTATTTTTAACCATTTATACCTATTCCAAAACAAAATAATAATTAAAACCAACAATCTGTGATCTTGGTTACCATTTTTATGAATTAAATTGAAACACACAAGCATCAATAAGTTATTATAGATATGAAAAATAATTGATACACATACCTCAATGGTTTATGAATCAGATGCAACTCTCAAAGGAGGGAAATACATCATGATGTTCAATCCACACACCCATGATAATAATAAAATATAGTTACATAATAACCCTATCATCTTGGAATTTCCAATAGAGGATTCACAAAAGGAAAAATGTTATATTAGGAGGGTAAGATAGAAAAGATTTAATTTGACCATGAAACACCAAAAATTCACCATAGAATTGAAAACGAAGATCCCATAGTGGAAGACGAACCTAGGGAGATCCCTTATTGTGAATAAAATGACCCAAGTGGTGGGGCTTTTGATTTGGGTTAGAAAATCGAGAGAGGTTCTATAATTGTACAAATTTGTAAAATTTATAGGTAGCTCACATAGTAAATTGAACCATGCACCAACTATTAGGTAGCTTCTATCAATGAAAAGAACACCCTCGTGACTAAATCACATGGCTTGTCCTATCAGTTCCAAACCATACGACAACTAATTTTTTAAAGATGATCAATCACATTACCATACCACATGGTTTTCCCGACAATGCTCAAACCATGTGGTACCTTCTATCAAACACCAGGACATGTCATATGAGTACCAGGGATGAACTGTGCAGTTTCCACTATCCACTAGGGATAATGTTTGTTCCAAAAAAACACCCAGACTACCAAAATTTAAAACTTTTACCATGACTCAACAATACCTAAAATAGAAGGATCATATACCTATGAAAGAAGAAAATATTGGAGTATCTGATGTTGTGGTTTAGAAATTCTCCCCACCTTATAAATTTTATTCTCTAATAACATCACCCAATAAAATGTTAATAAAATCATGAGTCCATCACTAATAAAAAATGAGAAAATATGTAATCATATGGGTTACTATTCTCTATAAATGACACATATTTCAGATAAAGAAGAAACCAAAAAATATGATTGAGTGGAGAACACAATGGGGTTCCCCCAACCACACGATCTCACCTAACATGGATTCATTAAAAACCAAATTGAAAAACCAATAAATATAAAATAACCCTTCTACTGAGGGACTTGGAAAATCTAAAAACTAGAAACTAACTCATATTTTTTACACATAAAAAACAACACCCTAACTAGAACAAGGAACTAGTGTTTACTCATAATGAACTCATCCAAATTCATTAGAATTTGTGAAATAGCACCATAAAAAACCACTGAAATCTTCCCACACAGCCGAATCCACTAACACAATTGGAATCTCAAAAAAATCTCAAGACAAAAAAAGAACCAACACCATTCTGTAATAATCCTGCAGGACTCATGAATCACTAAACAATCCCAGCTAAAACTAGAACCACCCCACATAAGGGCCAGACATAGTCAATCAATAAAAAAATTAATGATACAATGTTGGATAAACACCACTACTCATTTATGAAAGGAAAATTTCATCCAATAATGTAAATTTAAAATTAAAACGACATGATAATAAGAATAAGAAAACATATAAAATTCACATCCCAACATGGGAGAGATGAACTTGTACAAAGGGGTTTCCTACACAACCTTGATAATTCCTTATTTCACATGTACATCACTTCGAGACATGTGGTTAGAGCCCTGGTGAATGAATCATCACCTTCTATGTAGTCATGAACTAATATCCTCTAATTATGGATTGGTTCCTTTATAATTCTTGCCATCTTTTTGTGCTCTAGAAACAAACTTAGGTATAAAATTGTCCTCAACTGATTTCAAAAAATGATTGGCCTTAGAAGATATGACTTCTTCCATTGTCTATGAATTAAGACACCCATGGAATATATAATCCTTCAATATATCCTATGATTTTAAATCCATATAAAAGGAAACCAACTCAATAAATTTTTTGACATTGGCCGTCACCATCTGTTGGTCATGCCAATCACCCATTTTATCAATATTCTTATTTGTCTTCACCTCCAATAGAATAAATTATCAGATTAAGATGGTCTTGAACAAGTCCCATATAATACCAACATGCATCAATGGCAAGGAAAACATCTCTTATTAATACTAATATTGACCCTCAAATATCTCAAGAACCACACAAAATCATAAAACTACATGTGTTCCAAATGATCTGAAGACACGCTCTACCTCTTTATTCCATTTAACTACCTCTAACAGGCATCTATCACCATGAAGGATAGGCATCTACTACGAAGAAAAAAAAACTGGGCATGGATGATTAGAAATTTTGTGGAATTTTATAGGTGTAGTATTCTAATAAAATTGATTTAAAAAAATGGCACAACCAACATTTACAAAACACACAATAAAAAGAGAACTATAAACCCAAAAAATAAACACGACACTAAAAATAATACCCAGAATTCCCATTTCGATAATCAACCATATTATTTATATATAAAAAATCCTTATTTTATTACCACTGTAAAAGATTTAAATTCATTTTTCAAATAAATTGAATCCACTTTTCAGAGAATAATCAAATCCAATTCATTTACCACTAAAAACCAATCTCAAAAAAACCAAGACAATCCATTAATTTCATACTCTCACCCATGGAACCATACATACCATCACATGTGTGTCTAAAAAATTCCTCTTACATCATCTAATCCTATATTCCAATGTTCACATTACACACATACCCACAGACATGTTATCTTTCAGAAAGGGAACGATCAGGCATGCGTACCATTTTTTAATGAAAATCGAAGTTATTAACAACATTTAAATCCAAAACATTTCCCATGAAAAGAAGTGTTTTCTGATCCAAAAACATTGAAATAAATTCATTTACATTTAAAAAAAAATAGTTTAATTGAAATTTACACTCATCAAATCCAAAACAAAACAGACACAACACTATCACCAATATGGAACTACCAAAACATTCAACTTATATCAAACCACCAGAATGAGGAATTAGTATTTATTCTTAAATTGAAGTCATGGTATTTTGAAATTATCATAGTAGGAAACACTAAAAAGAGGAACTTGAACCATTTACTCTAACCCCACATAATTCACTACACCACGTGAGATTATAATATAACTCTAGATCGCCTCCATTACCATTCCTCAATCCAAAAAAATCCAAAACACTCAAATCCTATACTACCCTAAGAAAATCAGGTCTCATTATGAGTGATGGTGATTAAGTACCAATGAAAAACTATCCTCATTTTCCCCACCAATCTTATGCTTCAATCTACCTAACACCCTAGATTACAAGAGAATCCATTGATACAGCTTTCTCATTAACCAATATGAGATTCCTTCTGACCCGACACCTGAATTGGTCCGCAACAATGCACGAAGGGCATCCCTAATCGCAATGGCTAGGAAACTATTGACAAAAATAAAATATAAACCAGACAAAAATGATGTTATACAAAATAATAACCAGGATAAAATAAATAAAACTGAACAACTGGATGAAACAATCATAACTAAATCTTAAAGAGGTATATAAAATAGATTCAATTACAATAGCTTAAAAAACAAAAACTAAATGAACATTGATATGAAAAACTTAGTTTGAGACACATCAATATGATCACCATGTTACCCTAGGTCACCACTATCCAGTAACCAATACTCTCCTAAAATGAGAACAGAATCCATGGACCTAGAGAAAAATACAACCTAAAAATAGTTTGGGAATACTGACACTTAATGGTATTAGTAGGATGTGATCCAAACATCTTAGTAGGAAACCACCAAAGAATCCATGAAATAACTTTACCAAATATAATCCACTAATAGTGGAATAAAATACATGTGTAAAAATAGTTTTTTAACATTTTAATAAATAAACACAATTTTCCTTTTTCCAAAACATTATGAACCACACCGTTGTTTTCAAATTGAGTTTCCATTATTAAACAATATCCCATACAAAAAGCTAAGTACAATTTAACCAGGATATCCTGTAAAATAAATACTACCATATGAGAACAAAATATAATATAAAATAAACAAAGGAACAAATTACCAAGCGTTTGAATTTCATCAACATCCCTAGAGCATCCCTTGACCAGAATATGATTGAAACCACATGTTAGCGTATGGTTATTGACCATAGTCTATATCCAAATTTTTATCATAAATAGATCAATCTTTTTTAATATCCCACTTGACCACTAAACAGATCTCGGGGTACCAACTTGTATAATTGAGTCTAGAAAGAAACTGTCACTCGATCCTCTAAAAGTTAACCTGGAACCCATGGTAAACCTATACTATATATGTATGATGTCTCTGACACACATGACTCAAAAAACTCTCTCTCACATCACTTTTCTACCCCAAACATGAATACTACCTATGCAATGATACATTTAGGGATATACCCAATTGGAGTTCCCGATATATATATATGTCATAAAAACAATGTTTCCAACATGGCCATCACATATTATATACATTAAATCCTTTCATTAGAAATAAACTAGTTTTCCAAAAGGACCATTATCATTACACAACAAAGTTCATTTTCCAAAAAATTTCCACGAAGTTTCTAAAACAAGAAGAAACATTTCTTCTAAAATAATTTTCCCTATGAGTATTTATATTCTAAAAACAATACCACATTCACAGAATTTCAAAACCAATAAGAAATATCAGAAATTATTTGAAAAAATAAATGTTCATTTGATGCAATCAACACCAATATATTGAAAATATGATATAAAAATTTAGAAAACAACATTTAAAACCATTTTTATAATATTTTTTCCAAATATTCTATTGAGTTATAAATTTAACTTCACTCCTAAAACTATTTAAAATATTATTATAATATCACCTATGTAATAAGAAGTGCCAAAAATTCATTAATTTTATATTGGGACCAAAAATTTATCAAATTTTTATAGGTTCCATTTATTCAAACGTCATCTTTAAACCACTTTTGTTCCATTGAAAAATTTAAGAACCGTTGATAAGGAATCAATAGTTAAAGAATGAATTAATGATGGAGAGAGTACATGGGTTTTAATATTCATGTAGTTATGTCATGAAAATTCATCCAATACAATTATCATTTATAGGTTCATCCTTGTGTGCACCCAATTCTCACTAGTACGTGACAACATAAAATATTACAACACAATCATCCAAAAAATTATTTAATATACATTTTTAGGAACTTTAATTGTTTTTAAAACAATGAAATTATTTATACCTAAATGTCATGCAAAATAATTTAGAGTTCACACAAAAAAATTCAAATAATTTTTCTAAAATGGAAATAATGATAAATACTTTACAAAATGCAAACATTCATTTAAAAATAACTAGGGGAAGTTAAATAAATACCTCAAATGTACATAATCATTGCAATATTTCTAGAATCTCTATAAAAACCTATTTTATTAACAATTTCTACCAATACCAAAACAACATAATAATTAACGGAAATAATCCCTAGGAATAAGAAAAAACATGAAAAATTAATTGAAAAAACACAAGAATAAACAGGTTTCTCTAAAAAGGATTATAATGGAAACACCCAACTCAATGGTGTGAGAATGCGACACAACTAATAAAGGAAGAAAAATACACGCCAATGATCAAACGACACACCCTTAAAATAAATAAAATCTATCAAAAAATTAACCATATAATCTAGAGTTCTTCCAAGAGAGAGTTTACCAAATGAAAACCCTGATATTTGAATCAGAAGAGGGATATGAAAGAAAAATGACCAAGAAACCGTAAAAATAACCTTAGAATTGAAGAGGAAGAATTCATGGAGGAGGAGGAACCATGGAGAGGGACTTAGGGGTCTCTGTTCGTGCATCAAAAATTAAGTAAGAGGATATGTTTTAGATTTAGGGTAAAAATGGGTATAGTGTATAATTTGGATTATACTTTTTAAAATATCTAAGGAGCATGCCCTATTTGGCCACACAGTTTGTGCAACTGTGCACAAACCTTGTGGTAGCAATTATCCTTGAAGAGAATGACGTCAGGACTAATCAGAATAATTTTTGTAAACTATTGAAATCATCCTAGTAGCTTATTCATATGAGATAACCAATCTCATGACCACACCACTTGGTTTGACAGATTAATCTCAAACCATGCGGTAGCATCATTCTAACACTAGGACATTCTGTATGGGTTCCTGTGCTAAGTTCATTGGTTTCCAAATACTATGTGGTGCCATTTATTTTGGAAGATAATTTAATATGACTTCATATTTTTTATTATTTTACCCGAGAATCATACCAAATCTCAAATATAATGATTCAAGAACAATAATAGAATAAAATAATGGAGTATATAGGATTGGGGTGGGACACTACTCTTATAATTATGAATACGACCAAAAACCACATATTATCTTAAACCATTAATTCCCTTAATATTTTTAATATTTCCCCAATTATTCTCCCAACACAATTCTTTATGTTTTTTTCATATTTGACTCACCAAAAGAACATTTCAATGTTCCCAAAGGAGGCTATCATGGAGACGATATTCATGAGGTAATCCCTCCCTTCTCTTTCATTATAGTGAATTTTTTATCCAAACCTAACCACCAATAAACATTGTGAAATGATAATTTTTGCATCATTAATATATGGTAAATTTATTATTTTATTGGATTATTCACTATTAAATCTTTTCTCCTTTATTTTTTCCTAAAAAATAAAACATCTTTCATGTGGTATCAATTCACCGCCTTCGTGGATGATGAGTCATTGTTTCTTATTTCTTCACTTATGGCTAGTCATAAAACTATTTTAATGGTTAAAATATTTTACACCCCATGCTTCAATGGTACATTTCCCTTTAAATAATTAAGTAGCTTTCATTGTATGCAATGTGGAGTTTTAACACACCACAAAATATGAAACTATCCATTGCAAATAGTAATACCAACTATTGGAAATATTATAGATTATAATTTTCAAAATATACTTCACTTTTGTATTATAAATATCAAAATTATATTAGTTTGAATTTTTTGTATTTTTCTAATTACATTCAATTATTGATGAATAGTGAAAGCAATGTTTTATTGGTTAAAACTGACTTTTTATTTAAACAATTATTTACTTTTTTAAATTTTTTTATGTTAAAATAGATAAATAATACCTATATATGTTCAATGTAATTTATTGGATTCATTTTAAAAAAGGGTTAGATATATAAAATTTTATTCACCTTTTTTCTGTCTTTTACCCACCTTTTGAAGCATTTACAAATTTGCAGAAACTATAATTTTACTTCTTCTATGAGTTTAATTTCAAAAATATGAGAGAAATGGTTAATATCAGTAATTAAAATGTGGTTCAATAAGATGAAAATTAATTGTTATGAATATTAACTTTTGACTTTATTTTACCACCGTGAAAAATAAATAGTCTAATTAAATGTAAAAATGATATAATAATTACCCTTACACCTGAATTACCTTTATTGGATAAATTTAATTTGACCAAAGAAAACCTTAAGAACAAAATATTACCCCCTTTGGTACACATGTATTATATAATGACTTTTGTTAATATATTATTTAAATAAGAATTAAAGGAGTTAAATTTGATGTTTAATATCAAAACATTTTTAATATTGCCTTATACATAAGATAAATTTGAGTATAAATATTCACATGAAAGATAAAAATATTTCATACGTAATTTTATTTTATTTAAAAAATTTAGAAATTAAATAATTTAATTTATTTATGACTCAATGATGATGTAGTAATTACCTTATTAATGAAAGATTAAAATAATTGATATTATAAATAATCAAATAAATATAATGTGAGACTAATTATGAATTCCACTAATTTACATGGTTAATATATCATTATAATATTGATTAAATAATTTTTTTCTAATTAATAATGATGCAATGATTTTCAAAAAAACCAAATACTAAATACTATAACAATAGACGTAATTGAGTTCTTAAATCAAATACTATATTATTAATTGAAATAATATTTCTAAAAATAGAAGGCCTCTCAAAATGACTTAGATATGTTTATATATATGAATTATGAATGTAACACCCCAAGCTTTTATGGTACGTTTCCCTTCGAATAATGCGATAGCGTGTGTTGTACGCAACCTCGAGTTCTAACACACACCACAACTAATTAAACTAGCCGTTGTGAATAGTAATACCTACTTTTTGAAATCATATATATTTTATATTTCAAAATGGACTTCATTTTTGGATTCGGAATATCGAAATTAGCCTAGGGTGAAATTTTGGTACTTTTCAGATAACTTTTATATTTTGATGAATAGTGAAAATTACTAAATTTTAAATAAAAACAACTTTTTTAATCAAAATAATTAATATTGATAAATTATGAATTTGAGTGGTTTTAAAGTATATTTAGAATATATTTTTACCATTCAATTTAATGTTTGTAATTGGACATAATTTTACAATTAAACCGAACATAAACAAGTGTCAATCTTTTGATAGTTATTATCTCTTAAAAACACGCTTTTTGTTTTGACAGCGGGAATTAATTTTAAATTAATTTCTGCCACTTCTGTGTTTTGAATTTGGAAAAATGGATTACATATTTGGAATCAGGATGTCCAAATTATGTAAATAGGTAACTTTCATTTTTACACATTTTGAATAATTACTGCGGTAAATATTTTATTTACCATGGTTAAGGGTAAATCCGGTAAATAAGGGTTAAAAAAATAATATTATAATAATACTAAATTACCCTAAAACGTGTCCTAACCCTATTGGTTGATACATGGTCGACCATGGGCATCTTTGGGTCGATTTTGGGACCCCATGGATCCACTTGTAAGTGATAATGACACTTTATTTTAATTAAGTTAAAATGAATACAAAAATGACATAAGCATATATCCTTTAGAAAAACAATTGTTACATAGGGTTATATATGTTGGATTTTAGATTATAAATATTCATTATAAAGATAAAAGGATTTCCTATATAATGATATTTTATTTATAATTTTTAGACATTAAATAATTTATTTTATTTATGACACAATGATGATGCAGTAATTTCTAAAATAGTGAAAAATTAAAATAATTGATATTATAAATACCCAAATAAATATAATATGAAACTTTTAATGAATTAAACTAATTTTCTAGGATAATATAATATATTAGGAGTGATGTAATTGACTTTGTTCGAAGTAATCAATCTGTTATGAGTTTCACAAAAATCAACTATTGAATAGTGTCAAAATTGACATAAAAGAGTTCTTAAAACAAATATTATATTATTAATTGATATTAAATTTTTAAAAATCTAAGGTTCGGCCAAGATACTTATATAATGATAGGGTCATCATTAATGGACCACTTGGGGGTCGATTGTATGTATATGGTAAGTCTATTAACCATATAATATAAAAATACAAAGAGACATTGTAAAAGTGAAACTAATTAACTTAGAGTTAATACTTAAAGATAAGGTTAATATAAGTACCCAAACCTGTCTAAATTCTATTGGATGAGTTGTTTTCGACCTATCCCCACCTTAACCTTTGAATTGTCAATTTTGGAGCCATTATAAACCGAATATGAATTTATTATAAATTAATATTTATAGCTTTTCCAAAGGTGCCCCTCACCCCTCTTATAAAAAGGCACTCCTCCTTCTCATTTCTTCACACCTCTAAAGTCTTTTGGTTCCGCCAAACTCTGCCCAAATACTCTCCCAACATCACTAAATACAACCTAGAGGCCTTAGTTTGATCAGAAAGCAACCTAAGGAGCCCTTTTGATCAAATCAAAAGGAAGAACCAGAAGAAGAGGTAATGATTTCACCACCCTTTTCTAAGTTCATTTCTTCTTCCACTTCTTCTTCCTTTGTTCTTACCATTCTAAAATAATAACTCCAGTATCTCACATATACTGTGATGTTATTATAAATATGGTACAACCATATTCATTATCCTATCCACCCTTTGAATAACATGTCACCGTACGTGCGTACGTACGGCTTACCGTCTCCACGTCGTGGTGTAATTGTTATTCAATAAAATATTATTTGGATGGGTATAATAATGATGTGTAACTCATGTAAATAGTAAATCTAACATGTTAATGATTCTTTATATATGATATACCATCCATTTATATATTATTTTAATATCAAAAGAATGATATTGTCGCTCGTGCGTACGTACGGACTACCGTCTCCACGAACGTGATGAGATTCATTCTCCATCGTATCCATTCAAGTATAATTTTATGATTTAAAAAAATGATTTTTAAGGACTTGATATCATTCTGGATATGAATAATATACAACCTATCCTTTGCATACATGTCTTACGTAACAAAACATACAAAAGAAAACAAGTAAGTTAACACCCGAAACAACGATAATACAAAGATATTATTATCAAATCAATATTAAAAGATCATATATGATATCATATTAATGTATATAATTCTTTTATAATTTAATAACAATTATTTCACCATTATACATGAGGTTAACCTACCACAACCAAGGAAAAGTACAAGGTAAGGGTTATTTCACAATCTCTTCATTATCCGAGGTTGTATGATACGTAATAATCTACTGGGATCTCTTTATCATCCACATCCATGTTTCTTTGAAATGTATTTCAAAACATTTTTACTATTTACAAGAATATGGGTTAAAGTCATTTATACCCTTGTTTGACTTTTTATAAGAGGTTTATAAAGGAATCTTTCCGTCGTTTTCAAAACAAGGTCCTTTCTAACCTTTTCGACTGAATTGAGGTAAGAATGTTTTTTTTAACTTATACGGCGGGTACAGTTATTTTCCGCCATTATAAAATCGTCAAAGCTTCCCTTAAAAGCTTATAAGATTATTTTCAAATAAAATGTTTTATTTTATATGGATCTTAAATGATTTCAAAATAAAAGGAGATATTTCTTTAAAAAGAATTTTGATTTCATCTTTTTCAACATCCTTTGATGGGTTTTAAGATTATTTGAAGTTGATTTATTATGATACAAAACTTCTATATTGTTTTGAAGGTTTTGTGATATGTTTGACTGTGGATGTGCTATTTTTATACCATTCATAGTTTATGGTGAAAGTATTGACATTTCATATGCTAGTTCCAATAAGAATGTTTATGTTATATTTCAATCTTTACTTCATATGAATGTGTTGGACAAGTATGTTCCAGGTTGGGGACTGGTTAAAGTAAGCCCTCCAGGTTGGGGACTGGTAAAAGTAAGCCCTCCAGGTTGGGGACTGGTAAAAGTAAGCCCTCCAGGTTAGGGACTGGTAAAAGTAATCCCTCCGGGTTGGTGTCCGGTTATTAGAGGCACTCCGGGTTGGTGTCCGGTTATTAGAGGCACTCCGGGTTGGTGTCCGGTTATTAGAGGCACTCCGGGTTGGGTTCCGGTTACAGTTAGCCCCAAGGTCTTGGGACGAGGCCTTGAAAAGTAATTAAAGTTTAGCATTATGCATTCCAACATTATGAAAGTGGTTATTGATATTGCATGTGATTATTCGATTAGTAGAATATCCATGTGAACAAGTAAATGGCATTATTTCATTTTACTTTTTCCATACTATGTTGAAGTTCAATTTTAAAAGGCTTTTGTTTTAGTAATTCATTGCCTTAAATGTTTATGCTTATTTTGAATGTTCCGCTATATTGTTATCCTTATTGGGCATTTGAGCTCACCCCTTTTCTATGTTTTATTTTTCCCAGGTAGTGAAGAAGTAATTTATGAATGACTTGCAGGGATATTATGAGGGGTTAATAGTGTGGATATGAAGACTTTGTTGTTGTAGTAGTTTTTCACTTTGAAATGTAATGTAAAACTTTATGATTATATCTAGTGTTTCCAAGGCTACTAAACCAATCGGTCTTTCGGGATTTGATCTTTCATGTGATCATGCCAATGTTATGTAATTAATGCACCGACTCTGGGTAGCTGGGGTCGGGGCGTTACAGTTGGTATCAGAGGAAGTTTAGTACAAACCTTGGAAACTAGATTTAGATAAACTCTGATTAGAGCACGTAGACCTAAGATGAACTTTGAGGATTAGTATAGAAGAACTTCCTAGAATTTTGGTATTGTAGAGATTTTGTGAGTTTTCTGAGCAATACATCCCTGTCTGGATACGAGCAGGTAGAGGCGGATCTGGCACAGATGTACCTAGGGGTAAAACCCGAAAACACCGCTTTGAGCTAGACTCGAACGGGAACTGGTGCACGACAACGGGCCTTGCTGCACTCTTGGTTACGACACTCCCGGGGGATATGCTTAGGATAACTCTCATTTTCTTTACAAATCATTATGAAGGGTTTATGAGTATATACTTCCTCAAAGAAAACATTTTTATGATTATGGATTATATCCATAAATAGTTCAATTTATGTTAAGTGTTTTATAAGTATGAGATTATGTATTTTGATTCATAAACTGATCTAGTTTATGCCATTGTTTAGAAATGGCGCCTAGTGGAAGAAATGGAAACCGTATCAATGCGCGCACTCCATGTAGGGATTTCCCTCCTGCTCAAGATAATTATAGTGGGGCTGGTGATGCAACTGGTGCCGATCAGCTAATCACCATACTGGGACAACTTACTCAGGTTATGAATAATAACCTTACCCGTATGGAGCACCCTGATCCGCAGCGTGGAGGATCAATGTTAGATCGATTCATGAGGCAACAACCACCAACGTTCAATGGGAGTACAAATCCCTTAGTAGCTGAGCAATGGATAAATTCCCTAGAGAAATATTTCAGGCTTTGGGGAGCAGTGAAAGGGAGAAAGTTATCATGGCAGTTTACCGCCTCACTGGAGATGCTGATCAATGGTGGTCATTGATTCAAAACATAAAGGAAGATGATGAAGTATCATATATGGAATGGAGGGAGTTGAAAGATCTGTTTTTAGAAAAATACTTCCCTCGCGACCATCGAGCAGATATGGAAAGGCAATTTCTAAGTCTGAGACAGATGGAGGATGAGAATGTCGCAAAGTATGAGGCTAACTTTACAAGGATAGCGAGGTATGCTGGAGATTATATACGCAACCCAAGAAGTAAGATTGATCGTTTCTTTGATGGGTTAAAACCAATTCTCCGTCGAGCATTAGTCTCACAATCCTTTTCATCGTATGAAGACATTGTCTCATGTGCCATCAAGACCGAAAAGGAATTCTCTAAGTCTTATGACTTTAAAGCAAAGCAAGAGAAGAAGAGACCTGCTGAACAATCTGGGAATGGAAATAAGGGGAAGAAGGGAAAGGTTGAATATCCATCCTGTGGTAAAAGCGGGAAGAAACACCCTGGTACTTGCTTGAAGGGAATATGAGTCTGTTACAAGTGTGGTGAAAAAGGCCACCAAGCTCATAATTGCAAGGGGAAGAAGGAAGCTACCAACATTCAGTGCTACAATTGTAGGGAGATGGGGCATTATGCAAATTCATGTCCTAAGCGTCAGGAGAACTTACCTCAGAAAAGGCCAAGGGATCAAGGCCAGGCATATGCTATCACTACTGTTGAGGTAGAAGCTCCGAAAGACGTGGTGGCAGGTAATTTAATGGTTTCCTCAAGTTTAGCAAATGCATTATTTGATTTTGGATCATCGCATTGTTTCATATCTTCCCAGTTTGCTAAGAAAATTAGATATTTCCAATTTGATTTAATAAGGGAGTTGTCAGTTAAAACTCCTAAGGGAAGTATCATTGCAACAAAGTTTTGTGAATCAGTCCCCATTAGAGCACATAAATTTTCTTTATCAGCTGATCTCATCGTCATACCTATGATTGAGTTTGATATAATCCTCGGTATGGACTGGCTTTCGGACTATGATGCGAAGATTTATTGTAAGAAGAAAGAGGTTATGATTCTTGATGATAATGATAAGGAACACCTTATCTTTAGAGCAGAATCATCACCACCTAATTCTTATTTAGATCCACCCCCAGTAGCTCAACTTAATTCAATTATTGGGGAGGAAGAGAATGAAATAACTGTCGGTGAGGAAAGGAATGTTCAAATAGAGGATGTACCTGTTGTGAAAGAATTTGTAGATGTATTTCCGGATGATTTACCTGGACATCCTCCAGAACGAGAAGTTGAGTTTTCCATTGATTTGATTCCTGGATCAAGGCCTATATCGAAGACCCCTTATAGAATGGCCACTGTAGAATTAGTCGAACTAAAGAAACAACTAGAGGAACTGAGTAATAAGGGATTTATTCGCCCTAGTGTTTCTCCATGGGGAGCCCCTGTTCTTTTTGTTAAAAAGAAAGATGGATCTATGAGGTTATGTATCGACTATAGGGAGATCAATGCTATAACAATAAAGAACAAGTATCCCCTACCTCGTATTGATGATTTATTTGACCAACTGCATGGAGCTCAATACTTTTCAAAGATTGACCTTCGATCTGGATACCATCAGTTGTGTGTGAAGAAGGAAGACATTCCGAAAACAGTATTTCGAACCAGGTACGGGCATTACGAGTTTACTGTAATGCCGTTTGGATTGACTAATGCACCCTCTGTATTCATGGATCTAATGAATAGAGTTTTCAAGGAGTATCTCGATGAATTTGTGGTGGTATTTATTGATGATATCTTGGTATACTCCAAAACCTACGAAGATCATGAAAATCACTTGCGCATTATCTTGAAGACTCTGAGGAGGCATGAATTATATGGGATGTTTAGCAAGTGTGAATTCTGGCTTCAGGAGATTTCTTTTCTTGGCCATATTGTCTCTAAAGATGGAATCTCTGTTGATCCTTCTAAGACCAAGGCAATCCAGGAATGGCCAGCACCTACGAGTATAACTGAGGTACATAGTTTTATTGGTTTGGCAGGTTATTATCGACGTTTCGTCCAGAATTTTGCCCGATTGGCTAACCCATTAATGAAGCTCACGCGTAAAGGGGTTAAATTTGTTTGGACAAAAGAGTGTGAAGAATGTTTCGAAGAACTGAAGAGAAGATTAGTCAATTCTCCTATATTGACTCTACCATCGGGGAATGATGGGTTCGTTATTTATAGTGATGCATCAAAGAAGGGACTTGGCTGTGTCCTTATGCAGAATGATAGAGTTATTGCCTATGCATCACGACAGTTGAAAATTCATGAACAAAACTATCCTACTCATGATCTTGAGTTAGCAGTTGTGATCTTTGCTTTGAAGATATGGAGGCACTACCTCTATGGGAAAAAATGTGAGATTTATACTGATCACAAGAGTTTGAAGTATATTTTCTCACAAAAAGAACTCAACATGAGGCAAAGGAGATGGCTTGAATTACTCAAGGATTATGATTGTACGATACCTTACCACCCGGGGAAAGCAAACAAGGTGGCAGATGCTTTGAGCAGAAAAGACCATGGAGTTTTGAACATGATGAGAATTGAAAGGGATCCAATTTTCATGGATCTAGTGAAGATGGACATGGGAATAACCAGGGAAGGTGAAACATCAATGCTTTTTCAAATGGTTGCCAAACCATCTTTACTAGAAAGGATTAGGAGTTCTCAGACCGATGATGAAGAATTTCAGAAGAAGATTAAAGGTGTGAATGATGGGAGATTGAGAGACTTTGTGTATGAAGATGGGATTTTGAAATTCGGGAAGAGACTTTGTGTTCCTGATTTACCTGATCTAAAAAGGGAATTGCTGAATGATGCTCATAGTTCCAATTTCTCTATACACCCTGGGAGCACCAAAATGTATAGAGATTTGCAGGAACATTTTTGGTGGGACAACATGAAGAGGGAGATTGCTGATTTTGTGTCAAGATGTATGGTTTGTCAACAAGTGAAAGCTGGAAGGCAACAGCCTTGAGGAGTCATGCAACCTCTTCCCATACCGGAGTGGAAATGGGACAATATTACGATGGACTTTGTCATGGGGCTACCAAAGACTCCTAGAAGGAATGATTCAATATGGGTTATTGTTGATCGTCTTACCAAGTCAGCACATTTTCTTGCTATAAGAGAAGATATACCCCTGGAACGTCTAGCAAGACTATATATTAATGAAGTTGTGAGACTTCATGGAGTACCCTTATCAATTGTTTCTGATCGTGATCCCCGTTTTACTTCAAGATTCTGGAAAAGTCTTCAGAAATCCCTAGATACTGAACTTTATTTGAGCACTGCTTACCACCCTCAGACAGACGGACAATCAGAACGGACAATTCAAACCTTACAAGACATGTTGAGATCTTGCTCACTTGACTTTCAGGGTATGTGGGATCAATATTTACCTCTGGTAGAATTTTCCTATAACAATAGCTTCCATTCGAGTATTCAGATGTCACCATATGAAGCGTTATATGGAAAGAGATGTCTTACACCAACCTGTTGGGATGATGTTGGTGAAAGAAAACTTGTAGGCCCAGAACTGGTGGAGGAAACGGTGGAAAAGGTGAAGGTAATCCAAAATCACATCAAAGCAGCTCAAAGTAGGCAGAAGAGCTATGCCGATAATCGAAGGAAGGATTTGGAATTTCAAGTCGGTGATCATGTTTTCCTGAAGGTATCTCCGTGGAAGGGAGTCATACGTTTTGGTAAGAAAGGTAAATTGAGTCCCAGGTACATTGGACCTTTCGAAATTCTAGAACGAATTGGGGTTGTAGCTTACCGATTGGCAATGCCGCCAAGTCTCTCCAAAGTTCACGATGTGTTCCACGTATCTCTATTGAGGAAATACATGCCTGATCCAACGCATGTACTCACCTATGAAGAATTAGAACTGGAACCCGATCTGTCTTATTGCGAAGAGCCCGTCAATATTCTTGATACGAGAGAACAAGTGCTGAGAAACCGGACGACGCGTCTGGTAAAAGTTTTGTGGAGAAACCATAAGATGGAAGAGGCAACATGGGAACCCGAGGAACTTATGATGAAGAACCACCCGAGTCTTTTTATGCAGTAATACCCTAGAAATTGCGAGGACGCAATTATTTGAAGGAGGGGAGAATATAACACCCCAAGCTTTTACGGTACGTTTCCCTTCGAATAATGCGATAGCGTGTGTTGTACGCAACCTCGAGTTCTAACACACACCACAACTAATTAAACTAGCCGTTGTGAATAGTAATACCTACTTTTTGAAATCATATATATTTTATATTTCAAAATGGACTTCATTTTTGGATTCGAAATATCGAAATTATCCTAGGGTGAAATTTTGGTACTTTTCGGATAACTTTTATATTTTGATGAATAGTGAAAATTACTAAATTTTAATTAAAAACAACTTTTTTAATCAAAATAATTAATATTGATAAATTATGAATTTGAGTGGTTTTAAAGTATATTTAGAATATATTTTTACCATTCAATTTAATTTTTGTCATTGGACATAATTTTACAATTAAACCGAACATAAACAAGTGTCAATCTTTTGATAGTTATTATCTCTTAAAAACACGCTTTTTGTTTTGACAGCGGGAATTAATTTTAAATTAATTTCTGCCACTTCTGTGTTTTGAATTTGGAAAAATGGATTACATATTTGGAATCAGGATGTCCAAATTATGTAAATAGGTAACTTTCATTTTTACACATTTTGAATAATTACTGCGGTAAATATTTTATTTACCATGGTTAAGGGTAAATCCGGTAAATAAGGGTTAAAAAAATAATATTATAATAATACTAAATTACCCTAAAACGTGTCCTAACCCTATTGGTTGATACATGGTCGACCATGGGCATCATTGGGTCGATTTCGGGACCCCATGGATCCACTTGTAAGTGATAATGACACTTTATTTTAATTAAGTAAAAATGAATACAAAAATGACATAAGCATATATCTTTTAGCAAAACAATTGTTACATAGGGTTATATATGTTGGATTTTAGATTATAAATATTAATTATAAATATAAAAAGATTTCCTACATAATGATATTTTATTTATAATTTTTAGACATTAAATAATTTATTTTATTTATGACACAATGATGATGCAGTAATTTCTAAAATAGTGAAAAATTAAAATAATTGATATTATAAATACCCAAATAAATATAATATGAAACTTTTAATGAATTAAACTAATTTTCTAGGATAATATGATATATTAGGAGTGATTTAATTGACTTTGTTCGAAGTAATCAATCTGTTATGAGTTTCACAAAAATCAACTATTGAATAGTGTCAAAATTGACATAAAAGAGTTCTTAAAACAAATATTATATTATTAATTGATATTAAATTTTTAAAAATCTAAGGTTCTTCCAAGAGACTTATATAATGATAGGATCATCATTAATGGACCACTTGGGGGTCGCTTGTATGTATATGGTAAGTCTATTAACCATATAATATAAAAATACAAAGAGACATTGTAAAAGTGAAACTAATTAACTTAGAGTTAATACTTAAAGATAAGGTTAATATAAGTACCCAAACCTGTCTAAATTCTATTGGTTGAGTTGTTTTCGACCTATCCCCACCTTAACCTTTGAATAGTCAATTTTTTAGCCATTAGAAACCGAATATGAATTTATTATAAATTAATATTTCTAGCTTTTCCAAAGGTGCCCCTCACCACTCTTATAAAAAGGCACTCCTCCTTCTCATTTCTTCACACCTCTAAAGCCTTTTGGTTCGGCCAAACTCTGCCCAAATACTCTCCCAACATCCCTCAATACATCCTAGAGGCCTTAGTTTGATCAGAAATCCAACCTAAGGAGCCCTTTTGATCAAATCAAAAGGAAGAACCCGAAGAAGAGGTAATGATTTCACCACCCTTTTCTAAGTTCATTTCTTCTTCCACTTCTTCTTCCTTTGTTCTTACCATTCTAAAATAATAACTCCAGTATCTCACATATACTGTGATGTTATTATAAATATGGTACAACCATATTCATTATCCTATCCACCCTTTGAATAACATGTCACCATACGTGCGTATGTACGGCTTACTGTCTCCACGTCGTGGTGTAATTGTTATTCAATATAATATTATTTGAATGGGTATAATAATGATGTGTAACTCATGTAAATAATAAATCTAACATGTTAATGATTCTTTATATATGATATACCATCCATTTATATATTATTTTAATATCAAAAGATTGATATTGTCGCTCGTGCGTACGTACGGACTACCGTCTCCACGAACGCGATGAGATTCATTCTCCATCGTATCCATTCAAGTATAATTTGATGATTTAAAAAAATGATGTTTAAGGAATTTATATCATTATGGATATGAATAATATACAACCTATCCTTTACATACATGTCTTACGTAACAAAACATACAAAAGAAAACAAGTAAGTTAACACCCGAAAAAACGATAATACTAAGATATTATTATCAAATCAATATTAAAAGATCATATATGATATCATATTAATGTATATGATTCTTTTATAATTTAATAACAATTATTTCACCATTATACAGGAGGTTAACCTACCACAACCAAGGAAAAGTACAAGGTAAGGGTTATTTCACAATCTCTTCATTATCCGAGGTTGTATTATACGTAATAATCTACTGGGATCTTTTTATCATCCACATCCATGTTTCTTTGAAATGTATTTCAAAACATTTTTACTATTTACAAGAATATGGGTTAAAGTCATTTATACCCTTGTTTGACTTTTTATAAGAGGTTTATAAAGGAATCTTTCCGTCGTTTTCAAAACAAGGTCCTTTTTAACCTTTTCGACTGAATTGAGGTAAGAATGTTTTTTTTAACTTATACGGCGGGTGCAGTTATTTTCCGCCATTATAAAATCGTCAAAGCTTCCCTTAAAAGCTTATAAGATTATTTTCAACGAAAATGTTTGATTTTATATGGATCTTAAATGATTTCAAAAAAAGGAGATATTTCTTTAAAAAGAATTTTGATTTCATCTATGTCAACATCCTTTGATGGGTTTTAAGATTATTTAAAGTTGATTTATTATGATACAAAACTTCTATATTGTTTTGAAGGTTTTGTGATATGTTTGACTGTGGATGTGCTATTTTTATACCATTCATAGTTTATGGTGAAAGTATTGACATTTCATATGCTAGTTCCAATAAGAATTTTTATGTTATATTTCAATCTTTACTTCATATGAATGTGTTGGACAAGTATGTTCCAGGTTGGGGACTGGTTAAAGTAAGCCCTCCAGGTTGGGGACTGGTAAAAGTAAGCCCTCCAGGTTGGGGACTGGTAAAAGTAAGCCCTCCAGGTTAGGGACTGCTAAAAGTAAGCCCTCCGGGTTGGTGTCCGGTTATTAGAGGCACTCCGGGTTGGTGTCCGGTTATTAGAGGCACTCCGGGTTGGTGTCCGGTTATTAGAGGCACTCCGGGTTGGGTTCCGGTTACAGTTAGCCCCAAGGTCTTGGGACGAGGCCTTGAAAAGTAATTAAAGTTTAGCATTATGCATTCCAACATTATGAAAGTGGTTATTGATATTGCATGTGATTATTCGATTAGTAGAATATCCATGTGAACAAGTAAATGGCATTATTTCATTTTACTTTTGCCATACTATGTTGAAGTTCAATTTTAAAAGGATTTTGTTTTAGTAATTCATTGCCTTAAATGTTTATGCTTATTTTGAATGTTCCGCTATATTGTTATCTTTACTGGGCATTTGAGCTCACCCCTTTTCTATGTTTTATTTTTCCCAGGTAGTGAAGAAGTAATTTATGAATGACTTGCCAGGATATTATGAGGGGTTAATAGTGTAGATATGAAGACTTTGTTGTTGTAGTAGTTTTTCACTTTGAAATGTAATGTAAAACTTTATGATTATATCTAGTGTTTCCAAGGCTACTAAACCAATCGGTCTTTCGGGATTTGATCTTTCTTGTGATCATGCCAATGTTATGTAATTAATGCACCGACTCTGGGTAGCTGGGGTCGGGGCGTTACAGTTGGTATCAGAGGAAGTTTAGTACAAACCTTGGAAGCTAGATTTAGATAAACTCTAATTAGAGCACGTAGACCTAAGATGAACTTTGAGGATTAGTATAGAAGAACTTACTAGAATTTTGGTATTGTAGAGATTTTGTGAGTTTTCTGAGCAATACATCCCTGTCTGGATATGAGCAGGTAGAGGCGGCTCTGGCACAGATGTACCTAGGGGTAAAACCCGAAAACACCGCTTTGAGCTAGACTCGAACGGGAACTGGTGCACGACAACGGGCCTTGCTGCACTCTTGGTTACGACACTCCCGGGGATATGCTTAGGATAACTCTCATTTTATTTACAAATCATTATGAAGGGTTTATGAGTATATACTTCCTCAAAGAAAACATTTTTATGATTATGGATTATATCCATAAATAGTTCAATTTATGTTAAGTGTTTTATAAGTATGGGATTATGTATTTTGATTCATAAACTGATCTAGTTTATGCCATTGTTTAGAAATGGCACCTAGTGGAAGAAATGGAAACCGTATCAATGCGCGCACTCCATGTAGGGATTGCCCTCCAGCTCAAGTTAATTATAGTGGGGCTGGTGATGCAACTGGTGCCGATCAACTAATCACCATACTGGGACAACTTACTCAGGTTATGAATAATAACCTTACCCATATGGAGCACCCTGATCCGCAGCGTGGAGGATCAATGTTAGATCGATTCATGAGGCAACAACCACCAACGTTCAATGGGAGTACAAATCCCTTAGTAGCTGAGCAATGGATAAATTCCCTAGAGAAAATATTTCAGGCTTTGGGGAGCAGTGAAAGGGAGAAAGTTATCATGGCAGTTTACCGCCTCACTGGAGATGTTGATCAATGGTGGTCATTGATTCAAAACATGAAGGAAGATGATGAAGTATCAAATATGGAATGGAGGGAGTTCAAAGATCTGTTTTTAGAAAAATACTTCCCTCGCGACCATCGAGCAGATATGGAAAGGCAATTTCTAAGTCTGAGACAGAAGGAGGATGAGAATGTCGCAAAGTATGAGGCTAACTTTACAAGGTTAGCGAGGTATGCTGGAGATTATATACGCAACCCAAGAAGTAATATTGATCGTTTCTTTGATGGGTTAAAACCATTTCTCCGTCGAGAATTAGTCTCACAATCCTTTTCATCGTACGAAGACATTGTCTCATGTGCCATCAAGACCGAAAAGGAATTCTCTAAGTCTTATGACTTTAAAGCAAAGCAAGAGAAGAAGAGACCTGCTGAACAATCTGGGAATGGAAATAAGGGGAAGAAGGGAAAAGTTGAATATCCATCCTGTGGTAAATGCGGGAAGAAACACCCTGGTACTTGCTTGAAGGGAATGGGAGTCTGTTACAAGTGTGGTGAAAAAGGCCACCAAGCTCATAATTGCAAGGGGAAGAAGGAAGCTACCAACGTTCAGTGCTACAATTGTAGGGAGATGGGGCATTATGCAAATTCATGTCCTAAGCGTCAGAAGAACTTACCTCAGAAAAGGCCAAGGGATCAAGGCCAGGCATATGCTATCACTACTGCTGAGGTAGAAGCTCCGAAAGACGTGGTGGCAGGTAATTTAATGGTTTCCTCAAGTTTAGCAAATGCATTATTTGATTCTGGATCATCGCATTGTTTCATATCTTCCCAGTTTGCTAAGAAAATTAGATATTTCCAATTTGATTTAATAAGGGAGTTGTCAGTTAAAACTCCTAAGGGAAGTATCATTGCAACAAAGTTTTGTGAATCAGTCCCCATTAGAGCACATAAATTTTCTTTATCAGCTGATCTCATCGTCATACCTATGATTGAGTTTGATATAATCCTCGGTATGGACTGGCTTTCGGACTATGATGCGAAGATTTATTGTAAGAAGAAAGAGGTTACGATTCTTGATGATAATGATAAGGAACACCTTATCTTTAGAGCAGAATCATCACCACCTAATTCTTATTTAGATCCACCCCCATTAGCTCAACTTAATTCAATTATTGGGGAGGAAGAGAATGAAATAACTGTCGGTGAGGAGAAGAATGTTCAAATAGAGGATGTACCTGTTGTGAAAGAATTTGTAGATGTATTTCCGGAAGATTTACTTGGACATCCTCCAGAACGAGAAGTTGAGTTTTCCATTGATTTGATTCCTGGATCAAGGCCTATATCGAAGACCCCTTATAGAATGGCCACTGTAGAATTAGTCGAACTAAAGAAACAACTAGAGGAACTGAGTAATAAGGGATCTATTCGCCCTAGTGTTTCTCCATGGGGAGCCCCTGTTCTTTTTGTTAAAAATAAAGATGGGTCTATGAGGGTATGTATCGACTATAGGGAGATCAATGCTATAACGATAATGAACAAGTATCCCCTACCTCGTATTGATGATTTATTTGACCAACTGCATGGAGCTCAATACTTTTCAAAGATTGACCTTCGATCTGGATACCATCAGTTGTGTGTGAAGAAGGAAGACATTCCGAAAACAGCATTTCGAACCAGGTACGGGCATTACGAGTTCACTGTAATGCCGTCTGGATTGACTAATGCACCCTCTGTATTCATGGATATAATGAATAGAGTTTTCAAGGAGTATCTCGATGAATTTGTGGTGGTATTTATTGATGATATCTTGGTATACTCCAAAACCTACGAAGATCATGAAATCACTTGCGCATTATCTTGAAGACTCTGAGGAGGCATGAATTATATGGGAAGTTTAGCAAGTGTAAATTCTGGCTTCAGGAGATTTCTTTTCTTGGCCATATTGTCCCTAAAGATGGAATCTTTGTTGATCCTTCTAAGACCAAGGCAATCCAAGAATGGCCAGCACCTACGAGTATAACTGAGGTACGTAGTTTTATTGGTTTGGCAGGTTATTATCGACGTTTCGTCCAGAATTTTGCCCGATTGGCTAACCCATTAAAGAAGCTCACACGTAAAGGGGTTAAATTTGTTTGGACAAAAGAGTGTGAAGAATGTTTCGAAGAACTGAAGAGAATATTAGTCAATGCTCCTATATTGACTCTACCATCGGGGAATGATGGGTTCGTTATTTATAGTGATGCATCAAAGAAGGGACTTGGCTGTGTCCTTATGCAGAATGATAGAGTTATTGCCTATGCATCACGATCGTTGAAAATTCATGAACAAAACTATCCTACTCATGATCTTGAGTTAGCAGCTGTGATCTTTGCTTTGAAGATATGGAGGCACTACCTCTATGGGGAAAAATGTGAGATTTATACTGATCACAAGAGTTTGAAGTATATTTTCTCACAAAAAGAACTCAACATGAGGCAAAGGAGATGGCTTGAATTACTCAAGGATTATGATTGTACGATACACTACCACCCGGGGAAAGCAAACAAGGTGGCAGATGCTTTGATCAGAAAAGACCATGGAGTTTTGAACATGATGAGAATTGAAAGGGATCCAATTTTCATGGATCTAGTGAATATGGACATGGGAATAACCAGGGAAGGTGAAACATCAATGATTTTTCAAATGGTTGCCAAACCATCTTTACTAGAAAGGATTAAGAGTTCTCAGACCGATGATGAAGAATTTCAGAAGAAGATTAAAGCTGTGAATGATGGGAGATTGAGAGACTTTGTGTATGAAGATGGGATTTTGAAATTCGGGAAGAGACTTTGTGTTCCTGATTTACCTGATCTAAAAAGGGAATTGCTGGATGATGCCCATAGTTCCAATTTCTCAATACACCCTGAGAGCACCAAAATGTTTAGAGATTTGAAGGAACATTTTTGGTGGGACAACATGAAGAGGGAGATTGCTGATTTTGTGTCAAGATGTATGGTTTGTCAACAAGTGAAAGCTGGAAGGCAACAGCCTGGAGGAGTCATGCAACCTCTTCCCATACCGGAGTGGAAATGGGACAATATTATGATGGACTTTGTCATGGGGCTACCAAAGACTCCTAGAAGGAATGATGCAATATGGGTTTTTGTTGATCGTCTTACCAAGTCAGCACATTTTCTTGCTATAAGAGAAGATATACCCCTGGAATGTCTAGCAAGACTATATATTAATGAAGTTGTGAGACTTCATGGAGTACCCTTATCAATTGTTTCTGATCGTGATCCCCGTTTTACTTCAATATTCTGGAAAAGTCTTCAGAAATCCCTGGATACTGAACTTTATTTGAGCACTTCTTACCACCCTCAGACAGACGGACAATCAGAACGGACTATTCAAACCTTAGAAGACATGTTGAGATCTTGCTCACTTGACTTTCATGGTATGTGGGATCAATATTTACCTCTGGTAGAATTTTCCTATAACAATAGCTTCCATTCAAGTATTCAGATGTCACCATATGAAGCGTTATATGGAAAGAGATGTCGTACACCAACCTGTTGGGATGATGTTGGTGAAAGAAAACTTGTAGGCCCAGAACTGGTGGAGGAAACGGTGGAAAAGGTGAAGGTAATCCAAAATCACATCAAAGCAGCTCAAAGTAGGCAGAAGAGCTATGCCGATAATCGAAGGAAGGATTTGGAATTTCAAGTCGGTGATCATGTTTTCCTGAAGGTATCTCCATGGAAGGGAGTCATACGTTTTGGTAAGAAAGGTAAATTGAGTCCCAGGTACATTGGACCTTTCGAAATTCTAGAACGAATTGGGGTTGTAGCTTACCGATTGGCAATGCCGCCAAGTCTCTCCAAAGTTCACGATGTGTTCCACGTATCTCTATTGAGGAAATACATGCCTGATCCAACGCATGTACTCACCTATGAAGAATTAGAACTGGAACCCGATCTGTCTTATTGCGAAGAGCCCGTCAAGATTCTTGATACGAGAGAACAAGTGCTGAGAAACCAGACGACGCGTCTGGTAAAAGTTTTGTGGAGAAACCATAAGATGGAAGAGGCAACGTGGGAACCCGAGGAACTTATGATGAAGAACCACCCGAGTCTTTTTATGCATTAATACCCTAGAAATTGCGAGGACGCAATTATTTGAAGGAGGGGAGAATGTAACACCCCAAGCTTTTACGGTACGTTTCCCTTCGAATAATGCGATAGCGTGTGTTGTACGCAACCTCGAGTTCTAACACACACCACAACTAATTAAACTAGCCGTTGTGAATAGTAATACCTACTTTTTGAAATCATATATATTTTATATTTCAAAATGGACTTCATTTTTGGATTCGGAATATCGAAATTAGCCTAGGGTGAAATTTTGGTACTTTTCGGATAACTTTTATATTTTGATGAATAGTGAAAATTACTAAATTCTAAATAAAAACAACTTTTTTAATCAAAATAATTAATATTGATAAATTATGAATTTGAGTGGTTTTAAAGTATATTTAGAATATATTTTTACCATTCAATTTAATGTTTGTCATTGGACATAATTTTACAATTAAACCGAACATAAACAAGTGTCAATCTATTGATAGTTATTATCTCTTAAAAACACGCTTTTTGTTTTGACAGCGGGAATTAATTTTAAATTAATTTCTGCCACTTCTGTGTTTTGAATTTGGAAAAATGGATTACATATTTGGAATCAGGATGTCCAAATTATGTAAATAGGTAACTTTCATTTTTACACATTTTGAATAATTACTGCGGTAAATATTTTATTTACCATGGTTAAGGGTAAATTCGGTAAATAAGGGTTAAAAAATAATATTATAATAATACTAAATTACCCTAAAACGTGTCCTAACCCTATTGGTTGATACATGGTCGACCATGGGAATCTTTGGGTCGATTTTGGGACCCCATGGATCCACTTGTAAGTGATAATGACACTTTATTTTAATTAAGTTAAAATGAATACAAAAATGACATAAGCATATATCTTTTAGAAAAACAATTGTTACATAGGGTTATATATGTTGGATTTTAGATTATAAATATTCATTATAAAGATAAAAAGATTTCCTACATAATGATAATTTATTTATAATTTTTAGACATTATATAATTTATTTTATTTATGACACAATGATGATGCAGTAATTTCTAAAATAGTGAAAAATTAAAATAATTGATATTATAAATACCCAAATAAATATAATATGAAACTTTTAATGAATTAAACTAATTTTCTAGGATAATATGATATATTAGGAGTTATTTAATTGACTTTTTTCGAAGTAATCAATCTGTTATGAGTTTCAAAAAAATCAATATTGAATAGTGTCAAAATTGACACAAAAGAGTTCTTAAAACTAATATTATATTATTAATTGATATTAAATTTTTAAAAATCTACGGTTCGGCCAAGAGACTTATATAATGATAAGATCATCATTAATGGACCACTTGGGGGTCGCTTGTATGTATATGGTAAGTCTATTAACCATATAATATAAAAATACAAAGAGACATTGTAAAAGTGAAACTAATTAACTTAGAGTTAATACTTAAAGATAAGTATAATATAAGTACCCAAACCTGTCTAAATTCTATTGGTTGAGTTGTTTTCGACCTATCCCCACCTTAACCTTTGAATAGTCAATTTTGGAGCCATTAGAAACCTAATATGAATTTATTATAAATTAATATTTCTAGCTTTTCCAAAGGTGCCCCTCACCCCTCTTATAAAAAGGCACTCCTCCTTCTCATTTCTTCACACCTCTAAAGCCTTTTGGTTCGGCCAAAATATTCCCAAATACTCTCCCAACATCCCTAAATACAACCTAGAGGCCTTAGTTTGATCCGAAAGCCAACCTAAGGAGCCCTTTTGATCAAATCAAAAGGAAGAACCCGAAGAAGAGGTAATGATTTCACCACCCTTTTCTAAGTTCATTTCTTCTTCCACTTCTTCTTCCTTTGTTCTTACCATTCTAAAATAATAACTCCAGTATCTCACATATACTGTGATGTTATTATAAATATGGTACAACCATATTCATTATCCTATCCACCCTTTGAATAACATGTCACCATACGTGCGTACGTACGGCTTACCGTCTCCACGTCGTGGTGTAATTGTTATTCAATATAATATTATTTGGATGGGTATAATAATGATGTGTAACTCATCTAAATAATAAATCTAACATGTTAATGATTCTTTATATATGATATACCATCCATTTATATATTATTTTAATATCAAAAGAATGATATTGTCGCTCGTGTGTACGTACGGACTACCGTCTCCACGAACGTGATGAGATTCATTCTCCATCGTATCCATTCAAGTATAATTTGATGATTTAAAAAAATGATGTTTAAGGACTTGATATCATTCTGGATATGAATAATATACAACCTATCCTTTACATACATGTCTTACGTAACAAAACATACAAAAGAAAACAAGTAAGTTAACACCCGAAACAACAATAATACTAAGATATTATTATCAAATCAATATTAAAAGATCATATATGATATCATATTAATGTATATGATTCTTGTATAATTTAATAAAAATTATTTCACCATTATACAGGAGGTTAACCTACCACAACCAAGGAAAAGTACAAGGTAAGGGTTATTTCACAATCTCTTCATTATCCGAGGTTGTATTATACATAATAATCTACTGGGATCTATTTATCATCCACATCCATGTTTCTTTGAAATGTATTTCAAAACATTTTTACTATTTACAAGAATATGGGTTAATGTCATTTATACCCTTGTTTGACTTTTTATAAGAGGTTTATAAAGGAATCTTTCCGTCATTTTCAAAACAAGGTCCTTTTTAACCTTTTCGACTGAATTGAGGTAAGAATGTTTTTTTTAACTTATACGGCAGGTGCAGTTATTTTCCGCCATTATAAAATCGTCAAAGCATCCCTTAAAAGCTTATAAGATTATTTTCAAAGAAAATGTTTGATTTTATATGGATCTTAAATGATTTCAAAATAAAAGGAGATATTTCTTTAAAAATAATTTTGATTTCATCTATGTCAACATCCTTTGATGGGTTTTAAGATTATTTGAAGTTGATTTATTATGATACAAAACTTCTATGTTGTTTTGAAGGTTTTGTGATATGTTTGACTGTGGATGTGCTATTTTTATACCATTCATAGTTTATGGTGAAAGTATTGACATTTCGTATGCTAGTTCCAATAAGAATGTTTATGTTATATTTCAATCTTTACTTCATATGAATGTGTTGGACAAGTATGTTCCAGGTTGGGGACTGGTTAAAGTAAGCCCTCCAGGTTGGGGACTGGTAAAAGTAAGCCCTCCAGGTTGGGGACTGGTAAAAGTAAGCCCTTCAGGTTAGGGACTGGTAAAAGTAAGCCCTCCTGGTTGGTGTCCGGTTATTAGAGGCACTCCGGGTTGGTGCCCGGTTATTAGAGGCACTCCGGGTTGGTGTCCGGTTATTAGAGGCACTCCGGGTTGGGTTCCGGTTACAGTTAGCCCCAAGGTCTTGGGACGAGGCCTTGAAAAGTAATTAAAGTTTAGCATTATGCATTCCAACATTATGAAAGTGTTTATTGATATTGCATGTGATTATTCGATTAGTAGAATATCCATGTGAACAATTAAATGGCATTATTTCATTTTACTTTTTCCATACTATGTTGAAGTTCAATTTTAAAAGGCTTTTGTTTTAGTAATTCATTGCCTTAAATGTTTATGCTTATTTTGAATGTTCCACTATATTGTTATCCTTACTGGGCATTTGAGATCACCCCTTTTCTATGTTTTATTATTCCCAGTTAGTGAAGAAGTAATTTATGAATGACTTGCAGGGATATTATGAGGGGTTAATAGTGTGGATTTGAAGACTTTGTTGTTGTAGTAGTTTTTCACTTTGAAATGTAATGTAAAACTTTATGATTATATCTAGTGTTTCCAAGGCTACTAAACCAATCTGTCTTTCGGGATTTGATCTTTCTTGTGATCATGCCAATGTTATGTAATTAATGCACCGACTCTGGGTAGCTAGGGTTGGGGCGTTACAATGAACCAAATGGGGTTCTTTTGGATTGTTATACTAATTTTATTAACCATATATTATAAAATTACAAAGAGACATGGTAAATGTCAAACTAATTAACTAAGAGTTAAATCTAAATGATAATATTAGTATGATGACCTAAACAAGTATAAAACCTATTCGTTGAGATGTATTAGAATCATACTCACCTTATCCTCGAAAGAATTTATTTTTGAACCATTTGAAACTGAAAATGATTTTATTATAAAATAACATTTCATGCTTTTCTAAAAGTGACCCTCACCTCTCTTATAAAAGTGCACTTCCCCTTCTCTTAATTTCACACTTCCAAAGCCTTTTATCTCAGCCAACCACTACCCAAACATCCTCCAAAAATTCCACCCCTTATTCTAGAGGTATTACTTTGGCCATAAAGCCAACCTAAAGAACACATTTTATCAAATATTAAATTTTTTTAATATTTACTAGAGAGTGGTTTAAAGTCATTTATTCCCTTATTTGAACTTATATGTTTTGAAATGAATATTTCATCTGTTTTCCAAAGAAGGTACTTTATGACCAGTACGCCAAAATTATGCTATGAGTGGGTTTTATTTATCTAATACAGTTGGTGTGGATATTTTATTCTGTTATAACATTGTTGAATCTTCCCTTACAATCTTATAAGAAAATATTCAAAATAATTTTTTTTATTTTATAATTACATGACTTCTAAATTATTGAAATATAAAATGAGATATTTCTCACAAAAATTTTATATTTCATCTTTATCAACATTATGTGATTGAATTTAAACATATTAGATGTTCATTTATTATTATAAAAATATTCCATATTGTATTGAAGATTTTGTGATATAGTAGACTATATATTTTTAATTTTTATATCATTAATTGTTTATGTATAAAGTATTTACATTTTGTATGATAGTTTTAATACAAATGTTTATATAATTTTTAAACCTTTTCATATAAATAATGAATTGGAATTAGTAAGTGATGGGTTGGGCCTGTTAGAGCTCTTTGATGAATCAATATGTCTCATGAGACAAAATAGTGTCTTGCTATAAGGCTTTGAAAAAATGTTATTTTTTGTCTTGGAAGAAGGCATTGACTATGTGGTTAGGAAGTCTAGAATTATACATTCCATCGTTATGAAAGTAAATATTGATATTTCATGTGATTATTTGACTAGTAGAATATCCATGTGAATAATTAAATAGAATGATTTGGTTTTATCTTCGCTATATTATTCAAATGTTTCTATTTAAAACCCTTTTGATTTATTCTTATACATTGCCTTATATTTTTATTCTCATTTATGAATATTTCTTCTATATTGTAATCCATACTATGCATCGAAGATCACCCGTTTCAATGTTTTATTTTTCTCATGATGTGAATATGTATTTTATTGTTGACCTTCAGGGATAAACTAAGGATATAAGTGTGTTAAAATGGGGACAAATTGTTTTTGATGATTTTATCTAATGATGTAATGTAAAACTTATGTATGTACCTAGTACTTCCAAGGATACTAATCTAATCAGTCATTCAGGACATAATTCCTTGTATCATGGAATTGTTATGTAATAATGAACTAACACTAGTTAACTAGGTTCAATGTGTTACACTTGGTATCAGAATAAGTTTAGTACAATCATTTGGAACTATATTTATAAAAAATCCAATTAAAGAACACTAACCTAATATAGACATTGCGAATTTGTATAGGAGAACTTTCTAGAATTTTGGTACTGTAGAAATTTTGTGATTTTTCCCTAAAATAAATCCATGTTTGGATATGAACAAGTAGACGCAGATCTGGAACAGATATACCTAGGGATAAGACCTAAAAACACAACTTTGATCTAGATTCGTACAGGAACTGGTGCACGACAATGGGGCTTGCTGCACTGTTTGTTATGAAACTCCTAGGTATATTCTTAGGATTATACTCATTTTCATTACAAACCATAATGAAGTGTTCATGAGTATATACTTCCTTAAAGAATTTTTTTATGATTATTGATTAAATCCATAAATTGTTCAATATATGTTAAATGTTCAACATGTTTGGAATTATGTATTCTGATTAATAATCTAATATAGTGTTTGGAATAGACTAGAAATGTCATATAGCGGAAGGAATGTAAACCGAATCAACCCACATAATCCATGTAGGGATTTCCCTCATTCTCAAGATAATTATAGTGAAGCTGGGGATGCAACTGGTGCTGATCAACATATCACCATACTAGGAAAACTCACTCAGGTTTTGAATAACAACCATACCTTTATGGAGCACCCTGATCTAAAACACAGAGGATCAATATTAGACCACTTTATGAGGCACCATAACTGACATTCAATAGGATTGCAAATCCATTTGTTAAGGAGAAATGGATAAATTTCCATGAGAAAATATTTCATTCTTTGGGGAGTAGCGAAGGGGAAAAGGTATTAATGGTGGTCATTAATATAAAAATAAAATGAATATAAATAAGTATCAAACATGGAATGGAGGGATTTTAATGAAATTTTCATAGAAAAATATTTTCCTCATAACCATTGAGCAGATATGGAAACACAATTTCGGAGTCTGGGGAAAAAGGAGAATAAGAATGTTGCAAAGTATGAGGCTAACATTACATGGTTAGAAAAGAATACTTCAGAATACATACGTAACCTAAGGAGTATGATCGATCAATTATTTTATGGGTTAAAACCATTTCTATATAGATCATTGGCCTCACAATCCTTCTAATCTTACGAAGATATTCTCTCATGCGCTATCAAGATAGAAAAGGAATTCTCTAGGTTTTAAAACATTAAAGAAAATAAAGAGAATAATTATAAGGCCCCAACCTTAATCCATACTTATTCTTGAGTTATTAAAAGATTACACATTGAGGATATTTTCAGGTTTAGAGTTTTAGAGAATTAGATCATAAAACATACAATACATTCCGCATTTAAACAAAGTGGTTACATAAAAGATAGTATTCATTTTTCCCATCGATGGAAAAATATTTAATATAAAACATGGATTCTTTCTTCACACTTCCTTGCCACTATCATCACATCATGTACCTTTCCCTTGACCTATGAAAATCATTTCAAAAACATGGGATGAGCATAAAAATCTCAGTAAGGGATATGAAAATATGGAAATGAAACATGAGTACATATATACATAAGAATGAAATCATACTTTACCCATAAAACATAATCACTTTTACATACCAAATCCAAATTATGAATAAATCATAGAAATCATAAGACATAAAGGTAAATTGAGGCATTCATAACATTCTTACGTATGGAGTAACCCTCTGGGTTACGTTTGGAATACCCATCATAGTATATTCCCTAAATCTCTTCGGAGAAACCATAACGTTTAACTCCTTCATGTTGCCCAATGCATTGGAGAGCTATGTCGGGCTCACCCGCCCTTAGTTTATCACGGAACCAGCCATCATCATAATAATGACCAACAACCACAACATAATCGTATCATATAAAACTTGCATAAAGGAAATATTTCCACCTTTCAATCAGAAGATATCAATACAACACATTGAAGAAAATCCATTATGAAAAGCATTTTCAATACCAAAAAAAGAAATGTAAAACATGGTATTTATTTTTAGGTTAAAAAAAGGTATGGCTTTTAGAGGAAGCCGAAACTCAAATAATGGTCACAGCGGCGGAGAAGTATCTGTCACCGCAAACGTACGACAAAAATAGTCTCGTTTGTCGTTTAGTAAAACGCTTCGTAAAAAAAAGACTGCTTTTGGATAAACGAAAAAGTCAAAGGGGTTTATTCAGTGTATAAAAGAAGGTTCTGCATAAAAGAAAATACGCCTCAATGAAAGGATATTGAGATGAAGTCACATACCTCAGGTCCGACTTGACTCGATTGTTCTTTAACCTCTTTAAAATGGGTAACTCTTTTTGATTTGAGCTCAAAAGCTTCCTTGGGAAGACTTCTGCCCAATGTGAGGCTTCTAAGAGTTATAGAGGGATGTGGAGAGACACAATGGGTAGGGGATTTCTGAGACAAAGTCTTTGAAAGTGTGAATACGGTGGTAGAGGTGGGGGCCTTTTATAGGAGTAGAGGAGGGGCACTCTTGGAATGTAAGGAAATGTTACATTATTTTAAAATGGGTTTCAGATTTAAAAGGTCCCACATTGATATAATTTGAGGATAAGGTGATAAGGGTTCGAAATATTCCCATCCAATAGGTTTTTGACAAGTGTAGGTCTTATATTTTACATTATCTTATCATTTTATTTAAATTGTTAAATAATAAAGTAATCACTACATCATCATGATGTCATAAATAATTTAATTTATTTAATGTCTAAAAATTATAAAAAAATACAATGATGTAGGAAATATTTTTAGCTTTCTAATGACTATATATAGTCAAAACTATGACTTGTATAACCCCATTTAAATTTTTTTAGTAACACAACTCATGTTTGTGTCATTTTTACTTTTACATTAAATAAAAAGATATTAATGTCATTTTCTTTCCAACATAGCTCCATGGGGTCCCCAAGTTGAGCCATATATTGTCTTGGTCGGCCATGACACATCCAATTAGAGTAGGACATGTTTCAATCTCATCTCATATTATTAAAACATTATTTTTACCTTAATCTACACTAATTACCTCTAATTGCAATTAAAAGCATAAAAGTTACTATTCATCAAAAATTAATGTTTTTCAGAAAAATACCAAAACATCACCCTAAGCTATATTTGATATTCTGAATTCAAAAATTATGTACATTATACCATATTCAAAACATATAAGTTACATTTATTAATTTAATAATTAATTCCCGTTGTCTGAGCAAATAACGTGTTTTTATGAAACAATAAGTAGCAAAAGATTGACACTAGTTTAAGTCCAATTTCAAAATGAATTTATTTCAACAACAACTATTGAATTAAATGGTAAAAATATATTCTAATTGAACTTTAAATCCAATTAAATATATAATATATCCATATAATTAAATTAGATGAAAAAGTAGTTTTGATGAAAAATGCAGTATTTTTTCACTATTAATTAAAAAAATGAACACTGTCAGAAAAATACCAAATATTTATGCAATGTAAATTTCAATGTCCCAATCATAAAGAATATGTTTATTTTGAAAAATAGAGCTTATACAATTTTCAAAAGTTTGATTTTAAAATGGTTTTCCATCAAAAGGCAGTAAAACAATCTTTTAAAAATATTAGTGTATTCCATGCTTAAGATTGCATTTATTCTCATTTTAAGCCTCTAAAACACAATATAAATCATTTATATACATAGATAAAAAATATATATTATTCATTACATACTTGGGATGTTAAATACTTCCCGCCTTTAGAAAATTTCATCCCCGCAATTTATTTACTTATCGAATAAGTGGGGGTATTTAGCCATCATTGCATTTTCAGATTCCCATGTTGTCTCTTAAACCACGATGTTTTTTCACAAAACCTTTACCTAATGAATCACCTTATTCCATAACACTTGCTCTATGTGGTCAAGAAACTGGACTTGTTGTTCCTCATAATATATGTTCTCTTCCAGCTAAACTACCTCTGGACTGAAAACATGAGATGGATCTGGCATATACTTTCTCAACATCGAAACATGAAAAATATTGTGTACCTGAGATAAACTCATAGGTAAATCCACTAGGTATGCAACTGATCCAACTCTCTCTAGAATTTCATGTGGTCCAATGAACCATGTACTCACCTTTCCATTCTTATAAAATCGCATCACACTTTTCCATGGTGATACTTTGAGAAAAACATGATAACCTTCATCAAAAGAGAGATCCTTCCTCCTATTGTCCGCAAAAATCTTCATCCTGCTCTGAGCTGTTCTCGTGTGTTTCTGTATCAGCTGAACTTTTTCTGCCAACTCTTCTACCAATTCTGGTCCCATCAACTTCCATTCACCCACTTTATCCCAGAAAGTTGGAGTTCGACACCGCTTCCCATGTAACTCCATAAATGGTGACATCTGAATACTAGAATGAAAACTATTATTATATGAAAATTAAACCAAGGAAATATGTTGGTCCCAATATCCCTGATAATCCATCGAACAAGCACGTAGCATATCCTCCAATTTCTGGATCGTTCGTTCTGATATCCCATCTGATTGAGGATGAAAAGCTATACTAAAATTTAATTTAGTATGCAATGACTTCTGAAGACCCTTCAAAAGTTAGAGGTAAACCTGGGATCACGATCAGAAACAATGGAGAGAGGAATTCCATGTAAACTGAATATCTATTTAATATACAAACATGAATGTTGATCTAGGGAAAAATTATCTCGAATAGGAAGTAAATGAGCAGATTTAGTCAAGGGATTAACAATAACCCAGATTGCATTATTACCTCTAGATGTCCTCGGTAATCCCACAACAAAGTCCATAGATATATTCTCCCATTTCCACTCTGGCACTAGTAAAGGCTAAAGTATCCCTTTCGGTAATTACCGCTCTTCTTTAACCTGCAGAGAAGTCAAACACTTCACAGTAAAATCAGCAATATCTATTTTCATTCCTTCCCACCAGTAATACTCCCACAGAACTCTGTACATCTTAGTACTGCCAGGATGAAATGAAAATGGAGAACTATGAGCTTCACATAACAACTCTCTCTTCATTTTAAATCACAAGTCACACACAATCTCTCCCGAAATCTGAAAACACTATCGTTATCAATGTTGAATTCAGGCAACTTACCCTTCTGAACCAGCTCTACCTTTTTCTGCAACTCATTGTCTTGCTTCTGTGCATGCTTGATTCTGTATGATAGGGATGATTTCACTGATACCTAAAACAAATCAGAAGAAAATCCTGCACCAAAAACATATGTGCCAAATTTCATAAAATCCTTCACCAAAAGATCATGTTCCAAACACAACATTGTTAATAAAGCATTAATTTTTCGACTCAAAGAATCAGCCACTTTATTTGTTTTTCCAAGATGGTAATGAATTTTATAATCATAATCCCTGATTAATTCTAGACATCTCCTTTGCCTCATGTTTAATTCATTCTATGTGAATATATACTTTAAACTTTTTTGATCGGTATATATTTCACACTTACTCCATACAAATGATGCCTCCAAATTTTTGGAGCGAAAACTACATCAGCTAATTCCAAATCATGTGTAGGGTAATTTACCTCATGAGTTTTCAACTTTTGTGAAGCATAAGCAATTACCTGATCATTCCGCATTAGGACACAACCAAGTTCTTTCAATGAAGCATCACTGTATATAGCAAACTCACTATTCCTGGAAGGCAGTTCCAAAACTAGAGCATTCACCAATATTGTTCTCAGTTCCTGAAAACAATCATCACATTCTTTTGTCCAGATAGACTTAACAACCTTCCGAGTTAGCCTAGTCATTGGACTAGATTACTGTAAAAAATTTCTAACAAACCTTCAGTAATATCTTTCCAATCTAAGGAATCTATTAATCTCAGTTACATTTGTGGGTCTTGGCCATTCTTCAACAGCCTTTGTTTTTGCAGGATCAACGGTTATCCCATATTTAGAAACAATATGACCAAGGGAAGAAATTTGTTGCAACCAAAACTCACACTTTCTGAATTTCCCATAAAATTAATTTTCATTTAAGGTTTTAAAAATAACTCTTAAATTTATTTCATGCTGCTCTTTACTTTTCGAAAATAAAAAAAATATCATCAATGAAAACCACCACAAACTTATCCAAGAACTCATGGAAAATTATATTCATTAATTCCATGAATACGGCATGTACATTGGTTAGCCCGAAAGGCATTACTACAAATTCATAAAGGCCATATCTTGTACGAAACGTGGTCTTCAGAATATCTGCTTCCTTTACCTTAAACTGATGGAACCCCGATCATAGGGCAATATTTGAAAAATACTGTGCTCCCTGGAGCTGATACAACTTCATTTGATGTCCCGACATCTACTGAAGTAGTTGCAAAGGATTTCACCACCCCTTTCTTCTTGTAGTCTAACTGCTTACCATCACTCAAGCTCTTTTTCGGACACTCGTTTGCACAGTGACCTATCTCATTTCACTTAAAACATTTCACTAACTGTAAATAAAATTTGGATTTACCATCACCCAGTTATTTTTCAGTGCAATCACGAGCCTTATGTCCCATCTTACCACATCAGTATCACCTCACAGAATTCAGAAGACATTCCCTATCATGCCTTTTACCACATTTATCACAAACTGGAAACCTAGTTTTCTTACCGTCAGTCCTTTTTGAAGAATTCTTTCCTTTCTCCTGCCACCTCGGTCTCTTATTCTGTTGGATGTTATAGAACACTTAATCATCGGCAAACTCCATTTCCACCTTCTCAACACATCGAACAAGCCCTTTATAACTTTTAAACTCATAATAATCCAATTTACTTCTATATTTTGGCTTTAATCTTAAGTAAAAATGATTGATTTTACTATCAAGGTCTCGGATAAAATTTGGAGCATGCCTTGCCAATCGAGTGAACCTTTGTTCACAGGTAGCCATTGAGTCTTCCACTTGCCTCAATTCCAGGAATTGTTTTTCCATCCTAAGTCGAACAGCCTTAGGAAAATACTTCTCAAGAATCATACCTTTGAATTTATCCCAGTCGAGATCATTAATCTAATCAGTGTCCCTAATATTTATAAACATTGACCACCACTGATCTGCTTCAACCTCTAAAGAGTAAATAGCAAGACTAACCTTTTGATTGTCTGAACACCCCATGACATCGAAAATCTTCTCCAGTGCGTTAATCCAACCTTCAGCTAGAACAAGGTCAGATTATCCTTTGAATGATGGGTGATGTTGCCTCATGAAATGTTCCACCACTGACATGTTCCTCTGCGGTTTATCTGGCTGATGTCGTTCTTGGATACCACCACCATTTATTTCTTGAGTCAACTGCGCCATTACTGCAACAAACTATTTAGTTCCAATTCCGACCATCTCAGGATGCTGATTCGGTAGGTTATTTCGTTCTGTATGCCTTCCTAGCACTACTTCAATGTTTCTTCTACGGAAAACCATTCTGAACAAATGTGTCTTAGATGAAGCAACATGGTAATCATCAAATGCTATATCATTTCAATTTTACCATTAAAATTTTTGGATAATATTTTACTAAAATTATAACTCTTAATGTTATCTAAACCTCCCTATGATACCATCTATAAGGCCCCATCCTTAATCCTTACTTAAGCTTGAGTTATTACAAGATTACACATTGAGGATCTTTTCAGGTTTAGAGATTTGGAGAATTAGATCATAAAACATACATTACATTCCGCATTTAAACATAGTGGTCACATAAAAGATAGTATTCATTTTCCCCATCGATGGAAACATTTTTAATATAAAACATGGATTATTTC
This sequence comes from Viscum album, assembly GCA_963277665.1. NCBI lineage: Eukaryota > Viridiplantae > Streptophyta > Magnoliopsida > Santalales > Viscaceae > Viscum > Viscum album. Next base: position 115,311,768 of record OY728160.1, on the reverse strand, counting down.
TTGACACTTCCTTGACACTATAATCACATCATGTACCTTTCCCTTGACCTGTAAAAATCATTTCAAAAACTTGGGATGAGCAAAAAAATCTCAGTATGGGATATGCAAATATTGAAAGGAAACATGAGTACAAATATACATAAGAATTAAATCATAATTTACCCATAAAACATAAGCACTTTAACATACCTCATCCAAATTATGAATAAATCATAGAAATCATAAGACATACAGGTAACGTGAGTCATTCATAACATTCTTACATAGGGAGTAACCCTCTTGGTTGCGTTTGTAATACCCATCATAGTATATTCCCTAAATATCTTCGAAAAAACCTTAACGTTTAACTCCTTCACGTTACCCAATGCATTGGAGAGCTATATCATGCTCACCCGCCCGAAGTTTATCACAGAACCACCCGTCTTCATAATAATTCCCAAGAACCACAACATTATTGTATCACATAAAACATGCATAAAGGACACGTAACATTTCCACCTTTCAATCACAAGATATCAATACAACACATTGATGTAAAAACATTATGAAAACCATTTTAAATACCAAAATAAAGAAAAATTAAAACATTGTATTTATTTTTCTGTTAAAAAAAACGTATGGATTCTATAGGAAGCCTAAACTCTAATAATGGTCACGGCGGCGGAAAAGTCGTTTTCGCTGCATACATACAACAAAAACATTCCATTTTGTCATTTAGTAAAACGCTTCGTATAAAAATAATTCCTTTTGGATAAATGTAAAAGTAAAAGGGGTTTATACACCATATAAAATTAGGTTGTGTATAAAACAAAATATTCCTCAATGAAAGGATATTGAGACGATGTCCCATACCTCGGGTCCGACTTGACCCGATCGTTCTTTTACCTCCTTAAAACGTGCAACTCTTTTTTATTTGAGCTCAATGGCTTCTTGGGAATACTTCTGCCTAATGTAAGGATTCTTAGAGTTATAGAGGGAATTTGAGAGGAAAAAAGGGAAGGGTTTGGCCAAGGAAAAGGCTTTGGAAGTATGGGTAAGGTGGTAGAGGTGGGGCCTATTATAAGAGGAGAGGAGGGGCACTCTTGGAATGTAAAGAAATGTTTCTTTATTTTAAAATGATTTTCAGATTTAAAATGTCCCAAATTGATATAATTATACTATAAGGTGATAAGGGTTCGAAATATACCCATCCATTAGGTTTTTGACAAGTGTAGATCTTAGATTTTACATTATCTTTTCATTTTATTTAAATCGTGAAATAATGAGGTAATCACTGCATCACCATGATGTCATAAATAATTTAATTTATTTAATGTCTAAAAATAATAAAAAAATAATATGATGTAGGAAATATTTTTATCTTCCCAATGACTATTTATAGTAAAAAATATGACTTGGATAACCCCATTTAAGAAATGTTTTAGTAAAACAACTCATGTTTGTGTCATTTTTATTTTACATTAAATAAAAAAATATTAATGTCGTTTTACTTCCAAAGTGGCTCCATGGGGTCCCCATGTTGACCCATTGATTGTCTTGTTAGGCCATGACACATCCAATAAGGTTAGGACATGTGTCAAGCTCATTTCATATTATAAAAACATTATTTTTACCATAAACTACACTAATTACCTCTAATCGCGATTAAAAACATAAAAGTTACTATTCACCAAAAAATTATTTTAATCCCATTGAACCACATTTTACTCTTAATGAAAACCATTTATGTCATATTTTTTGAAATTCAAAACACAAAAGTGGTAAAGTTTCATTTAAATGAAAAATCATTTTTTTAAGTACCACTTAGTGGTTTCACTATTCATAAAAAAATTGATGTTTTTCAGGAAAATACCAAAACATCACCATAAGATATATTTGATATTCTGAATTCAAAAATTATTTCTATTTTAAAAAATTAAAAACATATAAGTTACATAAATTAATTTAATAATTAATTCCAGCTGTCTGAGCAAATAGCGTGTTTTTATGAAACAATAAGTAGCAAAAGATTGACACTAGTTTATGTCCAATTTCAAAGTGAAATTAATTCCAACGACCACTATTGAATTAAATGGTAAAAATATATTCTAATTGAACTTTAAAACCAATTAAAAAGATAATCTATCTATATAATTAAATTAGATGAAAAAGCAGTTTTATGTAAAATGCAGTACTTTTCACTATTCATTAAAAAATGAACATTGTCAGAAAAATACCCAAAAATTATCCAATGTAAATTTCAATGTCCCAATATTAATGAATATGTTTATTGTGACAAATAGAGATTATAAAATTGTCAAAAGTTTTATTTAAAAATGGTTTTCCATCAAAAGGCAGTAAAACAATCTTTTAAAAATATTAGTGAATTACATGCTTAAGATTGGATTTAATCTCATTTTAAGCCTCTAAAACAATATCTAATTCATTAATAGACATAGATAAAAAAATATCTATTATTCGTTACATAAATGGGATGTTACAATAATAGATCTACTGAATAATATAGAAATGTAAATAAGGGATGAAGTGAAAAGTTGAATATCCAACCTACAGATAATGTTGGAAGAGACACCCTAGTAATTTCCTAAAGGTAATGGGATTCTATTACATGTGTGGTGGAAAAGGAAACCAAGATTTTGATTACAATGAGAAGAAAGAGGTTGCCAATGTTGAATGCTTCAATTGTAGAAAAAATGGAATTCTGCAAATGAATGTGAAACGTGCCAAGGGAACATTCCTCTGAAAAGGCCAAGGGTGCAAGGCTGGGCTTATGCGATCACTACATCTGATGTTAAAGCTCCAAAAGATATGGTGGCCGGTAATATAATGGTGTCCTCAATTTTAGAAAATTTTTTATTTGATTCTGGATAATCGCATTGTTTCATATCATCCATGTTGGCTAAGAAAATTAGATATTTTCAATTTGACTTAACAAGGGGGTGGTAAATCAAAAAACCTATGGGATGTATCACAACAACAATGTTTTTTGAATCATTTTCCCTTAGGGAATATAAATGTTTTTTATCTAATGATCTCATCAACATACCCATGATTTAATTGGATATAATCCTCCAAATGGATTTTTTTAGACCATTATGCGAAAATTTATTGAATGAAAATAGAAGTTACAATTTCCTATGTTGATATAATGTACCTTAACTTTAGTGAAGATACATCACCACCATGTTATTATCTAGATCAACCCCTAGTAGACATAATATATTAAATAATTAGGTATGAATATAATGAAATAACTATGGGTGAGGAATATAATGTTCAAACTGAAGACATGCCTATTGAGAAATAATATGATGATGTGTTTCTAGATGATTTACCTGGACATCCTCCAGAACGAGAAATTGAATTCTCCATTGATTTAATTCATGGTTCATAGCCCATATCAAATACCCCTTATATAATATCCATAGTGGAATTAGTGGAATTAAAGAATCCACTATAGGAATTGAGTAATAAGGGATTTATTCACCCTAGTGTATCTACAAGGGTATCCCCATATATTTTTGTTAAGAAGAAAGATGGATATATGAGTTTTTTCAATGACTATAGGGAGATCCATTCCATAACAATAAAGATCAAATATCCCCTACCTCGCATTGAAGATTTATTTGACCAACTTCATAGAGCTTAATATTTTTCAGATATTGACCTTCGATCTGGATATCATCACTTGTGTGTGAAGAAGGAAGACAATTTGAAAATAACATTTCGAACTAGGTATGGGCTTTATAAGTTTACAGTAATGCCTTTTGGATTGATTAATGCTCTCTCTATCTTGATGGATCTAATGAATATAGTTTTCCAGAAATATCTTAATGAAATTATAGTGGTATTTATTAATGATATCAAGGTATACTCAAAAATCTATTTGGATCATGAAAATCACTTTCACACTATTTTGAAAACCCATATAAGAAATGAATTATATGGTTAGTTTTGCATGTTTTAATTATGGATTCAATATATTTCATTTATAGGCCACATTGTCTTTAATGGTGGAATATCTATTTATCATTCACATACCAAGGAAATCCATGAATCACCATTACCGACAAGTATAACTGATGTATGCAGTTTTATTGGATTAGCGGGTTATCGTCGACATTTAATCTTGAATTCTGACTGGTTGGCTGACATAATAACCAAGATCACACTTAAAAGGGTTAAATATTTTTGGAAAAAATAGTTTGAAGAATTTTTCAATGAACTGAATAAAATATTAGTCAATTATCTTATATTGACTCTACCATTGGGGAATGACGGGTTTGTATTTATAGTAATGCATCAAAATAAGTACATGGACGTGTCCTTATGAAAAATGATAGATTTATTCCCTATGCACCACAACATAGAGAAATTAACGAACCAAACTATCACACTCATGATTCTTGAGTTAAAAGTTGTTATATTTTCTATGAAGATATATAGACAATATCTCTATAGTGAAAAATGTGAGAAATATACAGATCAAAAGAGTTTAAAGTATATGTTCTCACAGAAATAACACAACATGAGGAAAAGGAAATGACTTGAACTACTCAAGGATTTTGATTTCACTATACATTACCACCTAGGGAAGGAAAATAAGGTGGAGGAATCATTGATTGGAATGAATCATGGTGTTTTGAACAATATGAGAGTGGTAAGGGATCCTATTTTCATGGATATTGTATTGTTGTATTAGGGAATAACCATGGAAGGTGAAATATCAATAATATTTCAAATGGTTTCCAAACCATATTTACAAGAAATGATAAAGAGTTCTCAAATTGATGACGAAGTGTTTCAAAAAAAAGATTAAATATATGAACGATGTGAGATTGAGTGACTTCATATATGAAGATGGAATTTTGAAATTTCAAAATAGACTTTATGTTCCTAATATAACTAATATAAAAAGGTTAATATTGGATGATGCTCATAGCTAATAATTCTCTACACACCCTGGGAGCACTATGATGTATAGGGATTAGAAGGAACATTTTTGGTGGGACAACATAAAGAGGGAGATTGTTGATTTGGTGTCATGAGATATGGTTTGACAATAAGTGAAAGCTTGAAGGAAACACCCTAGAGAAGACATGAAACCTATTCCAATACCAGAGTGGAAATAAGATAATATTACATTGGACTTTTTCATGGTGCAACTAAAGACTCCAAGAAGGAATGATGCAATATGGGTAAATGTTGATCGTCTTACCAATTCATCACATTTTTGTGCTATAACAGATTATTTACACCTTGAACGTCTGTGAAGAATATATATTAATGAAGTTATAGGACTCCATGGATTACCCATATCAATTGATTATGATTGTGATCCCCATTTTACATCAAGATTCTGGAAAAAGTCTTGAAAAAGACATGGATACTGAACATTGTTTGAGAACTTCCTGCCACCCTCAAACTGATTGACAATCAAAACTAACTATTCAAACCATAGAAGACATGTTGATATCTTTCTCACATGACTTTAAAGGTATGTGGGATCAATATTTACATCTGGTAGTTCCATTCATGTATTTAGATTTCACCAAATGAAGTATTAGATTTCATGAGATGTCACACATATACTTGTAGGGATGATGTTGGTGAAAGAAAACATGTAAGCTTAAAACATCATGTGGAATATATGAAAAAAGGTGAAGGTTATCCAAAACCACATCCATGAATCCAAAAGTTGGAAAATGAGCTTTCTCTATAACTTAAGGAAGTATTTGGAATTTTAAGTAGGAGACCATGTTTTTTTGAAGATGACTCCATGGAAGGAAGATATATGTTTTGTTAAGAAGGGTAAATTGAGTCCTAGGTACATCAAAACATTCTAAATTCTAGAAAAAATTGGAATTATATCTTATCGTTTTGTAATGTGTCCAAGTAACTCAAAATATCATGATGTGTTCCACATATCACGGTTGAGAAAAATAAATTCCATACCCAACAAATGTACTCACCTATGAGGAAAATGAACTGGAACACAATCTTTCGTATTGTGAAGTGCCTATCAAAATTTTGTATACCATAGAACATGTTCTGAGAAACAAGGGGACTTGTTTCGTAAAAGATATATGGAGAAACCAAAATATAAAAGAGACAACATAAAGAACCTATTGAACATATGCGGAAGAAGCAACTGAATTATATTATGCAGTAATATTATAAAAATTTCAAGGATGAATTTATTTCTTGGAGGGGAGAATTTAACTCCTCAATCATCCACAATAATTTTCCCATTGAATAATGCAGTATCTTACATTGTACGCAACATGGAGAATTAAGACACCACAACCATTGAAACTAGCGATTATGAATTGTAATACCCACATTTTGAAATTTTATAAATTTTATTTTTCAAAATAGAATTCATTTTTGGATTCAGAATATCAAAAAAATGTAGGGTGATTTTGTGGTATTTTTTTGAATACATTAAATTTTTGATTAATAGGGAGACACTCTATGTTATTGGATTAAACCGATTTTTTATCTAAATAATTATTTATTTTATTTAAATTTATTTTAGGTCAAAATAAATACATAAAACCTATATATGTTCAATGTTAATTCATTGGAGTCATTTTATAATAAGATTAGATTTATAAAATTGTTTGATCTTTTTACCGTCTTTTACCCATATTCTCGGAGGATTTACAAATTTTCATAAAACATAATTTTACCTCTTCTGTGAGTTAAATTTCCAAATTCTGGGAGACACGATTAATATACGTATGTAAAATGTTGTTCAATAAAATGAAAATATTTTTTTGGTGAATAGTGACTTTTGACTTTTATTTACCATGGTTGAAAGTAAATAGGGTAATTAAGGGTAAAAATGATATCATAATTATCGTAACACATGTCTTAATTCTTTTGGATAATGCTAAATCGATAAAAAACAAACATAGGAATAAAATATGATCCACTTTTGTCTACATGGATTAGATTTGGACATTTATTATTATTTTATTTAAATTATTGTTAAAAGAGGTAAATTCAATTTTTAATAACTAAACCATTTTTAATATAAAATTATACATAAGAAAAATTCAACTATAAATATTCATTAGGAATATAAAAATTATTTCCTACATAATGTTATTTTATTTATCAATTTATAAATTAAATAATTTAATTTATTTGTGAGACAATGATGATGCAGTAATTACCTTATTAATGAATGATTAAAATAATTGATATTAGAAATTCCCAAATAAATTTAATTTGGGACTTCTGATGAATTAAACTAATTTTCTAGGTGTATATGATTGAGATTTATTAAATAATTTTTTTGAAGTAATCATGTTGTTATGATTTTTGAAAAAAATACTAAATATGCTCCAAATTGACGTAATTGAGTTTTAAAAAATTACTATATTTTTAATTGATATAATATTTTTAAAAATATAATGTTTGGCCAAAGGACATATATAAGGTTATAAATATTAATAATGAACCATATGGTGTTCTCATGGCTTATTATAGTAATTTTATTAAACATATAATATAAAAATACAAAGAGACATGGTAAATGTCAAACTACTTAACTAAGAGTTAAATCTAAAAGATAAGGTTTATATGATGTCCTAAACCTATCTAAAACCTATTGGATGAGTGGTTTTCGACCCAAACCCACAATAAACTGTAAATAATTTATTTTGGAGCTATTAGATACCGAAAATGATTTTATTATAAAATAATATTTCATGGTGATCCAAAAGTTACCCTCACCACTCTTATAACATGGATCTTCCCCTTTTCTTAATTACACACCTCCATAGCCTTTAGGTTAGTCAAACCCCTACCCAAATACCCTCCCAAAATTTCTCCCTTCATCCTAGAGGCATTCCATCGGTTAGAAATCCATCATTATGAAAGTGGATATTGATATTACATGTTATTTTTCGACTAATTGAATATCCATGGGAAGAAGTAAATGGAATTATTCATTTTTATCTTTTCCATATTATTTTTATGTTTATGTTTAAATGGATTTGGTTTTAGTCTTATACCTTTCCATAAATGTTTATGCTCATTTATTAAAGTTTCTGATATATTGTTATCCTTAATGAGCATATGATCTGACCCCATTTTATTTTTAATTTCTTCCCATGATGTGAAAATGTATTTTATAGTTGACCTATAGGGATACGCAAAAATATAAGTGTGTTCAAAAAAATATTTTTTTTTTGTTTTTATCTAATGATGTAATGTATAACATATGTATGTATCTAGTGCTTCCATGGCTACAAAACTAATCAGTCTTTGAGGACATAATTCATTGTATCATGCCAATGTTATGTTACAATGCACTGAATCTGAGTAACATCGGCTGAGGAGTTACAATATAAATTATAATATTTGTATTATTTTTTAATTTTATGATGTAGTATATAAACATAATATTATAAAAATGATACTAGTTCATTGTGGTCATAAAAAAACTGGCCAATGGAATGAATCATTTTTCATTAATGTTATTTAAAATGAATCATCCTTACATGAAAAAAGATAAATATATAAAGGGCCATATAAATTTCTATAATTTAATAAATATCATTTAATAATATTTTAGATGATTAATTCATTTTGATTAGAACTTCCGTAATTATACACAAGAAAACATAAAATTAAACCATGAAAAAAAACTCCCTACATGACAAAATTGATCATTATAAATCTCCATAATAGATATAGATGAATGAAATAAAATTATAATACATTAAATATGAGTTGAATGGGTTTTTGAATAAATTAAATAGTTGGTCTATTTTGATTATCTAGTTTTTAATGTAAATGTACAAAACACTTTTAGACTTATGGAATGTGGTAATCGATGAACCTCCATTTTCCATCAGTTTATTCATTCTATCCCTTTACACTACTATAATTATTAATTCATCTTATGTAATAATACTAAATTTAGTTTTTATGTTCCAAAAATATCTAATTATCTCAATTATTTATTCTGTTATGGGGAGATACAATTTTTATAAGGATTATTTATAAATTCCACTCGATATGAAACCCCGGATAAATGGGACTTCCCAATTGCTAAAATATTTTCAAGTAAAATAATGTAACTATTTTAATCCACCAATTATTTAAAAAATCACTCATTTTAAGATGAAAATATATATTAGTTAATTTTTAGTTTTATATAAACAACAATGAATTTTTCTTATTTAAAGACACTTTTATATTTTCCATTAAGCCAAACTAAAGTTATTCATTTCCAAAGTATCATAATTTTTTTTCATATTATCATTATTTTGGAAATAATTATTCATGATATGTTCATACTCTATTTTTTAATTGAATATATATTATTTAATACATTATTTCACAAATTCCATTATGACACACCCGTTGGTTATTCCATATGAGATGATTACGATGCCCATTTTTTTCCATGAGAATCCTATATGTATATTTCTTCATATAGAACGCATAATCATAGTCATGTTATGGTGGGTGAACCCAAATAGTGCTCTAATACACTAGGAAATGTTTAATCTTATTATATTTCATCTTTGGATATACAATAGACCTAAACCCAATAAAGGTATTTTTCCACCATGTGATATAGACTTTGAAGATAGAATTTCATCATGTTTATGTTATGTCATATGATTCTTATAAATTCATCCATTTCCTTGATTACATGAACCCGTGTTTTATAAGTTATTAATACATCTCTTTAATCATGTTCTATTCCATTTAATTTCATTATGTTATTCCTTCTTACTATGTTCTATGATTTATTCTTATGGTTAGTAACTTAAGGGGATTGTTACCATATCCATTTTTTGTGTATTCCAAATATAATCCTATACATATATATGATCTTAATTGAATTTAGTATTTCATTATAGATTTCCATTAACAGATGTATTTATTTTGGTTTCAGGATTTATAGTTATGTACCTAGTCTTTAAAAGACACCAGACATTATGATCCATGGTTTTATTTAATTTTTAATTATTAATAAAATTATATAATTATATCTATAAAATGATATGGTAGCTTTAGGAAAAATATCCCCTCTGTATATGGGTAAAACCTTCATGGTGAGTTTCCTATTCTATAAACATGTGAAGATTTACTCATATCATCATTAGATATATAGTTATGACCATATATCCAATAATTTGGATTTATAAAATAATCCATTTGTAAAATTCCCCTTATATGAATGGGACATACATGTGTGGGAAGTTTACCTTTCAATAATTATGTGTGGATAGATTCCAACAACTGTAGGATATGTTGAAACATCTATTTCTAAAAAACATGGTATAGCCACAATATAAACATTTCTCTCTCCCTGATGATGAGTATTACCTATGTAGGGAGATTTTAGGATTAAACTACATGTTTCTTGATTGATTCCATAATATGATATGTATTTAAAACCATATATTCAATCATAGATTGATATAAAACATATAAAATGAAAAAAATACCCATAACTGAAAATGCTATATATGTTTGCAGTGATCCATCTGAGACCCACTGTCACATATCTTAGTCAATGCTCTGGTTGTCCCTTGTCTTCATGATAAGCATATATATTGTAAGCTTTATGGATATATAAATCCACTCTAGATGATATGACTGATACATACTTCATATTGGGAACCAAAGCTTAGTTACATGGTGTTAAAAATCATAAAAAATGAATCAAATTAATCATATCATCCCCTATGATGGTATGTATCTAAGAATCACATTTCTTATTTAATCTGCTCATAATTTATTCAATTCATTCTAGAATATACTTTACGCTACTATTACCCTTCTTAAATCATAAATTCCTTATGAACCAATATCATAACAATGAATTATGAGACCACAAAACCAGTTCCATGATTTGATACACATCACATGGAACCCCATGGACCTGTATAACACTTGAACAAGGCTCTTCACTTTAGAAATTTTGTTATTGGGACTGGTAAATACAAACAGACCCTTGGATTCCATAACAAACAATATACATCTCTGTTTATTTTCATGATTGTGTGGGATATTAAAGGCCACCTCTATTTCTATTGGAAGGAATTTACACACTTGTTTCGACGACATTTTAACATAGATTTTATTGTGTTATGATTTACATCATACATAACCCAAAATATACAAGAACATATAGATACCATTTATGTTACAAATTTGTTCATAATACCCATTTTTAAAGAATATATATGAAATCACATCCTTCTAACATTCCATTTTGAGGTAATAAAATGTTTTGAATACCCCATTTCCTTGATTTACTCACCCATATCTAATGAATACGTGTCATATCAATATAGAGGGAAATCCTTAATAGAGATTATTATGAAATCATTTCTTCCCTTAAAATATTTAAAAGGAAATATAGAGGATCCTAGAAAAAAATTAGAGTATACAATTTTTAATTAGTTTAATTTCATATAGAATAACTCAACCAACACACTTGTCCTTGCCACATATAGCTTTATTGTTCACATGAAAAATCTATACAAGAAGGGCTCAATCATATTTCCAAAAATCTATAAGGCTTTTCTTGGAAAATAGATTCTTCTTACATCTAATTTCCCCTAACCATTGGACAATATCCACATGTATATATTGTATAATTTTAAATTGGTTTATACATCTATACAATACAATGTTAATCTGAGTGGAAAACATCCTTAACACATTACTTTAAAATGAAAGGATAACATTTTTATCACATGATGTAAACAGAATGATTGTTATGTCCCTACTACATGAACCAATGTTTGCAGGACATCTCTTCAAATCATTCCTCCTGAAAGGACCCAAATAATGTAACCCTGGTTAACCATGGTATAGGGTAATTTTTAAAATTTATAGGCCCCTCATCCCATAAATCGCAGTTCATGTCTTTAGTACCTCAGGTTTCCTCAATCCTTTCAACACAATTAGATGGGAAAAGATATATCTATTTTCCATGATATAGATCAAGATGGGATATTACCTACAAAAAATATACATCTTGTCCTTATAGGAATTTAGTTTCGATCCTTGTGAGCATGGGGACACCGTGGTATAACTCAACACATTACAGTTTTTTGGTCATTCCTTACAATACAATGTAATATACTTCTCATGAGTTGAAAAACTAGATTGATGTTTTAAATAATAGTCAATTTATCATAAGTATATTAGAGTATTCTTTACCCTATGTGTCATGATTATTTTGTTGTGTGTCATTACCTCATACCATCTCCACATGAATCATGACCATAACCCGCATAGACTTCAGACAATATTTTTCGAAAGTAAAATTCATCCTTTAACAGTCCAATTATAATTACCATAAAAATTATAGTGAAATACACATAAATCTTGTTTCGTTGAAACTAAACAAAGGGAATCTTGATAAAAATTCAAGTCTCCACTCACTATGATCTTCATCTCTAGAGTGTATGTAAAATGATATAGCATAAATAAATAAAGTAAATGCGCATTGGGCACATTTTGTGGCCCTAGTAAAATTAAATCCAATCTCTTTAAACTACTTTCTATAGGAAAAATTTAGCCTAATATTTTATTCTCTTATCATCACCTTGAAAACATGTTTAGTAGAAGGTGAAACAACATTTATTCTCCTCAAACCATCTTAAAATAATTTGTAATCCACTAACCACCATTATTTCATTTATGATTAAGCCAAAAAAATGAGTTCTTTGAGTCAATATCCATCTCTTGGAACCCCATGGACCATGGGAATCCATTCTCTTATGTTTCCAATATACATTAATATTAATTAGTATTGTATAATCAAAATACACCCTTGTATTGTATGACAAACCCCTTAAATTTTGGAGTTATTTTATTGACAACATGGATCCTTACAGGCTCCCTTGATTACTTATAGTAAAACGGTGGCCACTAGTTCCCATATTAAGTTAACTTCTATATTCATAGACTATGATTTATAAGCCCTACGGACAAACTACATGTGTGTATCTGAAATTATCAATGTTATCTAACTATTTATTTTACCCCTCTCAATTTTTTTTTCAACATTCCCTTCCTCAACATTTCTATGGACCCCACTATAGGACTCGTAACCAAATAGAATTATGAATATTCTTCTCATAAAAATGTTAAACTACCCTAGTGTACTATAATCGTCTTTTTATAGCATTAACTTTATGTCCCACATCATTTTGAAGACATTTAAATGTACAAAATCATTCATGGACCATGGAATGTAGAGTGTATACCCTTTAATTTAACATGTATGTAATTACTACTGTCTCATGCATAAGGGAATCTAACATACCAATAATATTAATCTCTTCATTTTGAGTCTGGACCTCTGATTTTCATGATGCCCATTAACATCGTGGTTGAATGAATCATCATATGAAGACAAATTTCATCCATGGTATGTCATCTTTATTCCACATTTACTGACTCAAACTCCTTGACATGTGATATATAAAACAGATATTAGAAATTTCTATGTGGACTCAACTGTACTACAATATTAAAATCCAACAATAGTTTTCTCATAAATTTTTCCTTGTCCTTGGAGTAGAGAAAAAATGTTTTTCTATAATTCATGTAACTATTATGATATAATGTATATGGGCCGCTGGACATCATACTAGAGAAATTTCTTCGTAATAATATAACATTAATCCCCATGCTCCACAACAACACTAATCTAGATTCGAAAACCATCAAGAGTTTTGTTTTATCCTAATAATTCATGCCCATCTTACATTAATCAATCATGTCCTAGTAAAATGACACTAAACTGCACAACACCTTCGCTACATGAAGAATGCATCTAAACTACATTGTTCCATATGTAAGTGTAAAATCACTCTAAATAGAACAATATATTTTTTCAGGGATGTATGACATTAAACTGGACAACATTTAATATCCAATCTACATGATGTTAAACTACATATATGGCACCCTTATCAGATGATGTTAATATTCATGGAATACATATTTACCGCATGTTATTAAATTAAAAAGAAAACATTACTTCATGATTTTTATTTTATGAAAAAAAAGAACTAGATTGAATAACCTCAAATAAAAAAAGTAAAAGGATTAACCAGGGATAAAATCATCTATAACACAACAATTGTTTAGTTGTAAATAACATAAAATACAAACTAAAATAGTTTTAATGATTATAGGGTAGAAGGCCTGAAAAGGGAATATAAGGAAATTGTGAGGACTATACTCACTAGGAATTCACTTTATGCTATCTTAGTAATATTGAAAAATTATAAAATAAAAAATTCATAAAACTTGTTAGGATGGAATCTCATAAGAGATCATCCTGATAAAAATCCAATTTCATGTCTATTGTGATTTCCCCATATGATGCTTAGGAATATTGTATGAAAATATAAAAATAAAAATATGAAAAAAATTTAGAGATCATTATGTGTACCTAGAAAATATCATGATATTCTCGTTATATAAAATTAACTAGGAAAAAATTGAGCATTTGTTTTCTTCAAGACATATATTTTTAAAAAAAAATCACTTTAAATTAGGTGATCATACGAAAACATGAGCAGGTACATCAATCAAGTAAACCATGTCTGTGAAAATTAATAAGAAATTCCCTATATAAATATATTTTGATATAAACAATGAAATCTATGAATTTGTATTTACATGGTATTATATAAAGGGTGGGTATCATTAATTATCTGGATGAAATCATGTTAGTAAAATGGAAATCAAATCATGAATAAAATAAAATTGAAAATTAAATTTCAATATCAAAATATTCTTTGATTAAAATATTTAAAAACGGAGAATATCCACATTCTATATCCTATGTGAGTATTTAATCAATAATAAGAATATTTTGGTCAAACTACACTTAATTTTGATCTAATACATTTTTTATATCTACTACAAGAATAGTTTATTGGGCATTGAGGTATCATCTACCCCTTTTACTCTACTTCTGTCTGAGAATAAAGAGTTTCAATAATTAAGGAAAACTCCCCAAATAAATTATTAGATGTTTATAATTACAACGATGGCACTAAAATATTTGAATTCGAGAGGGATAAAAGTTTCTCATTTCTTCATACATATGCATTTATGACATCCATCTAGGTATCTAGTTTATAGATTATATAATGTATTCTCACATCAACATCGATGATTCCCTTATAAATTCATACAAGGGTGTCACAAAATCAAAACCATTTAATTCATCCATTGTACTAGTCAAATTATCTTAGGTGAAGACAATTTGTCTCATGATATCATAAAAAGGCTGTAAATAAATGACTCTTACCCCCATATCCTAAAATATAAAGAAAATCATTCATCATGACCATGTAGCACCTCAAACAAATTATTTTTAATCAAGGCTTAGATTTTTTAATAAATTCTCTATCATGATACATGGACCTATATCACCACTAGATTGGGTTTATTGAAAAGTGGTATGGTGGAAGCAGATAATGATTAATAAATTGAAAAATCTATATAAGCTACTCTCCGAATCAATACATCATTCATAGCTGATAAATAAAGTACATGTTCATCAAAAAAATTGTCCCACTACTAGGATGTTAGTCATAAGTATGATTATGCTTATTTAAATGATTTATCATGTCGTAAATTAAATATATTAATTCTATTGGCATGGGGTTCTATGAAGCACATGGGTTCTCCACCTAATTGAAAAATATATTTTATAAATTATGCAATTAGGCTTCCACTCAAGTATAAAATTTTTCTTTATATAGGAATAAATAGGTTTCAACAATAGAAAAGATAATCTCAGTGTTTGTGTCTTCATGTTCTAACATATGCCACAATATTTGACTGATCCTAGGTTTTTGTTCTCCCTATTCACTAGAAGAAGGGATAAGATAATGAAATTGAATACAACCAATTTGGATAGAGATTCATTGATGAGTTTATGGATCTCAAATAATCATATCATCTACATAAAACATAAGAAAGCCATCCCATAGATATATTTTTATAAGATCTCAACGAGAGAGAAACCATAATTATCAACAATTATTCATGATTTTATTGGATATTAAATGATGTTAAAATGATAATACTGGCCCAAAATGAGAATAACCTCATCATTACCTTGTAGTAACTCTTCAAACAAAGAACCATTCAACAACATGTGATGAAACAAATAATCAGGAATTCTAGTAGAGTTATTATAATTGTAAGACTGTAAATGATCTCTTATCTATCCTACTAAGAATATGTAAGGGATACCAATCATGTAATGGGTATTTCCATATTGGATGTAGCCATGGATTTGGTAAAGGTGAGAAACATTCATTGAATATATGTTAAGAAGGAACTAATATACTAATCGGTATGTAATCACTAGTATGCCTTCATGAATTCCCATGTGTATATAACCGATTGGGAAAGAACATTTTTTCATTAAAATGGATTAAAACCCGACTAGAATAATATTTAGATATACCTTTGGTTTGACCCATTAACCCCAAAAAACATACAACCAAGCAACAAGGATTTCCCAATAATATCTTGTGGTATCAAAACCATAGTGGGAAGGGCACCTGTGAAGGTGTAAAGTGGTTGGTCAATAACCAATAAGACATAGAATAATATTTACCTTGTCCTAATAGGTAATAACTGAGTGTAATTATATCTCCATTCTAAACATACCATTTTTTTAATCATTTCCATTTCAAATATCTAGGTTTCTGCAGGGTAGTCCCAAACATCTGTGGTGGGAAGTAAATTATCAAACACCTCCCATGTGGAGATATCCCTCCAAATCGGTAAATATCCTATAGGTTTATCCCAGTGTCGCCAAAGGATAATAAGATATTAGACAATTTCTAACTTACAATATATTATTATTTTATGAATCAAGTATGCCTCATAAATATGAATATTATGTATTTAGTGGAATAATTAAAATAATCATTATCTTTCCTAGAATGTCCATCCCCATTCATTAAAATTGATTAAATCTTCATTTATGTCCCACTTAGTGCTCCAATAACTTCTCAGTGTATTTAAATCGGGGACATGTCTGCTCAAATAACATTAATTAATTGGATAGTGGGAAATATTTTAACCATATAGACACTGAGATGAGTTCACCAACACATAGGATTACCCATAAGAATAATCCATGGACAATTAACATTCATTGTAAATATTTATCTGAATATAGTAAATAGAAGATGATAGATGTTTTGTTGTAATATTTTATTTATCCGAGGGATAGAAATCATCATCCCGTAGACCATATTCAAAAAAGGAATATGGTGTGATACTGGACATATATAAAGATCTATAGGAGAATCCCCTTTAATGACTTTTTATAAGAGAATATGTAATATTAGGGGACCGTATTTTGATTCATTGATATCATATCTCTATGTTCATATTCTTTGAAATATATATGTGAATTAAAATCCATATATAAAAAATAAGATCCATAGGTCAACTGATTGAAAATTCCTTCTAGAAGAGGTTCATGACTCTGAAAACATCATGTGAATTGAAAGAATAATGATGTAATTTCTGATCATATGAAATGATATATGTCTCATGAATTTCATAACCCACTATAGTAAGGTAAATATTATGTCCCTCAGAGATTCTCAGGACCATGTAGTCTTCTATAAGACTTCTAATTGGGAGACCTTATAAATGTCACATAAAACTCATAATGGTCAATAGAGCACATGAAAGAGCTAGTTGATCATGATAAACCTATACAATATCCATAGATCTTAAGAAATTGTTCATGGTTCAAAAATATTTCCAATATTTGGGCTTTGATTCATTTGAACAAGTGTTGATGAAATGTAAAAAAATTACCCTAACATATAATCAATTTTTTTGAAATAATCTCATTAAGTGATCTTGTGATGGATTATTGTTGATATATTTTATGAAATCGATCTTTTAATGTTCTATTGAGAAAGGGTCATGTGATGAGAAATATTACATGAGATATGGATTTCTCAGTTACAATTTATAGTATCTCCCAATTTTTCCCTATTTTTCGGATTCTTTTCTCAATACTAAAAAAACATGGAAACCAAACGTTATCTATGACACTAATCAATAGAACCACAATGACTATGATAGGTTTTTTTTGATATCTGTGTCCTTATCCATTTAGACCTCACTTCTAAGGTGGTTGGGGTGGATTTTTTTATGCATGCTAACTAAGAACTAATAATTGTAGAATCATGGAATTACCCAAGGAATGAGTAATATTTTCTCCAAATAAAAAAGGACTATACTAATGTCCAAGAATCCAAAAGATAAATATCGTATAAACTCTATAGGGCTGCATAATTTCAGGACAATTGTATGGCTATGAAAATGGATCATGTGTTGTGAATGATCTACTAATGATCACATGAGGCCCATGTAGAAAACCATCCAATTATTTAAAAGGTGTCTACAAAAGTACTAGTGGTTATGCAAAGGATTCTAGATGAGTCCCTCAAATCATGTGAATTGTCAACTGATATATGCCATATAATAATCTGAAAATCAATATAAATTAAATAAGTAAAAATATACCCATTTTTTTTTAGAAAGATAAATTATTATTACTGTGAAATGCTTATGTGAGTTTCAAGACCTCACAAATCCCCATTGAGACATGTCGACATTGTCAAATAAGAGCAATTGGGTTTGGAACCTTCTTCATACAATGGTCCTCATAGAAAATTACTTGATCATGTTATTCCCAATTATCTACATAATTTTTTTCATGGATTTTCAATGAAAATTTTCAAACACCATTATGATATTTTACATAGATCATGTGATGCATCACCGATAAGAATAGGGACTATCTGTGATA
Organism: Viscum album; assembly: GCA_963277665.1. Lineage (NCBI taxonomy): Eukaryota > Viridiplantae > Streptophyta > Magnoliopsida > Santalales > Viscaceae > Viscum > Viscum album. The sequence goes on along the minus strand of OY728160.1, from coordinate 115,292,900 downwards.
ATTCTCACACTCCATTGCGAGATTGTCTATTGATAATGAAATTACTAGAAATAAAATCAATTTGAAAAGGCCATTGGTCTTAAAAATAGTGTATTATATTTTTAAATATGATTAAACATCTATATAAATGAAGAAACAATGGTTTTCATGTTACGATGTAATGATCCTAATGCAATTTCCATTAATCATGTGAAGAGAATTTGAAAATACATATTGATCTCATGATACTGCCACTATAATCCTTCTTGATCTCTTTAGAGGCCTCTAACAAGCTACCTTTTCCTCTCAAGGGTTCCAATATAACTTATATTCAATGAAAGGAAAGAATTTTTTAAATTGTAAGGATCTAGTGAAGACTCTCAAACATGATGGTTCATGGGTGAAATTTCCGTCACCATAATGATTTGATATATAGTAAAAATGGTGATGACGGAGTGTTCTCACAGTTGTTTCTTGGGAAGCACCCAAGAACGTGGATGAGGTTTGTAGTTTCCTCAGGCTGGAAGGTTATTACCCGAGGTTCGTACCCAACTTCTCTCGAGTTTTGGAACCTTTGACAACCTTAACAAAGAAGGACCATGTTTTTTGTAGAGTGAGCAGTGCGAGGCAGCCTTTAGCTATCTGAAGGAGAAGTTTGTTAGTGCCCCAGTACTAAGACCACCAGAAGAAGGGGCGGCGTATGAGGTGTTCTGTGATGCTTCATGACAAGGCCTAGAAACCATTTATTGTTTTTAGTTGTGTGTTTGTTTAATGTATTGAATATTCATCCAAAAAGATGTCATATCTACGTTTGAGAATATAGTTTCACTATATATTAAATTATAAAATTTATATCATAAATTTATTAATCTAAAAATTTATATAAATATTATAACAATGAATAAAAATATTAAATATCAATAGCCATGTAAAAAATCTAGATCATCACATATATATGTTTCAGGATAAAATAATAAAATTAATCTTTTTCAACCAAAAAAATTCAAAAAATACATATATATATATATAGTAAAATAAATTCTATTAATTATAAAAATATTTCTCCAAATGTATTTTATTGATTTTTTAAATATACACGTTACGGTCATGCGAGAACCATACAAGAATGTCACTATGAAAACAAATCATAGACAAAAAAAAATTTATAAAAAACTTATACCTATTTAATATGAAAAAGATGATGATTAAGTTTTTGTATTATACCATCATGTATCCATTATTACCAAATAAATTAGAAAATATAATTTCTATAAAGGAAAACCCAGAAGATAGTCCATAGTATTTGGAAAAGATCATTGGTTGGTACTCCATGACTTCATCTATGGATACACAATCCAAATAATTAATAAGGTAAAACCCATTTGTACATCAAATTAATAACTATGTAAGAAAAATTTAACCATATTCCACCTTTTTTACTTATTTCCATATAAAATATTTGTAGATGCAATAATTATATATAATTTAAACTGAAAGGAAAACATTGTAAATGTATGAATTAATGGGGTGACCTCTTTCATCTTCATTATTAATTTAGAAATTCAATTTCTACTAATTTTTTTTCAATAAATTACATTCAGTATAGTGTGGAAATTAAACTGATGATTTTTTTATTCATCATTCAATGAGAAAATATCTATCCAAATATTGCAGTTATATTACTCTTATGAGTACATTTGAAAAATTTACCATTTCAAGCATCAAAATAAAAATAATACACTCATGTTTGGATTGTAATAATAATTTCTACTCAACTTGAAATTGAGTTCCTAACTATAGGTTTAATGATATCCAATATGAAGTAAAAATAGATTCCTTGAAATCTATATTAAAAAAGAAGCTATGAAAGTGTTTTTATATGTATAGGATTCACAAGAAATATTTATTTAAGGCTTTATGAAAATAATTTTTACTGAAAGTAGTGTATATATAATTTTGTAAAAAATTTATTAAAATGATCAAAAAAATAACATTAATTATAAAAGTAAAATTATATAGTTTTAAAATGAAAATGTTTAAAAAATTGATTCAATTAAATAGTTAATATTGAAATAAATTGTTTTCCCATATAAAATCTATTTGACCATTTTAAACTGGATGGACTATTAATATATCACAATACTTGTTTTAATCATGTAATTGGGTAATATTTTATGTAACCTTAGATAATTCCACAACATTATCAACATAAATATCACTAAAACGATTTTCCTTGAAAAATGACAGGCCATTGATAATTTTATGGGTCAATAAGAAACACATCTGATTTGCATTTGTTGTAAAGATAAATGGATCTACATTGAAATAACAAAAAATTGCATTCAGGTATTATCAATAAATAACAATTATATTGTATAAAACTAATTCTACAACACTGTTTGACAAAAGTTATGGTCCTTTTAATTTAATATTAATATTTACCCATATATCCTGGACAACACTAGAATATGATATTTTTGAAAATATAGGGTCTTTTTCTTTTTCCTTAAAATTTTTTGTTGTTAAATGAACTCCATTACTCAAATTTTTTTTGATAACTATTTTATTCATGGTATTTTGTATAAAATATTTAACCAATAATTTCAAAACTAGACCTTGTGATTATATCAACACATGATACCACTACTAAACATTTCACAGATTCTGACGAAAATCAAGCTAAAGTGACTCTACATTTAAACCATGTAAAATAATGTTGTCTTATACACATTCATCATCAACATATAATTTATTTTTATATTTTATACCTTAAATTAAAAAATACGTGATTATATATATATATGTACCTCACATGTGTAGTTGAAAATGAATAAATGTGCTTGTATCACTATATCAGACGTAATTTACATTAAAGTTGAGATTTGGATCCCCATACCTTCATAATTGATAACAATATGCCGAGATATAAGAAGACCAACATGCTCAACTTTATATAATAAGTTGTTAAATAATTTTTCAAATCATTATATATATTTTGAACTAATAAAGGACCCTGGTTGATGTTGATTTTTAACATATCCCTTCATTATTTTATTATATTATTCAAAAGGATACATTAATTAAAAATATATAGCCCTAATTATCATTGTCTCTCATAGAAAATTATTCATTAAATGAATCATTATAATTACAAATGATTTTGGAAAATATATTCCCATCTAAAAATGAATGAGGATAACATTAAACTCCAATGTATTTTAAAAAATTAGATCGATGACATTGAAATAAGTGGAATTAAAAATGTATAAAAAATGATGATATAATTTTTTATTGGTATAATCAATATTCTACATAGTGTAGATATTAGTATTTTTTTTCAATACAAGTCATTCCTGTGATTTCACACATATTACCGTTTAATCATTAAGTTATATTAGAATTTTAACATATAAAGAATACCCACATGGTAAATTAATACCATACATAAATTGTAAAGAAATAATCTATTAATCTATTCTAAAAATTTTTCTATACTAAGGTAAAAATTTAATCCAGACAGTCATGGTGGGAGATGATTCGAAATATAATACAATAAAAATTAAGTATAATAGTACATGAAATACCTCTATTTTTCATTAATATTTTGTTTATAAATATTTATAGATAACTATAACATACATTTTCATCAATAATAATTGAATATATTTTATGTCTTTACATACAAAACATTTGTTATGGTAGCTCAAAAATGTGGTCCATTTTTACCAACCCATGTCATTATGGGTTCAAAAATACAAGAGGAAATTCAGGTTATTATTTCATGGAAATTATTTATTAATGCATAATCATCAAACATTGTGCTTTAAACTTGGCTCATAAAATAAATATTTTTATGAGAAAAGACTCTAATTATAGGCTATCATCTGGAGAATTGGGAGAAACAATATAAGAATGCCATGTTTTTTGAGATAGTGTTATAGCCTAATAGGGTACCGTGATTCCTTAGCTTACTAGGGGTGACTCATTCGCTAGACCGGGGGAAAGATGATTGAATGTGATTTTATTGAGAAAATCCCCAAAATTGGAGTTAGGGATCCCCTTTATTTAAATATCCTATTCTCCCCAAATTTTATTTTATCCAGATGATTATCGGTGATCCCTTCATATTTATTTTGGATCCATGATGTCTATATCATGTGGTATTGAAGTTTCTATTGTTGTGATTGATTCCTAAGGGTATGTATAATGATGTATCACCTTTAATCCAATGATTCATAATTTTTATCTTTTCTATAAACCTAATATGAATAATTTTGGTAATATATTATGCAACCAATGTTTTTGTGTAAATTTATATAATATTGATGGTGATTTGGATTCACCATTATTATTGTATGAAGTACATTCCATGTTATGGGTTTACGATAACTATTTTTGAATTAAATTTTATGTTAATATGTTTGTAGAAATATGAGACATATGAATTGATGTTTCTTTATGGGGGTGTATTTTATTTTATTTATGGGTTCTATATTGGGGGAGTGGAACACTTGATTTTTCATGTCTTTGTTTTGATCCAGTTCATTGGAAATCCAGATCCTTTTCCATGGTATTGGGTGAGATTAATGTTGAGTATTAATGTTTCATCTATATATAATCCTACATATTTGGTTTCCATAATTATCTTTTGGGAGTTCTTGTATAAAGGGTCATTAATTCATGATTTGGCCAAACTGTGAGCCCAATTACATATTTAAAAACATATTTTTTTAACTTTATAAATCCATCATTTTTAACACTGTTGATTCATTAAACTTCATAGTTTTTCTCTAGTGACATATTAAATACTAAATATAAATTTTTAAACATTATTAATTAATAATCATGGTGAATTTGGATAATATTTTCAAGTATTTGGCCATCCCTTTGGCCCATCTTCATGATGTTCCATTCGATTACCATTTCTTTATGTGTGTTTATCTAAGTGAGGATAAAGATTACATTAGTTTCTATGGAGAGACTCTCTTTCCTTTATTCTCCCTCTTTCTTCTCGATCTATTTTATTTTGGTGTCCTCTTCTCCCCTAATCATGAATTATCTATAATTCTATTTTGGAATTATTTTTAATGGGGGTTTGGTTGTTTTAGGGTGGGTCTTCATAGATCTTGAGTGTTGGGAACCACAATGGGTGATTTTGGGTTTGCATTTCCTCTCTGCCTTGGATTTGTTTTTTGATATCCCTTGTAAAATCCTTTATCACTTTTGTTTCATCATTATCATGTCGTTATACCCTTATTTATATGATTTTTTCTTCTTTTAAACCTTTATTTTAATTGGTTTTTGTAAAAATGATATTATATACCTTATTTTGTTAAAAATATAACTGTTTATGTATAAATGTGCACTACAATTATTTGATAAATTATTCTATGATCTTTCACACTTGGTTTATTGTATATTGAATATGTTTCGTAGATTGAATAAATTTATGCCATGAAAATGATATTTTTTCCATTTTCATGATCTCAAAATTAGTTGTTTGGTTAATGAGTTCTTGCCATGTGTTCCGAAAATTTCCCTCTTGGATTTTATGTAACTAGTGCATATTAATTTTTATTGGGATTTATAAATAAATTTTCAACATTAAATATTTTATTTTTGGATCAATTTATAGATTTCCAATGTGGACTTGGATTTATAGAAATTTGGGTTTTTTATTATATGTTTTCGAAATAATTTCTGGAAAATGGACCATTTGGAATTTTATGAAAATGGTCACGTTTTGAATATGTTTCCATAAAATTTTAATAGAATTATGAAAGTGTTTTTATATTTTAAATGGTTTGTATACACCTCTTTATTATATTTTAAATGTGTACCTTTGGAAAATGTTAGTTTCGAGAAACATAAAATGACCCGTTGGGAAACATTGTGAAAAATGGTGAAATAGTTTATTATAAAAACCACATGCGAATGTTTCTCATGCCATGATTGTATGTCTATAGTTTAAGGGAATTAATTACAATGTAATCTGTATTATCTATTATAAGAGTTCCTTAGTATTTACTATTTATTTTATTTTTGATTAATGGCATGAGATCGGTCATTGGAGTGACTAATAGTGATGTCTATTGTAAATTGTCATTATATATTTTTTGATTGGATGCTCAGATGGCATCGATTGGAAGACACCTTTTTATATATATGAAAAATGGGAACTTAGAATATTTATTGAATATTATCAAAATTATTTCTATTATATTAATGTATGGACTGACCAGTGTCATGTAGTAGGTCGATTTATTTTGGAATTATTACTATCGGATTGGGACCCTCGGTCTGTACTAATATAGGGTGGGATGGTGTTTTGGAATTTTGATATTAATAATGTGTGGAATTCCAAAAGGTATGGAGTATCATGTTTTAGTATGTTCTGGTTTGTTCTATCTATCATAGATTCACTGATGTCTATGGGATTTAGGATTCTTGTAGTGATGAATCATATGCATTTATATATATTTACATTTCCCTTTTTGGGTGATTTCTATTATTGATTCTTGTGAACAATTTTTCATAGAACGTTGAAGGAAATTTTTTATTAGATTTATTAATGTTTATTTCAAATTAACATGTTTTATCATGTTGTGAAATTATAAAAATGTAAACATCAAACTAGTTGAATGAATTTATTTTTGGAATTGAATAATGGAAATGTCTCATACATTTATTTTTAGCAACCTTGTAGAAAACAATACTTTTATATATTGTACTTCACACTAGTAATTTATTTTTATCTTATTTTAATGGACGTGCATTTGGAATAGAATATCAGGATAACCTACTAAGTTTAAATACTCATACCAATTGTCATCTTCTGTTTTTATCCATTTTCCAGGTTTCTTCTTAAGCTCGATCACCTTCGGTGATGTGTGATCATTTTGTTGGAGAGATACTAGATTGGTCATATTGAGTATGTTGGTTATCCGGTATGGTATTTTGAGTTGTTTTTTTTGTTTTAGTTTCAGTTTATTGTAAAAATAATGTTCAGTTCAATTTTTATGAAAATATATTTTGGCAGACCATTTCAGTCCTCTATTAGTTTGATTGTTTATATTTGGATTGAATCATTCACTTGTGTACTATATTCATGCACTCAGTGCATTTTTCCAACATGGTAGGATCAGGAATGCCTCTTTGGACTTGTTGTGGGCTTTCCTAGGTGACCTGTATAGGGTCGACTTGGGCTGGTTCATGAAAAAATGGTATCAGAAATTGGTTAGGTCATAAAAGATCATTTTTTATAGGGCACCCATTATTATTTTGGGATGTCAAGGTATATTTTGTAATATTTTCAGGACTCAAGTGGATGGTATGATAAGAGGACCACGATATGTTTCTCATTCTAATCCTCATGTGGACATGGGATGTTCAGTTTTATTAGTGTTTTTGGATCTGTTGATTGTTTGGTGTTGGGATATGACAAGGTGAGTGGGACTAATGGTCTTTGAGAGTATGCATAGCCTGGAAAGCCATTTGGAGCCCGTGTAATTTTCATAAAAAGACTCTTTGGGTTGCTTTCCAATTTCACATATGGCCTCCAACCATAGGATCAAGTAACCCACTGACACTAGTTCCCTTTTGTGGGTCTCTTGGGATTTTTATGAATTATGAAATTAGTTTTGAAAATAATTTTGTGAGAATTGTAAAAATTGGTTTTAAATGAATGTTTGGTTGTTAAAAAGTAGAAAATGGGTTTTCAAATTTTAATATGGAAATGGTATTGTAATAAGGGGTTTTATTTTTTAAAACAAATCATGGGGATAAAGAGGAAATTATTTAGCTTATTGAATTTTCCTTAATTAAAACAAAATGTTTTTTGAAATGAAATTTTTGGAAGGTATGGAATATTTTAAGGTAATTATGAATCATTGATTTAAATGGTGTGTTTTAGGCTGTGGAAAGGTGTATAAATCTGATGAATTGGTTTTATATATTTGGTTTTGAGTGGCATGTGTTTTTCTGGAAAGGGGGTTTGGCCTTTGTGGTTGTCAGATTATGGAAGGATACCATGTTGATTTTTCTTAATCGGAATAGGCTATTTAGAATATAATGTTTGTTTTTTTAATTTCTATTAAATGAAATGTTTTAATTTTTAAATCAAATGGTTCATTATAAATCATGGTTTTTCGTGTGAAATCTAAAAATGTTTTTTTATTTTGTGGTTAATGTTCCCTGGGAAGGTACTTGATTATTTATATAATAATGAAGCTTGGTTTTTTCCTTCATTATTTTCTTGGGTTTTCACATAGAGGTTTTTGTGGATATATGGATGAATGGATGGTATGGAATTGTATTTCAGTTCTCAGAGTATCATGTAAATATTTATTTGAGTGAGACTTCATGAATCACCATTACTGAATGTGAAAACCCAACTAGGTTAGTTTAATTTTTCAAAATAGTTTTGAGGTGAAAAAAATTATATAATGCCTCAGCCTTAAACATTACTTATTGTTGAATTAAATGAATAATTCACATTGGGGATAATTTCAGGTTTAGAGTTTTAGATTCTTAGGACATAACTATTACATCTCAATGTTTACAATGTATAAACTTCTACTAAATTTCCATAAAATAAAAACTCTTAAAAAGAAACATGTCTAGTTCCATGTTTTTGATAGCATGTCTTTCCTTGATCCCATCCTTGACCCTATTCATCATTAAGTCCTATGGAAAACCTTTCAAAAACATGGTATGAACATAAAAATCCCAGTAAAAGATACAAAAATAAGGAAAACATTTAGTTTTTCAAAACAACAAGTAAACCAAGAATACTTTATCAAAGTAATACTTTTCACCTTTATGAAGTATAAAAAACTCTTCACTGAATAAAAGATCATTACATACCCTTTTTTAACCAAAATATTACCATAAAAACCCATATAAAGAACACATAACATATAAAGGTAACTTGGGACATAAACATACTTAAATGGAATAAACATACGGTCTACTTCCACACATATCTCTTAATGGAATAGCCATACGGCCGAATTCCATACCAAATGAATTAGAGGTTATAACGTAACCACTCATCCGGGTATTCACGGCACCACCCATCATATGATTTATCATGTAACCACCCGTAAAATTTCAATGTACCATAAATAGACATAAAATATTGAAAATATAAACATTTCAATAACAACATTTCATTTTCAATCACAATAAGTAATTCCAATATATTGAATTAATCAATCCATTTTCAAAAATCATTTAAAAGAGATTTTTGAATCAAAGTGTCCCATACCACATTGAAGCTTTTAATGGAATTATAATTTTAAAACATTAATATCTATATAAATAAATACTGAAAATAATTTTGAAAACAAGGACATTAAAGATAACGATTTAGAATAATGAATCTTTAAAACATTTAAAACGGTATTTTTGTTAAAGAGTTTATAACAAAATGAGAGACTCTTGAATACAAATAATTGCAAAATAACATTTAATCTGAACTTTATAATATCATGAGAATAAAGGGATTCATGATATAATATGTCAAAGGATAGTATACACACCATATAAGAGTAAATTGTTTAATAACAACAATGAAGCCTCAATGGAAATGTAAATTGAGATGAAATCCATTATAAAGATGGTATCCTTAAATTAAGGATAAATCTATCACATAATTATATGTGATAAATATAAATACACCCAATATTAGTGGATATTAAGTGTGAAACAATCAGAGGTCATTCACACATAATCTTGGAAAAACAAAACCAATGACATATATATTTATCTCAATGAAATGAGATTGAGTTATGATTTCCCATTCCACTTCGTAAGAGTTTATCAATGAGATGATTATGTCTAGAAATTGTATATCCACACAAGGTTTTGTGGAAATAACAACATAAAGATTCCACACATAATCATAGCATAATAAAATCATGAAGTAGAGGTTTAACCAAAAGAATTGAAAGTCGGTTAAGAAGTTCCCTTACAGAAATCTGACAACCTAACGACATCAAGTTAAAATTCAGAAAATGAGTTGATGATAGAGAAAATGGTATCTCATCACATGGACATAAAATTTATATAAATAATTATATAGAATAACATATCACAACATAATAGTATGTGAATTTACAGACATATCAAAATAAGTCTTTTAAAAATAGTAGGCTGAAAGGTCCCCTTAAAGAGTTGGGTAACTTTCGAAACATACACCCCATGGAAGAAGGGTCATACAATGAAGATGTAAATACTCATAAATAAAATTATACTACACATAGTGTATAATAATATTCATTACATACACCAATCAAAGTAAATAGTAGAAAACATAATATAAATGTCACGGGAATAAAAGTGAGATGAAAAATCCCTTACGAAAACACGACAGACTAACAACTCCACTTAAAACATCCAAAAATGGATTTATGATGTCAAATAGGGTATCTAATAATATGAGCATAAAAATTACTGTATGAGGAATATAAAATAACATCCCAAAATAGAAGAAATATGATCTTAAAATAAATGACATAAAAGTGAGTACTTAAAAAGAAAGAGAGAGGTTGGATCCCTTACGAAAATTCGGCAGCCTAACAGCGCCACTGAAAAATTCCAAAATGGATTGATGAGAAGAAATATGGTCCCCATCAAATGAAAAGAAAAATTAAAGTAATAGTAATAAAAAATAACATCCCAATCATAATAAATATGAGCTCAAAAGAAATGACATAAAAGAGAGTACTTTAAAAGAAAGAGAGAGGTTGGATCCCTTACGAAAATTTGGCAGCCTAATGGCGCCACTCGAAACATCCAAAATGGATTGGTGAAAATAAATAGGGTATCCCATCATATGAACATAAAAAGTACAGTAATTGTAATATAAAATAACATCCCAATTATAAGAAATATGTGCTTAAATGTAATGACATAAAAGAGTGTATATAAAAAGAAAGAGAGGGGTAGGATCCCTTAACTCATGTTCGACATGACTCGATCGTTCTTTAATATCCTGACTAATAAAATTTGGTCAATTTATAATTTCTTAAAGACATCCTTTAAATATTATTATTCAGTTCATATCACATATTATAATGTTATAATAATTGATTAATAAGGTGAGTTCATATCAGACTTTTGTTTCGATGTTCAGTGCATGAGTAAAAATTGAACTTGTTGGAAAAGAATTTTCCATGTAGTTATAGGAACATCATCTCCAGAATAGTATTAATGTTTTAAATATCATATATGTCCAGTATATATTAATTTTTTACTATTCCATAAAATTTGGAGATAAAAAATTAAAACCACCATTCAGGGAGACGGTATGTCGTACGTACGCATGAACACTACTTTCATTTTTTTGTAATATTAATGGAATTAAAATTAAAAGAGGGATATATATATATAATAATTCCAGAATTATATCTATAATTTATATGTAATATATTATATATAAATCCATTATATATATGTACTTATAATACTACAAAACATTTGGATATAAGAAATGAAATGTACCGTTCATGGAGACGGTAAGCCGTACGTACGCATGAACGCTATTTTCATTTCTTTGGCACATTAATGGAATTAAAAATAGATGAGAGAGATATATATATTATAATTCCATTATAATATATATTCTATATATATTACATAATTTCATCAATTTAATTCTTTATACATTCCATGTATTGCATGAACGAGTCACATCTTTTGAGAGGGTGATAGTCCACATTTCCTCAAATGAAATTATCGCATTTGCACAACATGAAAAGCATAATGTTATGTATTAAATATCAAATATAGAAGCATATATAAGAAATAAATATAATAAATATAATAAATAAATATAGTTCCATCATAATGGCCACCATGAGAGTTGGTATGAGAAGATATAACAATCATCGTTTCGTGAGGCAGTAATTCGCCATCCACAGAAATAGTATGTTCTTTAACCTTTAGACGGAGGTTTCTGTTAGTGTATCTAGAATCCTCCTCATTAAAAAAATACTAGTATATTTAAGATAATGGTGTTTTTACAAATGTAATAAATAAAATGAGTTTAGTGTGTTGGTAAAGCAAAATAAAACAAAAGAACAATAGGGAAGACATTACCTTTAAAACATGTAAATATTTTTGATGTGAGCTCAAAGGCTTTCTTGGGAAGAATTCTGTCAAAAGTGAGGCTTCTAGGAGTAAGAGAGGGATGTGGAGAGACAAAATTGGCAGGTTTTGGCCAAGCAAAAGTCTTTAGAGGTGGGGGTTAGTTGGTAGAGGTGGGGTCCTTTTATAAGAGGAGAAGAGGGGCACTTTTGGAAAGTTATAAAAGGTTACATTATTATAAAATAATTTTCGGATTTTAAAGGTACCAAAATTATAAATTTCTAGGATAAGGTGATAATAGTTCTAAATCCACCCATACAATAGGTTTTTGTCATTTTTAGGTCTTAGATTTTATATTATATTTTCATTTTATTTAAATCGTTAAATAATGAGGTAATCGCTACATCATCATGGTGTCATAAATAATTTAATTTATTTAATGTCTAAAAATTATAAAAAAATATCATGATGTAGGAAATATTTTTATATTTCTAATGAATGTTTATAGTTAAAAAAATTACTTGTATAACCCCATTTAAAAACTTTTTTAGTAAAACAACTAATGTTTGTGACATTTTTATTTTAACATTAAATCAAAAGTTATTTTTGTAATTTTCCTACCAAAGTGGCTCCATTGGGTCCCCAAGTTGACCCATGGATTGTATTGGTCGGTAAAGACATATCCAATGAGGTTAGGACATGTGTATAGGTTATTTCATATTATTAAAATATTATTTTTACCTTAAATTACACTAATTACCTTTAATCGCGATTAATAAAACTGAAAAGTTACTATTCACCAAAAAATTATTTTAATCTCATTGAACAACATTTTACTTCTTCATGACAACCATGTATGTAGGATTTTTTAAAATCAAATCACATAAGTGGAATATTTTCTTTTAAATGAAAAATCAGTTTCTTTAACTACCACTTAGTGGTTTCACTATTCATCAAAAATTGAAGTTTTTAAAAAAAATACGAAAAATTCAGCCTAAGATATATTTGATATTCGAAATTCAAAAATGATGTCTATTTTACAAAATTCATCACATATAAGTTGCATTAAATAATTTAATAAATAATTCCCGCTCTCAAAACAAATTGCGTGTTTTTAAGAAACAATATCTATTAAAAGATTGACACTAGTTTAAGTCCAATATCAAAGTGAAATTAATTCCAATGACCACCATTAGATTAAATCGTAAAAATATATTCTAAATAAACTATAATATAAATTAAAAATATAATCTATCTATATAATTAAATCAGATTAAAATGAGGTTTTGAATTAAAATGCAACATTTTCAATAATAATGATCATTATCGGAAAAATAACTAAAATTTACAACAAATAAATTTTGATGCCCAGATTCTAATGAAAGATTTTATTTTTTCAAATACAACATATAAAATTTTCAAAATTTTATTTAAAAAGGGTTCTCCATCAAAAGGCTGTTAATCGACCTTTTAAAGAATATTAGAAGATTTGATCTTAAAATATGATTCATTTTCATTTTAAGCCTCTAAAATTTATTGGATAAAAGTAAAAATATTTGAAAAACATATATAATCATTTTGTAGTTAGTTCCGTTCATTCCCGTCATTACAATGACTTGGCGTTAACTACCATTTAAATTAATATTATTTTATTATTAGAGTGCAACGTAAGATTTCAAAGAAACTCGTTGTTGCATATTGGGTACGCCATCGAGCATAAAATTCCCTTTAAAGTAATATTTGTATTTTATTCACAAATATGGATAAATGTGAAAATGTCATATTCTTTATTTACTTGGGGTGTTACAATTTCGGTGTTTGTTATGAACAAATGGTTATGTTGATGCTTTATCCTAGTTCTTAGATGTGTTGTCTTTTCTGTATTCTTCTTTATGATCCATAACTCATAAGCTTGTTAGGTCTTGAGATGTGATCCTATTTGTAACACCCCAAGCTTCTACGGTACGCTTCTCTTTGAATAATGTGATAGCGTGTGTTGTACGCAACACCGAGTTCTAACACACCATAACTAATCAAACTAGCCGTTATGAATAGTAACACCTACTTTTTGAAATTATATATATTTTATATTTGAAAATGGACTTCATTTTTGGATTCGGAATATCGAATTTAGCCTAAGGTGAAATTTTGGTACAATTCGGATAACTTTCATATTTTGATGAATAGTGAAAATTACTAAATTTTAATTAAAAACAACTTTTTTAATCAAAATAATTAATAGTGATAAATTGTGAATTTGAGTGGTTTTAAAGTATATTTAGAATATATTTTTACCATTTAATATAATTTTGGTCATTGTACATAATTTTACTATTAAACCGAACATAAACAAGTGTCAATCTTTTGATAGTTATTATCTCTTAAAAACACGCTTTTTGTTTTGACAGCGGGATTTAATTTTAAATTAATTTCTGCCACTTCTGTGTTTTGAATTTAGGAAAATGGATTCCATATTTGGAATCAGGATGTTCAAATTGTGTAAATAGGTATCTTTTATTTTTAGACATTTTGAATAATTACTGCGGTAAATATTTTATTTACCATGGTTAAGGGTAAATCCGGTAAATAAGGGTTAAAAAATAATATTATAATAATACTAAATTACCCTAAAACGTGTCTTAACCCTATTGGTTGATACATGGTCGACCATGGGAATCTTTGGGTCTATTTTGGGACCCCATGGATCCACTTGTAAGTGATAATGACACTTTATTTTAATTAAGTTAAAATGAATACAAAAATGACACAAGCATATATATTTTTGAACAACAATTGTTACATAGGGTAATATATGTTGGATTTTAGATTATAAATATTCATTAGAAATATAAAACGATTTACTACATAATGATATTTTATTTATAATTTTTAGACATTAAATAATTTATTTTATATATGACACAATGATGATGCCGTAATTACTATAATAGTGAAAAATTAAAATAATTGATATTATAAATACCCAAATAAATATAATATGAAACTTTTAATGAATTAAACTAATTTTCTAGGATAATTTGATATATTAGGATTTATTTAATTGACTTTGTTCGAAGTAATAAATCTGTTATGAGTTTCAAAAAAATCAACTATTGAATAGTGTCAAAATTGACATAAAAGAGTTCTTAAAACAAATATTATATTATTAATTGATATTAAATTCCTAAAAATCTAAGGTTCGGCCAAGAGACTTATATCATGATAGGTTAATCATTAATGTACCACTTGGGGGTCGCTTGGATGTATATAGTAAGTTTATTAACCATATTATATAAAAATACAAAGAGACATTGTAAAAGTGAAACTAATTAACTTAGAGTTAATACTTAAAGATAAGGTTAATATAAGTACCCAAACCTGTCTAAATTCTATTGGTTTAGTGTTTTTCGACCTATCCCCACCTTAACCTTTGAATAATCAACTTTGGAGCCTTTAGAAACCGAATATGAATTTATTATAAATTAATATTTCTAACTTTTCCAAAGGTGCCCCTCACCCCTCTTATAAAAGGGCACTCCTCCTTCTCATTTCTTCACACCTTAAAAGCCTTTTGGTTCGGCCAAACTCTGACCAAATACTCTCCAAACATCCCTCACTACAACCTAGAGGCCTTAGTTTGATCAGAAAGCCAACCTAAGGAGCCCGTTTGATCAAATCAGAATGAAGAACCCGAAGAAGAGGTAATGATTTCACCACCCTTTTCTAAGTTCATTTCTTCTTCCACTTCTTCTTTATTTGTTCTTACCATTCTAAAATAATAACTCCAGTATCTCACATATACTGTGATGTTATTATAAGTATGGTACAACCATATTCAGTATTCTATCCACCCTTTGAATAACATGTCACCATACGTGCGTACGTACGGCTTACCGTCTCCACGTCGTGGTGTAATTGTTATTCAATATAATATTATTTGGATGGGTATAATAATGATGTGTAACTCATGTAAATAATAAATATAACATGTTAATGATTCTGTATATATGATATACCATTCATTTATATATTATTTTAATGATATTGTCGCTCGTGCGTACGTACGGACTACCGTCTCCACGAACGCGATGAGATTCATTCTCCATTGTAACCATTCAAGTATAATTATCATTTGATGATTTAAAAATGATTTTTAAGGACTAGATATCATTCTGGATACGAATAAGATACAACAACCATGGCTTATGTAACAAAACATATAAAGAAAATGAGTAAGTTAACACCCGAAACGACGATAATTCTAAGATATTATTAACAAATCAATGTTAAAAGATCATATATGATATCATATTAATATATATGATTCTTGTATAATTTAATAACAATTATTTCACCATTATACAGGAGGTTAACCTACCCCAACCAAGGAAAAGTACAAGGTAAGGGTTATTTCACAATCTCTTCATTATCCGAGGTTGTATTATACATAATAATCTACTGGGATCTCTTTATCATCCACATCCATGTTTCTTCGAAATGTATTTCAAAAAATTTTTACTATTTAAAAGAATATGGGTTAAAGTCATTTATACCCTTGTTTGACTTTTTATAAGAGGTTTATAAAGGAATCTTTCCGTCGTTTTCAAAACAAGGTCCTTTTTAACCTTTTCGACAGAATTGAGGTAAGAATGTTTTTTTTAACATATATGGAGGGTGCGGTTATTTTCCACCGTTATAAAATCGTCGAAGCTTTCCATACAAGCTTATAAGGATATTTTCAAAGAAAATGTTTTATTTTATATGGATCTTAAATGATTTCAAAATAAAAGGAGATACTTCTTTAAAAAGAATTTTGATTTCATCTATGTCAACATCCTTTGATGGATTTTAAGATTATTTGAAGTTGATTTATTATGATACAAAACTTCTATATTGTATTGAAGGTTTTGTGATATGTTTGACTGTGGATGTGCTATTTTTATACCATTCATAGTTTATGGTGAAATTATTGACATTTCGTATGCTAGTTTTAATACGAATGTTTATGTTATGTTTAAACCTTTTCATATGGGAATGCATTGGACTTATTAAGTGATGGGTGGAGCCCGCTATAGCTCCTGGATGCATCGGTAGGTCTCATGAGACAAACTAGTGTCTTGGCACAAGGCCTTGGCAAAAATCTTATTTGTAGTCTTGGCACGAGGCCTTGGCTATGTGGTTATGATAGTCTGGCATTATGAATTCCAACATTATGAAAGTGGTTATTGATTTTGCATGTGATTATTCGATTAGTAGAATATCCATGTGAACAAGTAAATGGAATTATTTCATTTTACTTTTGCCATACTATGTTGAAGTTCAAGTTTAAAAGGCTTTTGTTTTAGTAATTCATTTCCTTAAATGTTTATGTTTATTTTTTAATGTTTCGCTATATTGTTATCCTTACTGGGCATTTGAGCTCACCCCTTTTCTATGTTTTATTTTTCCCAGGATGTGAAGATGTAAGTTATGAATGACCTGCAGGGATATTATGAGGGGATTATAGTGTGGACTGTGGAAACATTATGTTGTTGTAGTAGTTTTTCATTTTATGATGTAATGTAAAACTTATGAATATATCTAGTGTTTCCAAGGCTACTAAACCAATCGGTTTTTCGAGATTTGATCTTTCTTGTGGTCATGCCAATGTTATGTAATAATGCACTGACTCTAGGAAACTAGGGTCGGGGCGTTACAGTTGGTATCAGAGGAAGTTTAGTACAAACCTTGGAAACTAGATTTAGATAAACTCTGATTAGAGCACGTAGACTTAAGATGAACTTTGAGGATTAGTATAGAAGAACTTCCTAGAATTTTGGTATTGTAGAGATTTTGTGAGTTTTCCGAGCAATACATCCCTGTCTGGATACGAGCAGGTAGAGGCGGCTCTGGCACAGATGTACCTAGGGGTAAAACCCGAAAACACCGCTTTGAGCTAGACTCGAACGGGAACTGGTGCACGACAACGGGCCTTGCTGCACTCTTGGTTACGACACTCCCGGGGGATATGCTTAGAATAACTCTCACTATATTTACAAATCATTATGAAGGGTTTATGAGTATATACTTCCTCAAAGAAAACATTTTTATGATTATGGATTATATCCATAAATAGTTCAATTTATGTTAAGTGTTTTATAAGTATGGGATTATGTATTTTGATTCATAAACTGATCTAGTTTATGCCATTGTTTAGAAATGGCGCCTAGTGGAATAAATGGAAACCGTATCAATGCACACACTCCATGTAGGGATTTCCCTCCTGCTCAAGATAATTATAGTGGGGCTGGTGATGCAACTGGTGATGATTAGCTAATCACCATACTGGGACAACTCACTCAGGTTATGAATAATAACCTTACCCGTATGGAGCACCCTGATCCGCAACGTGGAGGATCAATGTTAGATCGATTCATGAGGCAACAACCACCAACGTTCAATGGGAATACAAATCCATTAGTAGCTGAGCAATGGATATTTTCCCTAGAGAAAATATTTCAGGCTTTGGGGAGAAGTGAAAGGGAAAAAGTTGTCATGGCAGTTTACCGCCTCACTGGAGATGCTGATCAATGGTGGTCATTGATTCAGAACATGAAGGAAGATGATGAAGTATCAAATATGGAATGGAGGGAGTTCAAAGATCTGTTTTTAGAAAAATACTTTCCTCGCGACCATCGAGCAGATATGGAAAGACAATTTCCGAGTCTGAGACAAAAGGAGGATGAGAATGTCACAAAGTATGAGGCTAACGTTACAAGGTTAGCGAGGTATGCTGGAGATTATATTCGCAACCCAAGAAGTAAGATTGATCGTTTCTTTGATGGGTTAAACCCATTTCTCCGTTGAGCGTTAGTCTCACAATCCATTTCATCGTACGAAGACATTGTCTCATGTGCTATCAAGACCGAAAAGGAATTCTCTAAGTCTTATGACTTTAAAGAAAAGCAAGAGAAGAAGAGACCTTCTGATCAATCTGGGAATGGAAATAAGGGGAAGAAGGGAAAGGTTGAATATCCATCTTGTGGTAAATGCGGGAAGAAACATCCTGGTACTTGCTTGAAGGGAATGGGAGTCTGTTACAAGTGTGGTGAAAAAGGCCACCAAGCTCATGATTGCAAGGGGAAGAAGGAAGCTACCAACGTTCAGTGCTATAATTGCAGGGAGATGGGGCATTATGCAAATGCATGTCCTAAGCGTCAGGAGAACTTACCTCAGAAAAGGCCAAGGGATCAAGGCCAGGCTTATGCTATCACTACTGCTGAGATAGATGCTCCGAAAGACGTGGTGGCAGGTAATTTAATGGTTTCCTCAAGTTTAGAAAATGCATTATTTGATTCTGGATCATCGCATTGTTTCATATCTTCCCAGTTTGCTAAGAAAATTAGATATTTCCAATTTGATTTAATAAGGGAGTTGTCAGTTACAACTCCTAAGGGAAGGATCATTGCAACAATGTTTTGTGAATCAGTCCCCATTAGAGCACATAAATTTTCTTTATCTGCTGATTTCATCGTCATAACTATGATTGAGTTTGATATAATCCTCGGTATGGACTGGCTTTCGGACTATGATGCGAAGATTTATTGTAAGAAGAAAGAGGTTACGATTCTTGATGATAATGATAAGGAGCACCTTATTTTTAGAGCATAATCGTCACCACCTAATTCTTATTTAGATCCACCCCCAGTAGCTCAACTTAATTCAATTATTGGGGAGGAAGAGAATGAAATAACTTTCGGTGAGGAAAGGAATGTTCAAATAGAGGATGTACCTGTTGTGAAAGAATTTGTAGATGTATTTCCGGAAGATTTACCTGGACATCCTCCAGAACGAGAAGTTGAGTTTTCTATTGATTTGATTCCTGGATCAAGGCCTATATCGAAGACCCCTTATAGAATGGCCACTATAGAGTTAGTCGAACTAAAGAAACAAATAGAGGAATTGAGTAATAAGGGATTTATTCTCCCTAGTGTTTCTCCATGGGGAGCCCCTGTTCTTTTTGTTAAAAAGAAAGATGGATCTATGAGGTTATGTATCGACTACAGGGAGATCAATGCTATAACAATAAAGAACAAGTATCCCCTACCTCGTATTGATGATTTATTTGACCAACTGCATGGAGCTCAATACTTTTCAAAGATTGACCTTCGATCTGGATACCATCAGTTGTGTGTGAAGAAGGAAGACATTCCGAAAACAGCATTTCGAACCAGGTACGGGCATTACGAGTTTACTGTAATGCCGTTTGGATTGACTAATGCACCCTCTGTATTCATGGATCTGATGAATAGAGTTTTCAAGGAGTATCTCGATGAATTTGTGGTGGTATTTATTGATGATATTCTGGTATACTCCAAAACCTACGAAGATCATGAAAATCACTTGCGCATTATCTTGAAGACTCTGATGAGGCATGAATTATATGGGAAGTTTAGCAAGTGTGAATTCTGGCTTCAGGAGATTTCTTTTCTTGGCCATATTGTCTCTAAAGATGGAATCTCTGTTGATCCTTCTAAGACCAAGGCAATCCAAGAATGGCCAGCACCTACGAGTATAACTGAGGTACGTAGTTTTATTGGTTTGGCAGGTTATTATCGACGTTTCGTCCAGAATTTTTCCTGATTGGCTAACCCATTAACGAAGCTCACACGTAAAGGGGTTAAATTTGTTTGGACAAAAGAGTGTGAAGAATGTTTCGAAGAACTGAAGAGAAGATTAGTCAATGCTCCTATATTGACTCTACCATCGGGGAATGATGGGTTCGTTATTTATAGTGATGCATCAAAGAAAGGACTTGGCTGTGTCCTTATGCAGAATGATAGAGTTATTGCCTATGCATCACGCCAGTTGAAAATTCATGAACAAAACTATCCTACTCATTATCTCGAGTTAGCAGCAGTGATCTTTGCTTTGAAGATATGGAGGCACTACCTCTATGGTGAAAAATGTGAGATTTATACTGATCACAAGAGTTTGAAGTATATTTTCTCACAAAAAGAACTCAACATGAGGAAAAGGAGATGGCTTGAATTACTCAAGGATTATGATTGTACGATACACTACCACCCAGGGAAGGCAAACAAGGTGGCAGATGCTTTGAGTAGAAAATACCATGGAGTTTTGAACAATATGAGAATTGAAAGGGATCCGATTTTCATGGATCTAGTGAAGATGGACATGGGAATAACCAGGGAAGGTGAAACATCAATGCTTTTTCAAATGGTTGCCAAACCATCTTTACTAGAAAGGATTAGGAGTTCTCAGACCGATGATGAAGAATTCCAAAAGAAGATTAAAGTTGTGAATGATGGGAGATTGAGAGACTTTGTGTATGAAGATGGAATTTTGAAATTCGGGAAGAGACTTTGTGTTCCCAATATACCTGATCAAAAAAGGGAATTGCTGGATGATGCTCATAGTTCCAATTTCTCTATACACCATGGGAGCACCAAAATGTATAGAGATTTGAAGGAACATTTTTGGTGGGACAACATGAAGAGGGAGATTGCTGATTTTGTGTCAAGATGTATGGTTTGTCAACAAGTGAAAGCTGGAAGGCAACAGCCTGGAGGAGTCATGCAACCTCTTCCCATACCAGAGTGGAAATGGGACAATGTTACGATGGACTTTGTCATGGGGCTACCAAAGACTCCTAGAAGGAACGATGCAATATGGGTGATTTTTGATCGTCTTACCAAGTCAGCACATTTTCTTGCTATAAGAGAAGATCTACCCCTGGAACGTC
Organism: Viscum album; assembly: GCA_963277665.1. Taxonomy (NCBI): domain Eukaryota; kingdom Viridiplantae; phylum Streptophyta; class Magnoliopsida; order Santalales; family Viscaceae; genus Viscum; species Viscum album. The sequence goes on along the minus strand of OY728160.1, from coordinate 115,271,086 downwards.
TAGCAAGACTATATATTAATGAAGTTGTGAGACTTCATAGAGTACCCCTATCGATTGTTTCTGATCGTGACCCCCGTTTTACTTCAAGATTTTGAAAAGTCTTCACAAATCCCTGGATACTGAACTTCATTTGAGCACTGCTTACCACCCTCAGACAGATGGACAATCAGAACGGACTATTCAAACCCTAGAAGACATGTTGAGATCTTGCTCACTTGACTTTCAGGGTATATGGGATCAATATTTACCACTGGTAGAATTTTACTATAACAATAGCTTCCATTCGAGTATTCAGATGGCACCATATGAAGCGTTATACGGAAAGAGATGTCGTACACCAACCTGTTGGGATGACGTTGGTGAAAGAAAACTTGTAGGCCCAGAACTGGTGGAGGAAATGGTGGAAAAGGTGAAAGTAATCCAAAGTCACATCAAAGCAGCTCAAAGTAGGCAGAAGAGCTATGCCGATAATCGAAGGAAGGATTTGGAATTTCAAGTCGGTGATCATGTTTTTCTGAAGGTATCTCCGTGGAAGGGAGTCATACGTTTTGGTAAGAATGGTAAATTGAGTCCCAGGTACATCGGACCTTTCGAAATTCTAGAACGAATTGGGGTTGTAGCTTACCGATTGGCAATGCCGCCAAGCCTCTCCAAAGTTCACGATGTGTTCCACGTATCTCTATTGAGGAAATACATGCCTGATCCGACGCATGTACTCACCTATGAGGAATTAGAACTGGAACCCGATCTGTCTTATTGTGAAGAGCCCGTCAGGATTCTTGATACGAGAGAACAAGTGCTGAGAAACCGGACGACGCGTCTGGTAAAAGTTTTGTGGAGAAACCATAAGATGGAAGAGGCAACATGGGAACCCGAGGAACTTATGATGAAGAACCACCCGAGTCGTTTTATGCAGAAATACCCTAGAAATTGCGAGGACGCAATTATTTGAAGGAGGGGAGAATGTAACACCCCAAGCTTCTACGGTACGCTTCTCTTTGAATGATGTGATAGCGTGTGTTGTATGCAACACCGAGTTCTAACACACCATAACTAATCAAACTAGCCGTTATGAATAGTAACACCTACTTTTTGAAATTATATATATTTTATATTTGAAAATGGACTTCATTTTTGGATTCTGAATATCGAATTTAGCCTAAGGTGAAATTTTGGTACATTTCGGATAACTTTCATATTTTGATGAATAGTGAAAATTACTAAATTTTAATTAAAAACAACTTTTTTAATCAAAATAATTAATAGTGATAAATTGTGAATTTGAGTGGTTTTAAAGTATATTTAGAATATATTTTTACCATTTAATATAATGTTGGTCATTGGACATAATTTTACAATTAAACCGAACATAAACAAGTGTCAATCTTTTGATAGTTATTATCTCTTAAAAACACGCTTTTTGTTTTGACAGCGGGATTTAATTGTAAATTAATTTCTGCCACTTCTGTGTTTTGAATTTAGGAAAATGGATTCCATATTTGGAATCAGGATGTTCAAATTGTGTAAATAGGTAACTTTTATTTTTAGACATTTTGAATAATTACTGCGGTAAATATTTTATTTACCATGGTTAAGGGTAAATCCGGTAAATAAGGGTTAAAAAATAATATTATAATAATACTAAATTACCCTAAAACGTGTCTTAACCCTATTGGTTGATACATGGTCGACCATGGGAATCTTTGGGTCTATTTTGGGACCCCATGGATCCACTTGTAAGTGATAATGACACTTTATTTTAATTAAGTTAAAATGAATACAAAAATGACACAAGCATATATCTTTTAGAACAACAATTGTTACATAGGGTGATATATGTTGGATTTTAGATTATAAATATTCATTAGAAAGAAAAAAATATTTCCTACATAATGATATTTTATTTATAATTTTTAGACATTAAATAATTTATTTTATATATGACACAATGATGATGCAGTAATTACTATAATAGAGACAAATTAAACTAATTGATATTATAAATACCCAAATAAATATAATATGAAACTTTTAATGAATTAAACTAATTTTCTAGGATAATATGATATATTAGGATTTATTTAATTGACTTTGTTCGAAGTAATCAATATGTTATGAGTTTCAAAAAAATCAACTATTGAATAGTGTCAAAATTGACATAAAAGAGTTCTTAAAACAAATATTATATTATTAATTGATATTAAATTCCTAAAAATCTAAGGTTCGGCCAAGAGACTTATATCATGATAGGTTCATAATTAATGTATCACTTGGGGGTCTCTTGGATGTATATAGTAAGTTTATTAACCATATTATATAAAAATACAAAGAGACATTGTAAAAGTGAAACTAATTAACTTAGAGTTAATACTTAAAGATAAGGTTAATATAAGTTCCCAAACCTGTCTAAATTCTATTGGTTGAGTGGTTTTCGACCTATCCCCACCTTAACCTTTGAATAATCAACTTTGAAGCCTTTAGAAACCGAATATGAATTTATTATAAATTAATATTTCTAACTTTTCCAAAGGTGCCCCTCACCCCTCTTATAAAAGGGCACTCCTCCTTCTCATTTCTTCACACCTTCAAAGCCTTTTGGATCGGCCAAACTCTGCCCAAATACTCTCCCAACATCCCTCACTACAACCTAGAGGCCTTATTTGGATCAGAAAGCCAACCAATGGAGCCCGTTTGATCAAATCAAAAGGAAGAACCCGGAGAAGAGGTAATGATTTCACCACCCTTTTCTAAGTTCATTTCTTCTTCCACTTCTTCTTCCTTTGTTCTTACCATTCTAAAATAATAACTCTAGTATCTCACATATACTGTGATGTAATTATAAGTATGGTACAACCATATTCAGTATTCTATCCACCCTTTGAATAACATGTCACCATACGTGCGTACGTACGGCTTACCGTCTCCACGTCGTGGTGTAATTGTTATTCAATATAATATTATTTGTATGGGTATAATAATGATGTGTAACTCATTTAAATAATAAATATAACATGTTAATGATTCTGTATATATGATATACCATTCATTTATATATTATTTTAATGATATTGTCGCTCGTGCGTACGTACGGACTACCGTCTCCACGAACGCGATGAGATTCATTCTCCATCGTAACCATTCAAGTATAATTATCATTTGATGATTTAAAAATGATGTTTAAAGACTAGATATCATTCTGGATATGAATAAGATACAACAACCAT